>OY992511.1:36453557-37121139 GCA_963921215.1 Scoparia ambigualis | reverse complement strand
AGCGATCTCGTTTTGCACAGCTAGTCTTTTGCATTTTTAATAACCCTCCTGTACAACCTTATATAGTTAGCAGTGTAGTTTTTTATTGAAATGTCACAATTCTTACCTTTCCCTACGTATAGTAGACGTTTCATTTTACTAGAGACTTTCACACCCTTTGTAAGCCAACGCATACCCACGGTGTTACTTAACTTAAATATTTTTTTCATTTCGAAGCTTTGCTGAAAGATGTTATTAAACTTTCTGATAAAGGTATTGATTCCCACATTTATCCAAACTTCCAGCAGCAGAATCAACACAACATAATCTGCTATTATTTTCTTAAGAGTATGCTGAATATCCTGGCTGCAGCATCAGCTCATCGTGTTGCCATCATTGAATTGTATGTAATCAAATACTGATCAAATTGAATCCAAACACGATAGTCTGCTACTACTTTTTTAAGAGTGTACTAGTGTGCTGGATATCCTGACTGCAGCGTTAGCTTATCATGTTACTTCGTTGCATTGTATGTAGAATCAAATACTGATCAAAACGAGTCCAAACACGATATATCTGCAACAATTTATTTAAGAGTATACTAGTGTGCTGGATATCCTGGCTGCAACATCAGCTCAGCGTGTTGCTGCCACTGCATTGTACGTAGAATTAAATACTGATCAAAAGAAATCCAAACATGACATATCTGCTACTATTTTTTTTTGAAAGTGTATTAGTGAGCTGGATATACTGGCTGCAGCAATCAGATTAACAATCCCATAAGAACCATCGCTAGTAAACCTACTTGTAAATAAAAAAACCGCACCCAAATCGGTTTATCCGTTAAACCCGTGAGAAGGCGCGCCTTTTTTAACCGACTTCAAAAAAGGAGGATGTTCTCAATTCGGTTGTATGTTTTTTTTTTTATGTTTGTTACCTCAGAACTCAGTCATTTATACACCGATTTATTGTGTCACGGTTTGGCGCGCACGAGCAAATTGCTCACAGCATTTTAAATGGTTCTATTTAGTTTATTACGAGTATAATATGATAAGACTTTAAACTATCGCGTTGCATTGCATTAAAACTGTTTTAACGGGACTAAACACGATTAATTTTGTAAGTAAGTACATATCTACTTACTGCTTGACGTTTCGGCCGCGATGCTGCGGCCGTGGTCACAAGCGAACTGGCGGTGCGCGGCGTCGTCGGCTCGGGCGGGTATTTGTTTCTTCATCCACCCTCATACGTTCACTTAAATTGTCACAGTGCAATGAATCTTCAGTAACACGACTCCGAACGAAGGTGTCACAGAAGAGGAAAAAGCAGAATGGAAAGAAAAATCGTCTACAAGTGAGTCGCCAGGCAGCGTTTTTACCTTACATAAAAGGCGTAACGGACAAAATTGGAACAGTACTAAGAAACTTCTCCATTAAAACTGTATATACTCCGCTATGCCAAATATCTAACAAATTGCGGTCGCCTAAAGACGTCATACCTTTCCAAACACCGGGAGTTTATAAACTCGATTGTAGCTGTGGTAGTTCATATATTGGACAGACTAAGCGGACTATTGCAGAACGTGTCAAGGAACACATCGCAGCTGTCAAAAATCGACAAATAGACAAATCGGCGGTAGCTGAACACCTGCTGGAAGCTGGAGTTAATCACTGGATGGAGTTACATGATCCTAAAATTCTCTCCACTGATCGTTATTATCATAGCAGGATAGTACGTGAAGCGATTGAGATCAAGAAGTATAAAAATTTCAATCGGAAGGACGGGTTTAAATTATCATCAGCATGGAATCCAGTGATTGGCAAATGCAAACCGCAACGTCAGTCTATAACAAGAAACTCCGATACGGTTAGTGTAGTGTGCCGGAGTCGTGTTACTGAAGATTCATTGCACTGTGACAATTTAAGTGAACGTATGAGGGTGGATGAAGGAACAAATACCCGCCCGAGCCGACGACGCCGCGCACCGCCAGTTCGCTTGTGACCACGGCCGCAGCATCGCGGCCGAAACGTCAAGCAGTAAGTAGATATGTACTTACTTACAAAATTAATCGTGTTTAGTCCCGAGTATAATATGATTAAATTATCAAACTATTGATATAAAATAAAAGAACATAATATATATAGTATGAAAATAACAGTTTTTTGCATGCACTGCAACTTTCAACGCAAGCAAAAATATCTTAACTTTGGCACTTAGCTTTTTTTTATTTTTTTATTGTGGCACGCCATAATGGCTTCACTCTGCCTGATGAAAAGCAGCCAGTCCAAGAAGTGAAAGCGTTCATCACAGCGCTACCACGCTATGCCGAATGCTCTCACTATGGCGGCCTGCATAAATGCTTTTTCACGCCCCGCTTAAATAACCCGGGAGAGAAAGAGGAAGGAAACACGTGTGCGGGAAGCGCATTCCACATACGGGCAGTTCGGCAAAAGAACCTTTGTCCAAACTTTTTGGTACGTGTCTTGATGGTCAGCACGGTATGAGGGTGGCTACTAAGACCTGCACGCGTCGATCTGGAAAGGAAAGGAGAGGGAGAGATGAGGTCAAAGAGCTCCTCAGAGCATTCACCGTGGTAAAGGCGGTAGAAAGCACTAAGGGAAGCAATGTCCCTACGTAGCTGTAACGGCTCCAGACTGGTCGTAACGTCATCGTTACCGATAATACGGACAGCACGTCTTTGCAACCTGTCAAGAGCTTCGAGCAAGTACTTGGCGGATCCGTCCCAAAGATGAGAGCAATACTCCACGCAGGAGCGCACCTGAGTCTTATACAAAAGACAACGTTGCTCCGGCGTGAAGAACCGCTTCACCTTGTTCAGGATTCCGAGTTTACGTGAGGCTGTGGTTATAATGCTCTTAATATAGCTCTTCGGGTTGAGGTCGCTGTGTATGTCCATACCTAAGAGACTGAGACCAGTCTGGATGGGTAATAGGTTGCTCTGGAAGGAGGGTTAGGGGAGAAATGCGGACCTTTTAGCAGTGACAGCGCAGACCTGTGTTTTTTTGGCATTGAACTGGACTAGGTTATCAGAGCCCCATTTATAAATGCGGTCTAACTCCTCGTCCAGCTTAATGACAATCTTCCGTCTCGACTCCACACTACATCGGCCTGCTTTGCCGCAGGGTGACCCAATAACGCCGATGTACTGTACTGTCGTCTGCATAGCAATGAATGTTACCCAAGGATAACATATCAATGATATGCAGAAGGAACAGCGTGGGCGATAATATAGAACCCTGCGGCACTCCGGCGTTCACCTGCAGAAACTGTGAGGCACTGCTTTCGCAGAGTACGCGAATGCTGCCAAACTCGATCGAAAGCCTTGGAGATGTCCAGGCTAACAGCCAGTGCTTCTCCGTGCTTGTCCATTGCTTCACCCCACAGGTGTGTTATGAACGCCAGGAGATCACCCGTTGATCGTTTCGGTCTGAACCCGTATTGTCGATCATGAATCAGGAAGTGATCTTCTAGGTGTGTACTCGCCACTGGCGCGACGTACGCCACAATACGCCTAGCGCCACCTAGCGGTGTGTCGCGAAGTTGGCGCGCGGGAGGAGTGTGAAACCGGATGCGCGCCCGCGTCACTCTGTCTGTCAGCGATCGCGAGACAACCACACATATACGCGCTCTGGTGTCGCCTTGGAACTGCCCTTATTGATAGTGACTCTGTGATGATAGTGCCTGTGATTGAGTGAAGTGTCTGTGCGCAACCAACCTATATCGCCGCCCACGGTCAGCTCGCCTCCCGTCTCCTGTCTCATCATCCCAGGTAAGCCTTCCTACCTACCCACCTACCAAGTAAGTTGCATGCTCTAATTTCGCCTTTCTTTACTCTGCTGTATTTGGCGGTGTCTTCTGACCCGCGAATACATGTTGGTCATTCAACCCGTTAATAATCGGCGACCTAACCCGTAGCCCGTATTTTCACCATAATTTGGTAACCTATTCCATCTGCTCATACAATAGATTACAGTCCGCTAAAAATAATATTTCCTCATATCTCGTAGTTATCACGTAACTTAATTTTATTTTCTAATTTTTAAATTTCAGCTCCTAACATTCCTAATTTCATTACCTTACATGACCCTTTCTGCACGATAGACGTTGCAAAGTGCGCTGCGAAACATTATTAACCTACCTACAAAAATAAAATAAGAACGTGTTCCATGAACAGTGTTCGATTCGTATTATTATTGGCACTGCATATCGACCGCACTGGATGAATATAGATTTATTCTTTGACGCACTTTCTGACACCATAAGTTCAGTTCCCAACTATGATAATCTAATACTACTTGGCGATTTTAATATTAATTTGTTACAAGCTCAGGATTCAAATACCACTAAAATTAATACTTTTGTTTCATGTTTCAACCTTTCTCAGTTGGTATCTGAGCCGACGCACTTTACTTTAAATAGCCAAACTCTTATCGATGTCGTTTGTACCGATTTAAACGTAAGAAAAGTCACTTTGGATCATGTCGGTTGCCTCACTGGTCACTGCCTGGTGGTGTGCGAGTTTAATATTAAGCGTGAAAAACTTTCACCTCGAGTGATTAATTATAGGCCAATAAACAACATTTGTGCAGACAACTTTAATAATGATTTGCAAAATATAAGATGGGATATCATATCCAGAATGGAGTGCGTCAATGACATAGTGGGCGTTTTTAATCAATGCATTATGGCTTTGTTTGATCTCCATGCACCTAAAAAGTCTATCATGGTCAGGTATCGCAACCTGCCTTGGATCACAGACACAGTCAAGCGCATGATGAAGTTGCGCGATAGTGCTCTAGCCGACTTCCACAGACAGAGACCAAATAGTACCAATGTATACTATAAAACCTTAAAATCCTTGGTAAATCAAGCAATATTTCACGAAAAAGCTGCTTATTTTAAACATAACGTTAATAGCAAAATTCACAACCCTAAATTACTATGAAAAAATCTCAAAAATACAATTTTGATCGAGAAAAAGAATGATTTACCCTTATTTTTCAATGATCCTGATATTATTAATAATTATTTTTTGAATATACCAGGTAGCCCAGATGTTCCGATCTCACATCTGACCTTTTTTGAGTACAACAGATTTTCGGATTCAGTTTTCAATTTAAAACCTATTGGTTTGGATCAAATAATTAAAATAATTCAAAGTTTAAAATCTAACGCAATGGGGTGTGATTCAATCAGTCTGGATATGCTCATTATGACTTTTCCATACACTATTGACTGCATCAAGGATATTATAAATTTGTCAATTACTACCCAAACATACCCTGACTTATGGAAACTGGCTATTGTGCTTCCACTGCCTAAGGTAGCAAACCCAGTGGATTTAAAGGACCTGAGGCCTATTAGTATACTGCCCTGTCTGTCTAAAATCCTCGAGAGGGCTGTCTGCAACCAATTAAATGTCTTTCTTGAAAAGAATAAAATTTTACCAGAACTACAGTCCGGTTTTAGGAAGGGGCGTGGTACCACAACTGCTCTACTAGATGTAACTGATTCCATACTGCATGCACAAGATCAAGGCATGTGTACTTTGCTGGTTTTATTGGATTTTTCTAGGGCATTTGAATCTTTAAATATAAATCTTCTTATGTCAAAACTAAGTTACTACGGATTCGATAATCAGGCCCTTCGGTGGTTTCATAGCTACCTCAGCAATCGTTACCAGTTTGTGAAATTGAGCTCAATCAATGGTTCCTCTATGGAATCTGAAAAGGTGGCCATAAATAGAGGTGTACCTCAGGGTTCAATTTTAGGTCCAATTCTTTTTATTTTGTGCTCAGCAGATATTTCAATGCATATTAAACATTGCAAATATCATATATATGCAGATGACACCCAGATTTATATATCTTTCAAACCAGAGGATATTGACCAAGCTTTGGTTAAAATTAATGAGGATCTTTCCAGAATTGCCCATTGGTCTGATTCCAATTGCCTCTTGTTGAACTCTTCTAAGACTAAATACATGATCTTTGGGACCAAACATCAGTTAGGTAAAATAAATTCTCTAGTGCCAGTCAAACTAAAAAATGAACCCATTGAAAGAGTTTATGAGGCACGAAATTTAGGCCTTAAAATGGACTGCAACCTACGTTTCGAAAATCATATTGGAAATTCTATCCGAAATTGTTTTTATAAACTAAGAGTGCTATATAAGGTTAGACGTTACCTAAGTGAAGAGTTGCGTATCCAGCTAGTGGAGTCTTTGGTTCTGTCTAAGCTTAATTACATGGATACTGTTTATGGACCTCGTCTACTTGTGAAGACTCAAAAACTTATTCAAAGAGTGCAAAATGCCTGTGCTCGTTTCTGCTTCACTATTCCGTTAAGGGCCCATGTGACTCCATTTCTAAATAAACACTGTATGTTGAAGATGCGTCACCGCCGTAAACTCCATTTGGCTTGTGTAATGTTCAATATTGTAAAGGATCAAGCTCCTGCTTATTTATATAAAAAGTTGTCTTGGGTTTCGAACCGTAAGCCTTATGGGGTCCGACGACATGCTTTACAGCTGTCAACTCCACATTACGCATCTGCTGCTTTCCGAGGAAGTTTCCGTTATGCAGCGACAAAATGCTGGAACAATATTCCTCCACCGATTAGGGACCTGCAAAGCAAAAACGGTTTTAGGCATTAACTAAAATTGTTTCTAAGCAACTTTCAGAGTTCACAAGAGTTTTTGCTACAAGATACGGGCGCATTGTCATAAAACCCTTACCTTGTTTGTATGTCCTGTTTGGTTGTGAGGCGTCTTGTGTTGTTGTCATGAATTTGTGTTGTGCTGGCTATCACATTAATTGTCAAAAGCACTATGATGGTACCGTACTTGTTAAATTCTGTTAAATGTTTGTGTTTCACTCTTTTTCAAAATTCTATCCATTTATTTCATATCTGTAACTATATTTGTATTCTGTCTCACTAACATTACAAGGTGTATTTATTATTTTGTGAATTTTCATGTTGGACACACGTATTATAATTCGTTTTCCTCTTTGTTGTAGTTTTTTTTTTTATTTTTTTTTAATTATCTGTAATTTTTTTAATAAGGCGAAGGGGTTTGCTGTATACAGCTACTAGTTAAGTGTTCATGTTTTAATTTAAAGTCTTGTTTTGTTTTTAATTTTTGTAATTGTTTTTATTTTGTACACGTTGCCCATCGCAGCATCACCGAACCGGTTCCGACGAAAGATCAGCGCTGATCGCAAGGCCAGCATTTTGCTGAGTCGGAATCCGTTTTGGGACGTTTTCTGTATGTTTTTTAATTTTATTTTTGTTTGTAAATTACCTGTTGTGTCCCAAATAAATGCTTTTTCTTTCTTTCTTTCTTTCTTTCTTAATTTTTTACTTACTAATTAAGTTGCACATTGTTTATGTTAGTTTGATGCATTAACACACACTGACCACTTTTGTCCTGACTAAGCGCGCTTGTGTACCTAAATGATTGTTGCCTAATATTACTTTGTTCAGACTCCTAACGGCAAATTGGTAGTTAAATTATCACGTTACGTTTGCGTAACGCTTATCGGCTGCACATATAATTCTTGTTACATAACACACCCGCCAGCTACAGATTTAGTTAATTGTTTGGTGCCTGCCTGGTATTACAACAGCTAAGCTAATTCAACGCTGCATAAAATAATTCAGCTCAGTTATTTGGCCTTTATTTTAATTTTTTCATGCTACGAGTATGTTTATCGGCTGCAGATGTTTTTCTTACATAATAATACAACGAGAATTTTTTTTTTTTTGTATTAATTTTTAATTTTATTGTTTTTTGATTGTTGCCTATCCGATCGGCTCATTCTTGGCGCGTGCTCACCACACGTGCTCAGTGTTGTTTTGTTTTCAGTTTTGTTTTAACCGCTTACAATTAATTTCTTTAAGTCTCGCTTCTACACACGTTTGCCCACCTGTGGGACATGTACGGCGTGCTTTAATTTTTTTTTGAGTGTCCCAATTTTTTTTAAAGTTTTTATTATTTTATTTTTTTTGCGACCGACTCCTTCGTCGCGCTCGTTTCCGCTACAGGTCTGCCCAGCTGTGGGCTACGTACAACGTATCCAACACTTTCTTTTTATTAGATTTTTTTTCCTTTCTTTTTTCCTAACGCTTTTCCGGCTGATTGGATGCGCCACCATCGACTACGCACTAGTGGGCTACGGATGACTTGATTTTTTTGTTGTTTTTTCCTTTTGCGGTCGGCTAATCTTACGTACGCGCGTTCAATCAACACAGACATACACATGTGTTTGCCCAACCGTGGGCCATATACAAGGCGTCCCAACTTAGTTTTTTTGTTTATTGTTGCATTAATCTTAGCCCATTTGCCCTTACCTTGGTAAACAAATACGTCCAGCCCAACTGTAGAATATATACAGGGTGTTGTTCTTTTTACTGCCTTTGAATTTTTTTACTTTTGTTTATTTTTTGGTTGTCTTGTTTTTAACACATCGCGATGCCGACCGAATCACAAGCCGCTATTTTTAATGAGGCAGTTAAGGCCATACTTCAGCTCCTTGAGATAGGGTCACAAATTATTGCTGGCGGCACCACACATTCCATATTGGAATTTAACGTGCGTTTCGCACAGATACAAGGCGTGAAAGACAGGATGGACGCAGTGTATTATAGAAAGAAAAGAAAGAAAGAAAGAAAAACATTTATTGACCACACAAACAGTATAACATTAGAAAAAAGTTAAATAAAAAAATTATAACTAAAGTAGGTGCACAAGTATATACACGGGACAAACAAATAAATATTTTGTGGCCAACTAGGCCCCAGCCTCAGCATAGGCTACAGCGACATTAATTGTTGCTGCAGCGCTGGTATTCTGGCGGGACCTTGAGGTCGAGACGCACGTGACAATACACGATATTAAAAAAAAACAATAAAAATAAAACAACTTACATGAAAAACCAGTTAAAAATGAAAATAAAATAAATGATCATTGTGTCAAACATAACACATAAGCTGACCGAATGACAGTGATGCCTTTGCCTGTTTACACCCTTACAACAAGGACAAGGAGTCAAGGATTCAAAAGACTATGTAGAAGTATGTCATTGTTGTGCTGAGTTAAGATATTAAATAATGCTAATTGCATTGCGTGGAAATAAAACTAAAGCATTATTTATTCTGAGGCTAAATATTATGTCTTATTTGTTTCTCTTAGGTTATGTCTCGTATCATTTTCCTTCATTTTACGCTACCCTTTAATAAACAAAACAATATTATAATATATACATTGCAAGATAAACAAAAAATGGTGCCACTCTTGTGCCAAAGACACTGGTAGAAACTGGAAACCCATCAAGTGATCAGATCAAGCAAGAAACCAGGCAATTAAATAGATGAAGCAGCCAAAGAGCAGAGCATTAAATGGGCAATATCTGCCCCGATGGTGCCGGAGCGTGACCCCCATCAAGCACATAACCTAAACGTGAAAAACCCAAAAGTTAGTCGGATCACTTTTGCACAACAATAAGGTACTTTTTGAGGTGGCGTCTAAATGTATCTACCGTTTATAGCATTCTTGACGAGGAGGACCTGGACGAGAAGACCGAGAAGACATACACTGAAAACCACACAAAAGCCTCCGGGGCGTACCTGGGGATACTTATGGCTAGGGAGGAAATCTCACCCTCTTCCACGTCGTCCCCAAACCATAGCGTTCAGCCCAGTTTCGCCGTCAATACACCCACAGCCGTCCTCCCCAAGATAGCGCTGCCCAGGTTCAGCTCAAAAGTGGAGGACTGGCCTTCCTTCATTGCGCTGTTTAGGAGTCTGACTGACGACATGGCGTCCCTGTCGGACGCAGTCAAGCTCCACTACCTCTTCTCCAGTCTCAGCGGTGAGGCATTAAGTATGGTGTCCCACTCAAAGGTCACCAATGAAAATTTTGCCGTGGCCATGGACATCCTCACCAAGCGGTACGAGAACCGCCGGGTTCTCTTCGATAGTTTTGTGGACATCATCCTAGGGCTGCCAAGCATCCATACGCGCTCGAAAATCCGCACACTGTTCCTCACGCCGCTCATATCAGCTCAGTGTGCCCTCAACAATTTAGATCTGCCCATAGGAGACGATTACGTGTTTGTGTCAATAGTGGTGCGGAAGCTCAAGGGCGAGCTCCGCACGCTATGCACGCGCGCTGTGTGGAGACAGAGTTCTCCAACATAGCCATGGCTCAACCTATACAGCCCCAGCCCGGCCCTTCTCGTAGCCGTGCGCCTCCTCAGTTGCCCCATCGCACTTATTCTCAGATGGCTCAGCAACAACCCTACCATTATCGTGGCCGCTCCTCAGCTCCATCGCACCTATGATCAGCCTACTCACCAGCCGTTCCGCCCAGCGCAGCAAATGCGTCACCGCCCATCCACCTCCCCGGCTCGCAGTCAGCCCTTCCCCGTCTACTCGGCCTTCCAGCAAAGCTGCTCCTCATCATCGTCCTCGTCCTCTTCCTCAGGTTCGACGTCCTACTGTCCCTATTGTGCCACTAGGGGACATAGGCTCATGACGTGCAGATGGTACAATGCCCAGCCAACACAGGGCCTTTGGGACTTTGTACAGGCACGCGAGCGCTGCCAGCGTTGTCTCGGCCCTCACTACGAGAGCGAGTGCAGGTCAAGGGGGGCATGCAAGGACTGTGGGAGCTCCAACCACCACACGTACCTTCATCGACCAGACGACTCAACGTACCCAGTTCCGCACCCTGAGGGAGCACTCGAGGGAGCGCCCTAGAAACAGCAGGCGGCACGAACCCGCACATGCCAAACAGGCGCAACCCAGCTCTGCTCACAGAGCCAGCCCGCCCAGGTCCGGTTCGCCAGGTAGGCCCCGCGAACGCCGCCAGCAATTATGACTCCCAACTATTACGGAGCACCCTAGCGAAGAGGTAGATCAAGACTATGCCCATTCAGACCATGCCCATTTAGCCCATGTACCTTTAGCCCATGCCCAGTCAACCCATGCTCACACAGCTGATACATACTCAGCTCATACAATCTCAGCTGCTACTCAATCAGCTCACTCACCTTCTGTGCCCACTGGCACATCCATTTTGTTGCCAACCGTTTCACTCAGAGTCGCGGACGTGCATAGCCATCTTCACACAGCAAGAGCTTTATTGGACTGTGGCAGTATGCTGACATGAATAACGTCACGCATGGCACGACTTTTGAACTTGCCATCAAAACGCACTTCTTTAAAAATTACAGGAGTTGGGAATCAGCACAAACATGAGTCAAAAGCGGCAATAACAATAGTATGCCGACCCACTCACAATGATACTCCTGCAATCACCGCCACAGCTCATATTTTAAAAAACGTTACTGGCTACCTTCCCTTAGAGAAGGTACCAAACATTTCCCACATACTAGGCCAGCCACCCGTGCCATTGGCTGATCAGCTTTACCACACACCAGCCCCGATCGACCTCTTATTGGGGTCGGACGTTCTTGGCCAGGTGTTGGACGGGACTAAGGTCTCGTTGGGCCCGGGCAAGCCCATAGCCTTCGGCACGATTTTTGACTTTGCGTTGATAGGACCCATTAAGGACTTGTATGCGCAGCCGGCGCAGCAGGTTAACTCAGCTTACGTCGTTAGCTCACAACCAGACTCAGCTGAATCAGCCCAGGACATACGTCAGAGTCTGGAAAGGTTTTGGGAGTCTGAGGAGCCCCTGCCTCAATCTCACACTCATAATGATCCCCTGGAGGAACAATGCGAGGAAATCTTCCGCTCTACCACTACACACGATCCCTCAGGCAGATATACGGTCGCTCTGCCCTTTCTAAAGGACGCCCCTCAACTTGGTAAAACTCACCCCATCGCATTACGCAGATTCCTCAATATTGAGAAGAAGCTAATGGCGAACCCGTCTCTACGTTTTAAATACGTCGACTTTATGGCCGAATACATCGACATAGGGCACATGGCTCCCTGTCACCCAAAAACATTCGCCCATAAACCTCACTTCGATATCCCTCACTATGGCGTATTTACTGATTTTTGGTCGGACAAGCTGCGCATTGTTTTTGATGGCAGCTGCAAAAGCTCCAATGGTGTCAGCATAAATGAATGCTTACACACAGGCCCCGCCCTTCAACAGGACATTGTGGACATCATCATGTCCTTCAGAACGCATCCAGTCGTTTTCAGCACTGACATCCAGAGGATGTTCAGAAATGTGCTGGTTGCCCCAGACCAGAGACGGTATCAGCCGATACTGTGGCGGTCCTGATCACCCTCTGCTCACCTACGCCCTCAATACAGTCACCTACGGCTTAAGATCAAGCCCATACCATGCAATCCGCACTCTGCTTCAGCTAGCTGATGATGAAGGTCATCGCTACCCTGGAGCCGCTCAGGATCTTCGCAAGTCTATCTTCGTTGATGACATCTTGTGTGGTCATGACACAGTTGAATCCGCCCAAGTACTCCAGGATGAGTTAATAAGTCTACTAGACCTAGGCGGCTTTCAGCTCAGTAAGTGGACATCTGACTCGCCTAAGCTGCTCCAGAGATTCCCCGACAACCAATGCGACATGCCCAAGGACTTGACATGAACCCAGACTCCATGTCCATTAAGGTCTTGGGTATACAGTGGAGCCCTCAGTCAGACGAGTTCACCTACCGCATCTCTCTGCCCCCCATCACACATGTCACAAAGCGGTCTATTTTAAGCACCGTAGCCTCACTTTATGACCCAAACGGCTGGGTTTCTCCCGTTATCTTCCGCGCAAAGCTGCTGCTTCAGCAATTATGGCTACTGAAGCTGGAATGGGATGAGCCCACTCCCTCTGAAGTACAAACGGAGTGGCACCACATCTCAGACGATCTGCCGCTGTTGTCTAGCATTCGCTTCCCTCAGCACATTTGTGCAAACAAAGGCTCAGCTGCATACTCGCTTCACGGATTTGCAGATGCCTCTGAAGCCGGGTTTGCCGCCGTTGTTTATCTCCATGAGCTCGATGCCTCCTGAGATACTTTAGTACACTTATTGTCGCCAAGTCGCGAGTCGCACCAATCAAGAATCGCCTCACAATCCCCAAGTTAGAGTTGTCGGCCGCCACCCTACTCTCCCAGCTCATGATCCGTGTGTCAGTTCAGTTATCCGCCCATATCAGTATACAACAACACATATGTTGGTCAGACAGTACGATAGTCCTGGCCTGGCTCAATACACCGTCTCACCGTCTTCAACCCTTTGAAGCCATCAGGGTAGTCAAAATCAGCTTAGGCTCACCAGAATGTACCTGGCGACACGTACCTTCCGAGCTCAACCCAGCAGATTGCGCAATGTCTGCGCAATCCCTGTCAGCTCACGACCTATGGTGGTCTCCCACGTGGCTTAGACAGCCTTGTGAGTCTTGGCCTGCGATGCCCTTAGCTCTGGGCCATCACGCCCTGCCCGGCCTTAAGCCCAAACACATCCCGTCACTGGTCACAGTGCCCGGTCTTGACTTTGACCTGCTCACTCAGTTCAGTTCACTAGACAAGGTCGTCGGAGTGACAGCTTTTCTAAATTGCTTTCTGCACAACTACAGACACCACCCAGATTCGCGATGCTCAGGCCCCTTGTACGTCAGTGAACGAAGAGAGGCCCTACTTTACTGGGTGCGCAGTGTTCAGCACAATGAGTTTGCAGAGGACATCCACCGCCTTCAAACTGGCAAAATCTGCTCCGTCAGACTCCAGCGGCTGTCACCTCTCATTGAAGATGAGCTCCTTAGAGTTGGTGGACGACTGTCCCATGCGTCTATCCGATATGACGCGCAGCATCCGCTCATACTTCCCAGCTCTAGCCCACCTGTAGACCTCATCATTGACCACTACCACAAAATACACTGCCACCCTGGCGCTGACACCTTACACGCAATCCTACGCCAACAATTTTGGATATGGTCCGCGCGCCGTATTATTAGACACCGAGTCTTTAAATGCATTAGATGCTTTCGATGCCGGGCCCAGCCGCAAGCGCCCTTCATGGCCGACCTGCCAGCCGATAGAGTTACGCCTCAGCCAGTATTTAGTCAAGTCACGACCGATTTTGCCGGACCATTCCTCGTTAAATCTAGTACCCTACGTAATGTTAAACTCTTAAAAGCGTACTTTTGTATATTCGTGTGCCTCTCGACTAAGGCGGTTTATTTGGAACCGGTCTCGGATCTCAGCACGGAAGCGTTCCTCGCGGCATTACAGCGTTTTATAGCACGCCACGGTGCCCCAGTTCTCATCCGCTCGCACTGCGGTACAAATAATGTAGGCGCTAGAAATCAGCTCATTGAAGTACAAAACTTTCTTGCCTCGAATAATGACACGATTGCGCACAAGCTCGCTGGTCAGCACATTACTTGGTTGTTAAACGTACCTAAGGGACCATGGTTCGGCGCGTTACATGAGATCAACATAAAATCAACTAAGCTACTTTTATATCACGTAATTGGCGAACAGCACCTCACATTCGAGGAATTCTCTACACTTTTAGCACGAATCGAAGCTGTCCTTAACTCTAGACCTCTCTGCCCACTTTCGTCTGATCCTTCAGACTTTGAGCCGCTTACAGCCGGACATTTCATTATAGGCAGCCTACCTTAGTTATCTGTGGAAGATAGGCCAATTTCCACACGTAGGCGATTCCAGATGATACAGGCCCTTTCCCAGCGCTTCTGGACGCTGTGGACCCGGTCCTACCTCCACACACTTTAAACCCGCTCCAAATGGTTGTCCCCATCCTCCCCTCCCCGAGTTGACGAGCTCGTCCTCATCAAGGAGGACAACCTCCCTGCCCTTCAATGGAGACTGGGGCTCATCACCCGCACCCTACCTGGGAAGGATGGCGTCGTGCGGGTGTTAGACCTGGACACCACCAATGGACACCTTCGGAGGCCTGTGTTCAAGATTGCCAGGCTCCCTCTGGATGAGCCCACCCTGGGCCCCGGAGGATGTACTCGCCACTGGCGCGACGTACGCCACAATACGCCTAGCGCCACCTAGCGGTGTGTCGCGAAGTTGGCGCGCGGGAGGAGTGTGAAACCGGACGCGCGCCCGCGTCACTCTGTCTGCCCGCGATCGCGAGACGCCCACACATATACGCGCTCTGGTGTCGCCTTGGAACTGCCCTTATTGATAGTGACCCTGTGATGATAGTGCCTGTGATTGAGTGAAGTGACTGTGCGCAACCAACCTATATCGCCGCCTACGGTCAGCTCGCCTCCCGTCTCCTGTCTCATCATCCCAGGTAAGCCTTCCTACCTACCCACCTACCAAGTAAGTCGCATGCTCTAATTTCGTCTTTTTTTACTCTGCTGTATTTGGCGGTGTCTTCTGACCCGCGAATACAAGGTGTAACAAACTATGTCTTGTACAAATATTCACATCTAATAAGCGTTTATGCGCCTACCCTTCCCTCTTCAGACGAAGATAAAGATCTTTTCTACAGTGACCTCCGACAGGTTCTGCTGAATTTACCTTGTAATGATAAACTGAGTTCGCTCGAAGATATTAATACGCGTGTGGGTACGGAACATGAGGCCTGGAAAGGGGTATTGATTGGGTCGGCATGGAATTGAAAAAAGCAACGCTAATAGAAATGCACTTCTTACCTCATGCGCCAAATTCAATCTTAGCATTACAATTACCATTTACGGGCTTCCTGACAAATATTAAACATCTTGGATGCACCCCCGCTCTAAGCATTGGCACCTTCTAGACTACATAATAGTTTATAGAAAAGATCTCCAGGATGTGTCAATAACAAGGGCCATGCGAGGAACCGAGGGATGGACAGATCATCGTCTCATCAGATTCAAGTTGTGAGTTTAAAAACCTCAGCGTAGGGCAGAACATAGGTTTTCGTTGAGACTAGCTTTCAGGAAACTTACCAACGTCACTCGAGATGGATGATCCTCCAACACTTGAAGAGTTCGAACGAGCGGTAATGCGTATGAAAAATAATAAAACGCCAGGGTCGGACAGTCTGCCTGCAGAAGTTTACAAATACAGGGGCATATCATTGTTAAGTGCAGCTGGAAAGGTCTTGTCGCGTGTTATTAATAGACGCTTGAATTAGCTGGTGGAACAAATATTGCCTGAAAGACAGTGCGGTTTCCGTCCAAACAGTGGCACGTTTTGTAGTGCGGTAATGTTATATTCGTAGTGAAACAGCTGCTTGTAGCTACAAGAGAAAAGTTTAGAACAACACCGTGATCTCTACATGTGCTTTGTTGATTTGGAGAAGGCATTTGACCGAGTGCCGAGGGCAGCGCTTTGGATTGTTCTGGAGAGGGCTGGGTGCCCTGCGAAGTTTGTCCAAATGGTGCGTCAGTTTCACGATTGCATGATGGCGCGAGTACTGCAATACAACAGACGAATTTCTAGTGACAAGCGGCGTCAAACAAGGCTGTGTTTTGGCTCCTACACTATTTGCTATACAGGGAGTCCCACGGACATGCCACATGGAAGGAAAGTACATTGAATATTGTAAATGGAACATTTTACTGAAAGAAGACATTATTTGAATTTAAAAAAACAATTTAAACTGCATTCATAGATATTTAAATAATTACATGGATGAACCGGGAATCGAACCCGTTACATGAGAAAAATAATTATCCTGTAGCTATATCACACCGATCGAAAGGCTTCATCATAAGGATTATTTTTTGCTAAATAACATAGTGTCACAAATAAAAGGAAGACCATGTATTTATCATTTTTAATACAAAATTAATTAATTTATGTATGTATTTATTTCAATGTCAGTTGTATGTCCTTACGGCAATGTCAGCTTTTCATTTTTCTTAACAAAATTTCACATCAAATGTTAAAATTCATGGTCTTCCTTTTATTTGTGACACTATGTTATTTAACAAAAAATAATCCTTATGATGAAGTCTTTCGATCGGTGTGATAAACGAAAACTGGCGATTGTTGGATTCACCCCGCAGCTCCTAAAATTTTTCTCCTGCTACCTAAACAATCGTCGGCAATTCGTAAGGTTAAATGGATATGATTCCGGAGACTACTTTACGTGGTCAGGAGTGAGCCAGGATAGTACTTTGGGACCATTACTGTTCGTTATATTCATTAACGATTTACCGGAAGTCGTCTTGACTTCCGAGTGTCTCCTTTTTGTGGATGATTTAAAACTAAGCTTAGGTATTCAAACTGAGGCTGACGTGGCGGCATTGCAGAGAGATATTGATGCGGTATCCATATGGAGTCAGGACAACCACCTCCCATTCAATAATCTCAAATGTAAAACAATCACATTCTCGCGAAACTCACAGCCCTTGATGTTATAATTATAATATATTTTAATATAAAATATAATATAATATAATAATATAAAATAAATATTATAATATAATTTATTGGACGCTCCTTTGGATAGAGTTTTTGACATTCGAGATCTAGGTTTAGTATTAGATAGTAAATTAGACTTTCACATGCATATTATTAAAATGTGTAAGTCAGCGCATAAAATGTTAGGGTTTGTCATGAGAACAGCATCACAGTTTGGAAACATAGGGGTTCCAAAAGTATTGTACAATGCATACGTACGTAGCAAACTAGAGTATGGCGCGGTTATTTGGAATCCTTATGAGGAGAAATATGTTCTCCTTATTGAAAAAAATTCAAAGAAAATTTGCTCGATGGATATACAAAAAACAATACGGATACTATCCGTACCTATATCCGTCCTTATTCGTTACGGGAATGGTGGACATGGACACGCTGAAATTTAGACGAGCTATGTCTGAAATCGCGCATTATCTGTCAATAATTCGTAATCAAATCGACAGTCCCCAAATTTTACAGCGTGTCCGCATGTTGGTCCCTGGGAACATATCGGCGGACTCGGGAAGGCAGGTGGCGCCGCGTCGCCGCCCGCGTTTGCTGGAGCGGCCCGTCGCGCGCACCGAGCGAGGCCGACACGCGCCCACCAACCGCGCACTACACGTTATCGGGGACATACTTGCTCAGCACTTTAAACTTGATCTATTTGCCGATGGATTAGGGCATTTCTTTAATCAATTCAGTGTAATTGTTTGCGCGCTTTTTTGTTTCCTTGTGTGAGAGGGTAGTAGCACCTTATATGGTTATCGGTGTACCGTCTACACAAGCGATTTCGCGGAGCGTCCCAGAATTCCTCACGACTGTCAGACCAGTTGCAAATTCACCGCTGAGCTGAACGCCCACTCGTTCGCCCGCCGCCGCCGCCGCCACCGCCCGCTCGCCGCCCGCCACACGCTCCGCCCGCGCGAGACCGTATCATTCACCTTCGCCTTAGCTAGCTGCCATAATCCAGGGTGCTGAAGACGCCGATTACCAGGTTAGTGTTGCTGCTTATTTTACGCAGGGGAACACTTGTAGGCCGTAACCTCCGCCCTTGGCTTCCTTCGTTTTAAACTGCCTCTTATATTTATTTATATAATGTATATATATGTGATACGCCCCGCTCATACAGTCCACTGCGCCTAGCATTATTTACCCGCCCTCCAGTAAAACGGAGACACCATAAATTTTGGTCCATACGACCCGGATTAAACCCAGTTTTTATTTATTTATTTACCCGCTCCGCTTTTAATTATATTTATTTATCACATATATTTAAATAAATATTTTTAAATACGCCATCGCATTTATAACTGCATTTTCAATAGTCGTTATTTTCTAGCACATACCTACCCACATTCCGTGGTAGGGGGCACTTACCCATCTCTAAATTATTTAACTGATTTAATCAACCGCGCTTACAGCACATTAATTGTTTCTTCGACTACAAAATGGCAGCCGAAGAAGCAAAATTAATATTAGTCATTGCAAAAAAGCAATCGATTTATTAACGCATTACCAAGTTATATGATCTTTCTAAGCAATTGGTGCCAAGCGTCGTCGATACTAGAACTAAATCTGAGTTTATGGCGATGTCATCTAACTTAAAGAGTTCATATGAACAATTCAGCTCGTTGTGTGATGAACACAATCTATTGTTGTTGCAGCAAAAACCAGACATTGAAATTAATTATAATGACTGGGATTCTTTTGAGACTTTATATACGCGTTTAAGTCATACACGCACTCTGATGTCTGGGAGTAATGAGTCGCCATTACCGCCTGCAGATAGTACCCCTCCTTTTTTTTTTTTTTTTTTTTTTACCCGGTGTAATCCCTGCTTATGGATTCCAGCCTCCGGAAGGGAGACTGGATATGTGGGACTCTCCCGTCCCCCTTTCCACGGCGTAATCGTCGGGCGAGAGGGAGGGGCCTACCCACTAATCACCGGGGGACCAAACTCCGATAGCGTAGGGCTCTTAGGGTGGCGGTCACGGGACCTGATCCACGGGGGAATTGACCTCGCGAGGCCACCCCGTCATCCGTGTGCTGGCCTATAACCACCGCATTAAGCAGTCGTTACGCGCCAGCACACGGCGACTACGCGCACACAGCACAACATAATTGCCCCAGAAGGGGGCGGACACAACACAGAGACAAAGACTGACATGCCCGGCTTTCCCGGGCATGCGGACCACACAACAAACGGGACACACAAACAACACACATCCAGTGAGCCCGGGGCACTTGGGTTGGTATGGTGAAATACCCATGCCATTGCCCCCCTCCTGACCGGCCCAGGTGGAGACGGAGTCTCCCCTCGACCACTCCACACAAAAACAAAAACAAACGATCAGGACCCAACACACACAAACAGGGCGGCGCCACCTTACGGCGGCTGGAGGTCGGCGAATCTTCGCCTTCTCCTCCCCACCCTCCTCCTCCTCATTGGCGCGGCGTTGGCCGACTCCTCCCGGATGCGCTCGGCCTCCTCTTTGAGACCCATGCACCCCGCAGCGAATCCAGCCACCGCCGCCCAATTCTCCGCACTCTCCACCATTGCGGCTACCACATCCGGCAGAGCCAGAGGGCCTCTTCTCCCCAAGGCCACCTCCAGCGTACGCCTCTGTGGTGCGAAGGCACTACACTCCTCAAGCGTATGCTCAGGAGTGTCCTCTTCTTGTCCGCAATGGTGGCAGACCGGAGTCTCCTCCCTGCGAATCCTGTGCAGGTAACTGCCGAAACACCCATGCCCCGTGAGGAGCTGGGTGAGGTGGAAGGTCATCCCCCCATGTGACCTATTAATCCACCCCTGCAATACCGGGCGGATAGCCTCGATCGTGCGGGCTCCGGCTTCTGGGGTTGTGAGGTTCTCCTCCCATTGCCACACCGCCATGTCGTAGGCTAACCGCCTTGCACCCTCGACCTCTGCCTGCACAGGATTCTCTCCTCGCGCCCTTGCTTCTGCCCGGAACTCGTACACCTCGGTCAGAACCTTGGCTTCGAGCTCCCACGGAAGCATACTCCCAATGGCCGTAGCCGCCGCAAACGATACCGTACGGTAACCCCGGATAGCTCGGATGGCCGCTGTCCTCTGCGGTCGTCGCAGGATGGCGACGTTTTTCCCAGACAGCGAATCGGACCACACCGGGGCACCGTACAGGGCCATGCTCTTCAGCACTCCCGCGAATAGTCTGCGGCAGCTATCGCCGGGACCTCCGACATTGGGCAGAAGCCTTCCCAAGGCCATCGCTGCTCCGACCACCCTCGGAGCGAGACCGGCAAAGTGGGCCTCAAACCTCCAGCGGCTATCAAGCGTGAGTCCCAGATACTTTATCTTGGACTCGACCTTGACACGCACGCCAGCCACGCGGATATGTGCGCTCCTGGGGGGCTTGCCCCGGGGACCATGGAAGAGGATGGCCCCGGTTTTCGGCAACGCCACCTCCATACCGAGCATCCGGATCCGCCTCACCGTCAGGGACGCAGCCGCCGTCGCCTTCCTGGATACATCCCGGTAGTCACCGCCCCGTGCGGTGACCAGAGTGTCATCTGCATAACAGATGACACTCGTCCTCGGCAGTTGTTCGCACCTGAGGACCCAGTTGTATCCTAGATTCCATAGGAGTGGCCCCAGGACAGAACCTTGGGGCACCCCACACACCATGTTGCGCGCCACAATACGCGCCCCGCCAGGTTCGAGGAAGAGGATCGTCCTATCACGCAGATAGTCCTCGACGATCCTCCTCAGGTACCACGGTGTTCGGTGGTACCTCATGGCCTCCATTATCGCGCAGTATGGAAGGGAGTTGAACGCATTGGCGATATCGAGTGATACCGCCAACACCCTCTCCCCCCTCCCGATGGCCCGTTCGGTCGCTCTTTTGAGGGACAGGATGGCATCCACTGTCGACCTCCCACGGCGAAACCCAAACTGCGCGTCGTGCAGATCGCGACCTTCCCTGCTCAGATGTTCTGTGACTCGGCCAGCAATTATCCTCTCGAAGAACTTCCCAACCTCGTCGAGAAGGACAATGGGCCGGTAGGCCGATGGTAAGTCCGGCGGGCGCCCATCTTTCCGGAGAAGGCAGAGCCTGCCCTCCTTCCAGGCCTTCGGGAACCTACCCTGCTGGAGACAGGCGTCCAGCAACTCCCTCAGCCTGGGTCCGACGCGATCGAGGGCAAGGGCTAGGACCCTCCCGTGCACCCCGTCCGGGCCTGGGGCCTTCTTTTTGAGGCGGAGGCGCTGAGTCGCCACCTCCATCTCCTCGTTCGTGACCCGCGGGATGGTCTGCGGGTCCACCTCCCCGTCGTGCTCGGGGGCGGTAAACGGCGTCACCTCGACTGCCCGATCCGGGAACAGGGCGTTCACCACGCTGGCCAGGAGTTCCGGCTGGAACGACTCAGTGGGGGGCGCCGAGCTCCGCATCCGATTCCGGACGAATCGGTATGGGCGCCCCCACGGGTCCCTATCCAAATCGGCCAGGAACTCCCTCCAGGCGTCCTCCTTTGCCCTCATAATGGCCACCTTTAGCCTCCACCTGGCCAGGCTCAGGCGGCTGTAGAGGTCGGCCTCCTCCTCTGGCGCGCGCCTCCTCCTCCTCCTACACCTCTGGTAGAGGCGCCTCTGGTGGATGCAGGCCGTGCGGAGACCAGCTATTTCCGCCGTCCACCAATACACGGCGCGACGATGCGGCCGATCCCCGGCTCGGGGCATGGCGGCGTCGCAGACCCGTGCCATCGACCTCCGGAAGATGGTGGCCCTTTGGTCGATGTCCGTGGTCCTGGGCGGTGGTAGCCAGCTCTCCACTATCGCCGCCTCCGTCGCAGCCTCCCTGTTCAGGCGCGTCAGGGCCCACCTCCTGAACCGCGCACCTCGGACACCCTGCTGGGGGGTAGGGCCAGCAATTGGGGGGGCGGATATCCTGAGCAACACGTACAAATGGTCGCTCAGGGTTTCCTGGTCCAGCACCTCCCAACTGGTCACACATGAAGCTATGGAGGGGGTCGCAAACGTTACATCCACGATGGACTCCCCTTGCCACCTCACGCATGTACTGACCGTACCCCTGTTCAGGACTACCAACCCGGCCTGGACAAGGAAATTCTCCACGACCTCTCCCCTGCTGGTGGTCACAGGGCAGCCCCAGGCCCTGGACTTGGCGTTGAGGTCGCCGGCCACAATCACCTGCCGCGGAGCCAATCTGCGCACGACACCCTGGACCCTCCCGACGTAATCCACAAAATCGCTGCGTCTGCGATTGGGCGAGAAGTAAAGCCCAACTAGGGCAATGCTGCCCCAGTCGACCGCCACGTACCCTTCGCCCCGCTCCCGCAGCGCCAGTGGAGTCGTGGAGGTGGTCGAGGTGGTGATGACCACCTTCCCGTCGGTGGATCCGACCCAGTTTGTTCGCGCAGGGATGGTGTAGGGCTCCGCTGCGATGGCCACGTCGATACCTAACGCCGCCAGCTGATGGACCATCAGGTCCTGAGCGTTGGCGGCGTGATTAAGGTTCGCCTGGAGGACGGACTTATGGTGAGCTGGCATTTGGTCCCTGTGCCTGGTCTGCTGTGTCCATGGGCGCCACATCTGGCGCTCTTGCCGCTGCAGGGGGGGCCCTTGTCCAAGGGGCCACCTTTAACTTCGGCTTGGTAATGGGAGGCCTGCAAGTCCTCCCCCCTAGATGGTGCTCGTGGGGGAGTTTGGCCTGCTTACACACTGCGCAGGAGGCCTTCTCTGCGCCGCAGTCGGCCGCTCGGTGCCCCGGTTCGCTGCACCTGAAACACAGGGCGCTGCGGTCGGTCGCCCGGTCGCACGTGTACTGTGTGTGGCCCAACCCGTAGCACCGGTAACAGCGGACTGGAAGCCTCTCCAGTGCCACCACCTGGACCTGAATCCAGCCGATGACTAGGCGACCAGCCTCCGCCAGCGTCTTGGCGTGTCCCACCGGTAGCCGGACCAACATGGACTTGACTCCCCATGGTCCGGTCCGTACTTCGCCCAGCCCAATATGTTCAGGCGCGCAGCCTGACTTTGCCGCGACGGCCTGGCTGACTTTCTCCGGGCTAATGCCGTCGCCCAGGCCCACCAACCGGAGCTCAGCTTTGCGGCACGGCCTGCCAACGTCCGCGTCCTCCGACACAACCTCCCTAAGCCTCTTCGCTAGCGCATCCGCCCTGGGGCCGCTGGTTGCGCCCGGCACTTCCAACTTGCGCCCGCCCGCCGCCGTATTTCTCATTCTTACGGCCTCGAGCCCGAAGTCTTGCAGCTGGATGGCGCCGACTGCCTTCTCCATGACGGAGGCATAGGTGGCGCCTTTCGCCACGGCTTCGGGCTTTAGCGTAATTGTTACTACGGACGAGCGCGGTGGTACAAGCTTGGACGCAGGGGAGCCCGCGATGGCCTTCTTTTTCGACGCTGCCTTGGCGGCCTGAGCAGCCGCTTTCTTGGCCTTCCTTCTGGCGCTTGGAGATATATTGGGCCTCCACTCATTCGCCGGGGTGGTCGATGCCGCAGCCAAGTTGAGGGAAGCCGGGCGCACCGGAGGGACACTCCAGTTGGGCTCTCTATGAGGCCTCGGTGGGCCGCTCCATTCAGGCCCCTGGCTCAGACCTGCCTCCGCCTGGGGAGCCTGGGAAGCACGGAGGGCTCTGGGAGGTGCGGCGGCCGCCTCGGCATAGGTAACCTCGGCCCTCTTTTCGTGCGCCAGTGGAGGTCTCAGGGGAGGCTCCGGTGGCAGACGCCTTTCCAACCCCTCAATCCTTGCATTGAGCATCGCGCCGATCTCGCGGATCAGTTCCACCCTGAACCCATCCATTTGACCCCCCAACGAAACGGCCACCTCCCTTTGTACATTCGCGGCCCTCGTCCGCGGTGTCCTGGGCTCTTGTTGGGCCACCCTTATGGTCCTGACCTGCTCTTTCAGGGATTCGACCTCGCGGTTGAGCCTCTCGTTGTCCCTTTGGAGCCTCAACGCCTCATCGGACACAGACAGCTCTTTGAGAGACTCTACGCACGAGATCATCTCTTTGATCCCCTCGTTTAGGGCCTTCCTAACTCCCGCCTTTATTTGGGTGCTGAGACTCACATTGTGGGACACAACCCCTATGCTCTTGCTGGCTCTCGCCAGAATGTCTTGCCTGGACTTCATGGCCATTTCCATCCTGTGCTGCTCCGTCAGCCTGTCATTCAGGAGCTTGTCCGGGATATCCCCCTCGACATGGGGCTCCGCGTTCTTCAAAAAGGCAGCCCTGCCGCTCTTCCCTATATACGCCCCCTTGATCCTGACTTGGGGGGGAGGCCTGACTTGTTGGCTGGGGGGTTCCCCATCCCCATCGTCACTACCCTCGTCCTTGGACGTCGAGGAGGAGGACTCCGCCATGTGCCTCCTGGCCTCAGCCATCCCTACCGACGTGGCCAGAACCTCCATTGACCGACTCCGTTGCCTAGTCATGGACCTCTTCGCCCCTCCTCTCGTCTTGATTTTCCGCAGCCCGTGCTGCTCCCGGAGCATCTCCTCCTCCGCCATTTCCGTGGTGCCGTATGGCCTTTTCTTCCCCGCCTCCATGGCACCCAGGAAGCCCTCTCGCCGACTCGCCTCCACTATCGAAGCGACAGTTTTAGCACTGTCTTCCTCCGACGACCCCTCTACCTCGTCCGGCTGGGATCTAAGCGGTACCGGCGATGGCGCCCCGCTGGTTCCTCCCCGGACCTCTCCTTTCCCCTTCTCACCTCTACTACTACCCCCATGGCAGTCTTCGGTAGCTGATTTGACACCACCCAGCCCGATAACTGGTTGGCGGCGGGCGTCAGCCGCAGCACATGACGATTTTCCAGGTGCATTACCGGATCCTGAGGCCTGGTCACCTACCTCAGGGCGGTCATCGGTAACTAATTTCTCACGCAGAGGCCCGGATACCTCTACGCGCCGGGTGCTAGCCGGATCACATCGCAACGTCACTTTATTAATGGAACCTTTCATAATGATTTTAGAAATAAAAGGTTTCCATCCCCTTGGTCGCTGGGGGGTGGGCTGTTGGAGCCGCCCACCAACCCGTCCGAAAACGGGCGCCCGTCGCCGCGCCCCGCAACGACGGCACCTTTGCTCGAAACAGCGCCCAGAGGGGGCGCTGAACTACCCCAACCCACCCCGTGTAACGACGCCCAGAAGGGGCGCCGTCAAAGACCCCCTGCCACGTTACACGCCTAATCCTAACCCTACTACCCTAGCCCTAACCTTTACACCCTACCTACCTAAATAACGTGGCATCACCTCTTGCGCCCAAAGGCGCTAAAACGACGTCCAGAAGGGACGCCGAACTACCCTATTCCCCCCAGCGTGCGACACCCAGAAGGGGTGCCGGCAAAACCTCCCGCAGGCCCTGAAGGGGCCTGCCTATGGTGCGGTCCAGAAGGGACACGCCTATGGAGGCTGCGTACCCAGAAGGGGCTCCGCCTGTGCGCTGGGTTGTTGGCTATAGAGTTCCAATGCATCTTACGAAGCATTAGAACCCTATAGGAACCAGGGAGCGCCAGGACCGACTCCATTGTTCGCCCCCAACGAATCAGAAACGACAAATGAGAGTCAGCCACACGAGGAGGCCACCCAACACACACCCCCCAGATAGTACCCCTCCTAAATGCAAATTACCGCCTATCGAATTGCCATCGTATGATGGGAACCCGGAATATTGGCCTCTTTTCTATGAGTCATTCAAGACAAACATACATACCAATAATAGTTTGTCTAACGAGCAACGGGTCCAGTACTTAGTGGGTAAACTGAATGGGAAATCTCTTTCTGTATTTGCAGGTATTATACCTAACGAGTCTAATTATTATCCCATAATTTGGGATTCGCTTATAACTAAGTACCAAGATAATAGAATGTTGGGTACCTTATATTTAAATAATATTTTTGAATTGCAACCGCCCGCTAATTCACCCGCTCATTTTAATAATTTTATAGAAAAAATACACTCGTCACTATCCGCTTTAAGACAATTAGATATTTCTGATTTGGCCGATTTTATCGTCTGGAATATCGATATTAGTCTGGAAACTCTATCTAAAAAGACTTTGACTCTGTTGGCTTTGGTAACAGCTCACCGTATGCAAACACTCTCTCTAATAAAATTGAGTAATATTAATAACCTAGCACTTACTGAAATTCTTATAAAAATACCTGACACAATTAAAACATCAAAACCAAATTCATACCAACCTCTGCTAAGATTACCTTTTTTCGATGCACGCCCGGAAATCTGCCCGGCTAGGTGTGGTTTACAAGCTTACATAAATAAAACCAGAACATTGCGCATAGATTCCTGTGACCTTTTATTTATTAGTTATAAACGTCCACACTCAAAAATTACATCGCAAACACTAAGCACTTGGATAAAAAATACACTTCATTGCAGTGGAGTTAACACTGAATTCACAGCACATAGCACACGCGATGCATCAACTTCCACCGCCAACAGAGTAGGAGTCAGCGTCGATGTAATTCGAAAAACCGCTGGTTGGAGCGAATCTTCATCTGTCTTCGCCAAGTTTTACAATAGGGAAATCATCCCTGTCACTGATAATTTTGCTCGATCAATATTATGTAATTACGATTCGCAATTATAAGATCTGTAAGAAAATAACATGATTTCATTACTATAAAAATTATTGTGAAATAATTTAATTATTTGTTACACAAATAAATCTGGTTTGATGATGGTCTGGATTGTTGATGGTCTGGATTGTTGAATAAATAAATAAAATATTAAACCAGTACATGGTTTCATATTTTATTTATTTCTCTCAACATCCTACACTGTTAACCACAAATCGCAAAGAATGAAGCTGTGAAACATAATTGAAAATCAAACGTACTTACCAAGTGAAGTTCGATCACAATTATGTGAACAGCTTCATTCGACGCGATTTATATACACCTTCCCAGTTTAAAACTAAAATTTTATAACTCTATAGTATTACATACTTTACCCTACCATCTGCTAAATAAAAAATATGAAACGATTGGCTCTAAACAAAATGATTGAAACTGACAAGCACTTCCACAAGAAGGCTCGGGGTAGGGCAGGACGCTGAGTGGGGGGGGGGGGGGTACCACAGAGTAGTGTGGTGGTGATTCAACGAATGTGCCCCACACTGTTTCACAGTTTATTAATGACTACTAATTTTAACAATATGTGCCCCACACATCAAAATTACACCAAACAATGACTTTTTACACGACCTCGCGATTTTAAATCCTAACCTAACCATATTCCAATGAGAGTGCGTGTCACCCGTCACACTGACAGCCGTCTGTCAAATACAAATTAAAAACTACAAAAAGGTTGCCAGCCGTAAGTGGCCGGTTTATTCAATACACACCCCTGCCCCGGTCAGAAGGCTCCGATCGTTCTCAATCAATCGGACAAGGAGAGACAGTTGCTGTGGTTCATCGCGGAATCGAACCGCAGTCCCATACTCGCCAACTAACAACTTTACAATGCTGCCCTAGCTACAAGCAGGAGGGCAAGTTATTCTCCTTCAACAACATACTAAATCTAATTAGCCAAATTAAAATAATGCTAAATAATCTTATTCACCAAAGCTTATTTTCTAAAAATTTACAAACATCATTTAGATACTTCCGTGCCCTTGCCATTTTGTGCCATTGTCGGAGCGAATAAGTGAAGGTAGACCCTTACGCGACACGAAACGATCAAACGCGACGACGAAGGCCTCCGTGGACAACGAAGGAACTCCCAAGAGGACGGCCTTAGTAACCAGGCACAAAAAAACCACAACATCTTTACCTACAACCCGGGCGTTGTGAAGGTTGGTCGATTTTACCGAGAAAGGTCCAGCAAAACCCGTTGCGCGCGACCCCCAAGAACGGACGAGACTGAGTGACTCGGTCCGAAGGCAGACCCCCCGTCTGCGGCTGCACGGGTGAAGACGTCGACTGTGACAAAATAAACACCGAAAGAACACTACACAAATATTCTCTTCGAACAAACAATATTCAAAATTTCAAATTAGGTTACCCAGTAACACATCTAACAGACGTCAACCGTGACGTACTGGCCTATTGAAAGGCTCATGGGAAGTTTCTCAATTTCCCAAACTTGTGCATAGTTATGAAAAGAGACACAAACCCAATGACTCTAGACTATGCGGAGTCGAGTCGTCAAACTGTGTACATAATAGAAACAAAAAACAAAATAGTTGGCACTGCCATCAGTGTAGAGCGACCCAGAGCTGTCTGGGTACCTAGTCGGATCCGTCCTAGTACACCCGAGCCCAAGAGTAGGTAAATTGGGCCAGGTGACAAAGTGTGGGTATGCCCGAGCTAGACCAATGTCTGTGCCGTTATCCCTGCGGGCGAATCGGTAAAAGGCTGTTAACCTACAATGGTAAATTCATTGCCGTTACCGAAATTGACATTCTCAACATAGATACATGTACCGAGGAGAGGGTGACTTGTGTTAGCCCCGTCAAACTCCCAGTAAGCATGCCACCAAACAATGTCGCAATAATTAAAGTTTCAAATTTAAGATTTCTTTAAAATCTACCAACAAATTTCAAATTTAAGGTTTCTTTAAAGTCTACCAACCGCGGCAGCCGTAGTAGAAAGCAAAACCGTCCGTGGTTTTGCTCTCGCAAAGGGGGCAGGCTAGCTAAGGCCTGCCCGGGTCCCCCATCCCCAAAGAAGGCCCCCGCCCGTGTGATACCGCGGGTGGCACTACAACCGCGAGTGCTCGTAGAGCGGCGGATAGAACCGCTGTTGCGGCGAGAACCGCTGTGGCTGCTCGATCGCGCTGCTTCACGCAAGCGCGCACAGAGCGCGGTGCAAAGAGAGGTCCTTCCTTCGTGACACCGTTGGGCCGCCGCCCGTGTGATACCCAAATAGCACACGGGCTGGCGGCATGGTGACCTGCAGGCGCGGGTTTGCGCGCCTGTGCATGGTTCACCTTCCGGTGTAGAGGTGCGCATCGCGCATGACTGGACCTCCAGTCCGCTGGTAGATGTTTGCTCTGCCCTGGAGCACCCCTGCCCGTGTAACGCTGCCACCGCTGTTGTGTGGTCGGTGAAGCCGCTCCCGACCTGTTGACACACAACAATAATAAATGGTGTGGTCCACCAAATGCAATGCGGCGTTGTGGCCTATAGCCAAAGCAAAGGCCGCTGCGCCTTGCCATACGCCGCCTCGTAGTTACAGGCAGCCCTTGTCGGTCCTGGCACCGCGTCGTAGCATGACCCGTTTGGCCGCACTGTGTACAAGCCGGGTCCATGCCGGCTGCTGCAGTCAGCGCCGCCAGCCACGCTGTAGTGTGTCCTGGCTGCGGCTGTACCGTGGGATTCGAAAGAAAAAAGTGGAAGTGGAAGAAAGTGTGTAAACAACGGCTGCACTTCCTCCCATTAAAAGTGCACCTCGCGAACATCAGAGGATTGCACTCAAATCTCGATCCGGTCCATCACCACCTTGAGACTGAGAAGCCACACCTATTCTTCTTGACGGAGACGCAAATAGCAACCCCGTCGGACGTGGCGTACCTCAACTACCCTGGATACTCAATTGAGCATAAGTTCAAAAAGTGTGCAGGGGTCTGTGTGTACGTCCGCGATGACATTTGCTGTAGGCGTCTCCGTTGCTTTGAAAAATCCGGGTTCTCCGTTATTTGGCTTCTGGTGGACACTGGGGTAGAGAAGATAATCTACGTCTGTGTCTACCGATCGCACAGCGGTGATCAGGAGGCGACTCGGCTCATAGACTACCTCACTGAGACGGCAGACTTAACAACTCAGCGGTATCCAGCGGCGGAGCTTGTCTTTCTGGGGGACTTCAACGCTTACCACAAAGAGTGGCTGTACCCGTTCCAGAAGACTGACCATGCTGGGAGAGAAGTGCGAAGGTTTTCCCTAGCACTAAACCTCACTCAGCTGGTGGATCAAGCGACGCGAATTCCGGATATCGCTGGCCACACACCCAATTGTCTTGACTTACTGCTGACAACCGATCCACACAAGCATTCGATATCGGTCTCAGCCCCGCTGGGAACGTCCGACCATTGTGTGGTGAAATCCGTATCGATCTGCTCTCCACCGGATATGAGCCCTAGAGGCACGAGACGAGTATGGCGATACGAGTCAGCAGATTGGGACGAGATGCGTATTTTCCTTGCATCTTATCCCTGGCGGCAAACATGCTTCTCTTCTAACAACCCTTCGTGTACGGCCGATGCGATTACGGATGTAATCCGGCAGGGAATGGAGTTTTTTATTCCATTCTCCGACATCCCGCTCGGTTACAAGTGCCGCCCTTGGTATAATGCGGAATGTACTCGTGCTGAGGCCCGAAAACAGTCTGCTTACCAGGCTTGGGTGCAAGCCCGGGATCGCAAAGTCCGTGCACGGAGAATCCGAGCAAAGAAGAGAGCCTTTAATTCGGCCGCCAAGTCGTGCATAAGGGTTTGTAGGGATACAATATGTTTTGTCAGCGTTATTACATTGTAATGGAACGCGGGGCGGCGCTCACGCGCCAGTCGTCGTTCGGTTCCCGGTCTGGTAGCTTGTAACCAATAGTTAACATTAGGGTTAAGTGAATTTATGTGAACGTGTAATAAAAGACATTAGTTTGAATCAGACATTTTAATTATTAACCACCAAGTAAGAGAACCCTAAATTGGTGACCACCGACTAGTGAAATTAAAGTGGAGTCAGAACATTTTTGCGGAGTGAATAATAAACGGACCGGAGGCGACTCTCTGCTGTGAGTACAGAACTGAAAGCAGATTAATTTAGTAACAAAATGGCTACCCCAGTGAGAAATGAAGATTCGTTGGCAACGATATCGGTAACCAGCAGAGTTCCGGAGTTCTGGTGTGAACTGCCGAAGTTGTGGTTTGCGCAGTTGAGGCGATCATGAACCCTCAGAAACAAAGTGATGAGAATAGATATCAGGTTGTTATATCTAACAAGTGTCAGATATCGTGTTTTCGCCCCCCGAGAAAAATAAGTACGAGTGCATCAAGGAGCGGCTAATTAGCACGTTTGAAGAGTCCCCTGAACGCCAGTTCCAACGATTGGTCGGGGAGATGGATCTGGGTGCACAAAAGCCGTCTGTCTCACTTGTTGAGAAAGATGAGGGACCTGGCACGTAATTGCCAGGCCAGTGAGGGAACGGTGTTGAATCTATGGTTAGCAAGATTACCCACTGCGGTACGGACAGTGTTGACGGTGAGCCAGGACCAGAAAATAGATAACCTCGCAGCAATAGCTTGTAGTGTGTGTACAGTATAGCCGGCACGCACACATCTCTTAACACTATATATACTCTAATTACCAATATTAAAGAGGATTAAGATCGCAGTCAGTCTTATTATTTACGTTGCGCCGAACCTAACATTGCATGGCGACCCTGCCAGTGCTGCCCATCGGCGGCGCTGGGCAGATGGTTAGGAATAGACTACATTATAATAATATGTAAAGTACTTATAATCAGAATGATATGTGTTACAATTTTTTATCAGAGTTTCCTAACATTACAAAGCCATTGAATTTTAAAGAAAGTACGAAACATAGTGTTTACCATTTTATTGAGACGACAGGGCCCCCGGTTTATGCAAAGGCGAGGCCATTGCCGCCAGAAAAATATAAATTAGTTAAGAAAGAGTTTCAGAGAATGTTGGAGATGGGGATTTGCCGCCCATCCAAAAGCGCGTGGGCGAACCCGCTGCATGTAGTCCCGAAGAAAGACGGACAGATCCGTCACTGCGGCGACTACAGACGGCTGAATGCGGCGACTAAGCCTGACCGGTACCCCATCCCGAGGCTGCACGACTTTACCTACGGGCTAACAGGTAAGAATTACTTTTCGAAAATTGACGTAAATAGGGCTTTTCATAATATTTTGGTAAATCTGGAGGATATAGAGAAAACGACCATAATTACGCCGTCCGGGTTGTTCGAGTTTCCACGAATGACGTTTGGCCTTTGTAACGCAGCCCAAACATATCAGCGGTTTATGAACAATGTAGTTTTACAAGGAATAGAACATATAAGTGATACGGATGGTGGAAGTTCTCAAATTTTCTGTTATATTGACGATGTTCTTTGCGCTAGCACATCTAAAGAGATGCAGGTAAAACATTTAAAATTAATTTTTCAGCGTTTCGAGGAGTTTGGCCTTACAATAAATGTTGCTAAATGCTTATTTTTACAAAAAGAGATTGAGTTTTTAGGGTATAGGGTAACCACGGTAGGCATTAGGCCTTTAGAGGAGAAAGTTGAAATAATAACTAATTTTCCGCGGCCGGAAACCGTCGAGGAGTTAAGACGGTTCCTTGGAATGGTTAACTTTTACAGATTACATTTGCCCAAAGCAGTAGAAAGTCAAAGTGAGCTGAGTAAGTTTATGCATAACTCTAAGAAAAAGGACAAAACTAAGATCGTGTGGGACGATAAGGCAGTTAGTGCGTTTGAGCAGTGTAAGACAGGCCTAAAAAGCGCCGTTACTCTCGCTCACCCGGTAGATAATGCACCTTTATTACTTATGACAGACGCGTCGGATACGTGTATAGGCTCAGTTTTGCAACAATGGAGCGGTGAGTCATGGACGCCGCTAGGTTTCTTTTCTAAAAAGTTATCTGACACGAGTTAGGATGTGGGCGAGGGCGAAAGGCTTTTTAAAAAGCTAATTTATAAACAGATAAGAAGGTGTTGATGCTCGGAGGAGCTGGTTAAGACTGACTTTATTTAATCTTGTATTACAATATATAGTATACTTAATGTTCTTGTTTACATGACAAAAGGTTATCTAATTAATGCTGTACATGAATTAGGTCGTTAGCAATCATGGTCATAACAATGGTGTTGATTGTCCTCGTTTCCTGCTACGTGTTATCTTCATGGCTGCTTCCTGGTACGTGGTGTCTTATCGTGCTATGTGGGTGGTTTACACCTACATAACTCCTCCCCTCTTAAGAGAAAGGCGCGTCGTAGATTGAAGCGGCTTGAGAACAACTTCTTCGCCGTCTTCTGGCGTGATACTCCTGGTCTTGGTTCTTCGAAGCCACCAGAATTTGTATGCTGCCGTCGTTAATGCTGCTATGATGATTATTATGTATAATAGTATGGATGACCAGCTGGGTGAGGTTGTTATCCATGACACTTTTTCTGGGGGTGCTATTTCTTTTGACCTTTGTAGTAGTTTATTTAGATCATCTAATTCGATTGTTTCTAGGTTTACTGCGATTGCAGATGGGTTTGGTGTTTTATATGCGCGTGGCAGTGGAATCGATTCCTTTATGTTAATGTATTTCTGATGTGTTGTTAGGTATCTATCTGCGATTTGAATGGTGCATCTATTGTCTATTGTGATTAAATAAACACCTTTAATTCGCTGATACTGGACATCGTTTCCGCATGTTGTTTTCGCTACTTCTTCTTGCTTTATCATCGCAATCCAGCTATTATCTTGAATTTGTTGAATTAGGTTATTTCTGTAATTTGCTAGTATGTATGTGCAGTTATGTGGTTCTTGGTGCTGTATAAGTTGTGCTATGCAATCGTTGGATTGCTGCAGTTTTTGCCATTCTAGATGTTTACAGATGACGTCTTTGTCGGTGATCTTCAAACATGGTTCGTGGGGGTAAGCAAACTCGTCATTTCCCAAGATAAGGTAAGGGTTTTGTGGAATTAGGATAGTGTTGTTGTTATTGGGGATGGGGTAAAGGTGTAGGAGGTTATATGGGTGTTCTGTTACTAGTGGTATCTCCAATATGAAGTTAAGTGTTTCATTAGTACCGTATGCTTTTACTGTAATTGCCTTTTCCAATAAGTGTATATTTTTTAACTTAGGTGAGTAGGGCAATCTTAAGTTTAATTGGTTTTGTATATAATTTAATTCTTCTATGAGGTAGCTTGGGTCTATTATACTAGGGTGTAGTTTGTTTAAGTGAGAAAATGTAATTGCGTTTTCTAACATAGACAATCTATTGTAGATCTGTTGGAACGCTCTTTCTATTTCACTGTATATACTTGTTATTTCATTTCTTTTTTCTAATGAATTTGTTACTTTTGAGATTTTATTAATAGCTAAAGCTATTAATTCTTGATTTGATTTTATTTGTTTAAGTTTAGTTTCGTATTCCTGCGTGAAATCTTTAACTAGTCCTATCGTGTCCTGTTGGCTATTTGCATTATTGTTTACTACTGTTTTAAGTGTTTTAATTTCGCTCTCAAATTTGGCTGCGTCTTCCTGATCTAGATTTCCTGTAATTGATTTTATTATTGAGCCTAATCCGTTTATTAATCCTCTTTTTTGTCTGTAACTTTTTCTAAGACCTATTCTTTCTAATCCTAAATATTCTAGTTTACTTTCTACTGTATCGATTAAATATTCTATTTGCTTGTGTGTTGACAAGTCCTTTATTGTATTATTTTCTTTAAGTTTTATTGTGAAGTAATTACTACATATTTCTATGTATATTTCTCGTAGTTGTGTAATATTATAGATGACTATGAGGTGATATGTGTCTAGTTGATATTGGGCCTTCGCTTCGGTTAGTACTAAAATTCCATTGTGGTTGTCTATTGGCTCAATGATCGCTGTTGCTGTGGTGAGATGGCATATGATGGTGATGCAGGCGATGGTGTTCCTGAAACATTTTCAGGGCGCCTTAGTAAACGGAAGTGTACTCTGATAGTTTTCGCGATAATATGTTTTCCTACTATCTCTGCTATTTGTTCTGGGTGTATTCGGACTATTGTGTATGGTCCTAGGTATCTGGGTTCCTGCTTATTAGACCTTGCTGTTTTTGCTACCTGTTTATACACCTTGTCTCCTACTTTGAAGTTGGGTGTTTCTGTATTTAAGTTGTTTTTCTCTATTACTACTTGTTTGTTTTTTGATAATTTTGAATTCACTAGTTTTTGTATGTTTCCATAATTTGTTTGTGTTTAATTACATATTCCTGATAAAATTCTTGTGGGAAATGTAGTTCCAGTGGGTTTCTGCTACTTGTGTGTCCGTATAATAATTCGAAAGGAGTAAATCCTGTAGTTGAGTGTATTGTGTTATTGTATGCTATTATTGCGTATTTCATGAGGTTAGATGGTTCATCTTTATCTGTGATACGTTGAATTCTAATTATTTCTGCAAGTGTTGAATGTAATCGTTCTATAGGTGAATTTGAGTTAGGGTTATATGGTGTTGTAAAATGTATATGTATGTTGTGCATTGCACAGATTTCTGTTATAACTTCATTGTCGAATTTTGTGTCTGAGTCAGTTGTTATTTTTATTAGAATTCCTATTGTAGAGAAGATACTTAATAGGGCTTCGGCTATGTGTATGCTTGTAGCGGCCACAAGTGGTATTGCTTGTGCATATTTTGTGAAATTGTCAATTATTGTTAAAAATGTTGTACCTCCGCTACTGTATAAATCCATGTACATATGTTCCATGGGTTTATGTGGTGTTTCTGTGAGTGATAATGGTAGTTTTAAGGGATTACGTTCGTATTTGCTTTTTAAGCATTTTTCACATTTGTTTATATATTTTTGTATTGATAGTAGCATGTTTGGCCAATGATAATTTTTGTGTATTTGCTTATAGGTCTCTTGTATCCCTCTGTGAATTGTTTTACCTTCGTGATATTTTTTTATTAATTCTTTTTGTTCGTTAATGTTTTCTATTAGTGTCGCTCTATTTAAGCAACGGATTAGTTTAGGACCACGGTCATTGAACGTTGTTTTATATATTTTACAAAAGAGTGCGTAGTAATCTTCATGATGGAAGTAACAATGAAATATTCTGTCTGGGATTGTGTGTTCTAATAGGAATAATTATATTTGTTCCAAAATGTTATTGATGGGTATAAAAACGTCTTTTATTATTATTCTTCCTTTGGATCTGTCCTCGACTATGTACTGATTTCCCGGTGTTTTTCTAATATGTAACTGTTTTAATTGTCTGTCTATTGCGTCTTGTATCTCTGGTATTTGTTCAGTTTCTTTGTTGTTCCCAGTATCGATATCTTCGTTAATAAGTACCTCGGGTGTTAGTGGCGGTATGTCGGGTGTTATGGGCATGTCTAGTAAAGTACGTATATCTATATTTTCTAGGTCTAACTGTTCTTCTGATGTACTAGGTTGTTGTTCGCTTATTTCATTATTGTAAATTATTTTTACACGAGATAATGCATCAGCATTGGTGTTTAGTTTACCTTTTTTATATTGCACTTCATATTCGTATTCTGCTAATTTTAATCGCCATCGTGTTAATTTTGAATTTGGGTCTTTTAGGGACATTATCCAAGTTAATGGTCTGTGGTCTGTGTAGATTGTGATTTTTTTTCCATATAGGTATGGGCGGAAATATTTTATGGCCCATACTATTCCTAACAACTCTTTTTCTATTGTAGAGTATCTTTGTTCTGTTTCTGATAATGTGCGTGATGCGTAAGCTACAGGTTTGTCTGATCCTAGTGTTCCCTGTGATAGTATTGCGCCTAATGCCACGTCTGATGCGTCTGTTGTTAATATGAATGGTTTTTCGAAATCTGGATATTGTAGAATTGGTGCATTGATTAATATTTCTTTACATTTTTCAAATGACTCTATATATTCTGTTGTTAACTCCACTTTGTTGCCTTTTTTTAAGCATTTTGTTAGTGGTTTTGTTAACTTAGCGAAGTCCTGTATAAATTTTTTATAGTAGCCCACTAGGCCTAAGAATGATTTAATTTCTTTTTGTGTTTTAGGTATTGGGAACTTTTTTATTGCTATTATTTTATCTTGATTAGGTTTAAGGCCTTTTTCTGTTAGTGTATGTCCTAAAAATTTGACTTCTTTTTGCAGGAATTCCGACTTATCTAATTGTATCTTTAGATTATTTATTCTGAACCTATTAAAAACTTGTTTGCATTTATTTATATGTTCCTCTAGTGAAGACGAGTAGATGATTACGTCATCAAGGTAAGTCAATACGTTATCTATGCCTCTTAGTACTGAGTCCATTAATCTTTGAAATGTACTTGGTGCATTTTTTAGGCCAAATGGCATTCTAAGAAATTCGTAATGTCCTCTATCTATAGTAAACGCTGTTTTTTCTATATCGTTTGAATGCATCTCTACCTGGTGGTAGCTTGAGGCTAAGTCTATTGTCGTGAAGTATTGTGCGCGTCCTAATTTATCTAGAATGTCATCTATGTTTGGTAATGGGTATTTATCCTCAATTGTCTTGTCATTGAGTTTTCTGTAATCTATTACTAAACGCCACTTTTGTTGTCCGGAGGCGTCTGCCTTTTTTGGAACTACACTCGGCGTCAAAAAAATCGCACCTTTTAAAAATCATCTTTAAAAATTCTTAAACCTTATGTAGAGGATAGTGTTGGGTATCATTAGAAAGGTAACAAAAAGGAGTATCAAAAAACAATTAAATTTAACTTTCTGTTTAATTATAATTATACAAACAACATTAAAATTAATAAAATAATAAAAATCCTTAATTAAGTCCTAATTAACAACAGATAATTTACAAAGAAAAATGTACAAAAAGTGTCTTAAAATTAACTTAAAATCTAGTGTTACCCCCCCTTGCCCTGATCACGGCTTCCATACGGTCCCTCATGGACCTCACCAACTTCAGGAGCTCTTCTTGAGGGATAAGCCCCCATTCTTCAATCACCGCGTCTTGGAGCTCCTGTAGAGTCGAAGGAGCTGGATCCCGAGATCGAACCTTACGTTTAAGATGGTCCCAGAGGTGCTCTATAGGATTCAGATCCGGACTTCGCGCTGGCCACTGCATCACAGAGATTTGGGACCTCTGCAAGAAGTCGCTCACGATGCCTGCAGTGTGAGCGCGAGCGTTGTCGTGCATTAATGTGAACCCCTCGCCAAAAGATTCGGCAAAGGGGACCACATGCACTTCCAGGACCTCAGTGACATAGCGGCGAGCAGTCAGCGACCCTTGTCCGCGAGCACCTCCAGTCCGGGAGACGCAGACAAGGTCGGTTTTGCCGGCAGCAGACATACCGCCCCAGAACATGCAGGATCCGCCACCATATTCCACCGTCTCCTGGATGCAGGCTTGGGCGAAACGTTCACCCTGCCTCCGGTATACTCTTCTCCGTCGGTCGTTGCAGAAAAGACACACTCGCGTCTCGTCTGAGAAGAGAACAGCTCTCCACTGCTCAAGGGTCCAATCGACGTGGTCACGAGCAAACTGCAAGCGGGCTCGCCGATGCGCTGCAGTCAATTTTGGACCCGTAGCAGCTCTGTGGGCCGCTATCTTCTTCTCCTTCAATCTTCTTCTAACCGTAGATACGCTTACGGTGCGTCTGCGAACTGCCTGGAGCTGCTGTTGCAACTCAACAGCGTTGGAGAAACGATTTCTCAAAGAGTTCGACACAACGAACCGGTCGTCTCTTTCCGAAGTGCAGCGACGTCTACCCGAACCGTGTCTGCGGATATAGCCACCGGTCTCTATGAAGCGCTGGTACACTCTTCGAACGGAATAACGGCTCAGGTTCAGTTGCCGGGCGACATCACACTGCCGCACCCCTGATTGCAGTAGTGCAACCACTTGAGCGGCTTTATCAGCTGTGGTATCCATCAAAATCTGTGCGTGTGTCCTCTTCAACGGTTGAATAGCGAATGACCCACATTGAACCCGTGTTGACCGTTTTATACCCACAAAGGAAGCGCAACTAGCAACTCTCACGGGTAGCAAAATTTGCATCGAATTTTTGTGACACTTTATTTGTTGCATTAGGTTTTATTTGATAATGAAAAGTAATGTTTTTTATTAAGTTAATTAAGTAACCTTGTAAATAAAATCATAATTAATGCGACTGCATGTGCATATCAAGAGTAAATGACATTTGAAAGTGATTTTCTAAGAGGTGCGATTTTTTTGACGCCGAGTATGTGTACTGGGCATGACCAAGGGGAACTACTTTCCTTTATTATGTTTTGTTCTAGTAGTTTGTCAATTTGTTTTTTTATTTCTTCCTTTTGTTTAGGTGCTTGTCTATAATTTCTTACGAATATTGGTTTTTCATCAGTTAAACGTAAGCTGTGTTTAACTTCGTGTGTGAAAGTTAATGGGAAATGTTCGCAATGAAATATATCTCTGTAGTTATAGCAAAGTTTTCTTATGTTTCTTTTTTCTTCGGGATTTATGTGATCTGTTCTTAATCTATTTAGGTTTTCTTTCAGGTAATTATCTGTTTTTTTATTTACTGATATGTTATTTATGGATACTATGTTTGATAAGTTTGTCTGTTTTAGTTTTGTTAGATTTAATTGGCAGCTATTTTTTACTTTAATTGTATTATTTGAATTATTTATTACTGATGTTGTCAAGTTTCCGTTTTTTACTGTAACTAAAGCTGCTGGGAAGTGAAGACCGTCTTGTGTTATTTTTTCGGTCAATAGGTATTCGCCTTCGTTATTATTACAAAGTAAACTGATTATTTGTTCTGATTTGGGTTTAATTGTGCTATATGATTTAATGTCATCCCTGATTGGTATTTTTGTCTTGTCTGTGCATAACATCATATTCTTAATATCTAATTTACATTTTAATGGTATTAGAAAATCTAATCCTAATAAACCTCTAAAATCAGTGTCAAAATCGAATAGTAAAAATTTATGAGTTATTGTTCTCTTAAATAAGCTATGTGGAAGTGTGATAATTGCTACTTTGTCGTGTTTAGAAGTTGCGTGTGCTGTTTTTATATAGTGTGTTTGTTCTCTTATTTCGCAATTAATGTTTTTGTTTTTTACTATATTAGGGTGAATTAGTGATTGTGAGGCACCTGTATCGAGTAAGAATCTGCCTCCTAACTCGCTGATATATATGTAAGGTAAGCGGTTATAATTCTGTACGTTATTCATGTAAACTATGTTATAAGGTTTTCGAAATTGTCGGTGAGAAAATTTTCGTCATCATTTTCATCTTCATTATTTTCGGGATTATCTATTTCCTCATTTATTGAATCATCTTCTTGATCCAATGTTTGAAAGTGGAAATTTTTATTTGATTGGTTTGGTGAAGGTTTCTTATTATATTGTTCCTTCCTATTCTGAGCTATGAATTTGGTCTGAGTGTTTGTATTAAAGTTAGGTTTCTGGTAAGGAGGTTTATTATTGATTTGTAGGGCCCTCCTATTCCTAAGTTTAACCTCTTCTTGTTTCGCGATTGTTACTGCTTGTTCCAAATTTTCAACGTGTTGTAATTTTATGAATATTGCAGTCATTGGGTTTATCTTTTCTAAAAATACATTAAGCGCCATTTGCCGATAAAATTCTCTTTTGTTGGGATCAGATAGTATAAGTGTACTTTCTAAAGCCCTTATTTTTTCTGAAAAAATATCTAAGTTATTATCTTTGTTCAGGCGCATTAATTCCTGTATTAATTGAATTTCATTACGGAATTCGCCAAATCTATTTTTTAACGTCGCTTTTATCTCGGACCAGGTTTTTGCACCTGTTCCTTCTGAGAGCGCCTCAACAGCTTTACCGGTTAGTTTGTTTCTTATTAAACAAGCTACACTGGGGTCGTCCCCATTCGTGATTAAATTTAGTGCGTTTTCTACGCCTTCTAAATAAAATGCTAATGTTCTTTTGTTGCCATCGTATGATGGTAACAATATAGAGAGGGTACTATAGTCAATTGCAATAGTTTTTTCCTCAACTGTGCTAATGTCTAATTTCTTTTCGTTGGCCATTTTTATCCTCAGATTAGAAATACCACAATTAACACAACAAAATATAGGTTACACAAGGTTAGTGTGAAAGGACTCTTGGTAGTAAACAGAGTTTTATGCTTACCACTTGAGCAATATCGATGATAGATTGAGTCTTCTGTTTGATATCTGCTGCCGACGACCACTGTAGATTCTTGACCCGCGTTACGAAGTCGAGCTCACTGATTCGAACTTGATTCGCTTATGAACGCGTGGTTTACCGACTGCGCCAGTTAGGATGTGGGCGAGGGCGAAAGGCTTTTTAAAAAGCTAATTTATAAACAGATAAGAAGGTGTTGATGCTCGGAGGAGCTGGTTAAGACTGACTTTATTTAATCTTGTATTACAATATATAGTATACTTAATGTTCTTGTTTACATGACAAAAGGTTATCTAATTAATGCTGTACATGAATTAGGTCGTTAGCAATCATGGTCATAACAATGGTGTTGATTGTCCTCGTTTCCTGCTACGTGTTATCTTCATGGCTGCTTCCTGGTACGTGGTGTCTTATCGTGCTATGTGGGTGGTTTACACCTACATAACTCACGCAAAGTAATTTTTATTATATTAAAAAGGAAACCGACGATCAAATTACGTTACTGCGAAACGATAAGTCGAGCGCACAAATAAAGGAGTTTGTTGTACCTAATTCAAATGAAAAGATTTGTTGTGAGGTCTCTACGGACGATGTTAGGCCATACATCCCGGAACAGTTTAGATTGTTAGCATTTCAATCGGTTCATAACATAAGCCACCCAGGAATTCGTACAACTCGTAAATTAGTAACAAAGAGGTTCTTTTGGCCGGGGACAAACAAGGATGTAAGTGAGTGGGCCAAAACGTGTATAGATTGCCAACGGTCAAAGGTCACACGACATACAGTGTCGCATGTAGGGCAGTTTCAGGCATGCGAGAAGTTTTCACATATTAATGTTGATTTGGTCTTCCCACTCGCCACGACATAGGAAGGGTTTAGATATTTGGTAACTATTGTAGATAGATTTAGTAGATGGCCGGAAGCTTTCCCAGTAAAAACAATGACAGCGGATGTAGTAGCTAAAGTTGTATATGAAGGGTGGATATGTAGGTATAGCAGCCCGGTGAGCATCACAAGCGACCAAGGCCGCCAATTTGAATGTTAGTTTAATGAGATTGTTAGGTATTAATAAAAAGAAAACCACTCCGTATCACCCGCAAAGCAACGGGTTAGTAGAACGCTGGCACCGCAGTCTGAAAGCAGCGCTTATGGCTCGATTAAACAATGAGTCATGGATTGACGAATTGCATACCGTACTTTTAGGTTTGAGGGCCGCAATTCGTAGTGACTCCGGCATTAGTGCAACGCAGTTATTATACGGTCAAGGGGTTCGACTCCCTGGCGATTTTTATACGGAGAATGCAAATACAGAGTCGAACGTACATGCTTACCTTAGTCAGTTACGTCGTACATTTAGTAAGTTAAAGCCTACTTTAGAAATACACGGCAATAGTAGAACAGTTTTTATTCATCCAGATTTGAAGAGTAGTAGTCATGTTTTTGTTAGAAATGATGCGGTACGTAAACCGCTCCAGCAGCCGTACGATGGTCCGTACAAGGTGATTAGAAGAGAAGATAAATGGTTTACAGTACAGTTACCTAACAGGCGGGCACAGATTTCTATTGATAGATTAAAGCCAGCATATATAATTAATGAGAGTGTTAACCCGTCAGACAGCGGAATAGCTTCACGGGCAGACACAAATAGTGATGATGACGAAACGTGTCATCATGAGTATATGCCAGAGCAAGCAGAAGCTCCGAGCAATAAGGTAACGCGTAGCGGCAGGGCGGTTAGACGCCCCGTACGGTTTCAATAGGTTTTAGCAAGGTAGGATATGTAATGGCGGCACTTCACTTGGCGTATCGTATTCGTGTGGCGATATCGTTGTGTTTGCCCAAATAATCTGGCACATCGCTTGGCGTCAAACAAGCCATCCACACATGGCCTATACGGGCAAACACCGCAAATATTCACCATATTTGCTTGTTCACAAACAAATTGAATGCAACAGTGATGGACGTGTCAGTGGCAGCAGCTTATTATATTTATCTGAATGCGGCTAGCCAACACCTGTTTTTTTATTGTGCAGGGTTCTTCTAAGTTATTTTGAATATCGATTAATGCAACGTGTTCGGTTTTTGTTTTTATGAGAGGCATTTTTGGGGTCCCAAACACTAGGATGCATTTGGTATAATTCCAAAAATCGCAATACGGTTTCGTTTGTCCAATCCATTTTACTATGTTTACGTATAAAAAACTGAACACGTCTGAACAGGGGCCCAAGTCTGCTAATTTACGAATGGCATAATTGAATCGTAATTGTATCGCAATTGTATCGCATTGTAATTGTTTGACACATTTGGTATTCTTATATGAGTAAGAGAATACCAAATGTGTCAAACAATTACAATGCGATACAATTACGATTCAATTATGCCATTCGTAAATTAGCAGACTTGGGCCCCAGTGGGCCCCAGGACAGCCGCACGCGCGTTTTTGAACAGAACCAAGTGTGGACGGCCGACGCAAATATTTGCCGTATTTGATTCCTTTGATGTGTGATCAAAAACCGACAAGTGGACGGAAATGCATATTCGCTATTTGCGTTGTTTGCCTTATTCGTGCAAATAAAGCAAATATATTCAAATAGGCCGTCTACACATTGCCGTGTTCGGACAAATAATGCAAATACGCGAACACGATACGCCATGTGAAGTGCCGGTAGTCAGGCCAACTAGCTTGGACATCAAATTCGGCGTCGTCAAGGTGACTGCTGAGGAGAATTTATTCTGATTTTATTTTGTTATTGCAGAGCAGGTTACCTTGGCGACTACCCATTGATTAGTGTTGTGTCCCACTAAGGGGCATTGTTAAGACGGCACCCCAGGAGAGGTGGCCGCAAATCTAGATAGGTAATAGTGCTATAAATAGATAAGTTTATTTTGTTATTTTAAGGTGTAAGCAAGTGAACATACTGTTCAAGATTACACTGTGGCATTATGTATTTGAACATACTGCGTAAGATTACACTATGGCATTATCTGATTCGTTTGTTGTGTTAGCAAAATATTGTAAAAGTAGGGCAGTGAAACTGTATTAAGAAGTAATGATCATGATTATTGTCTCATTTGGTAATAAATTTTACAGTAGTAAATTGGTGTGAGGCAGCCATGGGAAATCCGCAAAGCAAAGATAATACGGGTAACATAGCGATAGCAAACACAAGTTTTACGGCTAGCCCTTTCGAGACAAAGTTGAACTATGTGGGAGTTGTACTAATAATCCTCGTCGTCATAATGGGACTTATGATATGTTGTACCCTGAGACTTCAATGTAAACGAAGAATAAGGACGTGGCTTAGAAAGGAAGTTAACAATGTAACAGCGGCAGCGCCGGTGTTGACGCAGAGGGCATCAACATGCGACGTAGGTTAATGGAAAAGATGGGATCGGCTTACCGGGGTCCGAGTTGTATGCACGGGATCGAGCTGATGGTGGCCGCGGCTGGCGTTCTTGGCACGGGCTTGAGGGCGGCAACACACAGACACTTCACTGAGGGCACTGGTATTCGTTAAGCGTTAGGGGGAGCTGGTAGTCCTAGCTCTCTCACTGCACACACTGCACACATATGTGACGTGGTCACGGGCTGAGTTCAAGGGCGCGCGACGCGTGGGTTCGCCTTGAGATCTCGAAGGGCACTACTTGTGGTTTTGCGCAGGCGCCGTCAGGCGACGCGCCGCGCGTCTCCCGCGGCGGTCCGCTGGCTTCTCATTGGCCGCCAAAGGGGCGGCAGCGATTCGCCGTTGCGCTGTGGCGCAAACATCTTCCCGGGCCCCAGGGGAAAGGAACGGAAGTAACAGGAGACTACAGCCTCGATTCGTGCTGTGTTGAGTTAATGTCGAGTTTTGTTTTGTTTTTCAAAATTCTTTATTACAATTTAGATACATAGGTCAGGCACACTATAACTATATCAATATAGTATACACTTGCGTAATGCTTAAAAATTACACTTCTTCAGGTTAAAGCACCTCTTAAAGTTTACAAAAAAATCAAAATTATACACTGTTACATGATATTTAGTTGTAATTATTATGAAAAGCTATTATTAGTGAGTTTCTTAGTACGAAGTTCACATTTTAAAGAATGAATAGTCACTTAACAAGACAAGTTAAGTGCAAATTTAAAATTTATCAAATAAGTGGAGGTATTTGCAACTAAAACAACATCCAAAATAAGTTGATCTCTTGCGCTTGCGCTTAGAAACAGCGCGTGGGCTCAGTGTAAACTGGTTTCGGCACTGTGCGAGAGTGCGGACGACGTCACGTGTATGACGTGTAGTGATGGGGCAAGCGGTAGGTGCCGTAGGCGTCGATATATGGCAATTCGTGTATGTTAGTACGCCCTATATTAGAAATAAGAGTATTGTTGTGAGTACATACGCCTTTGAAAAACTTTCGTGTCAATTTTAAAATGTAGTAAAATAGCGGTAGGAGTTTTACTGTTTCGTGCAATATTTGTAAGTTTGTTCGAAAGGGAGTATTGAACGCTATCTTTAAGGCTTTATTCTGTATAACTTGCAAGGCTCGGTAATTTGTAGGACAGGTGGTGCTCCATGCGGGGCAGGCATAAGTAAGGCAAGGCCGAATAAGAGTCTTGTATATACGTAATTTAGTAATGGGGCTTAAAGGGCTACGGCGACTGAAGACAGGATTTAGTCCAATCATAGCAGTAACGCATTTGTTTTTAATATTGTTTACATGTTGAGTCCATCGTTGCTTTCTATCAAAGGTTACTCCAAGGTACTTCACAGAGTCCGTCCAAGGAATGGAATGAATACCTATTTTTAAGGTTTTAGAAGGGACGTTACGCTTACGAGAGAACATAATTGCCTCTGTTTTGGTTTCATTTAATTTGAGTTTCCACTTTTGGAAATAATCCATGAGTCCATCTAATGACAGCTGCAATCTGCTAGTAATTAGGTCTTCATCCGAGGATGAAGTTAATGATGCTGTGTCATCGGCAAAACACGCAAGGTGTGTACGTGGCTGTTTAGGGATGTCATGCAGGTATAAAATAAACAGAAAGGGTCCCAGTATGGACCCTTGTGGCACACCAGCTAGGATATTTCTCGGCTGAGAGCAGGTATTCCCGATAAAAACTTTAAAGACTCGATTGGTAAGATACGATTGTATCAATTTTACCAATTCAATGGGTATATCTAAGGATCTTAATTTATGAAGAAGGCCCTCATGCCATACGGTTTCAAAAGCTTTCTCAATGTCGAGTAGAAACATTCCTGTGGACTGTCGTAAGTTGAAGTGATGGGAAATATGCTCAGCCACTCTGACCAGTTGATGATTAGTGGAATGGGCACGCCTAAAGCCAAATTGTTCATCAGGAAGTACTTTAGAAGATATTTTAAGCAGTCGAGTAAGGATAGCTGCCTCAAACAACTTGGCTAAGCCCGGTAAAAGGCTAATAGGACGATAGCTCGCAGGCGTCCTTTCATTCTTATTAGGCTTTTTAATTGCAACTACCTTGGCGGTCTTCCACACGTTTGGAAAGTAACACAGACGAAAACATCCGTTGAGGATTTTTGTTAGATAGACCACAGCCTTTTGGGGAAGGTTCTTAAGTAAGGCATTATGAATATTATCCTCGCCGGGTGCCTTCCGCCGCTTAAGTCTCCGGATAAGAGACCACACCTCACGAGGGCGTATAAGAGGAGGACTCAAGCTAAGCTCACAGTGGCTATTGAGGATTTTGATGGAATCTTGAACCGAAGCAGCCAGTTGAGGAACATGCCAGTCGTAGGTTAATAGAGTGTTTGACTTAAAGGTGTCAGCAAGTGCTTCGCACTGTTCTAAGGTGTTTCGGGTCAGAGTACCATCGTCCTTCATTAAGGGGGGTGTGATCGCAGTTCCCTTCCTTAGGGACTTAACAAGACGCCAGATGTCGGAACTGGGATTATCAACTTTAGCTAATTTTTTGTTCCAAACAGAATCATAGAACCTTTGAATCTTGGACTTAATAGCATTTTGAAGTAAGTTTATTTTGTGGCGAATTACTTTTCTGGTGTTTAATTCAGTTACGCTATGCAGGTCACGACGTAATCTATTTCTGATTTTTATCTCTTTGCGTATGTACCAGGGAAGTATTGTAACTATATCGAATGATTTAGTTTTCATTGGGACATGTAGCTCACGAGCTTCAATTAAGTATTTGTTAAATAGGGCTAACTTTTCATCCATTTGCTGGTGAGTCTGGGAAGTACTACAATCAAGTGAAATGACTTCATTGAGATGTGAGCGATATTTTACCCAGTCTCCATCGTTGTAGTTAAATATGCTGACGAGTGGTTTAACAAGAAACTTACCGCCTATAGAAAAGAAAAGGGGCAAGTGATTAGATGACAGGCAGTTGAGTGCATTAACATGGCTTATGCTATTTACATTTTGTGTTATGACCAGATTTGGGTTGGTAGGGGTAAGATCGGAACGATAATGTAAGAGAGTTGGTGTACTACTAGCGTGAATTGAGAAGTCGCTACTCATCATATGCTGAAACAGTTTATTTCCATGTGAATTTTTAACTCCAGGGATCCACAGATCATGGTTTGCGTTAAGGTCTCCCATTATCAAGACACGTTGCGAAAGCCCTAATAATGTATCAAAATCACGAGTAATAAGTGGTAGATTGGGAGATTGATAAGCAGAGATGAGTAAGTGCTCACTACCTGATATGCACATTTTAATACCCACCACTTCGAGATGCTGTGTATGGGGCATGTAGATGCAACTGTGCTCAATATTCTGCCGGACCAACAAGGCGACGCCCTGACCACGAGAGCTGATATGTTTGTCCTGTTGATAAAGCACGTACCCGGGGGTAACAATTGAGATATTAGTACTCAGCCGGGTTTCACTAACTGCCACAACATCGACACCTAAGGCACCCACTAAGTTCATTAATTCATGAATTTTGCCGCGGACGCCGTCAGCGTTCCAGCACAATATCTTAAGTTGACCAGTCTCACACACAATTACCAAGGTGCGTAAGCACCAACATGACTTTGTCGAGTAGCGATTCGCAAGCGACAAACTTACTTTTGAGGTCTCTGACAGTAGTCAGAATTGTAAGGATTTCTTTAGTGACCACATCACTATCCACAGATGGATTTTTCTGCTGGGAAAATGTGTTGGAGCTTGAGGTATAGGTATACCGGGTCTTGCTCTCTTGGGATCTCCTCACAAGAACCCCTAAACAAGGGCTCCTTGAGTATTGGTGTAGGTAAGTTCTTTCTCTGGGTATTATGTTTAGTAGCGGCAGCCCAGGATTTACCGGGTAAATATGTGGCTGGGTTTCGTGAATTGCGTTGGCTTTCCTGATGGTCACGGATTCGTTTCACGTAGACCAGCCTTGCACTGCATTCCCTATAGTTTGCTGGGTGATCTTCATTGCAGTTCACACATTTAGCTGGTACTGTACGATCTTTCTTGGGGCACTCTCCTATGGGATGTTGGTTTATGCACTTTACGCAACGTGGAGGCATGTTGCAGTTCTTGGAGGAATGGCCAAAAGCTTGGCATCGAAAGCATTGGGTGCCTAAGGTATGATTTTGTCGGTATCTGACAATAGTAACAACGCAGTTCAGGACGTATTTTATCTGCCGGAACTTCTTGACGTCTGCGCCGGGAGCCAATTTAACCAAGAATGGTGGACATTCGACGGCCTTCTTGGTTTTCATCACAGTTACCGTGATATCTTTAAATCCCATGGATGCAAGCTCATCTGGTACTTGATCATATAGACATGCAGGTAAACCACGCATGACAAGTTTAGCTGTCCTTTCATCCCTTCTCGTGTAGGTAAGAAAATGGAGATTTTCTTTCGTAAGACCTTCTTTGAGTGCTTTGTGTGCATCAGCTGAGTGACATATTACTGAAACTTTTCCCTTCCCACGGTACTGGAGATGGAAAGTTGTGGTGTATTTTGATATAAGGTCTTTTATATTGTCATGAGTTAAGTTATCTGTTTTTAATATGATAGGTGGTATGTGACTTGCCTTCTTGTATGTGGTAGCTGCTGCATTGTCTAGGATGTCCAAATCTGCATCTGTATCCACGTCGGTTTGAAGTGGTTCAAAACTGTTTTTGAGGAATGTCGAGTGGGTGTGTATATGATGAGCTGAGAGGAATGCACGTGTGTGATTGTATGAGTAAAATCGTGCACTGAGCACAGCAACACATAGGCACAAAAACAACAACAAAAAAAGGGTGTACACTGGGCATGTTACCATGTAGACACGTAATCGTGTACTGAGCATGATAGCATATAGGCACGTAAAAGCGTACACTGGGCATGTTACCATGTAGGCACGTGAGTCGTGCACTGAGCATGATAGCATATAGGCATGTAAAAGCGTACACTGGGCATGTTACCATGTAGGCACGTGAGTCGTGCACTGAGCATAATAGCATATAGGCACGTAAAGGCGTACACTGGGCATGTTACCATGTAGGCACGTGAGTCGTGCACTGAGCATGATAGCATATAGGCACGTAAAAGCGTACACTAGGCATGTTACCATGTAGGCACGTGAGTCGTGCACTGAGCATGATAGCATATAGGCACGTAAAAGCGTACACTGGGCATGTTACCATGTAGGCACATGAGTCGTGCACTGAGCATGATAGCATATAGGCACGTAAAAGCGTGCGCGCTGTGGCGCAACGTGCAAGGGCGCAATAAAAGCGACCGCAATAAGCAAAAAAAAATAAAAATAAAAGGCAGACTGCATGTGTGTGTGTGTGTGTGTGTGTGTGTATGAGTTGCAGGCTGATGTGTGGGTGCACGTGTTTGTACGAGCTTATTGTGTTTTGCAAAGGCGTGGGCTGATGTCACGCACCGTATAGGTGTGGGCTGACCACATGTGTTGTTTGTGTACTACCAACAACTAATTAATTTTTATTAGGGCACGAGATATAACTCGTAAAGTTACGGGAACAAATGAATTTAGGGAATGATGGCACAAAAGGGAAAATAGAAAAATGGGCTGAAGTAGTTATTTTATATATATATAATAGCGGACTGTATTAAAGGTAGGGGGCCTTACTGCTGCCGCGACCCATGCGGCTGTCTTGCGTGCGCAGACGCATGCAGCGGGCTGTCGATGGGTCGTTGTCCCGGAGTGTCACGCAGATGGGGCGGGAGCCACCGCGCCGCCGCTTCCGGCTGGCACTGCTGCGTTGTGTCGTCCGGTTGGTGGAGGGACGTGTGGTGTTCGGGGCGGCCACACACCCTGCATGCCTTCACCGACTTACATTCGTCCGGGTAATGTGGTCCGAGACAGCGGGGACAGCGCTCGCGCGACACCACAAAATCCCACCGGCCCTGCGTCGGCTGGGCATTATAGCGGGCGCACGTGATGAGCTTGTGCCCCCTTTCCCTACAATAGGGACAGTAGGGCGTATTTGGGCTAGGCCCGGCTTGCGCGTGCATTGTGAATGTGTAGTTATGTGTAGGTGTATATGGGTGGCGGCACGAGTCGAGGCGAAAATATTAAATGTGTAGGGTAGGGTCATATTAAGTGGACTGTTGCTGGAATGTATCCGACTCGTAGGATCATAAATGTTGACGCAGAGGGCATCAACATGCGACGTAGGTTAATGGAAAAGATGGGATCGGCTTACCGGGGTCCGAGTTGTATGCACGGGATCGAGCTGATGGTGGCCGCGGCTGGCGTTCTTGGCACGGGCTTGAGGGCGGCAACACACAGACACTTTACTGAGGGCACTGGTGTTCGTTAAGCGTTAGGGGGAGCTGGTAGTCCTAGCTCTCTCACTGCACACATATGTGACGTGGTCACGGGCTGAGTTCAAGGGCGCGCGACGCGTGGGTTCGCCTTGAGATCTCGAAGGGCACTACTTGTGGTTTTGCGCGGGCGCCGTCAGGCGACCGCCGCGCGTCTCCCGCGGCGGTCCGCTGGCTTCTCATTGGCCGCCGAAGGGGCGGCAGCGATTCGCCGTTGCGCTGTGGCGCAAACAGCCGGTTATCAAGGTTCAGCCAACGTCGCAACAGCCACAGGAACTGTATTAGTGTGGGACATTTTGAATTGAAACAGAATTAGCATTATGAAATAATGTAATATGTTTTATGAAAAACTGCTTTTTGGGAAACACGTGTGGATAATGTGTTTTGTTCTGTTTTTATAAAGTTTTTTATATTTTTATTATCATGTTAAATGTGTGTTTTATGGTTAGCACTTAGTATGTATAGTGTAAGTAAACCCTAATTGTTTTACCTATGGTGAAATTTGTAGCATAAAATGTGTTGTTCATTTTATTTGTGATTGCGTCATGATGTAAACTGTTTCCATGCGAGCGTGGCGTGGCGTGGCGAGCGGCGCCACCCGGTATGCGCTAACTCAGCAAACGAGAGCGGTCGAGGCGCGCTGGCGTCTTGCGTAATATTGACCACGACAGCGCAATGGTTAGAGTGTGGGTTTGTTTTGAATATTAATTTCTTATCTTCTCCTTTTGGATTGTTTTTATTATATTAATATGTATTTTCGTTTTTCTTTTCAAAAAAGGGGGGGATGAGTGTAGGGACACAATATGTATTGTGAGCGTTATTACATTGTAATGGAACGCGGGGCGGCGCTCACGCGCCAGTCGTCGTTCGGTTCCCGGTCTGGTAGCTTGTAACCAATAGTTAACATTAGGGTTAAGTGAATTTATGTGAACGTGTAATAAAAGACATTAGTTTGAATCAGACATTTTAATTATTAACCACCAAGTAAGAGAACCCTAAAGGTTATTCGAAAGGCCAGATTCGATCACATCAGCCGAATAGGGACGAAGCTGTCATCCTACCCGAGCGGTAGTAAGCAGTTCTGGTCCCTTTTGAAGTCAGCCGAGGCGAATTTCTGCCGTCCTATGTTACCACCCATGCAGACACCTGACGGGTCGCTGGCTCATTCTGCAGCTGAGAAAGCAAGTTTATTTGCCTCTCTGTTTGCGAGCAACTCGCGTCTAGACACCGGCTCTCAACAACCACCAAATTTACCTCGCTGTGATTCTTCGATGCCGGAGATCACAATCCACAATAAAGAGGTCCGTAGGGTTTAGGCCCAGAATGTCCAATTCGCAAAATGTCCAGTGGTCACAAAATGTGTAAAGTTATTATTTTTTAAATCAATTTTATTTTTTTTAATGCATGTAATTTGAAAGAAATAAGACAAAAATAAAATTGATTTAAAAAATAATAACTTTACACATTTTGCGACCGCTGGACATTTTGCGAATTGGACATTCTGCGCCTAAACCGTCCGTAGAGCCCTACTTAGTCTGGACGTGAACAAGGCCAGTGGTCCTGATGGCATACCAGCAAGGGTACTGAGGTATTGTGCGCCTGAGTTGTCTCCTGTGCTAACGCGCTTGTATCGCCTTTCTCTCGAGGCAAAAACCGTACCTAAATGCTGGAAGCTTGCTAATGTGCAGCCAGTACCCAAAAAAGGAAGTCGTGCCGACCCATGCAACTACCGACCGATCGCCATCACTTCCATACTCTGTAAGGTCATGGAAAGAGTTCTAAACTGTAAGTTGCTCTCATACCTAGAAGTTAATGACCTCCTTAGTGACCGTCAATATGAGTTTCGCCGAAGACGATCGACTGGGGACCTTTTAGTTTATCTGACGCACTACTGGGGTGAGGCCCTCGAGATGCACGGCGAAGCACTCGCCGTATCACTTGACATCTCAAAGGCTTTTGACAGGGTCTGGCACGGAAGTCTACTGCACAAGCTTCCTGCGTATGGTATCCCCGCTGACTTTTGTAGTTGGATAGCTGATTTCCTGACGGAACGGTCGATTAGAGTAGTCATCGATGGCTGCTCCTCTGACTCAGTGGCTATTGATGCCGGAGTTCCTCAGGGGTCTGTTCTCTCTGCGACGCTTTTCCTGTTGCACATCAATGACCTGTTGATACCGGGAATTGTTGGGTAGTACTGTGGTAGAGAGATTCCTTTCGGATGCAAAAGCTAGTGGTGATGACGTGATGTTGATGAAAGAGGCCATGGTTGAGCGAACGAACCAGACGTTAATCCACGTTTGCCAGTGGGGTGACAGTAACCTGGTAAATTTCAACGCCACCAAAACGCAAGCGTGTTTATTCACCGCTAAAAGGAGTCCCTTTAACCGGACTCCTACTTTTCGGGGTGCATCTGTGCCTGTTACCGATAGTCTCGTCCTTCTAGGCATGGAGTTGTCTTCAGACCTCAACTTCGGCACCAGCATCGAGTCCAAGGCTCAAACTGCAGCTAAAAAGCTGGGCGTCTTAAATAGAGTCAAAGCGATATTTCATGCCGGGACAGCTTTTAACTCTCTATAAAGCTCAAGTCCGATCTTGCATGGAATATTGCAGTCACCTGTGGGACGGCTCAGCTTAATACCAACTAGCTGCACTGGACACGATTCAACGCAGAGCTGAGAGGCTAATTGGTGACAAAGAACTGGTGAAGAGCAAGTTTCACACCGTAGCTCACCGCCGCAAAGTTGCCTGTCTGTCGGTCTTTTACAGACTGTACTTCGGAGAGTGTGCTCTTGAGCTGCATGAGCTCATACCGCCATCCCCCTTCTTCCATCGGACATTTAGGCGCACTGCGGGCTACCACCCTTTCTTGGTGGATATTCCTAAATGTCGCACAAAGCGCTACTCAACATCTTTTATACTGCGTACAGCAAAGGAGTGGAACTCCCTTCCTGCGTCTGTGTTTCCGAGTACATATAACCCGTCCATCTTCAAAGCAAGGGTAAATGGGCACCTTCTGGGTTAGCTCGCACCATCATAGATCCTGTCTTAGCCCCTGGGCTTGATTGGGATCAAAAGCAAACCCATACCTAGTAAAAAAAAAAAAAAAAAAATTCGCCTGGCGTCCCGTTGTAACCTGCGCCTCTGATGGCGGCAGGTCAGGCTGGGAGGTCGCTACGACCCCACCTCATCGCCGAGGAACCTTAAAAGTTCCTCCAATCCCGGCAAAGTAGCCCCCCCTTTCTCTGCCGTTTCCCGCTCAAACCGTGAACGAACGTCCGTTGGCAGCTTGTCCAACAAAATGTGTACCAGTAGCAGCGACCACTCGGCTACCGGCAAACCTAACTGTCGCAACGCGTTGCACGCAACTGTGACTGGCGTCAACAGCTGCGTCGTTAAGTCCGCCCGATTGGCTACCTTAGGTAGCGACAACAATTGGCGCGCGTGTGCGTCTACCAATGACCCCTCTTCCACAGCGCCACGCAAACTTCCTACCTGATGTGTAGGAAGCCTATCAGGTATCCTGGGCCCTCCCATTGGTGGCGGTGTGAATGGCTGGACATCCCCTATCCGTCGCCTTTTAATGTCGCAGGCCGCCTGGACGACATTATCATTAATTTCCATATATATATACGCCACTATGTAAACAAATCATTTACCAAACAAATGTTACAAATGAATGGAACTCAAATTAATTAAAATAAATTATTTTCAAAGAAAGAAACAACATAAGGAATAAAATAAATGTTACATAAAGCCGCCATGTAAACAAAACAAAGTAATAAATCAACCCTAGTTGATTCTAAAGCAGCCACAATAAACATTGACTTTTCAATTAATGATATATAGGCCAAATCAAAATACCATACTTTTCAATGCTTTAGCTTTAAATTCTAAATTAAGTTTGCAAAACGTCAAGAATCAAATAGAATGTTTAATTATTTGCAAACCGCTAGAATCTTAACATTCCGTTTGCAAACAAATGCAACAATTAACATCAAAAATATTTATTTGTTGTCACAAATCCACACTACCCTAGCAAGACTAATTCTAAATTAAGTTAAAATTAGACAACAAAGCAACAATGAACTGCCGCAAACAGTTTTACTCAGTACAACCTTCTTTACAACAAGTACATTAAAGCAAGTACCTACCTACATTGCAGTTGTCTGACAATTATAGGACAATTATTAACTTGACACACAACAACAGTTATACCCTTTTTTTTTTTTTTTAGAGTGGAGGAAATGCATTACGCACGCGCATGGGACTCTCCCCCCAACTCCTGCTCCCCCGTCCAGGCCCGCATACCCACTAAAACCTCCACTGCTCTCCAGCAAGACCCGGGGGAAAGTCGAGGCGGGACCGGCCATAGGCACTCTGCCGCCCCGACTCTCTAGGCCATTGGTTCAAGGGAACCCCCGAACCGAATGCACCCCTTGTGCAACGAGGCCCCTTGAGGTCACCCTCACGGGATTCGACCCGACAGCTCCTGAGCTATCAAGTCGAACTCTATCTCATCACTTGTGCTGGAGAGGCGGCGAGCGCCCGGATACTCCGATCGCTCGCCGCGCCCTCAAACTCGTCCGCATCGCTCGACCCGATTTCTCTACCTCACGAGACCTCAGGGCCGAGCGAGGGAGAGTTTCCCTCACGTCTTTGCCGAGTCGCAGGAGGCCGGACGTACGCCGGGGGGTCACGGCCACCTGCATCACAGCCTCAGCCGAGTACCAGGGGCCGATCGCATGCCTGGGGTCCCGACCTCCCGCAACTCAGCCTCCTCAAGAGTGCGCTGACGCTCGAACGCCACGGGTTGCTAGATCCGTCACCCTCTTCAGGGGAGGATTGCACCTCACGCTTCCCATGACGCCATGAGCTCAGCCCACGCCCTCACAAAGAATGCGGATACCTCCGCGCGGCAGCAGCTCGGACGCCACGGAAAGCGAGATCTCTCACCCACTCAGGGGAGGATCGCATGCTTCCCACGACGTCCAAGCGCCCCCGCGCCCTCGCATTCTGCTACCTCCGCGCGGCAGCGGCTTGGACGCCACGGGTTGCTAGATCCGTCACCCTCTTCAGGGGAGGATCGCACCTCACGCTTCCCATGACGCCATGAGCTCCGCCCACGCCCTCACCCGTGCGACCTGAGAACCCTTAAGGGGCGGCCGTCTTTCAAAACGGCGTCCAGAAGGGACGCCGAGCAAAACAAAGGACGACGCCTATAAGGGCGCCACCAATTTACCCCCCACAGGCCCAGAAGGGGCAAGGGGAGGCTGTGGGCCCAAAAGGAGTACCACCAACTTTGTTCGACACCCAGAAGGGGTGCCAGGGTATTCGCGTAAAGCCCCTTTTCCCACGCTGAACGTGGGCCGAGAGGTCTTACCCCAGGGTGCACCACGAGGAGGTTCCCAAATTTGCACCTCAACAACAGTTATACCCTAACTCAAGTAAATACATTCTAAATGTGTAAGTTCTTTTGATTTTCAAGTAATGATGGCAATACTACGAGAAGATTTTTTACAATGCTTCCTGTTCTGCAGATATCACAGGGGATGACATTGATTTAATTAAACGGTTATACATAATTTTGCAAGCTTTGTCATCTGGTATTGTGGTAGATAGTAAGAAATTTGGTAATTATGCTCTGGAAACTGCAAGGATATATGTGAGTAAATATAGTTGGTATTACGTGCCATCATCTGTACACAAAATTTTAATTTACGGAGAGAGTATTATAAACCATTTCGAAGTTTTACCAATTGGACAGTTGGAAGATGCGCAAGAATCTCGCAATAAGATTGAAGGATGATAAATAAAACAAGATGTTTATTTTGATGGTGGATTTTTATTTCTTTTACCATGTAAAAATAACAAAATATTACATAGGTACCTTTTTTTTCTTTGTTTTAGTCGGAGAAAATGCTTCTCTGCACTGGCATGAGGCCTCGAGAGGAACGTAAGACACCCCATGCACTGTCCGGGGCTGGAACCCATATGTCCCCACCCGCCCCCCCGTGGGGGAAACGGGTGAGTAAGGACATACAGGCCCGACCCGGTAAAAGAACCGACACCTTCCTTCAGAACGCGACGCGGCGCCCCGGTACCGTGCTGATACGCCCCGGGAAACGCCGCCCGCTACGGACCCAGTTTTACCTGGTCCCCTGCCCCTACGGAGCAGCCTGGTGGGTTCAGGCTGCTCCCAAGCGGGTGGAGGGCTGGTGCAATGCAGCCTAGTGCTTCTCTACACTAGGCCACGGCCCTCCCTTAGGGGGGGAGGAGGGCGACGTAATGCCGTCGCCTTCGACCCCCCCTCCGCCTACGCCGGATCGGATCCGCGAGAACATCGTCCTCGCGTACCCTCTCCGCCGCTTCCTTGTGTGAGACCACGGTCTCATAAAAGGAAGCCACCGCCCGCCAGGCCACCTCATTCCTGAGCATGGCCCGCACCACCGCGGGCAGGGATAAGTCCTGCCCGATAGCGCCCACCAGAGTGTGGCGCTGTGCAGCCCACGCGCCGCACACCTCGAGGGTGTGCTGCGCCGTGTCCTCCACAGCCCCACACTCGTGGCACTCTCTTGTTGTCTCTCTCCTAGCCCTCTTGTGCAGGTACCCACCGAAACTTGACGTCTGACTGACGTAATCCAATACTCTCGCCGCAGTATAGCAATGAGCGCGTTTGTCGCCGCATGACAATATGATTTGTGATAATATTCTATGAGTAATTGACCCCACCTATGATCCTTAGGTATCAAATATGGATGCCTGGCTCCGTAAGGCAATGTTGATTTCCGTAGTCGGCCGCCGACTCAGATAAAGTGATCTTCATCCACGAAGACACTTAATTTCTGTAGCGATTTACAGACCAATTTTCCTTGCTTGATTAATATAATTTCATCTTTATATGAATCCATTTGAATTTTCTTAATCCAATGTCTGGTTGCTTCACGAGTCTCGTCTAATGAGAGTGTAGAGTTAAGATTCCGTCTTTCTTTAGGCAATCTAATATTTCGGCAAAATCTAAGTACCAATGAGGTAATATTGATGAGCTTACTGAACGAGCTGACACGTGATATCAGCGCGTCTTCCCATGGTTCGACAGGGGTAACAAGATTGACCAATTTCTTGAATCCAGGTAAATCGTAAGGCATAGTAACTGGTAACGCAGGCCATTGTGACTCCTCCTTAAGTAACCAGTCTGGGGCCACCATAAATTGAAATGTATGAGATCTTCAGCCGCCATGCCTCGTGAGGCGACATCTGCAGGGTTTAATTCGGAACGTACATGTCTCCATATCATAGAACGTTTTGAATTTTGAATGTCTTGAACTCTGTTACATTCAAATGTTTGAAGCATGTATGGTTTTGTGTTTATGCAAGATAACACGATTGTGCTATCTGACCAAGCATTGATGCTGTCAAATTGAATTGAACTGTCATATGACTCTGATACATGATTCAATAATTTGAACACTAGATGAGCGGCACTGAGTTCCAGTTTTGGTATCGTTTGCTTTGATCTCTGAGAAGCTACTCTTGATTTAGCTATAAGTAAACGTACCATGACATTTCCTGACGCGTCCACGGTCCTGAGGTAGACGCTCGCGGCAAAACCAGTCTCTGCAGCGTCTCCGAATCCGTGAAGTGAATATGAGACAGTCTGTGGCAGTGCAACACATCTAGGTATCTGCAAGTTTGACAAGTAATTGAGGTCTTGAATGAGTTCGTCCCACTGACGACATTGACTATTACTGACAGGTTCGTCCCATTTGACTCCATCTGAAAATAGTGTCTGAAGAAACACCTTGAATCGAAACACAATAGGCGCACAATATCCATACGGGTCATACAGGCGTGCTATTGTACTAAGGATATGACGCTTAGTAATTGCTTGTCCTAGCGGTACATTGATCTGATATGACATTGAGTCTGATACTGGGTCCCATTGAATACCTAATACTTTAATAAAGCTTTTATCGTCAGTATCAAACTGATGGGGCAGCTCGCAGTGTTCCTGCGGCAAATCCTGCAGTAATTCATTGCAATTTGATGACCATTTCCTGAGCTCATATTTGGCGCTTTTCATTAATGCGATGAGTTCTGATTTGAGGTGTTGAGCCTCTGATAACGAGTCTGCGCCCGTGAGAATATCGTCAACGAAGGTGTCTCGTCTGATGACGGTTGAAGCCGATGATTCCTGATGACTAGCCTCCCAATCATCGGCGAGTTGTAACAATGTTCGAATTGCAATGAATGGACTTGATCGTAGGCCGTAGGTATTAGTATTCAACTCATATACCTGAATTTGGTCAGACGGGTCCTCTCTCCACAAGATGAGCTGGTACTTACTGTCTTCAGGGTGTATCCAGGTCATTCGAAACATCTGCTTGATGTCGGTCGTGAAGACTATTTGATGCCGTCTGAAATTTAACAATATTTGGGTATATATCATTTTGAAGTGGTGGACCGGTGTGAAGACACTGGTTTAGTGATGTTCCTGTTGATGAACGAGCACTCCCGTCGAATACTACACGGATCTTATCCGTTCCCTTTTTGAATATGCCATGATGAGGGATGATGAAATGTTCGGAGTCTAACTGAAAGTCCGATTTTGACATATGACCGAGAGTTTCATATTCCTTCATGAATTCTTTGTATTTACTTGCGAATACTGAATTTTTTGCCATCTTTCTTTCTAAAGATCGCAATCGTTGAATGGCTAAAGCCTTTGATTCACCCAATGGTGGCCTTGTCGAAAGTAATGGTAACCTAACCAAATATTTGCCATCTGGCATACGTTGAGTACTTGAATTATACAACCTTTCACATTCCAAGTAATCCGGATGAACAGCTGGCTTCGAAGGGGGCTGTTCCACCTTCCAAAACTTTTCTAAGACTTCCTCCAGTCTGACTGCATGGAGTCCATAGTCTTCTACTGAAGTGCCTGCCGACTGGTCGGGTGATGTGACCGTCGATGGTGACTGTTGAGTGTGTATCGCTCCCATGATGACGTGACCGATACATGATCCATAAGCCGCTATCCCTGGAATGTTGGTAGAAATCTTTGAACCATCAAGTACATAATTGAGCACATCTGTACCAAGTATGATATCTACATCTCGAGCTTTATCAAAGTTGCTATCAGCAAGAATAATATTTGATGCCTTTAACTGATTCTTTAATTTAATATCATATGGTGGAATATTTCCTGATAATGTGAACATAACCATTGCCCGGGTACCAACTATTGGTAAATGAGCTCCTACGGGTTTAATGACTAATTTGACAACAGTGCCCGGTGTAGTAACTGCTTGATGACATACTCCATAAAGAGTATTACTATTACCCTGTTGGTGCAATTTTAAATGATGAACTAATGATTGTTTGATGATTGAAACACAGGCGCCTGTATCTAACAGGGCCCGGACCTTGACAAATTGACCATCACCTGACCTGACCATTACTATTGCAGTAGGACAAATAGTTATGGGGAGTGATGGTCCCATAGATGCACCAACAGTTACCCCATCTCATGCCCTATCAGGGCTCATCCGTGAGCCAAACCTGAGTGAATGAAAGGTGGTCTGAGCCAGATGTGCTCTGTCACCAACTCGTGGCCTTGGCTGGTGATGAGCCATGGGTTGCACCGGTGGAGCCTCATGACGATGATGTGCAGACGATGGGCCCGTTTCTTCCTGGACACACGCCAGCTCACACTCACCACCCGTGCATATCACACCAGTGATATGCACTGGCGGCGAGACATGACGCGCTTTTGACGAAGTTGGCGTGTCTCGACCACCTGCACATTGGGTGACCAATCGAGCAGCAGGTTGATTTTGCTGCCGGGGAGCACCGATGTTCTCCTCTGCGTTGCAAATGAGTGAGTTATGATCCTGGGAGCCACAATGAGAACACCAGTTCCTATAAGTACAGCCACTTGCATAGTGCTTCCTCAAGCATCGATAGCAGTGTCCCGACTTAGTCGCCCACGACTTACGACCAGATCGTGACAACCATTGAAAAGCAGGGCATCTATAAAGTGAGTGTCCCTGGGCACTACAAAATGAACATGAAGGCCTCAAATGACGAGCTGATGATCCTTGATCTGTTGATGATGACATCACATGATTGGCCTGGTATGCCTTGCCTGATGTCATCCGATGTTGACTTGATCGTGGAGCTGGTGGACGCACCGTTGCTAGTGAAGCCAGAGGTGGTCTCCTGACAGGCTCGGGTGCTGATGCCACTGTCAGCTGCAGTCGGCACTGTTCGTCCAACAACTCCATTAGTTGACTAATGGTAGGCAAAGCATCAGGATTCGTGCCGTAGCGTTCCTCAAACAGTGACCGCAGCTTAACAGGCAGTTTCTGTAATGTTAAATACAATATAACATATGACCACTCTTTGACAGGCTGATCTAGCTTTTCTAACGCCTGAAAGGCTTCTTGAAGAGGATCATAAAATTGTTAACGCAGGTGAGTGACTGATGATGTGATGATAGGTAAATTTACTATCCTACCGATATAAGCATCAAGTAGTAATCTAGTATTCTGATACCTAGACTTAAGTAAATTAAGCGCCACTGAATAATTCTTGTCATCTACCGGCAGCTGTCTGACAATGTGAAGGGCATCACCTGACAATGATGATCTAAGATAATAATGCTTTTCAGCATCCGACAAATCACGCTCATGAACCAATGAATGAATTAAGTCATAGAATGGAACCCAGTCCATGAGGTTACCGGAAAACTTGGGAAGTTCTATAAGTGGTAATTTGGCTATTACCTGGTTTGATGTGAACTTGTGTGATTTTGAAGTACCAGCGGTTGACTCCGACGACGCCTGGTCCAGTTTTATCAATAGTTTGTTGACCTCCGTGAATTGCACCTCGAACAGCGACATGTCTGATTCAGACACTTCGTCACTAGAAAAACCCAATAATGTTTCGTAGGCCAAAACCAAATCTTTATAGTAGGTATTAAAATGCCGTTTTGCCACTGAAGCAGAGACAGACCCAGTTTGTTCGTCGACCGTCGCGGCAAAATCCAACAACATTCTATGATGAGTTCTAAACTGATTTCTTGTCCTACGCGAAGCCATGATGACTATCTACTGACTAATGCACGTAATAAACAGTAACACTTGAGATCAGTTACACTTGTAACAAATTTAAAACTAACGAAACATAAATTTAAAATATGTAAACAAACAAGATAATAACCTAGTTATTTAATTGACAGACACTTGACATGACAGTGACATTGACTGAATGAGTGATACAATATTCGTAAAGATTGAATGAAGTTAGACCGATTGAGATTGGTTTGATGAGAATGAATGTACTTACATGAATTATTGGCTAATCACAACACAATAACACTAACTTATGGGTCCGTAAGAATGAGTGAACCGCAGCGCGCGCCCTCTTGCGTCGGCTGTCTGTGTTCCCGTTGCGTAGCGTAGCGATGCGATACACAATTACAAAATGGCGTATCTTTATCTTCAATAAATACGCCCCGTCGAATCTCGACCCTTTGATGAAGGTGATAATTATGATGAATTATTACGACCACTGAATTTAAACACTGAAACACTCCGAGATTGACTTGATATTCGGTATTTCACACTGAACTTATAATCTTGACGGCAGCTTAGACGCGAGTTTGCCGGCAATGACCTTGGACGGCAACCGCGTGTCCAGTACCTATAATGCTGTTTCCCTTCCCTTCCTGGGTTTAAACGATTCCCGTCCTGGGTTTTTAAACGGTTCCCCTCGTGGGTACCACCAAAATATTGTGCGTAGATTTTCTCGGCCAGCCGTGATCGCGACGGCCAAGGATCGTACACGCTGATGATGACTTTCTCAAGGAGCCGCGTATCGGCGGGTTCAAAGCGTCGCTTTAGACCCCTTGAGACGTTGATAATTGATGATGATGATTCAGATGATGAAAAATAAACACTTTACTTTGTCACACTGATTTTAATAGGTAACACGATTTAACTACTATAATTTACATGAAATGGCGTCCACGCGCCTTTGAATTTGAAAACCAATGAATGACTATAATGAATATTGAACTGGCATCCACACGCCTTGATGACAAAACCAATGAACAACTGATTTAACTAATATAATTAATATTACATGGCGTACACACGCCCTTTATGAGAAAACCAATGCATGGCCGACTGCCATCTTTAATCACATCTATCTACCATGAACTAGACAGGTTTTTGATTGAATGACCAGTGATTCTTTTTTTTTGAACGTAAGATCGATAACGTAAAGGCGTTAAACATTAAGATGATACACAATAAAATATATACAAACATGTTAATTTTCGATTAACACATAGGATTATTAAATTCTCCTAGCCGCAAACCCATACAATAATAATTCTTGCGGCTAGTACTAATAATCCTGTAAGCCCATCCAAAATTTTAACAGGTTATTATATTCTTCTAGCCGCAAACCCATCCGATTCTTGCGGCTAAGAAAACACCAAATTTAAACCCATCCAATTATCTTAGTTATGAAACAGGATCACTGATAACCTTTTCTTTACAACGATACAACGATCGTTTCATATAATAAGTATGTTCATTTTCAACATTTCATAATAACATGCTCCGCAAATGTTTCATTTTACTAACAATCACTTGACAAACATACATTTGGCAAATCTTTCTCTTTACAAATGCTTTGAATTATATTTGATTTACATTTTGATTCTTATGGCAAATTCTCAATGTACAAAAAGTCGGTTTTTTTGTTTAGTTTGACAAGTTTTTCTTCCTAATACCTTAGTACTAAAACATTTGGTCATAGTAAACCATACTAATTACGGACTTGTTTTCAGCGAGCAATTTACCTAGCAAAGAGAAAACGTATATCAACAGTACCTAAGCAAATAAAATAAAATTACAATAAATTGAATTCTTTCATACGTAACAAATAATTTGTAGGATGTAAGTATTGTATGGATCCATAAAATAATATGAAACAAGTGATTTCTTATCATTTAGTTCATAATAACTTTTGTTATTGAATTACTTTAAATAATTTCATGGTATCAATTTAATATTCACTTTTTCAATTTCAATAGTGTGTTAAACTTGTGCAAGTGCAACTTTCAAATAATAATAAACAACTGCGTGAAAAGTGTTTTATATGACTAACCTATGTAACGGTACAGAATGAATGGTATCCGTCCGTTAGTAAGGAATGTATGGGAGTAGCACTAAAATTAATATTAATGCGTAGCACCATTAATATAATAAGCATGAAAAGGGAAAAATAAACTAGTTCAAAATAATGGTCAATGGACTAGAGCCTTATCTTTAGTTTGAATTTCGCGGGGACTGCTCCGTGTGCCCCTTGCGACATAGGCGCCGTCTAGCGTGAGTTATTTTACTTGAGCTTCGCGTAGGATTGTTAGGTTGGCAATGGCCTAGGGCTTTATCTTTATTTTGAATTTCGCGGGGACTGCTCCGTGTGGTCTTGCGACATAGGCGCCGTCTAGCGTGCATTATTTACTTGGGTTACGCGGCGGACGGCGTAGGTTGGCAAGCCGGTTCACATACAGGCGGGCGCCACCTATGTTCTGAATACGGAACTTTTTATAATTTTACAAAATACAGAATTATTGGCGTAAGTGGATGATTATTGAGAGGGAATTGTTAATGGAAGGCTACATTTAGATATTCAAACATGTAATATTGGCTATCTGACGAGATTTGGTTGGATTATGGAAAAACTTTAGAATTGCGCGGCGGACGGCGGCAATGAGCGAGCGAGAGGTTGAGAAAAAGATAGAAAGAGAAGGAGGATGTTATCTCCACGTGGCGCAACGCGAAGTTCGCGTATAACAAATAATAAGCGACGCGAAGGCGAGGCGCATCGGGAAAACAGCTAGCGATTGGTTGAAGGGAAGAAAAGCGGAATGATGGGGAGGGATGTTAGGCGCGCGTGGCGCGAAAGTTAAGATGCTTGGGGAAGAGAGGGAAATTAGCAGGGCATTCAATTATCAGACGTCGGAGGCGCGGTCCGATTTACGAGTGGCGGTACGAACTCATACGTGGAAACAAGCGTCCGAGCCATTTTAGCGCGCTAAGTGATATTCGAGTGGCGATTTTAACTAACTTTGGTTGTGAAATAGAAGTGATTATTAAAGTAAAATTCTTGTTATCGCGACTCGAATAATTGTTAACAGAATGAAGTATTCTGGATCATATTAGCGGACACGAATAACGGTGCCAACAAAACTAATATGATTTCAACGGACTTCGGTCTGGAGGCATTTGACTGTATTTAATAATGCCGGCGTTATCTATAACAACGCTAAATAATACACTATCTTCGAGAGAGTAACGGGGGAGAGACAGTTGTCTCCCTAGTGAAAATTGAAGATAGGTCAGACACCAATTAGCTGGAGGTGGGAACGTACAACCCCGTCCAAGACCGTCCCGCCTCTTTACACACAGGGTAGTGTTAGGTTGACACACTGGGTATCCTGGCCCGACGGATAGTCAGCTTAGGGGTCAGTTGCTTTCAGGGGCAATGCGACTCACACAACTCACCACGAAATTAAGTTAAATGTGGCTTGGCCTAGATTGCAAGGTATACAAGTAGGGACTGTTAGTTCGACAAAATATAGGTATTTCAAGTGAGGTAGGCTGTAGGAATCTATAGGTAGGCGTTTCTATATAATTGTTATGAGGAAGTGGGGGAGGACAGCACGGTGTGAGCACGCTGTGCGTACATAAACTAGGTACGTGGGCCACGGGGCCAGGCAGGATCAATTCAGACTAATAAGGTAGGGATAATTAAGTTACGGTGCTAAATGGAAATTACTATGAAGTGACGGGGGTTGGGAGCGCAGTAGGGACCAATCTAGGCATGTAATCTGTTACCGTAGGCCAATAAACTCCTAATTGTTTTCCTAAAGTTGTTACCAATTAACTATTCATTTTAAATAATTAGCAGAAGTGTGGATATCGTACCGTCATTATTTTGGAGTACCTAAAAGTCTAGACTGGTTTCCTATTACAAGAAAAATACTAAAAGTTAAAGCAAATAAGCAAAGCTGTACTGTGATGTTTGATTTCTAATACTGAAATGACCAAACAGGCATTTTTAGCTTTCCCTGGGGTACAATACGGCCTTATATTGCTACACTCTTCAAAGTATTAAAAAATATACATCCAGAACCTATTAGCAAAATTTATTTATTTATTTATTTATTGAGCATAACACTTACAACTATCATTACAGGGAGTACCTAATGCGATAGCAGAGTTAGATTATTAAATAGAAATTAATAATATAACACTTACAAAAATTTTGAAAACATTCAATAAAAATCACATTCATAACATAATATAACAAAAAATAATAATAATAAAAAGATAAATTGATTAGAAATTGAAATATAAATTTTTTGCATTAAAATAATATATAAAATAAATTAAATTTACAAATAACACAAGACAAACAGTGTTGCCTTAGTAAATTCGGTCAAAGTGCAACAGAATACGTCAACTGCGTTAGATATCTCGTTAAAAGTGCGCAACGTTCGGGTGAAAGGCGCCTCCTTCAAAATATTAGTTCGCGCACGCGGAATTGCGAATATAAGCTGATACTTACTAAACAACTAAAACCAGTTTAGAACTTGGTTGGGTCGTTGAAGCTGCGAATCCACCTTAAGGGGAAAGACTTTAAAAACTATGAGCTCCTACTATTATGAAACATAGAAATAATTGATTGATAACAACCTACTAATTAGCCTGATAATACAGTCTACTTATACCATTTGAGTTCGCCTTAATGGTCTAAAGCCCTTATAAGTTATGTAAGTACGTACTTCTAATAATATGAAACATTGAAATATTTGATGGGAACAATCTAAATCAATCAGACTAATACCTAGTACAGTCTAATTTATACCTATTAAAGTGAGTAAAGGATAACTCCTAAGTGTAATTGATTTAATTATTAACAGGGATAATTACCCAATTTACTACCTACTAAAAATATACTAACTATGATTTAGTAGGCTATCAAATTAACCACTCAGTCTGAGAGACAGGGGTGGAAGTTAATGGGAAAATAATTAACTTAAGTTCACTATCTAAAAGTTAAGGATATTGAATAAATCAAACATCTTTCAATAAACTTAAGATGTGATAATCTGCCAATGCAGCCCATACAATGTAGTTATATTGATTGATAACAAAGAACTGTATAATAAATACTAAGAGTAAATAAGAGTAAATTTTACCTTTATAAATAGCATTTTATTTTAGTCTACTGCCTGAAAGTGGGGTTTGAATAAATTATCCACTCTTTATAGAACTGAATATTAAGTTTCTAATAAGACAAAGGGGCAGTCAGTTAATAAGGTTACACCTATAGATTAGACACAATAATCAGAGAAATAAGTGGGTCCTATTGGAAGCTGGCATCCCACCTCTGTTCGATAAGTGTTATCATAAGACATAGTTATTTCATTGAACAATTAAGTTCTTAATGTGAAAAGGATATTTGGATGATAGCAAGCCTTGAGATAAACTCTATTGATTTATGTGGAATAATAAGAATTTAAATGCTAACACGTAGTTCATAACGTTAGATAAAATTAAATTTCGAGGAGAGATGTAAATTCTCAGTTTAAAGAATTAAAGCCGCAGGCTAATTAATGTTAAAGTCAATGTGACGGAACTATAACTACACAATAAGATGTATAGTACGCTATGGAGCGGCGGTGGGGCTCATAAATTGCACAAGACTTCTTATGTATCATGCTATTGTTAATAAATAATAATACCTGCAAGCTAAGCTATCATCTGATTATCTTTGAGTGATTACAAATCTTCCCCGCAGCTGCAGTGAAGGATTTAGGTCACAGTTCAGACGGAGTCATTGCTAGGCTACACATTATCTATGATATTATTTATAGACTGGTAGGCAATTAGGTCAGGAGAAAATAATTTAACACAGGGATAAGCCAATTACTAAACTTTTACGAAAAGAACTTGAGTTACTTAAATGCGGTTAACAACGGAGGGTTCACTAGACGATCTGGCCAAAATAGTATTTATTATAATATTACATTGCTTGACTGAAATTCACTGCAAATAGAATTAAGCTATGCTAAGGTTTCATCATCATACAAACTCTACGCACTCCACAAAAACTCCAGACACAACCATAAGATTGTAGATAAATTAGGTTAAATAGTTTTAAGAATTAGAAGACGGCGATGATGTGTGTATGTATTATAAGGTAGAACTAGGTTAGAGAATTAGGTAAGGTGGAGAAGTTACACCTATTATTAAGACAAACAAATGAATACGAAAAATTTATCTATCTCTCAAAATTTAAGTTCGGCAGCTTATCTATACATTTAATAATTGTCGTTTGAATGCCAATACCAGAAAACTCCACCCACTGCGATCCATGACCATTACCTAAACTGTACACAAATCACAGAGTGTCAAATTAAATGAATAAGATAAACAATAACAAATAATATTTAAGCCACCAATGAATCTTGTAAAAAACCCATCCTACGTTCTCTGTGCACAAATGCCAAATTAAATGAATAAGAACTCATAAAGGTATATTGTAAAGATAAACAATAACAATTAAAATTTAAGCCACCAATGAATCTTCTAATCCTACGTTCTCTGTACACAAATCATCGAGTGCCAAATAAAATGAATAAGAACTTATATGGTATATTGTAAAGATAAACAATAACAATTAAAATTTAAGCCACCAATGAATCTTATAAAAACCCATCCTACGTTCTTACAGGATTATTAATCCAACCAAATAAGAAATAAATCCACACCAATAAGAAAACATAGTCCCTTATGACATGTGAACACATACATTTCTCCCATACTTCTCCCATTGTAAATTATAATAATCTCTGCTAAGTCATCCACTTCTACCAGGGATTCTCCGAACAATTGACAAATAGTTTGTTCACTATCTTCAAACCGGAATTAATTCATAAATAAATATTAAGCAATAAGGAAGTTCATCCATTAACTTTACATTTTACGTTACAATAATCATTTAAGCTCCTATTTAAGTTAATCGTATCATTATCGTATTTTTCTTTTTAGCGTTCAATAATGTATCCCAACCAAGAGTCTTATTGAATTCAACAATAAATATTCTAATGATTTCTATTTTATTAAACATCTACTGTGCAAGAACATACGGACACATCTACACTTTTAAACTTTTGTAATCTATTTAAACAAACATTATTTAAAATAGAACAAAAATAAAAAAATCATAAACAAAGTACCTACTTCAGTTGTCTAATTATATTATCTCTAGCGTTTCATTGTTATTATTTATCATGTGAACCCTGTGTAACATTAGATCAACAACTGCCACGGTCTTGAGTGCTTTTTAGTGCCTGTGATCTGTGAGACCGGTTATCGAACCAAACCTACATACGGTCATTCCAAAAACTACCAGGTACGGTCCTATGTGGGAATAAAGAAGTTGTATAGGTACCTACTCTTCCCCTTGTTGCCCAAAAGAGCAGAGCAGAGCTTTTAGATACAATTACGTGTGTCTATTTAGTTAACGACAGTCAAATGTGCGCCGGTACTTCTAGGAATTCGTCCCCAACCACCAGGAATATAATATCAGCTTCTACATTATCAATTTCTATTCAAACGTTAACACTTCCAAACTATAGTAAGTACAATTTCATTTCAAACCAATTTTAAAGACAATGGTTCGTGATCTAAAGATTTCCAGCTTTAAGCCCAGGAATAATGAAAACGTTATTACAAAACTAAGTTTTAGTCTGACGTTATGCATGAACCATTTACGGTGCTGCAGTGAAACCCATGCGTTCTGATGATATTTTTTTTTTATGTTTACCTACATCATTGTGTTAAATATCAAAATCAGACTAGTTGCTATTAATTGAGACTGCACTCGCAGACAAGCCAAATCTTAGGCTTTGCAAAACCAAGTTTCGTAAATACTAAAATAAAAATAAATTGTTTGTACCGAAAAACGTTTTGACGTGAAATTAATTTGTTACGGAACAATTTGCAATAAATGAATTTGACCCCGACATTAACTATTTAAATCACCGTCAAATATAAAAACCATTTACATTGCTGCACAACCATTTTTAACAGAATTACGTACCATTTCTATTACAGTATATATTTTTTTATGTATCATTGTTTTTACATGAACACACTATATCGTATAAGCGTGCACACCCTTTTAACCTAAAGCAGCAAAATAAACTAAGAACACTAATAAGTATTTTTGGAGGTATTTTTATAATTCTGACAAAATGTTTAAACAGTATCGAACTGCAAGCAGCCGTCATCGGCACTAGACTGACCGACACCATCAAAGAGGAACACCGATGGGAAATCCATGGCATAACCTTCTGGACTGACTCCACTACCGTGTTATCCTGGATACAGAAAAACCTGCGCCGCTACACTGCATTCGCAGCGCACCGGCTGGGGGAGATCGCCGAAAGGACGGAACCAGGTCAGTGGCGATGGATCCCCACGGATTTAAACGTGGCTGATGATGCCACCAGGACCCGGTATGTGGACTACATACCCGAGCGCTGGCTGACGGGACCGCCCTTCTTGCGGGAAGCAGAGGAAGGGTGGCCAGCCATGCGTGAAGCCGACCCCGAAGACCGGGGGGAGATAGCGGAGGAGCGGGTGCACCACATGAGGGAATCTACGTGCAGCACTTGGGAAGCTATGCCAGATATCGCAGGGATATCGAAGTGTGAATGCCTAATCCGCGCTACAGCGCTAGTCCTTCTAGCAGTAGATAAGTGGTGTCACCGGGCTACAGAGATGCAGCTTCACCACCTAGAGCGAGCAGAAGCTATGTGGGTACGTCGAGCTCAGCAAGAAAGCTTTGGCGACGAGCTGCATCTGCTAAAACAGGGCAGACCGCTACAGAAACCAAGCCGACTGTACAAGCTAGATCCGGAGCTGGTTAATGATCTACTGCGAGTACGGGGAAGAATCGACGCCGCTGCCGTACCAGATGAGGTTTAACCAAACCAAAGGCCGATCATTCTGGACGGCAGACACTGCTTTGTACAGAAGCTTATCACAAAAGAGCACTGCGCAGCTGACCACGCGAACAACGAGCGCGTCGTCAATGAGCTGCGCCAGCGGTTTTGGATACTGCACTTGCGACCGTCGGTACGAGCAGTCGCCCGCAACTGTAAAGAGTGCAGGATGCGGAAAGCAAAACCAGCTGTTCCGTCTACGGGGAATCTGCCCCGGGAAAGACTAAGCCCGTACTGCCGCCCATTTACAAACTGTGGGCTGGACTATTTTGGGCCTATGACGGTAACTGTTGGACGACGGCACGAAAAGCGGTAGGGAGCGTTATTCACCTGCCTCACTACAAAGGCAGTGCACATGGAGCTCGTCACCAGCTTGAGCACCGACTCTGCTATTATGGCCCTGCGTCGCATGGCAGCGCGACGCGGGTGGCCTAATACCATTATCAGCGACAACGGCACCAACTTTAGAGGAGCTGATAGAGAATTGAGAGAAGCCGTGGAGGAATGGGCTCCGCTACTGAAGGAGTATCTGCTGCAACGACGAGTGCAGTGGCGATACATCCCGCCCGGCGCACCCAACCAAGAGGGAGCCTGGGAACGGATGGTGCGGTCCATTAAGACTGCGCTGGCCGCCACTCTGAACGAGAAGTCGCCGAAGGAAGAGGTACTGTTAACGCTAATTCTTGAAGCAGAACACTCCGTGAACTCTCGTCCGTTGACCCACGTATCGGTCAACCATGAGGACGAGGAGTCCCTGACGCCGAATCACTTCTTCAAATCTTCTAGAAGCTTTTTTGTATAAAAGGGCCGAGCGGGATTTCGGTCTTCATGTTCACTTCAAGCAGTCTACCGAGCAGCAACTAGCTGGAACCTTTGGAAAATCAGAAAACTGAAGAAGTAATTGAGATATACCTAGAGCAGTTTAGAGCCAGTGTGAAAGTTGAGTATTTAGGGAAACTTTATAAACACTGTATAAATTGTGCTTTGTGTATGTTCACTTCAAGCAGTCTACCGAGCAGCAACTAGCTGGAACCTTTGGAAAATCAGAAAACTGAAGAAGTAATTGAGATATACCTAGAACAGTTTAGAGCCAGTGTGAAAGTTGAGTATTTAGGGAAACTTTATAAACACTGTATAAATTGTGATTTGTGTGTGTTCACTTCAAGCAGCAATCCGAGTAGCTTATAGTAGCTAATGAACCAGAAACTTATGGAAAATCAGAAAACTGAAGAAGTATTAGATATACCTAGTAAAGTTTAGAGCCAGTGTGGGAAGTTGAGTATTTTGGGAAACTTCATAAACACTGTATAAATTGTGCTTTGTGTATCTGACTGACGTGTAATTACTAACTTGGATTTGACCATTTATGTACCTGTGTGTGTGTGCGTGTTTATAACCTTGTGCGTATAACTTTTGTGCCTGACTTTAATTTGCCTGGACCTTACGTGTATTGTGTGTGCATGACCATATGTGTATTACATACTGTGTGTGTGTGTGTGTGTGTGTATTACCTTATGTGCGTGTAACCTTGTTATATATTGTGTATTGACTATTGTGTACATAGATGTTTTGTGAGTCAAATAAATAAATCTCCGGTCGAGGGGGTATAAGTTGCATTCGTGTTTTGTTCATACTTATTGGCGGAGCACTGACGTCGTTGTTCTGCCAGGAGCCCTACCCTCGACAGGGACAATATTTTGGATCTATGTAACTTATTTATTTTCGTGGTCACCTCTTTACTTACTCCAGCTTAATAGGAAGGCGAGGAGTAGTAACTTAGAACACTACCCGAGTACCCACACCTATACAAGCTCTGCCCGCCCGAACTTCGGTCTGAACACGTGAGTCATTTGCAATATCTACACATTAACCATGGCAGTAACATTCTGTTCAGCGACGGACGCAACAAGATTTTCAAAATAAAATCACTACGCCGAGCCTCTCCGAGCTGCGACTGCGTCATTTAACATCATTCTTATGGCTCCCACAACTTTGGCTTCCTTTCCGGCACATCGTATCAAGAACGTTTCATCGACCAAGGCAAAGAAATAAGGTACCCAGAAAAACAATGCGAGATAAAATATACTAACGATTTCATAACTGCACACATTATGTCATAAATTGTGCGGCGCAGCGAACGCGCAAGAATTTCCGACGCAGCATTTTTCGCCGTTTGCTCTACGCTTGCGCAAGTTTAAGTTCACTGCAGAAAGAACACAATATGTCACTTATTCATCACGATAATGAAAAATGAAACAAAGAAAAATAAGCATAATATGTATACAACGAGTATTCACCCGTTTAACCGCCTCACTTTTACCGACTGACAAAGTGGTTTGAGGTATGTTATTTATAATTACGGGAAGAGATATTTAGCAGCATTATTTTACCAGTCGATGGTTTTATGAGATATTATTACACTTCATAAGACGCTTAAATGCTACTAGCTACCTCCAGGCGAATTGATTTCTCCGGTTATCTGGTAAAGAGCCAAGGAATACGCGAGTTCGAGGATAATTATGAAGCTATAATGAAGTTGTACTCAAAATGAAGATATTCAACAAGTTTAAAATGCTTTGATTGTGCAATAAAAATACAGCACAAAAATGAACCATGTTAGGGTAACTAAAGTTATAATAAGATGTTAGTCAATTTTAATAATATTTGTTAGCTAGGCACTTATTTCCCTATATTAAACATGTATACTGAATGCAACATGTCTTATCTCTATGTACTTAATGTTTAATCCTAGTCAATTCTAATTTTTATGTTTTGTTATTATGTATTTTATTAAGTCTAATAGTTCAATTTATTATTAACATGTAATGCGTAATTTAAAGTTCATTGCAAGAATATGCATAATTTAAAGTTGTACTTGTTTATGCCACTTAATTTGTGTGTATAATATATATAGTCTTGGTATAACGTGATATAAAAATAATATTAGTAACAATATTATGATGTTGAGAGGAATTATAAAAAATATTCGTGTACGTAAATGTAAAACGACCGATCGTTTTTTAAAAGGTATACCTATAATAAGTATTTTGTTTAAATATCGGAAACAGCTCTCATTAGCAGCATTCAGCAAGCCAGCCTGCCTCAAGGTTCCATCGCAGCAACGTATCGCTTCCTGGATCCTCGGCATCACTCGACGGTCAAAAAAGTACCGTCACACTCCACACGTCTCGACTCACAGCAGACATGGTAGCACACGCTCGTCTCGAGTCACTGTAGACTGGAGAACGCTCGTATTGTCAATGAAGACTAGAGCACGCTCATCACGACTTAACGTGGATTAGAGCACCACTGGCATCTCCAAGCTGAAGACCTGATGGTTTTTTCATTCCCTTTTCTAGAGGGGGAGTACTGTGGCGGCCTGAGTCGCCACATAAATAATTTATTATCATCACGTATTGGTTAAAGAGTTTGTAAGCGTATTCCTAAACGCGTGCAGATCCGATAAAGATATGACACGGCATCATCCCTCCAACATCTACGTAGTTATAATAGTCTTGTAAGGTTTAGATAAGAAGTTAGTCACAATGTAGTCACTGTAAATATACAACATCACATTAAGAGATGCAGCCGTTATTTACCATCGCCATGGAATCCCTCTATCATCAACCTTTAAAACTTCGCCCGATGGAACAAAAGATATCTCGGAAACGGGGCATCCTAGCGCGAAACGGACCAAAATTTCGTTACCCTTTTAGTAACCCCACTGAATTAAACATACACCTAACTTTGACCTCAAATGACCTTGACCTAGACTTTTACAACTAAACTGCAATCGGTAGGAGATTATAACATTTCTAAGCAAAACTTTATTAGTAGTAGTTAGTAGGGTAGTAGTTAGTAGGGTAGTATTGTATTTTAAGTAGTAGTAGTCTTTTGATGAAAATTTAGAATACCTAATGCAGAAATTATTTTAAAATTATCTCAAAACAGTTTTAGTCAAAATATGTATGATGGAATTACAAATAATTTAAAACAGACGCATCCATACCATAACGAATTATGATTAACTTATTATGCATGCATTAACACTGCTAAAGTAATACATTATCGAATGTGAGCATGTACATCCCACTTCTGATTTGTAGTAAAACACGTAGTCAATATCAGATAGCATTTATTCTCCTTCAATAAACAACTAGTCCTCCCGTCATCCGTCCGTTTCGGTTACATTACAAGTCCGTCCAGTACCAGCGCCCAGCCGAGAATGCCTCACACACCGAGTCACCGACTGCCGTTATACTTTTCCCCCCAAGTCCCCGACACATGATATGTGTCAAATCATAGATTGTCAATCGTTCTATAGATTTAAGAATAGACTAAAATTGAATTATGCAAAAATTTTTAAATGAACCTTACAATTGCACTATGCTGTGTGAAAAAGACAAAGACGCTACTCCGCAGTGGCGTCGGAATCGGTCGTACCTTTATGTAATAATAATAATAGGTGCATTTTAACAGGTTGTAGTCTAGGGCTGGGATGTCTACAAATCAATAGGTTGTAAAAAAGAAAAAGAAAAAATAGTCCAAATAGATAAGTAGATTTTGCATACTAATATTGTCATTTTAATCAGTGTTGTAAACAACTTTATCATTTGTTAGCTTATTTATTTTAATTCCAATAAATGTCAATAGATGGCGCTGTTAGATTCTGAATCACGCTATCGGCATTACATATCAGTTTGATAACCTTGTTTGCTAAATAAGATATCGTTGTTCGCTTTCCAATAAATAAACCTTTGCTTTGATTATTCTCAACATTGGTTTTATTACAAGATTTTGGGTCCTAATTTTACATGGTCCTATCGAGTCGGATTTAAGACGCAAGTATTGTCGCCCGACGACTTTTTGAAAAACAGCACATTAAGCAGTGGTTAATTTCACTGAAGTGCTCACACCTGTGGAGGTGTTAAGTTAGTGCAGACTGCAGCGGTCAACTACCTGACGCCAGAGGGCGCCACCTGCAGTACACAAGAAGTCTGAGGCAGCAGCGGCAGCGGCAGAGTCAAAGCGTGACGTGGACGGCACATAGAAGATAAGTGTTACAGTGAGTACATTTACAATTTAGTTATTAGCATTTGAAGAAGTTGAAGCAACTGGACTTAGAAAATAAATTAGTTTAGTTAGAACTTAGAATAATTAAGGAAAAGTTGGTTATACGGGGAACCTATGCCCGATTTTTTTATGAGTTGCTTTAATTTAAAACACTTGTAAAATTTTAAGCAATTTACATAACACAAAATTTCATTTCATTAGTTTGCTGGTTGGTTACATTGGATTATTCGTTCATACATTGTTTTGTTTGTTTGATTAAATTTAAATTGTAAAAGATGGATTCATTGTATAAGTTGCAAAATGATAAAAAATCCATAATAGAAAAGGCTAGAGTTAACTTTAAAAAATCACCTAAAGAAAGAATAAATTTATCATATGTACAAACGCGATTAGAATCGTTAGAAAATCAATGGAATCAGTTTATTGCCACTCATGACAATATCATTCAATTAGTTACAGAGTCACATGCGAAAGACGAATATTTTACTAGGGATGTTTATGAGTTTACTGAGGAGTTGTATTTTGTTTACAAATCTGAACTGAAAGAAGTGCTTGCTAGTTTTATGAAACAATCGGGAAATCTGGTTTCGTCTAAAACGCCTGTTAATGATGGCACATGTGTTAAATTACCTAAGATATCCATTCCAACATTCTCCGGCAAGTATACGGAGTGGACTACTTTTAGGGACCTTTTCGTATCTCTCATACACAAAAATGCAACGCTAGATAATGTACAAAAAATGCATTATTTGAAGGGCTTATTGTCAGGTGAAGCAGAGCAACTTTTGAGACATGTACCAGTCACATCAGCAAATTATGACGAATGTTGGTCGTTGTTAAACAGTAGATATGACAATAAAAGGTTTTTGGCAAATTGTTTGCTTAAACGTTTAATGGATCAACCAAATGTAGTAGAATCGTCAGCTTCAATAAAAAATTTGTTAGATTGTACTGTTGAATGTTTAAATGGCCTAAAAAATGTTGGTATTGATATCAGTACTTGGGATATAATAATTATATTTATAATTAGTTCTAAACTTGATCACGAATCCCGTAAGCAGTGGGAAACTAAAATTAGTTCTAATGACAATTTGCCAGAGTTTTCCGAATTCAAGGAGTTTTTAGAAGCCAGATTTCGCGCACTCGAGTTTTTAGATACAAAATTAAGTAAACCAAAACCAAGTGTTACATATAGTTCTAAGTCTAAGGTTATGCACGTAGTTAACACTGAGAGTAACACCATTATTTGTTGTCCGTTTTGTAAGGAAAATCATAAAATCGCTAATTGTAAGCAATTTGCAAAAGAGAGTTACGATTCCCGTCACAGCTTTGTACAAAGTAATAGGTTGTGCTTTAATTGTTTAGGGTCCAACCACTCTATTAAGTACTGCCGCCAAAATTCAACTTGTCGAATTTGCAAACGCAAACATCATTCTTTGTTGCATCCCAAATCTACATCAAGCTTAGTCGCTATTGATAATTCAGGTAACTTAGCGGTTGAGAAAGATGTAGCGGTGTCTACAGTTCGGACAGCGCTACAAGAAGGTGAACCATCTACATCAAATTTATGTACACATTTTTCTAAGAAGTCAGTACCTACTCAAGTTTTATTGGCCACAGCTCTTGTCAAAGCACAGACAAGACAGGGCAATAATCAACTGTTGAGGGCGTTATTGGATCAAGGATCCCAGGCGTCATTCATAACCGAATCAGCAGTGCAGTTGCTAGGACTAAAGAAGATACCGGCTAAGTCAGTTATATCAGGAATAGGTGGAGATAAAAGCTCTTTAGCTTCCAGGTTTATTGTTATCGTGACAATTCAATCACGCCTAGATCCCAGTTTTAGCATAGAAGTTAGAGCATATGTGCTAGGTACTATAACTTCTCTTCTACCGTCAGAAAAGTTAAGCCCATGTTATTGGCCAGAGTTAGATACAATCACATTGGCTGATCCCGAATTCCATACACCAAATAAGATTGACGTGTTACTGGGTGCTGAGGTGTACGGTCAGGTTCTAAAGGAGGGCTTGATCAAAGCGCCAAAAGGTTTACCAGTTGCCCAAAACACGGTTTTGGGTTGGATTTTGTCGGGTCAGACTGAATTTGATCAAGCCAGGGTTCATTGTCACCATGTCATCAGAAGTTCTTGTAGTCAGGCTGATGACAATGAACTTCTTCAAAAGTTTTGGGAAATAGAAACTATTGTTCCCAATCATCAACCAAAAATTCTTTCCGAAGATGAAGAGCGCTGTGAAGTTATATACAGGGCAACCACTTGCAGAGATGGCAATGGGCGCTATGTTGTTAACCTTCCCTTCCGAAACAAGGATCCACAATGCCAATATGGGAGCTCTAGAGAACTCGCAATCAAAAGATTTCTCCTTCTTGAAACCAAGTTTAAGAAACAACCTGAGATCAAGGTTAGATACTCTCAAGCGTTTCACGAATACTTGGACCTTGGGCACATGGAACTTATAGACTGCGATGATGAATTTAAAAGATCTAAGGCTGTCTATCTAGCGCATCATGCAGTCATACGCGAGGATAAGTCTACAACCAAGGTCCGATTAGTGTTCGACGCTTCAATGAAAGGTTTAAACGGAGTTTCTCTAAATGATGACCTAATGGTAGGCCCCACATTACAATCACCTCTACGTCACATCGTTATGAGATGGAGAATGCATTCCATAAGTATTTGCGCTGACATAGTTAAAATGTATAAACAAATCAAGGTCGCACCTGAACATGTCGATTTTCAGCGAGTAATATGGCGTGATGATCCTCATTCTAACATGCAAGAGTATCGTTTATCACGTGTTACTTTTGGTACAGCATCGGCTCCTTATCTTGCAGTAAAAACTTTACAGCAAGTAGCGAATGATGAAGGTAGCAAATACCCAGAGACACGTGATATAGTTAAAAGGGATTTCTTTGTCGACGATTTAATGACAGGATGTCAATCGATAGATGAAGGAATTACCATACAGAAGGAAATGACGGAGCTACTAGCTAAAGGAGGGTTTGAATTGCAAAAGTGGGTGAGCAGTGACAAAGAGTTACATAGGATAATTTCAGAAGAAAAATTGGAATATAGGGAAAGGATTAGGCAGGATCAGGAAAGAAAAAGTATCAAGATGGATGAAGTTATAAAAATTTTAGCTATTTCGTGGAATCGTGAAACTGATGCGTTTAAGTACTCAGTGCAACTTCCACCCCAACAAAAGCCCATTACCAAAAGACGAGTTATTTCGGACATTTCTCGCATTTTCGATCAATTAGGTTGGGCTTCTCCATGTGTTGTCGTCTCGAAGATTTTCATTCAGAAGCTTTGGCTTTCGGGATTAGGTTGGGATGAAGAGTTATCACCTGAGTTGCTGAGAGAATGGCAATCGTATAGAGAAAATCTGATCGAAATATGCAAATTTGAAATTCCAAGATTTGTTGAAACTAAAAATGATGATGTGTTAAGAGAACTACACGGATTTTGTGATGCATCCATATCTGCCTATGCCGCGGTAGTTTACATGAGGGTCATCGATGCTCAAGGATTTGTCAAGGTTAACCTTATTACTTCTCGGACCAGAGTAGCGCCGGTGAAGCAGCAATCAATACCTCGGTTAGAGTTAATGGGAGCTTGTTTATTAGCGGAGTTAATTACCGAGGTGGCACAAGTAATGAGTATTTCCCAATGCAATATCCATGCTTTTACAGACTCGACTGTGGTGCTTGCTTGGCTAAGTGGTCACCCCAGCCGTTGGACCACATTCGTAGGGAACCGCGTGTCTCATATATTATCTCGTTTTGATAATACTCACTGGGCTCATGTAGTGTCATCACATAATCCAGCTGACATCGCATCGAGAGGAGTAACCCCTCAAGATCTACACAACAATGAACTGTGGATGAAAGGACCGTCTTGGCTACAAAATGATTATGTTAATTACACAAGGCCAAAGTCAATTAGCACTAGTATGGAACAAAGGTCTATTAAATCTCACGTTGGTGCAGAACAAATGCAAGACGATCCCGTATGGACAAAATATTCATCGTTACAGAAATTAATTCGAGTGATAGCGTTTTGTAAGAGATTCTTGAATTTATCTAAGTGGAGAAAAGAAAAAAGAAAAATAGAGTTTTATCTAACTAAGGAAGAAATCATAGAAGCGTTAAATATATGTATCAAGTTTTGTCAGAAAACAGAATTAGCTGAAGATATAGATGAGTTAAAAAGGTCTGGAAGTGTTAAAAATAAAAGTAAATTAAAAGCTCTATGTCCAATTCTAGATAAAGAAGGTATTTTACGGGTCGGTGGACGATTGCAAAATGCTGATTTAGATGAAAGTATCAAGCATCCAATCATAATTCCGCAGAAGCATCATTTTTCTAAATTGTTAGTTGATGACGCTCATAAGAAAACACTTCATGGTGGTCCATCATTAATGTTAAATTATTTAAGATCTAAATACTGGCTCATTTCAGGAAAAAATGTGACTAAAGCCTACGTGCGTAAATGTGTTACTTGCTCACGATACGCAGCAGTCACCAATAATCCATTGATGGGGCAGCTACCATCTTGTCGCGTCACACCAGCAAAATAGGCTTGTTCTTACTCGGTCACTAAAAGGAACGCTCCGAACTAGTACAATCCGTTAAATGAACTAGTTCAGTATTCTAGTACTATTAGTACGTTTTAGTTCACTGATTTTATTAGGACACAGGACGAAACGTAATAAATATTTGACTTCCCTTCATACTTTGCAGGCTTAAGACTGTCATTTTGGTAAATCTAACATTTGCATTAATTTAAATTATGTAAAACTAAATAACTGATTAAAATAGTGTATTTTAAAATCAACTAAGTATTTACACTGATCTGTGATATGTTATAATACCTAAACATTTTCTTTTAAAATAAATATTTTTTTGATTTTTAGATTTTTGTATTAATTTTTGCTTTTTTTGTACTTTTACTTTTGACTTCTTCAAAAGCAGTAATACCTTACTATGAAAAAGTTTATTAACAAACTTAGGTAGGTACATAAACTTATACGTTGCCGTTTTACAAAACATTTCCAATGTTAAAACAAATAAAAACATCAAAATCAGTAATTATTACCAATGAACATGTAATTAAATAACATTAATAACAGTTTACGCAATCCAAGTTTCCATAACTCAACAAACTGTCAGACAGTATTCAAATCAAAACAAATCAAGAGCCGCGCGGCCGATGATCATTTCGTCCCTGCATTGTGATTTAAGAAGCGTTCTAGTTCGTTCATCTTCCATCACGCTCACGCATACGCGTCTCTAATTAATCCTCTCTCGCTCAGACATTCGTTCGTACATAATCGTTCGTCCTTACTCGGCTCTCGCTCGCGAGGAGCCCGATGTCGCCTAGAGAATAATGAACTAAAAGACTGATTAGAACGACCTAAACAGAATAGTTCGTTCTAGTTCACATAAAGGAATTGCGTCTTATTAGTTCATGAACGAGATCGACACAAGCCTACAGCAAAAGCGTTTCTGCGAAGCGGCATTGATTTTGCCGGGCCTATTAGCATTAGGATGTCCAAGGGACGAGGCAACAAAAGCTATAAGGGCTACATTTGTGTATTTGTATGCATGGTCACGAGGGCTATGCATTTAGAAGCCATCAGTGATTTGACTTCGGAAGGGTTCATTGCAGGGTTTAAAAGGTTCGTGGCTAGGAGAGGTCACTGTAGCGAGATTTGGAGCGATAATGGAAAGAACTTTGTTGGAGCTGCCAAGGAGTTACAAACCATTCTCGCAATTGAGAGTTCTTCGGTGGCAAAGGAAATTAGAGGTTGGTTAAACAACAACAATGTTGCTTGGCATTTTATCCCGCCTCATGCTCCCAACTTCGGTGGACTATGGGAGGCAGGAGTAAAATCGACCAAGTTCCACTTAAAAAGGGTAATTGGCAACGCAACTCTTACCTTTGAGGAAATGGCCACACTACTTTGCCAAATTGAGGCTTGCCTCAATTCGCGTCCTATTTCTCAGTTACCTAACAACCACGATGAACCAAACCCTTTGACACCAGGTCATTTTTTAATCGGTGAGCCTCTTATCACTGTTCCGGACTGTAGTTATGTAGATTCAACTTTGAGTAGTTTAAGACGATGGCAAGTAGCGCAACGACTGCTACAAGACTTTTGGCGACGGTGGTATAATGAATATTTAGTTCATTTATTACACCGCTATAAATGGGCAAAGCATTCTCCAGAACCAGACGTGGGTGATGTAGTGCTTGTAAAGGAGGATAATCTTCCTCCTGCTCGCTGGCTCTTAGGTAAGGTTGTAGAAAAGCATCCAGGTTTGGATAAAGTCACGCGAGTCGTTACTCTCAAATGCAACGGCTCTATCATCAAAAGGCCTACATCCAAGTTATGTATACTTCCAATATCAAAGTAATGTTGCGTATTGTAATATATTATAAGTAGTTTAGTTGTATTTCACCCCCTTGACCTCATGGTGGGCGGTTGCTGTGTTAAGGACACAAACAGCTGTCCTTGGTGGGCGGTATGTCCAAATAGATAAGTAGATTTTGCATACTAATATTGTCATTTTAATCAGTGTTGTAAACAACTTTATCATTTGTTAGCTTATTTATTTTAATTCCAATAAATGTCAATAGATGGCGCTGTTAGATTCTGAAACACGCTATCGGCATTACATATCAGTTTGATAACCTTGTTTGCTAAATAAGATATCGTTGTTCGCTTTCCAATAAATAAACCTTTGCTTTGATTATTCTCAACATTGGTTTTATTACAAGATTTTGGGTCCTAATTTTACAAAATAGGTAGTGATAATAAACGATTCTCATGCCAAACATCCGTTTGGCATGAGAATCGTTTGAAACAACGATTGAAACATCGTTAATCGATTTAAAATAGTTTTACTTAAGACTATTTATTTAGTCGGTTTTCTTAAGAATTAAGTGTATGCTGTGTTCCACAATTAGTATAGCCAATTACCCAAAGGGGTTCAAACATTTTTGTATGGAAGCTGGCATATCCACATGCCGCCATTTTGATGTTTCCGCGCACGGTGAAAGTGGTATATGTCGAAGGGATATGATAAAAACAGAGATTTGGTATATTCTCTAAGTGATTTGATCAAATCACGGAGGATGTTAAAATAACAACATGATTTTAACATTTCTCTAAACAAATCTAGGGATTTGAACAAATACCAGAACTAGGAAGTGATAAAATCGTATTGTTATTTTAGCATCCTCCGTGATTTGATCAAATCACTTAGGGAAGTGATCAAATCCCTGTTTTAATCATATCACTGCGACATATATTATTATATGGAAAGAGGATACTTTAACAAATAAAAAATGTGAGGAGTTTCTCCCGTGTTCTTTTAGCAACAACACGTGTTGTGAGACTCCATTTTAACTTAATCTACCGTACAAAACTAAATATAATTTTAAAATATATACTACTTGAAATTGGCTTAATGCTAAACTCGAAATCATTAATTAAGATTAATAATAATAATGTGAAGTAATAGGGTACCCTAAAGTGTTACGTTCCCGAAATATTTAGAGTTCAAGATCGCCATGTGAAAAAATAACAATAATTAAAAACCCAATAATTACGTGTATATTTGCATTCCATTGCATTCAAATGATAGTTCCCAGGTTCATTAAAGTATTTATTAGAAGGCAGCGCAACCTAGTAGCACGCAAGAACCACTTTTTATAATTGCCTACTAACTAAATCACATCACATCGCAATGAAACGCTATTTTTACAAGCTTTTATTTAACTTGCAATGTATGTATGTATGTATGTATGTCTTGTTCGGGTGGAATTTTGCAACTCAATTTTGACCCAGTTTCCGGTTACCGATTGAGCTGAAATTTTGCGTACATGTGTAAATCGCGTGACAATACAACATTGTGATGACATGGTGCTGATCTGATAATGGAGCTGGAAGGTGGCCATAGGAACTTCGGAAAGAAACAACACAACCTCATCGAGTTTGGGCTCGTTTGAATCGTCTTGACGAGTAGTTTATCTTTGAATGATAATTAGGGTCTGATGATGGAGCTGGCAGGTGGTCATAGGAACTCTGTAATGAAACGACGCAACCCCATCGAGTTTCGGTTCGTTTCATTCGTCTTGAGGAGAACTTTGTTTTTAGATGGTTACCAGGGTATCATCTGATAATGGAGCTGGAAAGTGGTTCTAGAAACTCAGTAAAGAAACGAAGCAACCCCATCGAGTCTCGGCTCGTTTGATTTGTCTTGACAAGTACTTTGGTGCTAGATGGTAATCAGGGTCTGATGATGGAGTTGGAAGATGGCCATAGGAACTCAGTAATTAAACAACATAACCCCATCGATTATGGGCTCGTTTGATTCGTCTTGACGAGTACTTTAGTGCTAGATGGTAACCAGGGTCTGATGATGGAGCTGGAAGGTGGCCATAGGAACTCAGTAATTAAACAGCCGCGTCGAATTTGATTCGTTTTAATGGGTGGACTGTTTTTGAAGGGTGGTGAGTGATGGTGGTTTAGTGGACGTGAATAAATGTTGTATAAATAAATATTTATATGTAGTGAGATGAACAGATGAAAAACGTGTCCAGGGATAACTAATAAGTAAAAAATAAATTTAAAGTAAAAACCTTTTTAAAAAACACAAAAAACATACAATACAATTAACTTATAACGTCATTACACAATTTATATGATATAAAAGGTTGTCGCGAGATTTACTATATACTATATGTGTAAATAAACAATTAAATTAAATAACTTGATGTGATTGATTTTAACAATTAATAATTTAAATCTAAGAAAATACGAGTAAATACTTGCTTAAATCTCGCGACAACCTTTTATATCATATAAATTGTGTAATGACGTTATAAGTTTATAGTAAAAGTTTTAAAGTAAAAGTTTATTTTTTTCTTTTTAGCGCATTTAAATAAAAGCTTGTTTTTTAAAAAGGTTTTTACTATTAATTTTGTTAAAGTAGGTAACTCGAACCGCGGTGGTTGGCTTGTTTTCTATCTTGTCGCCCCGCCATGGTAGTTTTATACCTAGGTATCGTAGTTTTTGCAATAATAATAAACGATTGTTACATTGCATCTACATTATGTGTTTTGTATTATTTTTAATTGGTTATGGAATGGAAGATAAGCCAATCAACGCGGTTCGAGTTACCTACTTTGACAAATATATAGCTACCAGTTTTATCGTGCGCGGAACTTGGGAAAAAAATCAAATGTGGATATGCCACAAATGTTCTATCCCCTTTGTTTCTATTGGTTACACGTGGCCGGTTGAGGGGATATCTAAGAATACAAACTCAAAATCTATATTTAAAATCTACTACAAAAAACTACAAGCTTTACAAACTTTAAAAACTACAGCGGGTAGATCATTCTTACTGTCGGTGGCGTTTCATTGTAGGCCCTCTGAACCATAGAATAAAATTAATAGATGGAGTGAATAGGCTGTATGTAAACAGCTACATCTTCACTTAATATCAGGTGGAATTGCGATGAAATGCCTGTCTACCACGAATAAAAAAAATAACGATCTCTGGTTTAGCACGTCCCGGCTAATTGAATATTTGTAATATGAATCATTAATCTTTACCTCCGTAACGATTATAATGTTACATCACTAAAATTTAAAAATAAAAACAATAGAACGTAGGTAATTGTTTTACGAGATCTCGCAGAAACAAAGAATCACGCCATAATTTACATTACCAGTAGAAATTTAAGATGAAACATTATCGCATTAAATTATGTCAACTTATTACTATAAATTCTTACTTATTAAAAAATTGTTTTAATTAAATTTATATTTCATTCAAATCGTGCAATGTTACGTTCTATGACTAGTTCATCTGACAAAATGCACCTATTAAATTAGTGACACATAGATAGCGCTATGTGGCATAAACAAGCTGAATATAGCTACGCTTTGTACTCTTATAGGAAATATGTTAATGTTAGAATAAGAAAGATATACATTACGTACTCGTCTGTTGCAAAGCGACTGAGACGTCAACGTGCTACTCGCTGACTCCCGCGCTGACGTTGAACTTACCGCTCTGTCTCGCTCGCTCGATTTACACTTTATAGGTGTGCGTGTGTGAGAGTTTGCATATGTAGTTGAGTAGGACTATATTTTGATTGACTACAAGTAGGAGCATGCCGTATCTTCCCTTTTTGATATAATGTAAGAGTGTATCACATAGTTTGCTAATAAAGTTTTTAGTTTGAGTTTAAGTTTGATATAACCACATTATGGTAGAAAAACTGCAGGAAGTTTCGTGTTGATCCTCGCATCTTCTGCGGCCGCCGGCGCGGGGTGCGGGACGGGGTGCGGGCGCGCGGCCGCCGCTTCACCTCAAGTCCAAGCAAACACTCGCTGTTGACAAACTTGCTCAGTGCAAACCGTAGTTTGATTAACTTCGCCGTCTCCCGAGGACTCCGCGGAACATCAATTACACAGTGGAAGTGTTTGTAAACATCTGTGGCGGTTAATCATTGAACTTAGTTTTTGTTACTACTGTAGATATAAGACTGAGAACATTTAACAAACCTTACGAAGGTTTATATTTAAACAACATTTCTTAGGATCAGACGAAACGCTTTAACAGGCCACCGCAAAAACACCATAAAAGAAATCGAGCCTTGCGAGAATAAAGAGGATAACATATTCAAGGCGTATGAGCTGGGAGATAACGAACAATGCGTTATCCGAGATCACGCTGCGACCTACAGCCAAGGCTAAGGTGGGCAGGACGCGCGTCCTCGCGTCTGTTCCGGGCGCCCCCGCCGCGCCCCGCCGCGCCCCGCCCCGCTGCGCCCTGCTGCGCCCCGGCCCGCCCCTGACCCACATAGCACGCACCCGCTGCACGGCGGGGGCCCGCTGCCTGCGCCGGCTTGACACCCATTGTTTGCGTTACTGAACTTGAAATCTGCGCTCAAACGGCCTGTATCCGCCTGCTCTCACCCGGTCACCTACATTACGGATAGAAGTAATGTAGGAGATTATTTCAAAGTTTTCTTACAACCAACATCATTAAGTGGTTATTTTTACTGTTAAGTGTATTCGGATGATACCTATAGTGGTGAAAGTGGGTTACTCGCCAACATGTTTTATCATTGACTGGCATGAATGATTTAAAATAAGTAAATTCTTCGGGCAGTATTTTGCCCTGCATCCGACTCGATACCGCTATTGCAGTGCCCATTATGCCGCTAAGCTGCATGGTTTGTAATTGCTGGATTCTGGATTTTAGGGTCTAAATTAATTGAAATCACGGTCAAAATAGCTAAACCTTCTTTTTGACACCGGTAGCGTGCACAGAACAGAAGATAGAGATTCTTCTGTCCTGTGGTAGCGTGTATAGGCTAGTGGCCGTTGTCCATAAAGCCAGCCTAATTCTCGTTTGTCTACTCAGTACCATGAATGATAATTATATAACTTTAAGTATGTTTCTTTTAATGTTGATATAAAAGATCCACTTTGGACTGGAATGGATAGTTGTTACGAAGCATAAAAGGGACGCGCTCGGAAAGCCCTCATCAGTTTCGGGAAAAAGGGTCTTAGCTACAATGGCGGCCCGTAGCAGCGCCCCGCGCCGGCCGCCGCGGCGTCGCGCGTCGCCCGCAAAGCCTTGCGCTATTTATCGCTGGAAGCGAACCGCTTGCCCGCTGTTCTTCACGCACTGAATCTTCCGCACATTCCTTTTCTCGAATAAGAAAAGCTTTCTTTTACAAATAATACCCTTTGCAGTAGCAGTGAAAACAATGTTCCGACATTCTACAAACATGTACCAATGGGCCTGCATTTTGGCGTACATGTAAAATATCATACACTACAAAGTTCCGTGCAATGCAATCTGTCCTATTTGTTGAATATGCAAAAATTAAATTCGATACTTAAAGTATTTGGTCAACTTCAAGCTAAGGGTTTACGACATAACATATATTTTTAAACTTAAGACTAATTTTGACTAGACCCTTATGACAAAAATGCACGCTTTACGTCGAATAACACTCTTCAAAAAATCTTTGAACATTGTATCTTAAGACGTCAGTCGTCATCACTTTGGTACAGCGTGCTGCAGCGCGGCGCGGGGGGCGGCGCGGGGGGCGGCGCGGGGGGTGGCGCGGGGCGCGGGGAGCGGGCGGGCGGCCATTAGCGCCGCGCCGCGTCCCGCGCTAAATGGAGTCTTATCTGAGACAAGCTTTTATTGGGATTGCAGACACGTCTCCGGCGACAATCGAGTTATTAGCGTTACGTACCCGCTTTATCGCGCGCCGTCCGTCAATTTGAGATCTACTTTAAATGTTAATTGAACATCGAAACGAAGTTCCGAACTTCAGTTGAAAATCAGACAGCCGTTACCTAAACATTACGTTATTTGTAAAGAAAATTACGAAATGGAATTCATTAAAACTCTTATATAATGTAGCATTGATTCTCTTCTTAAACAAGAAAGTAATTGTAATAGGTAGTGTATACGTACGTTTGTGTAATCGGATCAATCATGATTTATTTACTTTCCCACTAAAAAAATTCACAGATTTCGCAGTCCCGGCAAGAATCGGAGCATTGAAAACGAATACAAAAACTTACGAAACAATAAATATTTCATTTTGAATAACACATTACAAGTTGAATACCTAATAAGATTTTTTTATTGAGATATACTCCCCTAAAATTACACAACTACATTACTTAGAAGTAGAATTACAACACTGCATAACTCAGAGAATAACATTTTCTTTTCTTTTAAAACCTAAGATAAATTAATTTTCTCACTTAGGTTTTAAAGAAATTAGATTGTAAAAGAAAAAGAGATTTTCGAAATTTTAACTCGAATATACTTCTCGCCTGCATCCGCATCTTTTAACACCGTTACCATGACGATCGGTCAATAATCATTGAAGCTACATCACTTTTATATACGGAAATACCCGTTTTTATACAATTCCAAATCTAAGGGGACCGCCTACAAGTCACAAATTAATAACCGATTTTCAAAATTATTTTGCTATTTTGTAGCTAAACTAATAAACCTTAGGCCCCATTTATCATTTTACTTAAATCTGTTTTTTTTTCGAAATATTTACAATTTAGTAAAAAGAAGCCTGATTATTTCAAAATAAAATAAAAAGTTAACAACCGATTTTTAAATGCAAACGCTCACACGTGTCTCGATAAATTCCTTAACTCTTGGTACTATACCCATCTCGATCCTCCCAAAATCCTATGGCCAAAAATACGTCTCAGGCGATTTGCATCTGATAGCCATTTTCAATGGTAAAACTACAACTACGTAATTTATCGTAGACACGTAGCAAATTAGAATCGTCGCTTCGTAGCATCTTAGAATCAGAAGTCCGTAGCACTGTAGCATACTAGCGTCGTACCTTCGTAGAATCTGAGCATCATAGCTTAGTTGTATCTTTTTACTTTTATTTATGAGAAAATAAAGTTATTTTGTATTTTTTTTGTATTTATTTTTTACTTAAAAATATCTACTTAAAAAGCAAGTTTATGACAAACTCTAAAGCGGTCACTTGGTTTGAAAATTATTTCGATACGATCCGTTTTATAATAATATTAAATTGAGTGAGCTGGGGGGCGCGGGCCAGGGCGCTATGGCGAGGCGAGCGACGACGGCAAACGGCACAAGTCACCGCGCCGCTCGCCCTATCGCGTCACGGTTTTACAATTTTTAAGACAGATTTAATAGTATCTCTTGTAAACGTTATTTTTACATATTACTGATTAGGTTCAATTCATTTATTTGCAATCATGTACAAAAACGTACGATATTATAAGAACATACATTTTATCAAGTTAGGATACGTGACCGGTTTTGAATTCTGGAGGGTATTGTCGTGAAGCGACATTTAAAAAAGAAAAGATGACAAGATTTGACAATATTTATAATAATAACAAAATTACAAAACAAAAAAAAAGTGAAAGAAGAAGTGAATGAGAATGTGGTGAGTATGTAAAAGGTGATGGCGGATGATAATGTAAAGGTAAAGAGGCAGGTGCAGCTGATGTGGAGGCAGGCGAAGGTGTGGAGGCAAGCGCTGAACTTGGCAGTCGTCGAAGGGCGCAGGCAAGTGAAGACAGGCAGGCGCCGGTAGGCAGGTGCCGGTAGGCAGGCGCCGGTAGGCAGGCGCCGGTAGGCGAAGGCAAGCGAAGGCAGGCAGGCGCCGACAGGCAGGCGCCGACAGGCAGGCGCCGGTAGGCGCAGGCAGGCGCAGGCAGCAGGCGCAGGCTGGCGAAGGTGCAGGCAGGCAGGCGCCACCAGGCGCAGGCAGGCGAAGGTGCAGGCTGACAGGCGAGACAGGCACAGGCAGGCGTAGACGCACGCGATGACTGGAGGCTGTAGTCTTCCAATTCGGAAGCTGGTGATTGTAGTTGAAGACTAGTCCTTCCAATTTGGAAGAGGAAAGTAAGGAGTCTTGACCTTCCAATTCGGAAGCTGGTGATCGTCTCAGTAGACTAACCCTTTTGAATCCAAAGCTAGAGATGTAATGATTAGTCGTCGGCTGAACTTTATAATGAAACCTCGGTTTCTGAGTTCTGCATAAATTTCAAAATAATATTTTTAAAACGCTGAAATCTAGATGGCCAAATGTGAAAATAAGAAAGTCAAAAAGTTTTGATTGAATTATGTTGATAAGTTGCATAGCAACTAAGCAAAAATAAGTTGTCAGATACGTCAAAACGTAACCAAAACACAATATTTAGTAAATAGAAAACAATTAAGGTGAGATAAATGTAAATATTACAAGGAAAAACGCATAATAAGATTATCGAAGTGATCCGAAACTTGTGGGATACGTAAAAGTGTCGAAAAATAGTGTCCGAAGTTTCGTGATTTAGATCACGTAAGTAAATGTGTTTAGATAAAGGAATTGCGATGTGTGTAGTGTAGTGTGTAGTTACTAAATCATTATGTATCGTTGCAGAAACGAGGAAAAATAAAGGCAAATATATAACTAAGACAAATGTTAAAATATGTGATGATTACATAAAATAAAAAAGGTACCTGGGAAGTGGAAAAGGTAAGTGGTTTCACCACAGTATTGCAAATTATTAAAAACTAACATTGATAGATTAAAATAACATTTACAAATACATCTTAATCTAAACTTAGTATATATAACAATGTATTCGAATTAATTATTAACATTTCTTTAAATTTAAACCGTTATAACTTTTCTTTTAAGATAATTTGTTTCTACATTTTTGATTGAATTAGGGATATGATATTTTAATTTGCATTGATATCGATTATTACGTCTTATTTATAAAGGATAGTACAAGTTTAAATGGTTTGAAGAATGGGCAAAATTGGCTAGGCTGCGGACACCTTAAAAACTGATTTTAATCGATAAAGGGCATCGTTACGATTAAAAATGGATACGGAATCAAGCACGTAACTTATATAGTTTTCTAAATATTTTCAATAATGTTTTTTATTTTTATTTTTTACTTGATATGTGAAATTCTGTCTACACTCTTGGTGGCGTGGCCATTGTTTTTTACGTTTTTATAATTAAATATGGTGTGTAACTGTAGAATCGTAAAACATGATGACCTCTCACAAACTATACAAAAAAAATACTTTTGCATGTAAAAGCTAAAAAAATGTATATTGTTGAGAGAAATAAGGCATTAACATGAACAAAATATTTTCTAAAACTCACTTATTTCGTTTATTATATAAAAATGGAGCTGTTAGATTAAGAGCTTCTTGGTGCCGTGTCCACCCTCAATACCTTGTCTTTTTACTACAATGTATACATAGTATACTCGTGCTCTGATGTGTCTAGACGGAATGCGTCCTCTTAACAGATAGCAATCATTAATCAAGTTTAATTTCGAGATATCTACTAATTCATCTCGCATAATTTCAATCAAATATACACCATTTCGCACGTGTTCACTACAATAGGACCGAGCAAGCTTTATTTGGTAACTACCTAACGCAAACAATGTTAAATCTCTTTCTCCTAATTGAGGAAAATCATTAACAGCCCAATCATTAGCTGATATAGAAATAAAGCTTGCCCGGTGCAAATAATTTGAATAAATTATTATTAATAATGTAGTCGGCCAGGACGTTCTCTACATGTATCCTCTAATGTATTTCTTATAGTAGGTATATCGTTTGCATTAGGCCCATTAACACAACGTTTTCGAAAAGTATTTAAAAAGACCGCTGCAATCTTAAAATCTTTAAAAATATGAGGCACGGCGCTGTTAGAGTACTTCTGCCGCAACAACTTAAAATCACTTTTAAAGCGCCCGTTAATTACTTCAACTACCCATCGAAAAATCGTAACAAGTCGTGTCTTGTTCGCTTGAGTAGTTTAAAGCTCCGTTTCATTAGAACGTTTTAATTCTGGCATATGAGCTATATAACCACATGCTTGTATTATTGGCAATGAGTCTCTAAAACCCCTGTCTAAGATAAATACACCCCCTTATTTAAAAACCAATAAAATGCCGAACTCTCTAAAATTAACTGGGTCATGATAGTGGAATCTGAAGTTGTTGCAGCAAAAGGTTTGACTTCCTCTATGATATCCATCACTGCACGTTTTAATAAATGGTTTTAACAAGTTTTGATATTAATGTATACGTAAGGCGTTGGAATGAGAAATTGGAGCTCTTTTGTTTATTATTATAAATGTATGTGTCCTCAAATATAAATATTAATATTCTGTCTTCCTGAGATTCTGGGAATCTGGGTTTCCAAAAATGTAATTAGGTATTAAAAGATATCTCCTTTATACTTCTTCTCTCGTAACATGGTCAATCCCAAGGTGATATGTAACAATTTTTATACATTCCCTCGATATTTTAAGGGGGTTAATGAACTTTAAAGCAATATCAATGTACGGGCCAGATGCCCGACGTTTGAAATACTCCCAGCGCCATCTACTTCCATAATCGCGCAGTTGCTTACGCGATAGTTAGTTAGTTAGTTAGTTAGGAACGCAACCGAACCGGATATTCAGCGGAATGAAGTGACGCGCTGGCTTCAGGAAGTCTGCAAGCGAACGTCAGCGCATACGTACGCGCGCCTTCAACCCGTGAAATCCGTCATTTTAAACCTAACGAACAAAGTGAAGTGACAGGTGTGAAGTGCATCGAATCGTCTGCTGCAATCGTGTTCTGCTTGTGTCTAGTCTCTTGCCCCTGCCATCCATCTAATTCTAAACCTTTGCACGTGAGCATCACCCACCAAGTAAGTCGCATGTTCCCATTGTCCCACCTTACCACTACCCATTCGTCGCTGTATCTGACGGCTTCGCTCAGACCCGCTAATACAATCAATCATATTGATATTTATAATTAGAACAATTCTGCTTTGAAGTTTTTTTACATCAATAATGTCTCAAATTCTATAGTTAACTCTAAAGTTCTACTATATGCCGACGACACTCAAACATTCCGGATTATTCGTAATGTCTGTGATTTTGATTTGTTGCAGGCTGACTTATTACATTTTGAATTCTTTTGTAGAGAAAATAACCTGTTTCTAAATTTTGATAAACGACGGTCAGAAACTCAATTGGCGTAAGGGACATAGGGACATAGGGCTAAAAAAATATATTGTACCATACTTCTCAACATTTTCTCCTCTACCATTCTGTATATTTAATTTTTACCAATCTCTTTAAAAAAGTCCCTTACACCACACAATATTTTGATGGTAATCTTCAACGTTGTGTCATAAAATACACTTCATTCAAAATTTATATTTAATTTTTAATGTAAGCACCAAATCTAATTTAAAATTTGGCTTAAATACCTTGAAGTTTCCTTTCTGTCCTTTACAATATCCAAAATTAAAATAAGTGTACTTTACACCATTTTAGCTTTTTATTACACAATACCAAAATTGGGCTTAAGTTCCATGAAGTTTCCCTTTTGTCCTTTACACCACGGGAAGTTAAATTAATATGTACGTTACGCCACTTCATGGATTTATTTTGTTTCTTTACATCATAATCTGCAGAACCTTACGCGGCATAAATTAAACTTTTTCGTCTATTACACTGTAAAGATCGAGAACTTTGTAGTTAATGTTTCATGCGACATCACTATTACCAAATAATAAGAAAGTTAAAATAAACAACGAGATTCATTAAATACCGTTATTCGTTTTTATTATGACCCCGATGACATAAATAAATATAAATAAAATAAATAAAAATTCGTTTATTTATAAACACAAGTCACTAACAGTAGTGGGGTGAGTCTCAGCCCTTTAAGCATTAAAACCTGTATTAGGTTGAGACTGCTCTTACAAAGTGTCACTATGGACTTGTAAAACAAAGAAAATGTTTACAAATGAAATTAAAAGAACAATACGTAACATTCAAACACTGCTATTACATTCTTACATTATCCTGTTTTATAACTATTGTGCGGACAGTAGTGTTCAAATGCAAGCTAAATTATATAAAAGATTTTTCAAAATGTAAATACCACAGACCTGTAAAGATATTGCAGAATTAGCATATTATGTTAAATATCTATATTACATATACTATTTTACATTATTATATCATATTAAATACATCATATAACATATAAATAGGCAATCCCAAAGAATATTTATGTTATATTACACTACTTTTATCATAGAATAACAATAAAATGTACTTACATAATAAAATACTTACTTAATATATATATAGTATACCATTTTATTTTTATTTTATTTATTAGAGGACAATAATGCTTCTGTAGCATCATAATCAAGCTTCTTTAACCAGTCCGTAACAGTTATCTTACATCTATGATACGATTTATTGTAAATGCCGAGTTTTCTATTTATTATATTGTAAAGTCTATTAGATTGAGCATCAAACTGCATTATAGCAAATTTAGTTCTTACAATTGGTGGAATGACGACGGTACGTGGATTACGTTTATTCAAGATGTTAGGATGCGGAGTGAGTGTTTTGTGAATATTAAGTACACACTTCAAAATGTACAACTGTCTGACAGTCAATAGGTTACAATTTTGGTATAGGTTAGAGGTACTATATGTGATTTTGTTGAATGTCATCACTTTTAAAAGCGACCGCTGGGCCCTCTCGATGGAAATAATTTTAGTTTTATGAGAACCGCCCCATACAGGCAAACAGTAGATTATGATGGACTGCACTAAGGTTTTGTAGATGAAGATGAGCAGCTCTCGGTTGGCAATATGTCTGAGATGTTTAAAGAGCCACAGCAGCTTTCTAATCCGGAGTGTGAACATTTCGATTTGCTTATGCCAATTTAATTGCTGGTCGAGATAGACACCTAGGTACTTGGTGAAAGAAACCTTCTCAAGAGGCGTACAAGAACAGTGGTCCGATAAGTCGGAAGAGGTGCACAAGTGGGCTATTAATTTCAAATGACAATCGGGTTGAGTTGAATTCTGTAAAGAGAATGTGATGTAATTAGTTTTGCTGGTATTCAAAGTAAGAAGGTTTTTAGAAAGACATTTAGTAACTGTGTGTAGGCCTCTAGCAGCTATTTCATAGACATCTTCCCAGCTTTTCCCGTGAAATAATAAAGCAGTGTCATCTGCGTACGAAAAAATGTTACCATTATGCAATTTGGTTTCAGTCAGGTCGTTGATGTACAGCAAGAACAGGGTAGGTCCAAGTACACTTCCCTGCGGTACGCCATAATTGGTAGAAGGTTCGTCCGAGCTGCAACAGTTATTACCTAATTTTACTAGCTGGGACCTGTTTAACAAATAGTCAGATAGAAGATTGAGAAATTGGCCACGGATACCTAGCCTCTCAAGTTTTTTAATTAGAATAGGGATAGAGACGGTGTCGAATGCTTTTTTCAGGTCGAGAAAAACACAGAGAGCTTTCTTTTTTTTGTCAAGATAATCAACAATTTTACTTGTCAAAGCTATAACTGCATCTTCTGTACTTTTCTTTTCTCTGAACCCAAACTGGGAGTTAGACAGGATATTAAAGGTGTTGACAAAATTAAGAAGCCGTCTGTTAATTATTTTCTCTAAGATTTTGGAAAGAACTGTAAGTACAGATATAGGTCTATAATTTTGGACATCGTCTCTATCCCCAGTCTTAAAAATAGGGTGTACAATAGCACGTTTTAGTAGGACTGGAAAAACCCCATGTGCGAAACATAGGCAGCACAGGCGAAATATAATAGGACTAAGATAACGATTTGCCAATTTAATGAATTTTGTTGGTATATGGTCCCAGCCAGCAGCAGAATCAGTTTTCAAGTTAGTTATGATTGTTTTAATTTCTTCAATGTCCGGTTCGATAATTCCAATTGAGTTGGGTTGGGAAGGAAAAGAAAGACTTATGGTGCTTGAACAATTGGCAGTATCTTGATGCTCTGTGATAATTTGCTCAGCTAGGATTTTCCCTGTATTTAAGAAATACCTATTAACTATATTGGCTGAGTCAGTTGGGGTACCGGCTAACTGAAGCAATTCATGATCATAATGTTTTTTATTACTAAGGTTGGTAATATTTCTTATAGAATGCCACAAACGTTTGCTATTACTCAAGGAATTAGATAGTTGATCACGTTCGTACTGCCTTTTTAGTTTTTTTAGTAAATTGTTGCAATGATTTCTGTATCTTTTATATATTAGAGATAATGTTTCATTTTGTTTGTCCTGCTGATATTGCCTCTGAAGCCTGTTTCTATGTTTGATACATTTAAGTAAGCCAGGAGTAATCCATGGCTTAATTATACGCTGGTTACTTGGGACCTTAATTGTTTTAGTATTAGATAAAATTGTGTTACTGATTGCTTCTATAAGGTTTCCAGTTAAAATATTAGGATCTTCAATTTTCATAAGCTCCTCAAGATTTTGCTCTTTTAAATCATCGATAGCTTTATTATAGTCGGTAATTGTTTTTGTTGATTTTTTAGTATAGTTAAGTCCTTTTATTGAATAAACATTAGTTAAAACCATCAGATGATCAGTAACGGTAGTTTGCATGACTGCAATTGAAGCATAATATTTATTAGGATCTAAATTAGCAAATACATGATCAATGCAACTATTAATTCGGGTATTCAGTCTATGACCTGGAAGTAATCCATGTTGTGCCATCATTTGAAGATATTTTTCACTGCGTGAGTCAGACTGACCCTCTAAAATGTTAATATTAATATCTCCGGTTACGATAATATTTTTGCTTAGATCACTAGAGCTAAGGTGGAGATCCAATGAGTTTGTAAAATTATCAATATTGTAATTAGATGGTGATCTATAAATGCAAATAATAGAACAGTCATAGATGCAAACTTTTAGACAAGAGGCTTCATTAATGCTAATTTCCTTAACTTTGTGTTCTAGAGTGTTGTTGATGTAAACGACAACTCCATCATTTTGAGTTATTTTGGATGTGGTACAATAAGCACAGTAACCCGATCTAACAGGTAAAGGAATATCAGGATTCAATCTACATTCTGTCAGAATTAGAACATCAATATTCTGTTCAATTAAGATTAAGTTAGCCGAAAAGTCGTCGTTGTTTTTATTTATGCTTCTAATATTTTGTAAAACAATTGAAAAATAGGGGTTTTCAGTTGGCAGTAATTTACGGAGAGTAGTTGTAGTGCAGGCAAAGCTTTTGATGTTATTTATGATATCCAATTCATGCATGAATTGCATTGTATTATTCATTTATTGTTTGACATGCGATCAAAAGTTGTAGCAGAAATGCATTAAGGTTATCATTAAAGTAGCTTTATCGTTGTTTAGATAACATTAGGATTAAAATAATATTACGTTCGTATTTCATTTTACAGAGGTAAAATTTTATGTAAATATGCGATATATCCGGTTTTTTGTTAGAGTGCAATAAAGTCAGTAAAATGAATATAATATTAAACTTTATAGTTAAGGTTGTGTTATTGGTATACAAAAATGAGTGTATATTAAATAAAACTTTTGTGTTTAAGTATATAGTAAGAGTGTAAGTATAATTATTGGTCTGCGTTAGATAAAAATATATGTTACATAGAAAAGACATAGTGCTTAAGTTAAATGCGGTGGCTTCCAGGTACAAAGCTATGAGTAAAATAGTTAGTCAGTCACGCATGAGAGTCTGAATTTGAGCTTCATTACTTAACAGTATGATGGGCGAGTTGTCTTCTTTTCTGACAAAGACTCGACCGAAGGATGTCCAACAATACTTGTAATTCCTGGACTTCCTCAGATCTCTGGCAAGGAAAAACAATCTCGATGCTTTAGGTGTTAAATATTCAGCAACGAAAATCGGAGTATCTGGGTTTTTCTTAATTCCTAGGTGCTTAGCACAAAGTTTGACCGAAAGGTTACGTTTATTAAACATTTTTGATCCTTTAAGAATTTCGTCCTTCATAAGAGTCGAATTGAATTCGACTATGACAGATTTCTTATCACCAGAACCCTTTGATTTGAATATATCCCTGATATCTGCCTTAGAAAGGGACACATTTATCGACTTAGAGAGGTTTTCAATCATGCTCAATAAACCATCTTTTGTTTCCTTGGTTTCTATAGGCACATTTTTTATTTCGATCGTTGTTTTACGATTAGTTCTCATAGTGTCTTCCAATCGTTCTTCAATGATCGCTATATACTCATTTTTGTTCCTTATTTCACCTTCCAATTGCTCAATTTTCTTCTTAAACTCCGCTTTCTGCTCAGCTAAGGAGGTGATCGTTGGCTCGATATTTTTGTTTGCTTCCTGAATATCTTTCAATATCGGAAACAATTTTTGCATCTGAAGATCTTGTTTGTTAGACCATATTTGAAAAAGTTCCGTTATTTCTTGGCGGAGGTCGTTATAATCATCCCTAATTTTATCGTCTTCATTCCTTCTCCTCTTTCCCCTAGACGTTACATAGTTTCGTTCATTACTGTCTTCGTCAATAGTACTGAGATTGGGCTCAGAATTTGTCTTATCAAAAAGATGGGGGGGGTCCATTATGGATCGCAAACAGCAGAATCAAACTAAATAATGCAATAAGAAAGATAAGTCTCACCAAGCCGAGTTTATCCCAAGGCCGCAGCGCAATATACGGATAAAATAACAGAAAGCAGTGCGTAACAAGCGCGTAGTCGTGTCGTAGCTAAAAGCCGTAGCAAATGGGCGGAGCAAGCGCAGCCGTAGCAGCCTCGTAGACACGCGTACGTTCCTCAGGTGCGAGCGGGTCAAAAATAGCAATTGTTATCGCTTGACTTATCACTCGAGTGTAGCCTTGACAAATCCGCAGTGATGCACTTGTGGTGGGATTTTCGCACTAAAGTAGCAATACTTAGATGTTATTTCGGTAAAACGTAACTTTTAAAATAAAAGGAAAACGTGTAACACGTCCGCTCACAACAAGCGTATCGGGCGAAGAGACATGCCGACGTTCGTGGCGAGGGACCTCAACAAGTTGCCTCTCGTGACCTTCGACCATGTCGACGTTACCAGCCTTCTTAAGGATATTGTGATCCTGAAAGCGGGCTTGGCGGAGGTAATGCGAAAATTCCAGGCATCAGAAAATACCGTGTGTGAATTGCGTAAAGAAGTCAATGATTTACGCGAATCACTCGCGGTAAGTAGGTCTTCGATCGCGGGCTCAAATGTCAACATTCGACGTGGGGCTTGCCTCGATACGAGCACACCAACATCGAGTTGCAAGTCTGCAGTTTCGACGTTGCTGTCTACGCCACGACCCGAACGGAGCCGAGCGCAGGCGGCAACCCCCGCGCCCCTCGCCGCTGCCGGTGTCACGCTGACGCCGCCGCCGCCGCCCGCGCCGCCTACTGCTGCGCCGCGCGTGCCTGTGGCGCCGGCGTGTGCGCCTGTCAGCTGTCGCAGGGATTATGCTACCGTAGTTGCAGCTACAGCCGTGGCTCCGCGAGCCGTTGTCCCGGACCATATTGAAGATGATTTCACTGTGGTCCGGCGCAAGAAGGCGCGTCGTGTGAGCCAGAACCGTCGCGGGACCGCACCGACAGGGCCCAACTTCCTGCTGCGTGCTGCGACGCCGACCACGGCCACGTATCTGTCTCGCCTGCACTACACTACTACCGCGCAGGAGATTGCAGACTACATCCAAACGAAGACCAACTTCCTTTTGCGGGTGGAGCAGTTGGAGTCGCGCCACAACACCAGCTTCAAAGCATTTGTGGTGCGAGTCCCATCACCAAAGTTGGATGCCTTCATGAAGGAGGACTTCTGGCCGAAGCTAGTGGTTTATAGACGTTTTCGTGGAAAAATACCTATAAGTGCCACCGATACGACACAGAAAATGTCCTAATATTAATTTACTAACATAGTAACTATAAGTTTTCATATTCACTAACAAAATTTTATTATTGTATGTATGTTAGTCTGTAAGGTATTTATCTATGGGCCTGCGTTGCCTGATAATAAACGAATAAATAAAAAAATAAAAAAAATAATTCATATAATACATGGCAACACTGCTGAGATCGACGAGAATGATCGATATTGTTAGTTTTATTCGTTCGTTTGGTCGGTCTTATTTATTTTTTATTCGACCTGTTAATATCTGGGGGTTAATCTTGTCAACAAAGACGTATTGCGAGTGATTTGTGAAAAGTAAATTTGTTTTTTTTATTTTTTGTCAAGGGTGTTGACAATGGACAATTAAGAACAAAACAGTTTACCTAATGGTTTATTGAGAAGAATAAGGAAATTAAGTTCGTTAACCCAGTTTCAAAATAATAGTATGTTGTACGGGTGAGTGATTTGATAAATACAATTACTATTATAGTTAATATGTGTCAATAATTGTTCAAAGTTACTTGATTTAATTATATGATATTCTACATTTACTGATTTGAGTAAATTTTCGTGACTGTTGATTTTATGTTAGGTAGGTAAATAAATACCTTTAGAATTTAGATAAATGTTTAGTTATTTTAGAAGTAGTAGGTACCTATCAAAATACTCGTAGCTATCTCAAAAATGTTTTTTTAGATTGATTGATTGTGTTCATATTGTTAACAATGCACACTTCACGTATATTTTGTCATTAATTTTCTTGTTTAGTAAACTATTCTGGGACCTTACCGTGCACTCGTACAACAGTATTGTTGCAGTTATGAAAACGAAACGCGTGTATACGCCGGCCGCCGCCGCTACACGCGTTTCATTTTCACAACCTGCTTTAAAAGCTCTCGTATCATCACTCGAAGACAAGACCGGTACATCCAAAATACTGCTCAAGGCTCCACAGCGCTTCAGGCTTGCTGGTAAGCGTCCAAATCATCCGGAGTCGTTTACGCGTCTGCGTTCCTGAAGGCCGCTAAAGGTTCCACCCATAGTACCTCGGAATCGTAGGGCCTGTTTAGAATGGGCTCGCAACACCGAAATTGGGAGGAAGAAGACTGGCGCTGTGTTTGCTTCTCTGATGAATCACGTTTTGGTATGAGTCCGGATACAAGACGCACTCGAGTTAGGAGGACCTCTAGACGTCAAGAACGCTTATGATTTTGTCAGAAAGTTCATCCATATGGAGGGGGAACAATCATTATTGGGCCGGTATTCTAATCGGCAGAAGAAGCAATCTCATTTGGATCAGGGGCAACCTCATTGCTCAAATCTATGCAGAGAGAATTGTTTCAGATGTGATCATCCCCCTGCGAGGCCGATTGGGTGATTCGTTTCGACGAATGCATGACAATGCACGTCAGCACACGGCTAGAGTCGTAACACGCACTCTTACCTATTCCCATATCAAGGTCCTGCCGTGGCCTGCACAATCACCAGATCTCAACCCAATTGAGCATGCATGGGACATGTTTCAAGGAAGAGCTCTGTCGAGTATGGATGTCACAATAACTGAATATCCGCCCACATTCTTTCTAACTTGACTTGTAAGAAATAACGTGGGCGGCTATTCATCAAAGTGATTTGGATGAACTGATTTTAAGCATGCCAATTTTATAATAAAATTTTAAAAAATCAACCTTGTTCTTGCTTTTTTTGCCAATTAGGTGACGACCTTAACGTAGCTAATTCAATTTGTTAAAATTGCATTTTATCTTAATTTTTTTAACATAATTAGGATAAAATTGTTTACTAAAATAATGTTTTACTGATTATTTATTTAATGCTCTAAGTATACCTCTCTAATAAAAAAATTGTTAAGCATTTATTAAAAGCTATTAGGAGGAGCTATTGGTCAATGAAAGATATTCTGAAAGGAGATCTTCCACTTTGTTTCAAACGGAGAATTATGGACGTGTGTATTCTCCCCATACTCACATACGGCGCAAAAACCTGGTCTTTGACACTTCAGCAGAGGTCCAAGCTCGAAGTTTGTCAGCGTGCAATGGAGCGCAGCATTCTTGGGGTCCGTCTTACGGACCGCATAAGAAATACAACGCTGCGCGCCAAGACTAAAATCATGGACGTTGCCCAAAAGGCCGCTATGCTTAAGTGGGATTGGGCCGGAGACGTTTGCCGCATGTCAAATGAAAGATGGGCGAAAAGGGTCCCATTTAATGCCAGACGACATCGTGGCAGACCAAGGCGAAGATGGCGTGACGAGCTTGACTCCTACAAAAAAGATTGGCCCGTAGTAGCAGGAGACAGAGTTGTGTGGAAGAAGGAGAGGGAGGCCTTTGCCCTGCAGTGGGACAGATTGGGCTAAATAATAATAATAATAATTTATTAAAAGATTATTTGAAAATTAATAACTTTTCTGTTGCTATAGCTTGTTTTAGGTTTATAATTAAGAAGAATTATTATAACTTTTATTTATTTCAATCATTTATGTTTTTTTTGTATTATTAGAAGTTACTGACTACTTTAATTTTATAAATAACAATATTACATTAGCCTTTACAACCAAACCGACAAAATTTGTTGGTGGATGTAAGGGACAAAGAACAATGGCCACTGTCCATACATTTGAAAACCTGTCAATGAGTTAACTTGTATAAATCCCCTTCATAGCAAAATGTGATCGTTATCTGTCATTGTTTAAGGATCTGAAGTCAGATTTTATAGTAAAGCTCTAGGAAGTCTAAAAATAACACTTAAAGGTTTGAGGTTAGAATTTTTTTTATCGTATTTTGACATTATGCCATGTTAATTATTTTTAACAGGTACCATTTTTACTTAAATTAACTCTAGAACACATTACATTGATAAACCAATAGGTACCTAATAATGTCATCATGACTGATAAGATCTAGGTACAGTCGACCAAATTGAATCATGACCCACCTTAAGGTCATTTTCCTACAGTCATTCTAATACGAGTAGGTTGAAATTAGCTTGAACATACATTACATGTAACGCATGTAACGAACCTGTTATCATTTTATAAGACACTGACAGCTGACAAGGCAAATATGAAAACCATCATGCGACGTTGCCGATTAGTGCAATTGACCATATTGTGCTGTGTTGTGCGGCGATAAGCGCTCTTGCCGTTCCGCTGTCAGTGACGGTGAGCGACTGAACCTAAGAACAATATTTAGTTATTGTTCTGAGGACTGAACAAACGGCGATCAGTTGACTTGAATTCATCCACATATCTGTCAAATCTCATTCAATACATTTATTTGTTAAAGAGTAAAGACATTTACACAAACATACTCACTTTCGTAATAATAGTGTAATCGTTCATACTTCATACCTTATACATTCAATTCATTTAATACAATAACATAAATTCAATACATTCAATTCATACCCACTAGGCGACTAACTACTATTAGTAGTTAGTCGCCTAGTGGGTATGAATACGTTTAAAACGTTTTTTACCGAATATTACCGTATTTTAGCGGGGTTTAGCGAGTGGGGTTGAAGCGAAGCTTGGAGAGAAATTATACTCAGGATGGTCAGTCGTAGAATGGATACTTTATTTTAGTTAGTGATCATATATATTACAATTATTATACATATTTACAAACATAGGTTGCTTAACTTAGTCACTTACGCAAAAGAGAGAGGAACAACGGGTGTCTCATTCACCCGCGGTCGCTATGCAACGCGGTGCGGAGAACACGCGGCGCGGGGCTTCGCGACGCGGGGAAGTGCGGGCGGGGAAACACGCACGCGACAAAACTGGCGACGTTCGTTGCGCTCGGCCATTTCGACGGCCGACAGACCACGGAGCGGACGCAGTGTAGATGCGTGGCGTGCGGCGTGCGGCGATGGCGATAACGTGGCGCTGTTACGAGTGATGTGTACACGCAGCTGAGAATGGTGGCGAAGAATGAAGATGCTGTTTGCATGCTGACGAAGCTCCATTCCTATTTCATTACGACAGCCCTTTTCAGTGCTATGTTCCTGTTTCATATCGATCTATTCTTATTTCATTATGGCAGCTCTTTTCAGAGCTATGTCCCTGTTTCATATCGAAAAGGCTTCCGTCTGACATTCTATTAAATGGATTTGCTTTACATCTTCTGTGCTTGTTATTGTGAGTGTGCGGCTACAGGGGTAATTTTACCGCTTTACAACCCCTGTCTGTAACGGGCCCAGTTACTTTATAAAATCACATTTGGAACATGTCGTGGTCACTATATAATAAAATAGTAAAGTTGAAGAATTATAAACTTTATTTTATTAATATCATCAATAGGTTTTATTAAGTTTAAAAAAATGGCATTCACTTGGTAAACTGAAAAACTAGAAAATAACTTTTTAAATAAATTGTGGGTTTGAGCTTCATGTTGGGTAAACCAATTGGAGACAATTCTGGCAGATCATGAACGTAGGAGAATACTGGCACTGCACGCGGGTAAACTGTTCGCAAAGTCGGTAACATTGATTCTTCCAATAAATCGACATAGTTCTTAGCATTTTGACGAAGATAAATTTGAACAAGTTCGCCTACACTTCCAGCATCCATCCAGGCCTACATGTTAGCTGAAATTCGGCCAGATAATTGGTTGGGCACTATGTGATCCTCTGTGTATCAAGTGTTATCGTAACGCCACAAAGTTAAGCGACCATATTGAGAAGAGCAAAACGATTTTTCGTCTGTAAAGATGGTGTTTGTCCAGTCGAAGTCTAAGTAATTACGTGCAAAATTTAATCTCTCAATTTTGTGTGCATCCGTTAAGTGAGCTTTCTTAGCATAATGCATAATGCCTGTAATGCAGCCCAGTGCGGTGCAAATTATTTCTTATTGTTTGTAGACATACGTCGTAACGTGCCGCAAAATACCGGGTATCAGTAAAAGGATGTTCTTCGTAATGGTGTTGCATTTCCGTTCTCTGTTGGTTCGTGATCCGACGAACGCTATGATTATATCGTCGTCTGTCTTCAAGGGTACCATCTTCAGCGTGCCTTCTGATCCAGGTTCTGACTGTGTGCCGACTTATATTTAACTCTCGTGATATATCCCGAATGCTGGAGCCTTGTTCACTGAGCACTACTATTCGAGCTTTTTGTTCTGCCAAATTGTCATTATACGATTTGTTTTAATTCAATCAAATTCAATTCAATTAATATTTCAATTTTTTCAGACAGACTACAACTTGACATCAGACGCAACGTCACTTTATTTTTAAAACTAAAATACCTTTTCTCCGTAGTGAAAAGAGTTTGGATTATGTATGAATGACATCTTAATAGAAATTCAAATTAAGACTGCTTTGTCTAAAGCATATCTAGTGCAGTGATAACAAAGGTTAAAATTGCATACATCTCTGACCCGTAATGACGCATTTTTATTCATATTTAAAACGTACTAAGTGCAACATGAATAAAAGCGAAGAAACCTAACTACATTTATGATTTTAAAGGAATGATCGGCGAAGCGGGTCATGATTCAGTTGGTTCGACTGTACTTCGTGTATAAGTGCACATGCCGATATTACTAACTAAAAAGTACTTATGATGTACACCAACACTGAAGCTTAAATAACAAATGAGTTTGTGCCTGTATTATTATTTTTCTCTTTGGTTTGTACTTGAGCAGTTATGCCCAATTTCTTCCTACAGAGATTAAAGGTAATAAATAAAACACCTCTGTTTGGTACATAATATTTTTTATTCATCATCACTACCTAATCTTACAGCTACCTCATCCAAAAATTCTGCCGGTGCTGATATATTGGATTGATATTTAGCCCATCCAAGGTACCAGACTAACGTCATTACGTGGGCGCAACAGCCTATTGTTCGACCCTAAAACCCTGAACCTAAAACACCTCTATAAACTTCCTCGATATGTGGGACTTCATTTAACAATATGACAAAGTCTTGTTTCGATCGTCCAGTCCAGTAAAAGAATAAATTGTCTTCAATTTCTTGAATGCTTTCTATTGTGCTTAAGTCCAAAAATGGCTTAAATGCATTTACAAATGAAAAGATGTTATGTTGTATGTTCCACTTGTTCAACGGTAAATATTCTAATGCTTCTATCAGAGTTATATAATGTATGCTCTTGACAAAATACGAGCATGAATTGGTATATAATAATGATGTGAGCTAAGTATTGTAGCTCTTAGAGTCTGAAATGTTGTGTAGACTCATATTAGTGCACTCAGGAAACAAGTAATGTGACGCAGTATTTGCTGCGCGACGATAATTCAGCATTGTTGAGAGTCCTGTCACAGCGCCAATACCTCGCTCTTCATCTGCTATATTTTGGTCCACAATTATTATTTTCCTCCACGTTAACTGGTTCAACTTGATGTTCATCATCATCTTGAGCTCGTGCCTCATCGATTTGCTGCTGACGTACAGCTGACCTTCTGATACTGACCCAACACGAATGGCATATTCGATCTGATGTCATTATCTATAGAAGAAAATAAAATAGTTTTTTATTTTTAAATGATCAAGTATTACTATTTTACATTTCTTATAAAAAGAAGGTATGAACTAAATAATAAGCAATTTCTTTTTTTCATTTATGAGATTCAGACACATAACTTAAGTATTTGTTCATAGACAGATCAGAAATAAAAGTCTTACAATTAACATTTTTAAGAGGTTAATTAAGGTAAATATTAAATTAAGAGAAAAAAGTGGATTGATTCTTGTCTCTATAATAGTTCTTACCATTCTTTCCATGGGTGATGGATTATTAATACAAATAAGATGACTCTGTCGTCTTAATGAGCAACCACACTGTGCGCAGACTTGTGTATCTCTTTCTTGCTTGCACTCTGTCCAACACCACTTAAAGTGACCATTTTTCGATTTACTTCCCTCATAGCAATTTCATAGCAAGTTTCACAAATGTAATCCTCTTCAGTAATCTTAAATAAAATAAGACATTATATAAGTAGGTACATAATAAAATATTAAGCACATTATTGTCACAGACAACAGAATACTAGTTTAATTGTATTCTAATTGAACCAATTTGAATAGACTGATAATAATTAATGTAGGTATTTTCAAACAATATAGTTATTTGTAAAAGTTTAATCAAATGTGACAATCAATGACAATCAATGACAATCTTAACAAAATTGAGGCACTTCTGTCACAGTATTATGTAAGCTTTACTGTGCTTCTGCATGGTACAAAATATGTAAGTAAAAGGTATGAACATCATTGATGGTTAACGCTGAGTAATGAAATAACTCTCGTATTAAGGTCGAACACGACGAAACGTCGAATTGTATTTAAACAAACTCTGCAGTCATGCACAGAATGCGCCCACACTTGATATTGAACTCTGCATCATAAAATCCAAATCGCAAGCCAACAGTGTCCAGTAATCGTGAGCCAAGTGTTAGTCGGTGTGAGAAGATATCGGTGTCCAGAAATCAAAACCCAAAACTCGTTATTGTTAGAAGATAATATCAGAGTCAAGAGGATAGCGTAGGTCAAAAAGGAAAAACTCAAAATCAAAATAACAAACAAACGCACTGAACACAACGAACACACACAGAGCGACAGACATTTTTTTTAGTTTTGTTCTTTCGTTAGGGATAAGGCGACGTGTTCTAGCGCATACAGCCTGCTTTTCAGTATTTTTTCTTTTATTTCTTTTTCTTATTTATTTTTAATGAGTGAATTATGAATTATTGTGTTAATAATTCTTCTCAAAATGTTAAATGCATTCTAAGTAATAGTAACGTTTCCTTTACTGATATTACCTACCCATAATTTATCAAACATCACGTTCAACTGACAATACAAAGGTGAAACGGAACGAACATTGCCGACTCACAGGCGGCAGGGTGCGTTCAAAAACCTTAACTTAGTTACTACCCTAGAAATAGAAAACACAATATTGTATTACTCCTAGAGCTTTAATGGAAACCTAGATAACATGGTTTGATTAAATGAATTTAGAGCTATTTTTGCCAATAGCACTTGATTTTATACATTTCCAAAAAAATCAGGTCAATAATGGCCATTGTTCTTTCCAAATTTACGCAAGAGTAAGGGTCACTATTTCTGTAATTTGATCATTTTGGTTTTTGTTTGCATTTCTAAGTAAAAGTAGACTAAAATTAAAGTACTTTTGTTAAAAACATATTTTATATAGCTTTTAAAATAAAATAGTTATATCGTTTTAAAATTATTTTTTTTTGTTTTTTGCTCCTCCTATAAAACCTGTACCTTGTCCCTTACGCTAATTGAATTTATGACCGTCGTAAATGTCATACTATGAGTTTTTCAAAGAAAAAACATGTTATACGTTACGATTACAGACTTGGTTAAAATTGTTCTGAATAGAGTGACCCTAATTCGTGATCTTGGGGTCATCATGGACTCAAAATTAACAATCATCCCCCACATTGATTCTAATAAAAACAAGTCATACAAGCAGCTTGGCTTTGTATTGCGTATTGCGAAACCTTTTAAGAATCCTAATAAAAATAACAGCTACATTCGAAGCTGCCTTGAATTTGCTTCTGCTGTATGGAAGCCACTCTATGCCATACATATTAATAGAATTGAGAAAGTTCAGAAAAAGTTTGTTAAAGCCCTAGATTACCGAATCGGAAATAGTTTCGGATATGATTCCGACAATTACAATGACTCATTGAGGCGTAACGATATACAACTTCTTCAATATATTCGTCACATCGCGTGTATTATTTTGAAATTCAGACGTGTTTTAAATTAACAGTTTGATTGCTTTGCGACGTGGCTTCAAAAAGGTAAGTTTTTGAGTAAATAAATAAAGAAATAAACACTACAACGTAGAATGCCGTATAGTATTGTTATTTTAATATAAATTTACCATAAAATAAATTCGAATTTCACGGTTTTTCATGAAAAATATTTTATATAAAATCTGGTGGCGTAATAACGCTCTGTAGTAAAATCACGTCTATTTTTTATTACTATTAAGTTTTACATCACTAATGAAACGACCTTTGAATCTCAACGACATAGTTGATGAATTACACTATGTAGATTTTGATGACGATCTGCCCAGTGAAATTACAATTTTTCACCGGATAATCCAAATACCGAAATAACAGACGAAGATTCTGGTGATGAAGGATTATGTGACATTATATAATCTCCCAGGTTTTGGTTATTCTTTTGAGCATATTACGTAGTTCATTTCAATCACTACACTAACTATCAATTTCAATGTAAGTATTTATTACTTTCCAGATTCCCAGCTTAGAGCTCTAGCAGAGATTACACATGATGATACGTTTTCAGGCAGTAAGGACTCTGAAAATCATTTATCTTTGTCTTTTTTAGCAAAAAAAAATACGCACTGCCAATGAATGCTTGCCAGAAGATGTGGATGTGTTCTACTCCATCTATAAGCTGTTCATCGCGGAACGTCACTCCTAATGTAAACAAAACCCAACAGTATACGTGGCGCAACAGGCACAATCCAAGTGAATTTACACAGTAGCAGGATCGTGTGGCAAAAAAATTTACAGTCACCGTTGTATTACTATGAGCGTATGATGAATGATGAAGTAATACAAATTTTGGTACATTACACAAATCTGTACGCAAGCCAAAAGAATCATCACTAATATTTAACTACTTTAGAAATGAAGTGTATTTTGGGTATACTTTTATAGAGCGGTTATGTCGTGGCTGAGTAGATTATTCTACCCTTTAACATCCATTCCATCCATTTGCAGATCGGTTGTGGCACGCCATGATCTCTGGCTGCCACATTGATGAAGTCAAAAGTTGTGCGATCAAATGCACCTTCAATGTCTACGAATGTGCAGACGCAGATCTCTTTGTTCTCCAGGACTGATTCCGCTCGGCTTACCACATGGTGAAGAGCGGTTTCTGTTGACTTCCCTGGCTGGTAAGCGTCCGTGAAGTGGGAATTTTTTTAACGGTCCCGCTCTGATAAATTTGTCTACCATCTTTTCCAAGGTCTTAAGAAGAAAATCTTTTCTTCTTAAGACCTTGTAAAAGATGAGAGAGACTTATTGTTCAGTTATTATAGTAAGTTCGATATCTAGTAAATATAACTCTGATCATTTCATTTTCTTTATTCTTTAAATACTCGTAGTTCTTGTGAAGCTTATCTCTATGGCGTATATATCGCAGAAGCCCAGGAGTCAACCAAGGTTTGATTATTCTGATTATTATAGACCAAATGACCTAAGAAAAGGCTAGGATGATGATGAATTATTATTTATAATAGTAAACATGTTAAGGATTTACAGACAAAAAAATTTAGGAGTAGAAAGGAAGTACTACTACGTTTCGGTGACTCTTTGGGGAAACCGAAGGCTTTGTCTGTGCCATTGAAGGTGAAGTTATCAAGATGAATAACTACCGGAAATATATTATGAGGGACGGTACGGTCGACATCTGACGGGCATGCCGCCATCCAAGAGAATCACTCCGCTGTATGCACAGACACAACCATGTAGCCAGAATAATTCACCGCAACTTGCTCTTCAATATGGCCTTGTTGAATCAGAGGTGCCGTACTATAAGTACGCACCTGCGCCAGTTCTCGAAAATGGTCATGCAACGCTTTACTGGGATCGCTCTATCATCACGGACAGGACTATTGTCGCCAATAAACCTGATATAGTGGTGATCGACCAATCTCAGCGCCGAGCAATATTGGTTGATATCACCATACCTTATGACGAGAACCTCGTGAAAGCCGAGAAGGACAAGCTCAGTAAGTACCTTGACTTGGCTCACGAGGTTACCGCCATGTGGGATGTGGATTCAACCATTATTGTACCGATAGTCGTTTCGGCACACGGCCTTATAGCTAAGAGCCTCGATCAACATCTAGAGAGGCTCTCGCTAAAAGGTTGGTTCAAGGGTAAGATACAAAAGGCAGTACTCCTTGACACGGCACGTATTGACAGGAGGTTCCTCACTCTGCAGCCCTAACCACCGATAGCATGGGTCTATCCCCGCTGCCGGTGGCAACCTAGGTTAAATTTTTTATAATATTTTATATTGTAAATATGTTTTTATATAAAATATTGTAAAAAAAAATCTTAAGATTTATAATAATATATTAAATAAAAAAAATGATTCAGACAGCCCTGGGCCTTTTGAAGCCTCCGATCAGGGGTCTGAAGCTGCTGCGATACGCAGCGTTTTAACTTTGACCTAATCTAAATACTACCTTAAATTCTAATCCCTAACTTAACCTATGTACTTACCGACTTATCCGATGTCAGCTTGCCTTGCAATCCTAGGATAGGATAGGTAGTGGGGGAGGAAGGGATGGTCGCAGCCCAGCTGCTGTGATGTGATGTGATGCGATGTGGCGGTGGCGTGCCTCGCCTGCCGACTCCGGAAAGGCTCGTCCAAATCGCTTCCGTACACACGTCCGTTCCACCGACCCGTGCACAACCAGTTCTCAGACCTCCGATGGCCTCTTAGTACCACTAGCACGCACAATAACGCGTGTTAAGCCGCCAAGGATTTGCGACATATACGCAGCCGTCTGCGTTCGTCCATCCGATTATTAAACACCGCAGCCTCCGATGGCCGTTTACAAAGAGATTGACAAGATATTATCCGATTTCTTGCTAATTCACCAGGCACGCGGCCATGTCCCGAAACGAACAACTCACTCAGGCGAACGCATGTCCAGCCGACAGGACTACAATAATGCGCGTACAAACCGCGGTAGTTTTTTCACTGTATAATAAAATCTGCCGCTGTCCCCACCGTGGGAACCAAAAATCAGTACACCGTACATGCCATTTCATTTCGTGTCTTCCGAAAACCGACCAATAATGAACTGAACAGACAACGAATGTCAATGTCACCTGACATTTTTTTTTCTATATATTTTGTATATCTACACTGGAGGAAGTGGTTCCAGGCGTGGGCGCTTCATAAGTGGAGGGGAGAGCTAAGCCGATGGGAGAGGGGCTGGCGACGAAGGTGGGGAATTCACCCACGATCCCTGCCAGAAGCAGTGCGCGTACCAAACGGATGGTGACCAAACCACTTCAGCGTAGGTTGACGGTGCCCAATGGCACCCGCCCGCTGCAGGCCGATTGTCGCCCCTCTCCTAGACCTACTTCCCGTAGGGACAGGAGCATGAGTTGCAAGACAAGAATTGGCCCCCCGATCGGACCCCTTATCATAATATTGTTGGTTGTGTCCCGAACCGTCTGGGGTCGACCCCCCAGGCCCAACATGGGAGGGGGTCCGCCGATGGGACCTCTCTCCAACCGTCCTTGCGCGGGTCCCTGACCCATGCGCACATCTAAAGGCGCTCGCAACCAAGACCCCCCCGGTGGGGATCTACTTTCGTCAGCCTGTGGCTGTTCCCGTACGGGACTCTTAAGCCCTTGCTGGAGATTTGACATCCCGGGCATATTTAGACGGAGGAGGTCATGATGCCGACACGACCACAAAAATCGCAAGCCCCAGCTTGTGAACACTGCTGTGCCATATGTGGACCTAAACACATGTAGCACCAGCCCCGTTGCCGTACAATAATCCGACGACCTTGCACCCGTTGTGAACCGTACTCATCGCACCGAGTGACATCATGAACAGGCTCCCGACAATACTAGCACCGATTTAGCTCCGCCTGCGTCACTAGCGCATGCAAGCGCTGAGTAGGTCCCGTGACTCGTCCGAGAGTCACGTGGCCTCAAGGGGTGCGGTCCTACTGTCGCGTTGTCAGCCCGTCTACATTCTCCCTCCAGAAACGACAACAACTCAGTCAACGTAGGAAGGCCTTCGTTGCCCCCGGTACGCTGCTGTTCGAATCTGGTCTGCATGCCCACTGGGAGTCGACCGATAACAATATAAAATAATATATATAACCACTGGTCAATAGGCTGGCCCAAATTAGCTAAGGCCTTAGTGGCTGTCGTCATCGGGTTTAAAATCTCAGTTTGAATTTCAAAGACCCGAGCCACATAAGGCATAGTGAAAATCCGTGTCAGTTGGGCATCTACCAACCGCCGTTCGTTTTGACACCTATCGAACAGTATCTACCGAGCCGTAAGATAGCTGTCCTCCGTTACTGGCAGGTGAGCCACCAACTCTCCAGGTTCACCGCTGAGTGCCACACGCAGCTGTGCCATTTTGTACGATGCCGTTAGGTCCTTCCGATCATGGACCAGGCTGTCAAATAAATTTATAAACCCGACCCACTGGTTCCGGTCACCGTCGAACACCGGTAGTTCGATGCTAGGCAGGCGTGACACAATGCCAGATGAAGATGGGTGCTCTGCCTTTGTCTCCACCGGTGGAGCGAGCATTCAAAATCTCCATCTTCCTCTGCACTATGTCGTCAGCGTACTGCTGACACTGTTCCAGGTCCTCTCCGAAGACAGCAGCACATCACTGTCATCAGCCGCCAACTCAGTGAGATCCGTGATGCACCGATACACTAATTCCATATGTGCGTCAACAACCGAAGCCCGTGCTAAGAATGCCTGTTGTCTGTCAGTACGATCCATCAAGGCATAAACAAAACTACTATAAAAAATAAAACATTTAACATTATAAAAAAAACCTAAACCTATGGTGCCGCTAGCAGCGGGGCAGGGCCCAAGCTAACGGTGGTTAGGGCTGCAGAGAGAGGAACCTCCTGACGATGCGTGCCGTGTCAAGAAGTACCGCCGGTATATTATTATTATTACAGTATTATTCAAATAACAAGCAACCTATAATAATATTTTTAGTTTCAGAAGTAGGAATTCGTTAAAAAAAACAAAATTATAACGTACAAAGATCTTATTACATTTATTGATTAATCACTTAATACTAATTCACCAATTACTCTAACAATCTACCCACAAATCACCTAAAACAATCGCTCACAAAATAACCTTTAACAAAACACCACTCTTACTAAAAACAAAACCAAAAAGTACTCACCCAGAGTTTCAACACTATAAACTAAAAACTTAAAGAAATATTTTACAAACTAGGAACGCGTCGACCCGATGTGCACAGTCCGAACGCCAGCGAGCAAAAGAGCAGCGACCTGTCCGTGTTCGCTTTAAGGTTCGGCCAAACCTGCGCGTCAGTAACGCGGGAAGCGGGACGCGATGCGGGATCGTCTGCAACGCGAAACTTAACGTGCACACCTGCGCGACTCCGGCCCGAACAGCGAAATTCATTTGCTAGTGAACAGTCACTAAAGCTGCGCGTCTTTATCTGGTATAACTACTTAATTGTTGGGTGATGACATCCTCGTACTTAACATCGGAATCTGACTCTGAGTAAAACCTTTTATTACTTAAGTAAGTACTATTATTTACTTACCATCCATTTGAAATTCCGGACCGATCGAATCCCATATTTTATCTTTTTTTTGTAAATTCTTGTAGTCATTGTTTTTCAAATCATATACCTACATATAATGCGATATCCTCACTGTTACGATAAACACCCCTGTATTATCTTCTGTTGTAGTCATAGAGTGGAACCACAGAATAACTAATAGTACCTACTACCCGTACAGAAGGTTCACTTTCTAACTAAAGTCAAGTTTAGGTATCAAAAAATACCTACTCTTACGACTTTCACGCGAAATTGAAACTTATCGTGTGACCCGAGCAAAACCAGGCAATAGAAAATCATGTCTGTTCATTAAATTGTTTTTGATTAACCGTTAAAGATTTTTATGGCTAAATAACTACAGACTTAAGCAACTATTACTAGGTGGAAAATAAGAGAAGCACAGATTTAGATTTATTATTTATCTAGACACCCGGAAACACAACAGTATCTTTTATACGGATTATAACGTCGTTTAGTAGTCATTGTTAGGTGCACAAAAATCACAGAAATTATCGTTCGTTTTACGCTCGGCTTGAAGCGTGCGAGCCGAGCAAGAGGCAGCCTACTGCCAATTGACATACGCCTTAAGTGTCCTGCACGAGAGGCGCGCCGGCTGAACATACAATGGCGGACTCCGTCGCTTTACCAGTCTAAAGGTCAAAATCTCTTGCACACCGCGTGGTCTATTTGGTACGGGCACGTACCCGGGCGGTCGGTGCGCTTCATACGAAAATCGCTGCAAAGTGGTAAAGCGACTGTGACCCCGACCGTACCTAAACTGCGGAGTGACACCCCCCTGTGGAACGAAATAATTAATATTATGGAAGGTAGGTAGCTTTCTCGCACGTACACACGTTTGTTTAATCATTAAACGCGTGCGTCCCGCTCTGCCGAACGCGGCTCTCCCGCATTGTGGTCGCATAGGTGTGCAAAGCGCCATAGATAAAGTATGGGTAGCGTCCGCCGCGCGGCAGACGCTCCCGCTTCGCAGTCGCTTTGGTCGCGCAGGTGTGGCCGAACCTTTATATAGGCGGCGGCGGGGGAAATGGTATTGCTGGCAAACAAGTGATGTCATCAATCAGGTAATTCGGCCTTTCCTGACGTGGACGCGATTGCAAACTCGACCAAACTACATCGAGACGCAAACTACATTGAGACGGAGGCATCGCTGAATCGCACGTCTCGTGAAGGCTTCAGGTTTACGTGAGCAGCATAGTGTTAGGGTCATTTTCCTAAAGCAATAGTTAATCGTCATGAATTATTATATTTATTATTTAGAACTTCGTTCGAACTGATTAATATTATCTTTGATAGTGTTTCCTTTTAATAAACCGTCTTTTCCACTTCCTGTTACACGGTGATGTAAAAGACGGTAAAGCGTTTCCGGCTATGCTAAATAAATTTCATATTTATATTGTTGCTTGAATATATTATAAAATGTTATGAAATCACTTTAGAGACCTTTCAAATTATTTAACTTCATTTGTTTTTATTTAGTTCAGTGTGTTGTGTCGTACTTCCGGCGTGATTGCCAATACGTTTTAAATTAATATTTAGCCAGAGTATAAATTTAATAAATTAGATTTTAAAACTTGTTGATAATATTACAATAATTTATGATTTAATTCGGTATTAAAATAATGTTTCGGCGATTCGACTGCCCTTTTGCGCTTCCGGTAAACGATACGCGCAAAAAGACGGTCGCCGGTAAAAATGGCGGCATTGATTCACCGACGACGAAACGTGCAACTTATGCGATCCGATTGTGTTATCATCCGATGATGTTAAGAATATTGTGCTAAAAATTGTGTAAAGTGAATAAATACTGTTGAAAACTATAAAGGACTTTGAACTTGGCGAAAGCTTATAATAAACAGAGGCATCGAGTCTGCCTATCTATTCTGTGACAACACTACACAACAGGCGTCTGCAATTAAGTGTTAATGATTTAGCTTGTCACGTCAGTTGTTTAATTGTATTAATGTTTATTTAATCAAGGATTTAATAGCTATGCTAAAGACGATCTCAACATTTTTATTTTTTATTCTATATTCCTATGTCTACTTTCTCTAATTATATTTTTCTATTTTAGTTTTATGTCCCTATGTCTACTTTATCTAATTATATTTTTCTATTTGTGTTAGTTTTATTTTCCTATGTCTACTTCGTCTAATTATAGTTTTCTATTTATTTTATTTTAAATCTGTCAACTTTTTTTTATTTTTTTTTATTTTAGGTAATAATGATCCATGACAAGTCAAATCACAACTCCGTAATGTAACTTCCTGCTTAACTTACTTTCGAAGAAAGCAGCGCAAGTCTCAGGACACCACTCTCCACGCCAGGGCACCATGTACTGGGCTGCACCTTGAGTGGTCTTGCCGTAGGATCCGCTCAGTAGTCGTAACTCGTAGCGATCACTTGGTAAGCACCGCATCACTTTATAGGGCTCCCGCACACCAGGGTCCAGTTTGCCTGTCGACTGGGAAAATTTTATTAGGAACATAAGATCATTTTGAGCAAATTTCCTCGGAGTGCGTCGTTGTGGATTGACAGGGCGATCTTGATCAGACTGATTTTTGTTTAACAGATAAGTTGCTCGTGGTTTGCATAGTTCACGCCATGCCTCTCGATTTTGAACACTATCTATGGCTACGTCACGAACCAGCTATTTTATTTTATTTTATTTGGTACACATAACATATTACAATTATTTATAGACTTAACAAAAACAAAAAAGGTAAAAGTTCTAAATTGTAACACTAAAACATGTATACACATAAAGACCAAAAAATTAAACATTTCACAATATCAAACAGTTTCACAGTATTCATCCATACAAAAACTACAACACAACCCACTAAAATTTTAATTACACACTTTACATAAATAAATAAAAAAATAATACAAATAATAAGTGACAATATTAAATATTAAAAAAAGTTATGTACGTGAAATAGTTACATGTACTTATAGTGGTTTACGTAAATAAAACTAATCATGGTAAACCACCACTGACCCATTGAAGCACGTATTTTTAAATTGACAGATTCCGTGAAAATATATATCCGTTTCCTTATGCAAGCTTGCTAACTCGTTATAGGCACGACACATCCTGACGATTGGATTATAGTATGAGGTGTTATTAGTACATACCTGAAGTATAAAAGGCTTTTGGTTTCGAGACTTGTATCTAATATTAAAATTAACAAGAGAAAGCAGCTCCGGGCAATCAATGTGCGAATTAATAATTTTATAGAGATACATTAAATCAAAATAATTTCGGCGTGTTTCAAGAGACTGCATATTAAACCTCAACATCCTGCCCTCGTAACTTCTTACAGACCTGCGGAGTCCATGCCTAAAACATATTATATTCAGGAGCCTCCGCTGCACTCTCTCTAAAGATTTATGTGAACACTATAGAAAGGCGTCCAGATAACAGAGTTATATTCGAGAACGCTTCTTAGAAGGGTTTTATATAAATAAATAAGACTATTTGGATCCCTAAAACCTTTAGTGCATCGCGAAATAAAGCCTAGTGTTTGGTTACACTTATGTATAACGTAATCATAATGATCACGAAATGTTAGTTTCTCATCAAAAAGCACACCAAGATCTCTAACGGAGTTCTTCCGATCCAAAATGCGATCACCAATTGAGTAGTTGTGCAAAAGCTTAAGTTTCTTGTTCGTAAAAGATATAACAAAACATTTGTTTACATTTAGTTGCATACTATTTTCAGTACACCATTGGTAGAGAATGTCCAGATTATGTTGCAGACACATTACGTCATCTTCACTCCTCACCCTCATAAACATCTTGAGATCATCCGCGTATAGTAAACTTGGGCACGTTAAACGTTCCACGAGGTCATTAATGAATATGATAAAGAAAAGGGGTTCGAGATGCAAGCCCTGCGGAACACCGGAAGTGATAACCAATGGTGAAGATAGGTATCCCCCGACTGCGACAAGTTGGCTTCTGAGACTAAGGTATGATTGTATCCATCGATGTAAGCTGCCATGTATTCCATATGCTTTAAGCTTTATGCAAAGCTTACTATGATTTACCTTGTCAAAAGCCTTTGTAAAATCGGTGCAGATAGAATCCACCTGCCCATTTATTTGTATCTTTTATTAATTTGCCATTTTAAGTTCGTATTATAAAGTTTCCATTTATTTTCACTGTAGACGTTGACTCTAAAGAATTTTCCACACTAGGCGAGCAATTTATTCGATTTTAGTTTAGCCTAGTGCGAACAAGGTTTAAGAGTTTCATCATAACTTATTGTTAAACTGGCGGTCCGCCCGTGACGTCACTATCCCACCACATTGTATTCCATATCTATTTTAATTTTAACTGAAAAAGAAATGTTCGTGGGCGGTCACACTAGCTTACGGCCTGCTGGCGAAGAAAATGAAGCTGTCGACTCTGAAGCTTCATATCTTATGCCTCTATACCTTGTCATTTTACTGGATCTATTATGTATCCTTCAAACCGGAACGTTGCAATGTAAAGCTGCGTTGCTTGGTGTTATAAATGGGTAATGGGGAGGTTGCCATCCAGTCGGATGCTAGGTAGGTCCTTACCACCGTGCAAAGCTATACTTATTAAATTTACAAAATGCCACGAAGTATTTCACATTTGACAATTGTTACTGATGATACAAAGAAGAGTATAATGTCGTGTGGGTAAATTCGTAAGGGTGTTACCAGACCAATCGATCGATCGTCAATCGACGGCATCGATCGATGGTAGAATGGATTAGTCGACGTCGATTGATAGTGTCTACCAGACCTATCGATCGATCGTCGATCGACGACATCGATCAATGGTAAAATGGATTAGTCGACGTCGATCGATAGTTTCTACCAGACCAATCGATCGATGTCGATCGACAATCGACCGGTAGAATGGATTGGGTGTTAGATCGAGCTGTTTTATTAGACGCGCCGGCCGCTTCACTTTTTTTATAAATTTATTTCGTGCCCATGTACTATGATACTAGTGGTAATAATAGAGTCCATTGATTATGCTTAAAGTTGATGATAATGAGTGATCTCGTAATATGAACGTTTAAATGCTAAATGATATTCCCCCAAACCCCTTGGGAAGCACTTTAGATTAAGCAACACCGAAAAAGGGGGGAAGGGGAGAGGGAGCCAAATTTAAGTGCGGAAATGCATAGATTTCAAGATATTTTTATTTTGAGGTTATGTTAGGTTATTTATTTATTTACTTATGTTATTTTTAGGAAAAAAAATCAAATATTCTACTAAGTTATCATTACCGTACCCCCTCCATCCCCGCCCCTTCCTCTCCCAAGATATTTTTAATGGAGCTAGTTTTCTGTTGTCTAAAAAAAATAACCTCGAAATTCATGACAATGCTACGAAAAAAAAACAAAAACCGCTGCTTAAAATGTCATTTGGATAAAATAAACGATCTTTGGCTTTAAAAAACGGCTGCATCCAGATTCTTCTGCGTTTGCGTCTCCGTAATAATAGTACGAGCAGCATCGTACTGGCTGAGAACAACGAGTCCTCTTTTGAATACATTTCGAAAGAAACTGATGGAATATAGCCGGGCTTAATCGATCAACGTCGACCGACCGTCGTCGATCGATGGGTTAGACGAACGGTATCCGTCGATCGATTGAAGCTACCAGACCAGTCGATCAACGTCGATCGACGTCGATCGACGGCATCGATCGATCGATCGATCGGTCTGGTAACACCCTAACAAAGACAGAACATAAAATCCTCCAAGCCAGCAGAGTGGAACTCGTAAGTTAGGGACAACTTCCGATACACGAAGTGAACTAGTCCTTAGTGCCCGCATACAGATACGAGTAGTTACCTTAATCTGCCGTAAAGCTATCAAAGATAAACTGAAAACTCGTAAGTACAAAGGAAAATACTTCAGTTTGAAAACATTTCATCAAATATCAAGAAGACGTCCCGCTCCCGACCCGCCGCCGCCGACGCCGCCGCCGCGCCGCGCGCCGCCGCGACTCGCCCGCCGAGAATAGCCGTCTTTGTGAGCGCCGCCATTGTGGCCGCGTCACGCGACACCCACTTACGTCCCATCCGCCAAAGTACCGGGATATTACTTTACAGAAATGAAAGTTGTCACTGCGATCGGCGGACGAGGGCTGCAGTGACGTCGCGCGTCGGGGCGCGTCACTTACCGTTATCGCGCCAGGCCCCGCCGCCCGCGCCCTCGCCGGCGCCCGGCAGACAGAGAGTAATTTGTGTAATGGGCCTGTAGCTGCGCCGCTTATTGAGCATTCAGGATTCGCAATGGCTGTCCGTACAGGCGCTAATTGGCTTGCACAATGAACGACCCATATCAAAGCGTACCTCCCGACATAGCCGCGGCGCGACGGCTTGTGGACGTAATTGCTAATTTTGTATGTACAAAAGAATGTTGCTGAACCTTTACAACTTTGTGGATAAAGTGTATTATCATAATACGTTTGTCATTTATAGTTGAGGTATTGACCGTTTTTGTTTCCGATTCGGATTAGCCATCCCTATTCTATAATAGAAATCGACCCCAATAGCATATTATTAAAACAGAATTTATTCCTCGTACGCAGGAAAGGAATCAGCGATTGTAGCTGCACTGAAAGAACAAAAAGGTTGATTTTGCACGGGTTGGCGACACATTAGTTGAATTAACAAAGTGATGGGTTAAAGCAACATGAACAAATTGTTGTTTTCACAGAAAAGTATTTGTTGGTATGAAAACAGTTGTTTTTACCTATTTGTACACGTTGGCGTAACAATTCACGCATAATTCAATAGGTAATTGTTGATTTTACTGTTCAAGTTGTAGAAATAACCATTTTTAAAGTTAAATTTACAAAATAAATACGTTAAAACAACAAAAGATATTCAACCATTTGTTGATTACCAGAAACAACAAAATAAATTTGTTAATTATGCCTATTCCCTATAGTTGATTTAATGTAAATTTTAATGTTGGAACCAAGCTGATTGGCATAACCCTTTCAAGTGTTTGTCTCAACCGATCCACAAACAGTTGGGATAACAATATAAGCAGGTAAAAACCACAGCAAGACATAAAGTTAAACCAACACGTTCGAATGGTTAAACAAACACCCGAATGATGGTTAAAATAATGATATAAATTCTATACAAAAAAGTAATTGACACGACCCATTAAAATGTTTGTTTTAACCGTGACATAAATAGCTAAGATAACAGTATTAAACAGGTAAAAACAACAGCAACACATAAAGCTTAATCAATATGTTCGAATGGTAAAACTAACTCGGATTTGTTTTGAGAGAATGTAAGAATTTCAAAAAACCTTTAACTAAAGCTATTATGTATAACTCTCTAGTCAGAAGCGGTTTAGAATACTGTAGTATAGCCTGGTCACCAACCTACAAAATACATATTCAGCGCATTGAAAGGTTGCAAAAGAGGTTTATGTGGCACTTGACCTACTCTTGCAACTTAGGCAAAAAACTTAGATCGTATGAGGATCGGTTACAACACTTTAATATGGCTACATTGGAAGCTCGTAGAAAAGTGGTAGACTTGGTGTTTTTGAAAAGAATTGTTACAAGCTCTGTGGATTGCCCTGATCTGCTCTCTAGAATTGATTTTCATGTCCCGCGTTGTTTGCCGCGACACGGTAATAGTAAGCTCTTCCAAGCGCCTAAATGCCAAACAAATTTGAAATTGCACAGCTTCTTATTGCGAGCTATAACATTGTACAAGAATTACCAAAATGCAATTGATCTCAGCTTTGATTCTATACCCAGCATCAAGAAAGCAGTATTAAGCTTAAATCAAAGTAAAATTTAAGTTTTTGTTTTTTTTTTCTTTAAATATTTATTGTATACCTAACCAAACCAAACATTTTTCTTATTGAGCATGTGGTGCCCTCCTTTAAGTAATGGGACACTTAGTTAAGAACTCTCTGTAATAGCATAAGTATTGATTGTATTAGTGTACTCATTGTTGTGAGAGCCTAATTAAATAAATAAATAAATAAATAAATAAATAAACTCAAGAGCAAGGGTTAAAATAACAACATAAATAGGTTAAGTCCTATACAAAAAAAAACGATTGACACAACCCTTTCAAGTGCTTGTTTCAACTGTCACACAAACCGTTGGGATAGCAATGTACACCGGTAAAAACAACACCAATAAAAAAAGCTAAATTAACCTGTTTGAATGTTTAAATTAGCCCTTCAGAGTGTTTGATTTAACCGTCACATAAACAGTTGGGATAACAATATAAACAGTTAAAAACCACAGCAAGATTTATAACTATTTCAACAAATTCTGATAGTTAAACTAACTCACGAGCTAGGGTTAAAATAAATATATAAACAGGTTAAGTCCTGTACAAAAATTATCGATTGACACGACCCTTTGAAATGTTTGTTTTAACCGTCACACAAACAGTTGAGATAACAGTAATCAACAGGTAAAAGCAACAGCGACACATAAAGCTTAATCAATATGTGCGAAAGATAAAATTAACTCAAGAGCAAGGGTTAAAATTCTCTTTCAAATGTTAGTATTAACCATCACACAAACAATTAGGATAGCAACATAAACAGGTAAAAACAACACCAAGCCAAAAAACTAAATCAACAAGTTTGAATGGTTGAGCTAACGCTTACGAACGTATGTTATAACCGTCACACGAACAGTTGGGATAGCAATAAAACAGGTAAAAACAACAGCAACACATGAGGCCAAATCAACATGTTTGAATGGATAAACTAACTCACAAGCTGGGGTTAAAAAAATAATATAAACAAGTTAAGTCCTACACACAAAAAAACGATTCACACAACCCTTTCAAATGTTTGTTTTAACCGTTACACAAACAGTTGGGATAGCAATATAAACAGGTAAAAACAACACCAAGACAAAAAACTAAATCAACAAGTTTGAATAGTTGAGCTAACGCTTTCGAATGTATGTTAGAACCGTCACACGAACAGTTGGGATAGCAATAAAACAGGTAAAAACAACAGCAACACATGAGGCCAAATCAACATGTTTGAATGGATAAACTAACTCACGAGCTAGGGTTAAAATAATAATATAAACAAATTACGTCCTAAACAAAAAAAACGATTCACACAACCCTTGCTAGTGTTTGTTTTAACCGTTACACAAACAGTTGGGATAGCAATATAAACAGGTAAAAACAACACCAAGACAAAAAACTAAATCAACAAGTTTGAATGGTTGAGCTAACGCTTTCAAATGTATGTTGTTAAATTAAACGTTACCTAAATGCTAAATACGAGTAATCTGAGATAAAATTACTGTGTCACATACCTACCTACAATACAGACAAACCGACATAGCGAAACTATATCTCTATTTGTATTTGCTTTCGTATGTCTGGCTGTTCAGCTTTTCCGTCTATAGTATAGGTCACTCTCTCAACCGATTCTCGTGAAAATTTGTGAGCGGGTTCGATACCTATTTATAGTTAGGGCAAAATGCTTTTGTATGTCCGGCCCTATGATCTTGTTTTGGAAGATAACAAGATGAAAAGTGGAATTCAACGCCATACTTACCTACCTTAACAGTGTAAGTAGGTCCCTACTGTTAAACGAGCTTTGATTTTTTAATGGATTGTCGAAAACGGCTGTACTTAACGATTTCTATGTTTACGCTATAATTAGTGCTTTAACAGGACACAAACTTCTCAAATGTTTGTTTTAACCCTTTCACAAATAGTTGAAATAACAATTTAAATAATTTGTGCTGATCTCCCGGCAACGTCGCAAATTACTATCTGCGCGCGCTCAAGAAGCAAGGGCGTCTATTCACGAGAAGTTCGGCTATGCGATTCTCTAAGCGACACAGACGCGGCGCGCATGGCGGTGATCTGCTTTCTCTTTCCAATTCTATGAATATAAAAGAGACAGAGTTAATTCTCAGCGCTGCGGCAGCCGAACTAAGAGAATCGCACTGCTGTTGACAATGACATGTGAGTGGACACTTATGATGTTATGGTTACATTATCGCGATTCGGTGAATGTTTGACCTGTCGCGTCGTGTAGCTATAGCCAAACAGTTTGCTGAACCTACCGCACATCAAAGGGATATTTTCTCAAACTTGCAATGAAATGTTGACATGACTTACTTCAATTAGGTCTGGAAATACTACGTAACCGGTGCGATGAGTGAAGATGATATGTAAAGGAATTTCATACAGCCCAATACACCTACCTAGGCCCGTAAAGCAACAGTCTTTACGGAGGTGGGACGGGGGGGGGGGGACGGGGGGGGGAGCGCAGGCCCATTGTTTTCATTTGATCCAATGTAGTTCGCCCGAAAATTTTATATAATTATATAGGTAGAATAGTTTGCCGTAGAAAAAACACGAAGTTTTTATCGCGTCAATGCGACACGAATTTTTGCCCGAAAATTTAGCATGATAGTGATATTGTTATGGATTGTCCTGGGTGTTAAAATAGGTTTTATTTATCCTAATAATAGTTACGCACAATATTAATTAGGCATAACTTTTAAGACACATTTTTTTAAGGATAACTTGTATTAGCATAATAATTGTTAAACATACTATTCTAAAGCCTAATACTTGCTAACGCATAATTATATTTAAGCATAATTTTGTTGGGCATAATAATTATACTATAGGGAAAAAGTAAGGTTTGGAAACTTTGTGTTTGCATTTGATAAAATACTTTTCGTATATAAAATAAACATGTTGGCGGCATAAGGGTGGCCCAAGGGCCACACCCACGCCGCACCCTAACCTGCTATTACACTACAGTAACCAATTTATATTAGATATACCTAATACCTACTTTTGGTTTTTCAGATTCAATTATCTATCACTAAAATATAAAATATTGCAAAGACAAAACCTGTTAAAAAACCAATTCAAATTATAGCCGATTTTGAAACTGTAACCTTACCTTCTGTTTTATGTTATCTACCAGACTATCTTTATGCCTAATAACTATTAGACGAATAAACAATTTGCCTTGTAACTTTATGGAAATCAAAATTAGGGCGAAATACATTAGCCTAAACCATATTTATGCTTAATGAAATAGTATGCCAAAAAACAATTAGGTCAAAATATTATTATGACAAATAAAAATACGCCTAACTCGTTATGCCAAATTAAATTAGGACAAAAAAATTAGGCGAAAAAGAGGGATCCCGTTAAAATAACGGGCATTTTGATCACGTTTACGGTATTTATTATCGACTAATAACTAAATCTAGCTTAAAAATAAGTGAGCGCCAGGAGAATTTTCGTCAGATGTTCAACTGCATATTCTGCCTAACCAAGCTCGTAGGTATTTCATCTAGCTCAGCCTTGTAGATTAAACCGTATACAAAAAGGGCGTGTCGTTAGTCTACAAAGAAACATTCATCGTGTCAATACTTGCAACGCACTGGATAAAATTATGTGTAAGCTGGCCCTTTCAAATGTTTGTTTTAACCGTTACATAAACAGTTGGGATAACAATATAAACAGTTAAAAACAACAGCAAGATTTATAACTAAATCAACTAATTCACATAGTTTAAAGTAACTCACGAGCTAGGGTTAAAATAAAAATATAAACATGTAAAGTCCTGTACAAAAATTATCGATAGACGAAGCGACGTTGCCGTATCCCGCACGCGCGCGCGCCGCCGTCGCGCTGTGATGCCGACAGCTTAGTTGAACGAGAAAATTCGAATAAAGAGCACGCACGGTTTGCAGCATACGATTAACTTATATAGTTTTCATTACGTATTTAAGGAGGTGAGGTGGACAGTTCAGTGTGTAATGGATTTAGGTAAGTATGCGGACATATAAATGTGTTTTGATATAAAAACGTGTATCTACCCATCTAGCACATAAGTTTTATCGTGCTTATTGTATTTTCGCCGTAAAACGCGACTGGCCTGGGTATCTTAATTAAGTACTTATTTTTATTTTATTTAGTTTCGTATATTTAGCCGAATGGGGTATTACGGCGGAAACAGTCAAACGTTTTGAAGGTACCTTTTTTTTTTTTTTTACGGGTAACGGGTTAGCGCTTGGCCTTCATCTCACCTGATGGTAAGTGACGATAAGGCCGAAGGTGGAAGCGCGCTTCACCCGGAATCCTCAACCACTGAGGAACTGGCTATCTTATCTCTAACTGTCGGAACACAACTATGCTATAAACATCGTTGTTATGGCGACAGACTTAGATAAGATGGTGGTAGCTAGCCAGGCGGTCTTAACAGCCCTACCACCAACCAAACCGAGCACACAAAGATGTACCCCCCGCTGGGAATCGAACCCGGGACCTCTGGGTCTGAAACCGGTGGCTTAGCCACTAGACCACGGAGGCGGTTGAAACCTACATGTTTATTGTTTTCGTTGTCTGATTACTAAAGCTTAGCGCCACGCTGCGTGTCGCGACGCAATCGGTTACATACCTACCTTTTTCATAAACGTGGTTACATTAGCTCATAGCCGATTTACACATCCTTAAGTAAGTAAAAACTACGTGTGGACGCCGGGCGGCAAGTAAGTCTGTCTACCTATCGCATTAAGTAAGCAAGGTAGTAGTAAATTAATGTTTTATATTTTAGCGTTTTATTAACGCTTAAATATACTTAAGTAAAATTTTAAACACTGAAAAAATTTTACTTAAGGTAGTAGTAAGTTCAACTTACTTACTTACTTACTTATGGGTGTGTAAATCGGTCTTCAGTACCGCGTGTCGCCACGTTCAATACAAAGCTTTGTATTTTAAGAAAGGAAAACTGGTTTCAACGAAAAATAATGTGTTATTTTAACTAAAGGAAAGGAAAGGAAAGGAAAACTGTGGTTTTAACGAAAAATAATGTGTTATTTTAACTAAAGCAAAGCTTTTGATTCAACTGATATATATCGGTTGAATCAAACAAAAATAATGTGTTACTTTAACTAAAGGAAAGCGTTTGATTCAACTGATATATATCAGTTAAAATAACACATTATTTTTCGTTTAAACCAGTTTTCCCTTCTTTATTTAAATGTTTGTGTTTACAGGGCACATCTCCGGAGGTGGCAACAGCAAGTGATAATGTTTATGATATAATATCAGCGCCGTCGAGCCCGGCATTACGTAGTAACAAACACTCGAAATCCTGAAGAATATCACGCGTAAGTGTTTGAATGAAACATTACTTGTAAATATTTTTAACCCACGACGCAAAGAGAGGGTTGTTATAAGCTTAACGTATCTGTCTGTTTATCTATCTGTGGTATCTTAGCTCCCAAACGGATGTACCGATTTTCGTTTAGTTTTTTTTGTGTTATGGATAATTTTATCCCGAGTGTTCTTAGCCATCTTTCATGAAAATCTGTTCAGCCGTTTGAATATCATCAGCTCTTTTTTTTTAGTTGATGAGGGATTTGATTAACTAATCTATTGTTATTTTAACTAAAGCAAAGCTTTTGATTCAACTGATATATATAAGTTCAATCAAACAAAAATAATGTGTTACTTTAACTAAAGGAAAGCGTTTGATTCAACTGATATACATCAGTTAAAATAACACATTATTTTTCGTTAAAACCACAGTTTGCCCTTCTTTATTTAAATGTTTGTGTTTACAGGGCACATCTCCGGAGGCGGCAACAGCAAGTGATAATGTTTATGATATAATATCAGCGCCGTCGAGCCCGGCATTACGTAGTAACAAACACTCGAAATCCTGAAGAATATCACGCGTAAGTGTTTGAATGAAACATTACTTGTAAATATTTTTAACCCACGACGCAAAGAGAGGGGTGTTATAAGCTTAACGTGTCTGTCTGGTTTTTTTTTTATGCTAAGCCCGGCAAATTACCCCACTCTGCCGGCCAACAAAGTGCTTCTTCACGCCTTGTTTGAAGGACCTTATATCATAGGTAGGAGGGAATACGTGTGCTGGTAGACTATTCCATCTTTTGGAAGTGCGACAAAGTTATCTATCTGTGGTATCTTAGCTCCTAAACGAATGAACCGATTTTCGTTTAGTTTTTTTTTGTGTCATAGATAATTTTATCCCGACTCTTCTTTTCATGAAAATCTGTTCAGCCGTTTGAATATCATCAGCTCTTTTTTTAGTTGATAAGGGGATTTGATTAACTTCCTTATGTCCTATCGATTCGAAATTTGGTACCGCGTTACTTCAATGATATATAAAGTATTTGGTAAGGTAAACATAACCTGATCAGCCGTTTGAAGAGCATCAGCTCTTTAATAGTTGATGAGGGGATCTGACTACCTTCCATATGTCCTATCGATTCAAAATTTGGTACCGTGTTACTTCAATGATGTTGAAAGTATATGGTAAGGTAACCATGACCTGATCAGCCGTTTGAAGTTCATCACTTTAAAAAGGACAAAATAAAAGTATAATTAAAAAATTAAAAAGCCCCCCGTCACAAAAATATACTTACTGTAAAAACTAACAAATAATATTTTAAACCTATTATAATTATTATCGTCACATATACACTCACAGGCACAATTAACCGCCCACCTATATCATTCGTCTCCCTGATTGTTTTTGTTAACTATGGCTTATCGAGTGTTTTGTTTTTTGTTAAGTGCGTAGTCCTGCAATAAATTAAACACTTTTACCCTTATTTCGTTTCTTAAATTTGTGTCAATGACGGGTTTTTTGGAACTAAGTCGTTCTTTGACATTGTTGCAAATCTGTTACTGTGTTATCATTTCCTGTTCTTTTCTGCCATAGTGTGCGATTATTGTTTAATTCGAGTTTCTAGTGTTAGCTTATTGTTTATGACTGCAAAAAATGCCACTCGATGCAACTGGTGTAGCCAGGGCAGTTGCTTTAGCTGACGCTGGGTACAGCCAACGTCGCATCGCTCGTACACTCGGTGTACCACGAACAACCATACGGGATGCCATCAGACGGTTCCGGGAGACAGGTTCATACACTCGCAGGCCAGGTCAAGGTCGACAGCGATGCACTTCGGCTCGAGATGACCGCTTCGTTGTCGGCAACGTGTTGAGAAATCGCTTTTCTACCGCTACTGAAGCTCGTACGCGTTTTTTTGAAGTACAAAACGTCAGTGTGAGTGAACGTACGATTAGAAGAAGATTGGCAGAAAGAAATCTAAGGGCGTTTCGTCCCGCTCGCGCCCCAGAATATAACGGAAACAGTGGGTTACCAGGGAGGGTCCATAATGGTTTGGGGAGGTATCTCTTACGAGGCCCGTACCGATCTTGTAGTGTTCGACAGAGGCAGTATAAATGCTCAAAGATACGTGGAAGGAGTTCTCCAAGAAGATGTCATACCGTTCGCACCATTTATTGGTGACAATTTTAGATTAATGCATGACAATGCACGATGCCATACCGCAAAATTGGTTACTGAGTACCTTAATGAGACCGGGATTCAAGTTTTGCCATGGCCATCACGCAGTCCGGATCTCAACCCAATAGAGCACATATGGGACAACCTCAAAAGACGTATTCGAGCAAGAGTACCAGCCCCTACATCCATTGGAGAGCTCAAGACGGCTGCGGTAGAGGACTGGCACAATACCCCCAATCAGATATCCAAGATGTGATGGATGGACTATCAAACCGGCTCCAAGAAGTCATAAGGGCCAGAGGCGGCAACACCCATTATTAATTTTTAAATTTTTTTAGTATGACCGTTTTTTTTTTCAAAATTTAAAATGTCTAATTTTGGTCGAAATTTTAAAAATATCGATTTTTGTCATAATTCTGTATTAAACGACTTTTTAAAATCAAACATTTATTTTATTTTTCGCCTTAAATGTTGTTTATAACGTAGCATTCATAAAATGTGATCTATGTTTAAACATTTCTAAAAATTTTAGGAAATACAAAGTGGGCGGTTAATTGTGCCTGTGAGTGTATTATATAAGTTCAAATAGTTTTTATTTTCCAGGCGTCGTCGCGTCGGGGCACCGTCGAACGGCTTGACATCGGGCGTCTTTCGCGACACGCAATCTTTCGTAGCCGGAAGTATGCTGCGACGCGCGGCTGGGTAATATAGACTTTAAATACTGTGTACATGATTTAATATCGTTTAAAGATTGTAAAAACCGTCACCAAATTGTTTAAGAATAAACTTTTTACCGTATGAATCGTTTTTTAATGTTCTTTTTACAGTACTTGCTATGTCGAACCAACTTGTTTTCTTAGTCAGGCTAAAGATATGTATAGCTATGTATTAGTTAGAAGATACTTTTGTTTGTCTACTTGTCGTGTCTACTTTCTACCTACCTTCTATCTGTGTGATTTAAATAATGTTATGTCATTCTATTTTAGTGTCTTAGTGTTGTATTAACCTAGAATCTATAGTATTTATGACAAACCCATTTTGTTGTGTAAACTTCTACAAATTTTGTTGGGAATACTAAAAATGTTTTGTACCTATTATCAACCTAGACATAACAGTATTCTCAACAAAACAGTTTTGTTGTGTCAATATTTTTTGTTGCATTTACCTGTCCCCCTAGCACGCTCGGTTAATTGTCCGACGTAAAACATTTGTCGCACACGCATATTTGCCAGAAAGGGACGAATGCTTTATTTCCGACATAAAGCATAGCGTACTAGCCTCACAAATAAAAAAACTATTAAATCAACCTCTCAATGAAAATGTTGGCTTAACACGAGGTACAATGTTGAATCAACTTGCGCTATAATTGTTAGGACCATTTGAATTATATTGCCAAATTAACTACTTTACAATGGTATACGAGGTAAATTTCAACATAATTCAAGTTAAGGTAATCCATTAAGAGGGTTTACGCATTTCGGTTTCCCATACAATTTTTCAAGTCGAAATTTTTAAAGACCAATAAGCCAATTTTAGTGAAACTTTGCATGCTAAAGTAAAATACAGGAATCTAAATAGTTTGTTGATAACATTTTTAAAGAAGGTTTATTTATCTAAGTTATTGCGATTTAAAGTTCACTATAGAAAGTTTAAAAACGCAATAACTCAGTTAAATAAACGTTTCTTGAAAATGTTTTCAACAAACTATTTAGTTTTCTATATTTTACCACAGCATGCCGAGTTTCATCAAAATTGGCCTACTGGTTTTTAAAAATGTTGACTTGGAAATTTAAATGGGAAACCGAAATGCGTAAACCCTCTTAAGTATATTCACCCTAAGTTGAATAATTATTTGACAATATAATCCAAGTTTTAGTCCTAACAATTATAGCGTAAGTTGATACAACATTGTAGCTCGTGTTAATCCAACCTCTACTTCGAAAGGGTTGATTCAATAGTATTTTATCAGGTAGATGCAACACAAACGCACTTATTGACACAACAAAACTGTTTTGTTGAAAATACTATTATGTCTAGGTTGATACTACAAAATATTTTGAGTGTTCCCAACTAAATTAGTAGATGTTGACACAACAAAACTGCTTTGTTAAAATTACTATTGATTATGGGTTAATACAACACCAAGACACTTATTGCCTCAACAAAACTACACTGTTAATTTTACCATTTAATTGAGGTTAATTCAACAAAACATACATATAGATCTAACTATTACAGCAAAAGTTGGTTCAACAGTGCAGGACTGTTAACCCTACCCATTTTTGAAAGTACATTTAACCTTTAAAGTTGGTAAATTCAACACCTTGACATTGATCGAATCAACAAAACGATTTTGCAAAAATACTGTTGGTTATACCCAAAATATTTTGGGTTGACCCAACAATATAGTACGAGTTGATCCAATATAGTAACTCAGTTAACACAACCTTGAGTTCGAAGGTTAATCTAACATTAAAAGCAAGTAGATTTAACACAAACACACTCGTGTTTTTAACATTTCGAGTACGTTAAAGCAAACCTTGTTAGAAGGTCAATTTTACTGTCATGGTTGGTTGATTTTACAGGTTTGCACTAGGTGCAAACCAGTAAAACTAACCATTAAAAGCAAGTCGATTCAACACAAACATACTTGTATTTTTAACTTTTCAAATACGTTAAAACAAACCTTGTTAGAGAGTCAATTTTACTGTCATGCTTAGTTGTTTTTACAGGTTTGCACCAAGTGCAAACTAGTAAAACTGACAAAAATCTAAAGGTAGGTAATGAATTAACACATCGCTAGACGGTTAAAATTACCATTGTGCTACTGGTAAAAACAACTAAATTCCACGGGTTGGTGCTATAGTAACCCCTTGTTAGAGGGTTAATTTTACCATTTTAATGAAATGTTGAATCAACAAATATGTAATAAGTTAAAATTACCGAAACTGATCAACAATATAGTTTTTGTTCATTCAACAAAACTCAAGAGTAGGTGCTATATTAACCCCAAAATTTTGTTGAAATATGGTAAAACCAACTAATAAATTCTTTCCGTGTGCTAGTTTGAAGAAGACTTTGCATTGCTTACTGTGTTGCTGACGAGAAGTATATTACCATCAATCTAAATCTAACTCAAAGTTCACTGTACAAATAAGTATCAGATTAGTACTAAAAAGTTATGGTGCAGAAAATATCTGTAAACAGTTCGAGAAAGGATGGCAGCCGCGTGGCGGTGGCGGCGGCAACGGGCACGTTAAAGTTCAACGCAGATCTAGTGCGATGGGCGCGCAGGAGTATGAGCAGGGATGCATAATGCATTGCATGGGCGCAGTGACGCTAATCGGGACATCGTTATGTGTTAACATTGCGGTTGATATCGTCTTTTACCAACAAAGTTTTTGTTAATGATGCAAGCTAAGGTAATCCGTTTTGTGTCAGTTGTGTAATACTGTACTAAAGCTTGCGGAAGTTTATAATGTAAAGCAACACCAAACCACTTTATGACACGGATTAAGTAGGAGGTAAACATCCAGACACTTCAGCAGCCACCAAACTTTTTGCAAAAAACACGTAAATGGTGTAAAATTCCTGTTTAATAATAAAAAAGCGGCCTCTGCGAATAGAGGTGTACACGCTCCAAGTAAAAGTTAAATGAAGATGAATGAGGCTCGGCGGCGCTCGAGCCGAGGGCGCATTGTGTGGATGGCGCTCCGCTCGAGGGCTTCGAGAGCCGGTCCCCGCGCCCCCGCCCCCGCCCCCTGCCCCAGCCCCCGCCCCCGAAGGCACTTTTAAATTGATCAAACCCTTAACAAACCAGCTTATAATAATAAAATGTATTATGAGCCCAAATTACTGTGTAACTGACTGTTACTCAAACAAACGGACCGGACGTGTTGTTATTAAACATTATGAGGTATGTAATGTCCAGCCGTTTCGCCACAACGTGGTTTGGCGCAGATGGCGCGGAACGGGAAGCACATGGAAATAGATATTGTAATAAGTTCGTCTTTGAAATGGCTATAAAAGCCAAATAGCTAGTCAGGCCTTAAATAGTTCAGGCTATAGTTCAGCTTGAAAAACGGCACCACAAAACAAGGCACAAATCAAAAATGTGCCTTGTTTTTCTATCACGAATTTAGAACTTTGTTCCAACTAGCTTGAATCTAGCGAGCCTAATTACAAAGTGATGTAACTCCAATAATATTTTTAAGAATTTGTACTTTAGTGCCTAACGTTTAAGGTTTACTTTACAATAAATGTTTATCTATATCTCGATTCATTTCTGATGTTGATCAATGGATATGTATGTATTTACGCGGGGACATTATTTGAGTTTAATTTTGTATGAGACCGTGCATCACTTGTTTATGGTCGAAGGTTTTGATAGGTGAATTTTATTTTATTGTAATTTGAAAAGTGATTATTAAACAGTACTAGACATCATTGTTTATAAATGTTTAAACATATAAGTACTGATAAGAAAATAAAACCACTCCAACTTGTAACTAATATTTTATTTACGCGGGGACATAATTGAGTTTGATTTTGCATGAGACCGTGCAACACTTGTTTATGATCGAAGGTTTTGATAGGTGAATTTTATTTTATTTTAATTTGAAAAGTGATTATTAAACAGTACTAGACATCATTGTTTTTAAATGTTTAAACATATAAGTACTGATAAGAAAATAAAACCACTCCAACTTGTAACTAATATTTTAACTATATTTTTCCAATAACAAATTTACACTTTTATAAAATCACACAACTGTCGGACATAGATTTAACAAGTAGTCTTAGCACCGCCGTGAACGGCCAAAGAATGACCATCGACTCAACTCTTGGTCTGAGCAGAGCCTCTCTACCCCTACCACTTACCACTTCCTCAGATAAACAGGTAACGTCAAGAGGCGGGAAAATCAGTATTGCCATTTTATATTTCTAAAAAATATCTAAAAACATGACATTCGGCCATCTGATAACGTGCTGTCTCCCGACGCACAGTTTATTCCAACTGATTGCAGTTATTTATAAATAGGTAATCAAATTTTACTAAAATTAACTATTACTTACTTAAACTTACATGGATGGTTAAGCGACTTTTATGATAAGCATAACAAGTTTTATAGTGACAATTTAAATACAAAACATTTACTTTTTTTTTTTTTTATAAAAGAGGGAGGCAAACGAGCAGGCGGGTCACCTGATGGAGAGTAATCACCGCCGCCCATGGACACCAAAATGCAATGCCATGGAAAGCAAAACCAGAGGAATCGCAGACGCGTTGCCGGCCTTTAAGGGAGGAATAGGTTTAAGGAAGGAATATATTTAAATATAATAATATAAACGGATATATATTTTCACGGAATCTATCAATTTAAAAAATACGTGCTTCAATGGGTCAGTGGTGGTTTACCATGATTAGTGTTATTTACGTAAACCACTAATACATATAACTATTTCACGTACTTAACTTTTTTAAATTTTTAATATTGTCACCTATTATTTGTTTTTGTTTTTGTATAGTGTATAATTAAAATTTTAGTAGTTTTTGTATGGATGAATACTTTGAAATTGTTTGATATTGTGAAATGTTTCATTTTTTGTCTATATGTGTATACATGTTTTAGTGTTACAATTTAGAACTTTTAGCTTTTTTGTTTTTGTTAAGTCTATAAATAATTGTAACATGTTATGTGTACCAAATAAAAAAAAAAAAAAAAATAGGAATTATTATTATTTCTATTTCTAAATATAATAACTATCCAATTTAAAACAACATGACATTCGGTAGCTATAATTTATAAAATTAATTTAATATTTTCCAATTTAATACAACATTTTATAAATCGATAGGTCTTTGTTTTAACAGGTTTACATACATTTTATTTTGTACTTTCTCTATTACATGAAATTAAAAATAGTGTACAAAAGATCCATCTTTGGTACACTATTTTTTTTTATTATCTCCAGATAATGATCAGTCTATATTAATCCTCTCTCCCTCGGACCGCGAAAGCGTTAAGACCTGCTAACCTTATAATAACCTCCTGAGTGCAAAAAGAACCCTTCTAAGAGCTACAGCAAAACTTATAGCTTAAATCCAGAACCTTAGAACTAATTAAACAGAACCCAAATAAAACCTACACAACCTAAATTTAACGTTAATAATAACCATGAAATGTAGCTGTCAAGTTTTAAATTAGTAGGATGTAAATCTATGACAACTTAAACCTTTTTGATCGACATCAATAAATGCCTTTCCAGGATTATAGAGTTTATAATGTTTATATAAAAGATTTTTTTTCTTCACAGAAATAGTCCCTGTCATTTCACAAATATTCGAAATGGTTAGATAATTAATTGTTGTATTCATACAAAATATAAAGTAACTTGCTTGCTGAATTTAAGTAAAATTAAAAACATAGGCACTTTATAAATAAAATAAAAAAATCGTGACAGCTTAGGATAATAGTGCTGTATACGAGACGGGCCTTTCGTAAGTCAAAAATGTTCATGATATTTTACTGTAAGTACTTCATAAAAATTATTAAATTAGATGGTTGGTGGTAAATCGCCTTAGAGTATAACTTTTATTAATGTAAACAATATATATGTTGAATTCTTTGATTATATACATGTCTAGATAGAGCCTGGCCGTAAAAAAACGTAGAAAAATTTATAGGCCAAAATTGGCCTATCGCCCAATCCTGGCGGTCAGTGTCATTGTGCCGTCAAGCAGTGTTTACCTCTCGCGTTTCGGTGAAATTGTTCGCAACATGACCGTTTGCTCAGTGAAATTCTGTCGAAACTACAAAGGAAAAATCTTTTCGAAAAGGAAAGTCACGTTTCATCTGTAAGTATCGATAAATTTTAATGAAAATTTAAAGTTTAACAATAATAACGGTCATGTATGCGTAGTGTTGCTGGTATCAAAATGTAGAATTCCCATTATTGGTGGCAGAATATAAAAGGAGGTTTAAATATAATAAGTATGATAAAAAATACTCAGTCTTGTAAGTTAGTATTTAAACATGGTCTTGTTGTAAATAAAGTAAATACATTAAATATAATTATTATTGGAACACTTTCAAAGTTTTTTTTTTAAACTGATGTCTGATTTATAAGAGCGTGAATAAATGTCACGGTTCCTATTCTTTTGGTATGGGCTTTTTTGGTATGGCCCCAAAATCATATAACAAAGTTCCCAACGAATTTAAGGACCTGCCAATTAATCTTTTTAAAAAACATTTAAGGAAGCTATTAATTAATAAAGCATATTACACGACCACTCAATTTCTGAATGACATAATAGTATTATCTTTGAAGTAAAATGATCTCAATTGTTAATGTTATTTGACTTATTTATTTCTGAATTTATTATGGCACAGTGTAATTTAAAAATGATTTAATTATTATAACTATTATTATATTATCATATCATGCATCCGAGCGTTCGTTACTAAATTGTAATTGTATTGTCAGTCGTATTTTCGTTTATATTAAACTAATAATTGATTTTAGAATTTATAGTTTATCAATTTTGAATTTATTAAATTATCAAGTAATGATTTTGGACATGTGAAATTTTTATTTTATTAATATTGAACATCTATTAGTATTAATTTTATATTTGGACATGTGTAATTCATGTTTTATCAATTATGAATTTGTTTACTTTAATAATTTTTTATATAACTTTTAGATATTTGTATACCTTGACGAAGGTGGAAGTGTAGTGAAACTAATTAATAAGTTTAACACCTATGACATTGTACCTAACCTGCATTTCACAAATAAATAATATTCTATTCTATACTGGTTTCCAAACAAAACAAACAAACTGCAACTATTTTAAACACTGAAAAAAGACGACAACCTCAGGCGGGAATCGAACCACGCACCTTCCGCATTCCGGGCGGCTGCCTTAACCGATGATAAAAGATTTGATGAAGCAATGTTGACTAAAAACATAAGCATCAAGCACTGACAAATTTCGACGGTTGAAAGCCAGACCTCGGTAGCCAAGTGGTTAAGGCAGCCGCCCGGAATGCGGAAGGTGCGTGGTTCGGATCCCGCCTGAGGTTGTCGTCTTTTTTCAGTGTTTAAAATTTTACTGAAGTATATTTAAGCGTTAATAAAACGCTAAAATATAAAACATTAAGGGTCAAACACAAAAAACGAAAAAAAAATGTTCATGCTACTTAAAACCGTTATTTTAAAATTATATCAATATTGAATGCATTTAATAGCTATTTCGTCTTGAAAACTTCACATGTTTCTTAAAAAATTAGCGCTGTACTGGAATTTACTTTATTTTTTTCACTTTTGAATCTGAAAAAATCTCCTTCTGTAGACTGTTCGGATGCCAAGTAGTTGAGTTTAAGTGATGGTTAAAAATATATACACATACTTTCTATACTTTCATTTCGTTTCATTACATCAGTTATATTATCAAATATTCATAACATAACGTATTAAAAAATATTATAGTTCTAAATTTTAAAATACACCGTATCAACATGTTGTTCACAGATTTTAGGTCTACTTCTGTAGACGCATAAATTTAGCCAAAATTTGCCAAAGATGAACGCATCGTTATTATTTTATTTTTTGTGTTGGTTGCACTGTATTCTCTGTCATTTGCTCGGTTGTCATTTTACGTGCAGTGTGTGTGACATAAAAACCTCCAATTTTATTTAATTACACAAGTTTTCTGTCGAGATCAGTGCGTCTTTCCTGTGCAAGGGATACCTGGGTAAGTAGCCTTTACAAATAAATAAAAACATCAAGGTAGTATATGCGTATGGGTGCGGTATGCAAATATCACCATGTTTAAATCCTAACCTGTTAATGTAGGACGCCATCTTTAATTTTTGAAAATGTGTCTCTCGTGTAGACATCTTTACTGTAGACTTAGTGTCTACAGAAGGGAGGCATGCCCACAGAAGTGAATAAGCAATGAAATTTCACTGCATTTGAAAAAAAAACAGTAGTGTTACTCGCTTTTTAACAGATTAATAAAAAAAGGAGGTTCACAATTACAATGTCTTTATTTAAATCCTTTTTTATAAACAAATTTTGTAATGTCGGATGATGAATTTCGTAAATAATTAGAGTATTTTTTGTAAAAATGTTTCTTTTTGTGTTTCTTTTTTCATCATTCATTTTGCTCACTTTGGCTTTCCAATTTGGTTTGCTTTCATTTGCATTGTGTTGCTTGCAGTGCATGACGGTTGGGGTCTTTTGTTTCAGTTACTATGCCACGAACAAGTCGATCAGGGCAGCTTACCGAATAAGAAAAAAAGAAACGCAGGCGTGAGCAGAAAAAACTTAGTATACGCCGTGCTCGGGCAAAAATGGATGAAGCAGCTCTCGAAGAAAGAAGAAGGAAGGATAGGGAGAGATACAAAAGAAAAAAACAGTTAGGTCAAATTAAGACTGTTAAAGACTATACGCCAAGAGAACAAAGGCAGATAAGAAAAATATGGAGAGAAAAGGCAAAAAAGAAACGCGATAAAGAAAAAATTAAGAAAAGAGAACGTGATTTTGTGCAAGAGAACACACCTCCATCAAGTCCATCGTTTTCGCGTTTACATGTTGGCAGAGCGGTGGCTACACGGAATAGACGACGACTTGTTGCAGAAAATAATCATTTAAAGATAAAAGTTCTTGAATTAGAGTCTAAAGTTGCCAAATATAGAATGAGGTATATAAGAGCAAGTAGTAAACTGGAAAAGAAAAATGAAAGTGCTAAAAGAAGAATAAAAATCATGAAGACTCAAGAGATAAGAAAGGCAATCCATGACTTTTTACTGCAAGATGAACACAGCAGATTGACGTCTGGAAAAAAAGATACTATTACAAGAAGAAAGATCAAGAAACAAATTCGCTTTTTAAATGACTCACTTTTGAATCTGCATAAGGCATTTGTGAATAAGACTGGAATACCTATTTCATATGAAACATTCCGAAGAAATCGACCATTTTGGGTTTTATTCCCTAAAGTCGATGCTAGGAACACTTGCCTATGTGCCATACACACAAACAATGAATATATTATTCGAGCATTATATCATTCAAAATTAATTCCGTATGTCTCTGCTTCTTCTTTGATGAAGGATTTGTGTTGCAATAATGCCCTGGCAGTAATCTGCTTAGAACGAAATTGCCCTGATTGCAAAGACAAAACTATTCAATGTAATGACTTTGTTGGAAACGATACTATAACTTACGAGAGATGGGTAACAAAAACGGTAACTGTCGTTATTAAGGGAGAAGCAAGACAATGCAAGAAAACTATTAAAGAAAAAGTACAAACCACGAAGAAGGCTCTTGTAGACATATTAGACTCTAATTTACCGATTTTTATGAAACATGTTGCGTATGTGATGCATCAATTCAAGGCCATTCAAAATATAAAATCACAATTAACGCCAATAGACGGACTTCTCCATATAGATTTTTCAGAAAATTATCAGTGCAAATACGGTCAAGAAGTACAATCTGCTCACTTTGGGGGTTCAAAGATACAATTATCCTTACATACTTCCGTCTACTACTCTACCCAATTAGTACCTCCACACAATTATTCAGAAAGTACATCCTTCTGCACTGTCTCAGAAAATGTTAGGCATGATCCAGTTCTCATCTGTGTTCATTTACAAGCATTGGTAAATAGAGTTAAAGAGTTATCTCCAGATCTGAAAAACTTGCACATTTTGAGCGACGGGCCTTCTACGCAATATCGGAACAAATCTATGTTTCACTTGATAGCATCATATTTAAGCAAAGAGTTTAGCGTTGATTCTATCATTTGGCACTATAGCGAACGGGGACATGGCAAAGGTGCCCCTGATGGAGTGGGTGGTTGCATCAAACGAACTTGCGATAACCACGTTGCAAGAGGCCATGATGTGGCTAGTTTGGATGAGATGATGTTATGCTTGGGGAATAATTGTAAGGGAATTGAAGTTTATAGGATCAATGAATCACTAGTTCCTGAAATTCAACAACTAATTGACAACAGCACTACACGGCCTTTCAAAGGTACGTTTGGAATTCACCAGTTAACATGGAGTGTTAAAGACCCAGGACTTATCCACGCGAGACGTTTAAGTTGCTTGGGATGTGCTCCTCACCAGATATGTCCACATTACGAAATTGGTCGAATTCAAATAAACCACATAAGGGATTCGATAATGCCTGGCACATCTAGAAACATAGCCACTCCTGATTCATCTTTGTACAATTTGTCGCCTGATTGCCCTGAAAGATCAGGATCACCAGACTCCTCATCTGAGCATTTGCCTATCCGTGATTCTCCTGTGGCTCCAGCTACTCCTGAGGCTCCGACTGAGCCAAATTCACCAGGACTATCAGATAGACTGACACCAGATCTTTCTATCGAAATATTTAACCAAAGGCATAGACCCCAGAAGAGAAGAATCTATTCAGACGACTCTGAGGCCTCAGAACATTCACCACAGAAAAAACGGCCGACTAATTTCATGTGGGACGATTCGGACGACGATAACATATTTTAATATTCTGTTCCTTTATATGCCTACAGAAGCATAAGGTCTGTTCTGTGGACAAATTTCGATTATTTTTTTGTACTGATTTGGTATAGATTTTTGATTATGACTTGTTTAGGAGTTGAGGAGAACTCTATTTTATTTTATTTTCTTTTGTTTATATTCTTGATCTTATTGATATGATTATATAAGGTCAATTTTTGTTCCCTTCTGTAGACAACACAATCTCTTCTGTAGAGGTAAAAAAACTAAAAACGTGATTTATTCCTAAAATATCCAAGACTGATCTCTAGTGATATTATTGTAAGAATATTATTTTCTAACTTTAAATAAATATAACGTTTCACAAAAAATCATGAAGTTTTATTATAAATATTTTGTAATGTTCACTTTTTGTGTATGACCCTTAAACTGCAACTACATGACATTTGACACTTGACAATTTCTTTTTTTCTATACCCTGTCCATTGCAGGTTTGCAGTTTTGCAGTTCATTGCTGGTTTTAAACTGTTAAATTGTGTTAAACTATATAAAATTGTCAGTTTTTGATCCGACCAATTAGAACCTCTTGAACCTGAACATTTTTTTGACGGGTTTTGATTTGACTACAGTATTTAAATATATTTTTTAGAGTTTGACATAACGGTTTTTAATAGATTTCTTCCCTGGAGGCTGTTTAGTTGAACATTGAAATTTATTAGCGGAAAAAAAAATCAAAAATAAATATGGCATACATGCGACATATCGGTTTTTGTTCCGACGCTCCTTGAACATCAAATTAATCAATATATTTAACGTTAACAGCTAAAAGGCGGAACGAAAGTTGCTCGAATGTGTCATGGTCTCTCAAAGTATCTGCGGTGGTGGCCTGTGTGCGTCGTCGGGTCGTTACGTTTAATAAAATATGGCTGAGCGAAGCGATGACTGATTCACATGTCATACTCGTGAACGGGTGATGTCTGTGGAGGCTGGTCTGATCTTGCAATCTTATTTTTATTGGTAGTAATATTCTTTCTTTTTCTTGTTTCAAAAATACTGTAAGACTTATTTTATTTTAAATTAAGCAATACCTGTTTGTTTGATATAGGAACCCAGATCGCTGAGCTCGCTGTACCAACTCCGTTAACTGAATCTAAGCTGGACTTACTTCTAATTAAAATTAATTGACTTAATAAGATAGGAATTGCCCTAGCTGGGTAGACTACCCCAGAGCTCTTTCCCATAAAAGAGTGACGATCGCCTCACCCGTGGTCACACCTCGTTCTAACGCCAAGTTTCACTACGTTTCACACCTCATCAAATTTCCATTACTCGCGAACAAACCGTTGTCCGCGGTATGCGACCGCGTATTTATTATTTAACCAAGATACAATTTTATCTTAGTCGACCCGGGCACAACGGTGACACTCCGTGTACGTGTGAGCTCGAGCGCCGGTGACCTTGAGCCACAGACCACCACATAACGATAGACGTCGCTTTCAGCGAGTTTTACTAAAAGATGCAATCGGCAAAATTCAGGGGGGTGCGGGGGTGTAACTCTGGCTGTGATTGGATATTTAATAGTGACACGTAACACACCATTATCAAATGTATTCGAATTAGTAATGTGGTAGGAGTCGATATTGATATCGATGGACTTTTTTCGTACTTGATGATTAATATAACGGTGTTAATAAGTTAATAAAACAATTCATCTTATTTAATACTAACTTTTATATCAAAACTCGTTAATATAGATATTATATTTTGTCAATCAATCTATTTGCCATAATCAGTTTCGGAGAAGTTTGAAAAAATAAATACGTAATAGCCAGTTTTGAAAAACTGGCTATTACGTATTTATTTTTTACCAACCATTTTTAAAATGTTTTGTCATAATATCATGTCTTTCATTGTTTTACAAGACATTTTTAGATTGGTCGCGTAATATTTTATCAGACGGATAAGTTTAACGATTAAGACGTTTGTATCTTGGACTGCTAAATGTTGAACATATCTCTAACAAATCGGTATTTGTACTTGGTTGATTAATTGCTTGATGTTTTATAGTTTTATTATTGGAGAGAGAACTATCGGAGATATGCATATCTGAAGTCATTGGTATATCTTGATAATTTTAAGTACAATCCTGCAACAACAAGGATAATGAAAGTTTTAAACGTATCAAAAATATAGAAGTTAGATTAGATTAGATCTTTATAGGCGGTACCTTAAGTGACAAAGAAGATATCATCGATGGTCTATGCTGTAAGGTAGTAACTGGCCTCACTGGTGAACAATATGAAGTTATGGCTGAAGCAAATTCACCTTTTGAAGAACCCTAAAACATTAAAAAAGGTTGATATGAATATTCACCTAGTTGCATTATATTGAAATGCATATTTCAATTGTAGGTAGTAGGTATTTCATAGTTAGTTACTGAACAAGCGTGGGTTCAGCATTACTAAACAACAGTCGCCGCTTTTTCATTAGTTGATAGCTATCCGCGGCAAAATGTCATATAGCATATAACGCTATATTTGGTGGAAAAAAAATTTCGTCTTGTTTTGTAGCTTCTATCCATTTTATTTTCAAGTTTGGGCATTTCGGAAACCTTTTAAAACAAAAGTTAGTTATCTTTAAACAATAGATTAAAATAAAGAAGTTAAAAAAAGTGGGCATTGAATATTTTGACTAAAAAAAAAAAAATTTAAACCAACTAAAACTGATTATACTCGTACAATGCCAATAACAACCTAAAAAACTTTATTTTTAGTACATATACACTAAACCTTCGGTTTGGTTACGAAAACTAGAGGTATAGAAATGATATTTTGCTAGAAATTGCTAAAGTCAACATTACATTTTATGTGAAAGCTTCTTATTGTTTTAATTGAATTTACCAAAATACACCAGCGGATTCGATTTCGTTCTCATAACCGAATAATGTCATAACGGTATAACAAAGTTCAAAACTTATTAAAAAATTTTCGAGACTTGTAACAAATTTATCGACAAGTTGATAGGTTCTAACTTGAGCAGCACTCACCAAAACAGAGGGAGATAGTGCTTTATGCATTTACAACATAATGAAAGGGACTTTTTAAAAGACATCAACGCGTGCATTTTTCTTAATTTATAATTGAATTTTTACACCAATTTTAAATTTATCCTTTTACGTCACAAAATTGTACTTACTGTTACGTTGTAAATTCAGGTCCCTGTCTACCTTTAGAAAAAGATTCGCAGTAATTAAAATCAACAATTACCTGTAGACACTGTTGGTATAGTCATTGTGGCTTGTTAGACTATAATCCATTTTTTCTTCACATTAAAGACATGGAGCCTTAGCTGACACATTACAAGACACACTTTTCTTGCATTTTCAATTAATACACATTTCTAAATCAGTTTTAGCGAGACTTTGCATTAATTTGGAGAAAATTAAGATTGTTTACGTTTCGTATTTGACATAACACCAAAGACAAAATGACAGCCACCGTAGCGACACCTACCGGTAGCGGGGCGAAGTGGCTGTCAGCTTTTAGTTTCACATAAAAAGATTCAATTTTAAAAATAGCCGATACAGTTCCGATAATAAATAACATAATAAATTAATATGTATAATGTTAACTTTAAGTAATTAAATTAAACTCAAACAAATCCGGAAATGAAACTATTTTTTCTATAAGGACTTTTATCTAGAACATTCGAACGGGAGAATTATTTTTTATATGAATATTGTCTCTGCCCGTAGGGGTTACCAGAGAGGAAACTAATACTCCCTAATATTTAGACAGGGTATTAACTCGAGTGGAATTGATTTCCAAATTTAAAAAATGAACGCAATTCAGATTGCTAAACGTTAAATTATCGATAGTTTGTCGTAGAGCCGTTGACAGATTCATTCTCTGTCGGAGCGAGTTGTGAAGGACGTCATATTTCACGTTTTAGTACTGGCAAGTCAGATGTCTAACGAGAACAGAATGTGATAATTTTACACATTTTTTGGGAAGATTTCGAGACATGGCATTCCGGTTTGAGTGTTTCCGGCTAATGGGAAGTGACAGCGACACGACGCCGAAACGAGATTCATTCTCGTCGTTGTGGTCCAAGGAGTGGCTAGGAGAATCACTTAACGAGGAATCCGTGCTCCGATCGACCGTGCGTGACGCCGCTGGCAGCCACGCGCCGCAATAAGTGCTCACAGCGCGTGGTTCGAGAAGCCCGTCTCGCCGCCAGGATTTAGAGCTGGGCCCTAAAGCCTGGACGCGAGACCTGTTTCTCCGGGGTACCAGCGGCCACCTGCTGCCAGACGAGCTGTCGCCGCCTAGCAGATGAGCAGGCGTTGACGGTTTTTTTTTACCCAATAATTCTGGGATCATTGTTTTTTGTATTCTTGAACATTTTTACAATAAGGTTTCGACACCTCAACCTTTATTTTCGTTTTACTATCCAACTACACCAAGCGTTGGTGAAGTTGTGAAACATTTGAGGATCTGCGAGTTCGACCTGTGTTGTGAAGTTGTGTGGTAACGTCGTCTCCAGATTCGGATCGACTATACGATCCTGGCGCTCATAATTATTAATTTTATATCGGTATAACCCCACGGTTCTCTAGTTTATTGGCTTTAGACGTTTAATGGTTTTGATACAGTTAAACTGATTAAAACATTTAATTTAATATTTTTATAGACGGAGTAATTTAATTTTTTATTTCAACAACATACTCCGGACGGTACTGGTTTTATCCCAACCACCCCACGACCATAGCTCTTACCACTGAAATATTAGCTGGCTGGTTAGGTGGTAGTAGTAGGAACAATATTATAAAATTTATTTCAAATTAAAATTATCATCGACTCGCTGGGTCACTTTTGACTCTTAGGATTTTCTTGTGTTTTAGGGGGTGTTATAGCTTTGTAATAAGGTTTTGATTAATTTAAACAGCAAATTATAGTTGGCAAAATTGTTAGAAAATTTACCGGAATTTAATTTGAGATTGACCCTTAGGGTCAATTTCGACTGATAGTTTTTTTTGTTATTTTCGGCGTAATAAATTAAAATGAGTAACGTAAATGATTAGTACCTAACATATTATAAGGAAAAATTGTGACTAACCCCCTCTTTTAAATAATAGTAGTGAAATAAAATTTATGATTTTATTTTATTGTTGTGAAACAAGATTTAGGGTTTGTGTTCTATTACAATATACTGCCTAGCTGTTGAACATTTTATGGTTTTATTTTATAACAACCCACTGAAGCTTGCGTTTGGGATTTTATTTCTTTTCCCCAAAAGGGATAAAATCGCAAATGTAACATTACCGATGAAATGAAATATTATCTTTTTGTAAGCTAGAAGTTTTGCTTTACTTTCTACACAATTTTACAGCGCAATACGGCATATTTATATTATTAATAATGAATTTTAGCGTGCCGCGGCGCTGTCAAACTAGTATGACTGAATCTAGGTTTGGCGGCGTGTTACATACATATCCAATGGGTTACATATGTAGTATGAGTGACGTTACCCTCGATAAGTGGTCTGTGCCTTGAGTGGAACGTGTAAACGCTAGGGATGATAACGAAATGGAATTTAGACTTGTGCCAAAGAAGACGTATAATGTTACATAGTATATTATGTAATGTAAACCTGTGCAAGGACAATTATATAGGAAAGTGAAAAATAGGTTAAATTTAAAATCAAATTTTAATATCTTTATTGTTGAAATTTTGCATTCACAATGCTATATAGATATAGGATAAAATTTTTACTAGAAAAAAATCAACCCTATCTACTGACCTCAATAGATAGGGTATCGCAACTGGAACTACGGGTCCGGTTGTGTTTTCAGAGGTACTACGGGGTTCCGGTTCTAGCCCCCCGCTGGTCGTGCCTTTAACCAGGCGCCTCCGGCGGGATCCGGACATGGGTTGGACTCGTAGTGGCATGTGGTTAGCTGTAGAGCTTGGGAATGTTCGTTTGTCCTGGTATTGTGTGCCAGGACTTCCAAACTCGTGCACAGCGAGCGGGGCCTAGTAGCGGTCTCTGAGGGGCCAGAAGCGAAAAGTCCTGCGGGGAACGTGAGTTTCCCTTATAGTTGGCAGCTTTGTCCGGTGGTTTTCATTGGACATTGGTGTTGACATCTCCGGTACTAGTCTGGATAACTAGTAGAGACGGCCTCCTAGATGCCGTAGGTCTCCGGTCCAGCCAGCCGCGTAGGACGTGGGAACTGGCTAGGCTCCCGGATGGGTTCCGAGAAGTGAGTGTGCTTACTACTCCGCTACCAAGGTGGACACTTGGGAGTCGACTTTAGAGTCGACGACCCTAGCAGTGGCAACTGCGAGTTGTGCCCTTCGTGCAACGAGAAGTGAGCGAGCTCGACAGCTCCGGCTACCTATCTGGACAATAGGCAGTGAACTACACGTGTTCACGGGGATACTCTCCCGAGACACTAGTCTTATGAGTACCGAATGAAGAGCGCGCTGCGGCGGGCACTAATTTGGCGTCAAGACCTAACGTTGGTGGTCTCCTGCGCGAGTGTCTACTGGCGCAGGGACGTCTGGCACTTCTTGCATAACCTAACGGTTGGTCTCGAGGTGCCAGTACAAATAAACTTAGTGAATTAAGGAGAGGGGATGTCCCGGAGATACGTGCCTTACGTGTCCTTGGAGAACTGCCTGTAAGCTGGTGCATATCATTTATCTTGAGGTATTTGAGAGCTCTCGGGGTAGGTGGTAGCTTAGGGAAACTACCACACCAGCGTCGTGCAGACGGCCACCGAGCAGATTCCACGCTAGGAGCGTCAGCGTCAAGGATTCGCAGCCACCGTCTCCATTATATGTAAGTGCTGCTAAATTATTGTTTAGGTTAGTGATAAGTCTTGTCGTGCTGTAGGGAGATCACTCGCAGATCTCTCTGTAGCAAACAAATTTTGGTAGCAGAGCGTAGTTAATCCACGGATAACCTCAATTAGTTATAAGTTTTAAAGTTGGTTGGTTATACCAACCAAATACTTAGAATAAGTAGTGTAGTGCTTACAATTTCCATTACATTATTATTACATTTCAATTACATTTGGGTTTGAATTTAGTTGAATAAGATTGACTCACCGCGGCGGTGAGTTAGTAATTGTCCGATAAATATTTAAGCATTTTGTTTGTTTTTTGATTGCTTGAAAACTTAATTTAGAATTAAAAGTTAAAGTCTATAAAACACAGTGGGCCCAGCAGCATTGAAAATTGTTGAAAAGTTAATTTGTTGATCTCAATCTGAAAACATATTTTAAATAGGTATTGCAGTTTTCATTATATATTGTTTGTTAACTTGTGGTAGTTTCATGACTGGCCAACGTACATTATTTAATTAATACTTTTTTTTTCTCTTGGAAATTAATTCAAGTTTGATTCATTTGTAACATTTGTTTGATTCATTCATAACGACTTAGGCAATTTTAGCATAAAATTTGTTAGATTATTACATAACGGTTTATGCAATAATAGTAATAGCACATCTTGTTTTGTTGGCACATTTTTGAAAACCCATTTTAGTTTTATTTGGTTAATACATTGATTAAAATTTGGTTGGTTTTGCTTAACGGTTTATGTAATAATAATTGCACATCTTATTTGTAAGTGCGCTTCTCGTTGCAAACCCGTATAAGTTTTTTTTTGTACCTATTAATTTTTTTTGTTGCTGCATGGTAATTAAAGTGTGTAGGAATCTTACCCCGGGTTTGTGCTTTTGTTGGAGAATTATTCTCATCTCTCGTACATTTAGTTTTTTGGTGACAACGCGATGGCGAAGGCAGTCCTGGCCAAGGAGCTGCGATGGTTCGTGTCCGTGCAAGGTCTGCTGTCCCGGAGTGACCGAGACGACGCCATTTTGAAGCGGGCGGAACAGCTGAGATTGCGGGTCTCTTCGGCTGAGATGGCCAAGGAGGCTTTGTCGGAGACTGCGCCGCCTCCCAGCAAAGAGGTGTGGTCGGCATACGAGGAGGACATTCGCTCCCGGTTCGAGCGGGAAGCAGCAGAGAAGGAGGGAACTACTCTGCCTGGGTTGGGAGACCTCATGAAGTTCCTCGAATACGAGGCTAGGGTCGTGGAGATCTCCCAACCTGACCTGCCGCCATCAGGGGCGCAGGCCTGTAGGTGCGGCAATTTGCAGGGGCGCCGGGCGCCTCCCACTGTACAGCCGCAACGAGGACGCACTACCGCGCGACTGGCGGCGCTCACGTTAGCGGCCGGCAGAGACCCGGCCTGTCTACAGTGTGGCCAATCGGGCCATGCTTTGCTGCGATGCCAGGAATGGCAGGGGTTGCCAGTGGTGGATAGGCGGCGCATGGCAAAGCGCAAGGGTCTGTGCTTTGGCTGCCTGGGGGACCATTTTGAACGAAATTGTCCCAGGCCCCAGCGCTGCAGTGCGTGTGGCGGACCCCACCATCTGTTGTTATGTGCCAACAGGTCGGGCGGGGCTCCATCAACCCCACAAAAGCGGCGCAACATGGGCGGAGGTGCTCCAGGGCGGAGCCCACCCCCAACGGACTGGAGGCCCAGTCCTGCGCGCGGCGCGCCCACTTATCGGGAGGTGAGCCATGCGCCGGCGCGCGCACCCATAGAGGGCCCCGCGCCTGCAGGCTACCACACGGCCGGCCCTAGTGCGAGTTGGGCCCCCACGGGCGGGGGCCCGGCAGTTGACACAAAGGGTGGACCCCTACCCGCACCGGGCTCTGTGCGCGCTAGCATAGAGCAGCGCGACCCAACGGTGCCACAGCGGTTCTCGCCGCCGCTGCACGAGTATCCACGGCTGGAGTACCACCCGCCGTACCATCGGTATGGTAGAGCGGCCGGATATGTCCCCCTTAATATGGCGATGTGCATTCGCCGCCCCTACTACTACCCGGGGGCCCCCTTTGAGACGGAGCATCAGGGGAGTCCATAACTAGCCTACCCCTCTGAAAGAGCAGAACCGCGGACGGTTCTGCTGCCTACTGCGGCGGTCCGCGTTTGGGGCCCTCAAGGAGACTCTGTCACCATCAGAGCATTGTTGGACTCGGGAGCCCAAGGTTGTCTCATGTCCACACGAGTGGCCCAAAAATTGGGCTTGGGTCTCGAGGCCCCCTCAGTGCCGTTACTGGGGGTTGGGGGCATGCAAGTTAGAGGTCTGACGGGGCAGACCCACGTCACCTTCTCAGCGGTGCATTCCTCTACTTTGAGGATTTCGGTTATGGTCACGGTAATGGACACCATTGTGGGCTAGCAGCCCTCTACCGATCTGCTCCCAGGAATACGGGAACGTACCACGGGTCTAGATCTGGCCGACATCTGGAAGAACTTCCCATGGGCCATTTTATCAGGCCAACACGTCACGGTTGCCGTCCGGAAGGTTTGTAACTAGGTTGCCCTTAATAGCTTCTCCTCCTGCTTTAGGGCAGTCCAGGATATTGGCGGAAAAGCGTCTGCTGGCCATGGAACGGCGCATGCGGCGTGACCCCGTACTTCGTGATAAATACATAGAGTTTATGCGCGAGTATGAGGCATTGGGATGTGACCCAATGCCTCCGGCTCGAGTGGATTGGAGCTCAACTGAGCACTACTTCCTGCCTCACCATGCCGTGGTAAAGGCTACTTCGGGTAAGTTGAGAACAGTGTTTGACGGATCAGCCACCACGACTACAGGGGTGTCATTGAACCAGTGTCTACATTCTGGTCCCAAGTTGCACCGGGATGTCGTTGATATTATCCTGAACTTCAGAAGACATCAGGTGGTGTTTGGAGCCGACATCCGGATGATGTTCAGACAGACGGTCATCCACCCGGATGATAGGCGTTTCCAACTGATACTCTGGCGTGAAAACCCGGATGACACGGTGACCGTCTATGAGCTCAACACCAACACGTATGGGTTGAAGTCCAGTCCATATATCGCCATCCGATCCTTGTTAGAGCTGGCTGAGCGAGAAAAGGCCCGCTTTCCCCGCGCAGCCGCTGTACTGACACGTGACCTGTACGTCGACGATGTCTGAACTGGGGCCGAAAGTGTTAAGGAGGCTCTCACACTGCGGGATGAACTTATTGCACTTCTTGCAGCCGGGGGATACGAGTTGCGGAAGTGGTTGTCCAACGAGCCTGGTCTTCTAGAAGGGATTCTGTTGGACCACCAACAGAACCCTGACTTGTTTGCGGAGGCGGAGGACCCCAACATGATAGCGGTTTTAGGTATGAATTACCAACCTGTCAATGACATTTTCACTTTTCAGGTGGACCTGGAGCCCCAGAGGGTCTGGTGTAAGAGGACGGTGCTGTCCACCATTGCCCGTATGTTTGATCCGAACGGGTGGATCAGTCCGGTGATCTTCTCGGCCAAGTGCCTTTTGCAGCAGCTGTGGATGCTGGGCGTCACGTGGGACGAGCCGCTCATAGGGCCTCCATCAGATACCTGGCTCGAGCTAATCTCTACCATTAAGGAAGTCAACCGGGTCGCCCTACCTCGTCGTATTTTGCCGCCAGGCAAATCCCAGGTAAGTCTACATGGCTTTTGCGATGCTTCCGAGCGGGAGTACGCTGCTGCAGTATACCTACGAACTGTTGACTCCGACGGCCGGGTCAACGTCGTATTACTTTTAGCTAAAAGCAAGGTTGCTCCAATAAGAACTCGTCTGACCATCCCTGAATTGGAGTTGAGCGGGGCTCATCTACTAGCCAGGTTGCTAGGTCACGTTCAAAGTCAAAGTCAAAGTCAAATTATTTATTCAATGTAAACCTTTACAGGCACTTATTGACGTCAATACTAATAATAATAAAAAAACAGTTAACTAACTTATAGTTAAGACTTAATAACTAATCTAACGAGCTATTATAGTCTGTGCCAGACAAATCAAGTGGTAAGTAATATAAATTGGAGAGTTTTTGAAGTAAAATAAAGTAGCGGCTGAAATGAGTTTTGGAAAACATTAGTACCTAACCAATAAGGTTGACATTTTTAATCATTCAAATATCTTTTTTTATAAAAACTTAAGCATAAAAAAACGTCAAAAATTAATAAGCATAAACTTGTGTGTTTTAAAATTGTTTCGTTTTTCGTCTTGGTACAAGCACAGAATAACTAATACTACTACCGTACAGAAGGTTCACCCTCCAACGACCCCCACGCGAAACTGAAACCTATCTCGTGACCCGAGCGTTCATATTCCGATAAGCACAGCCGACTCGATATCGATTTGACGTCCGTCAGGAGCGCAGGGTATACGCGCGCGCGTAGGGATTACGAGTTAAGAGGAAACACCACGCCGACGCGGCACCCAAAACTCCCACACAAAACACAGAAAAACGATGCCCCGCAGCCCCCTTCCAAAACCGGACCAACCCCCACCACCCCTTCAGCAACGGTTAAAGAAAGATACCCTTCACGTCCGTATGCTTGATTCCTTTGCATTAAGTCATTTATTTAATAACCAGGAGCCTTCAAAATTAAGCGAAATCACTTCGTTTTAAGGCGTCTTCAGAAACATTAAGGCACTCGTTTAAAAAAAAAATCAAACATACAGACACAGAAAATCTCCTCCCCCAACCGACGCTTAAATAAAAATTGGTCTAACTCTGAAGGAGGAAACAGGGGACCACGAAACGCCGCTCCCCCGCGCCCCGCATGAGAATCCCGAACGCCACGCCGACGCAGTGTTTCCTCTCAAGGCTAGATAGATCGCGCTTTAAGTTTTTTCAAACCATCTGAGACATAGAAAATAATGGTTTAAATTCTGGAAAAAAAAAAAACTATGTATTAGTTAAGGATCCAATCTATTCAAAGTCTCATTCAGTTACAAAATCCAATAAACATAACTCGATAAAAAAAAATATATATATATATATAAATAAAAAAACCCAAAGTTACTCCTTTTTGTAATGTTTTTTCAATATTATGACTAAGCTACTGATAGATAGATAGATAGATAGATAAAAACTTTATTTACTGCTAAAAGACACACACATGTTGGTACACAAAATCACAATAAAAAACATAGTACAAAAAAAAAGAATATAATAAATATGTGTGTGTGTGCCGCAGCAGCAGAATGGTGGCAGCTCATCGTCATATTCGCTAGCCGCGAATTGCTGGTTTTCAGCTACAACCGTGAGTGTAAACGCGAGTACGTTTGCCAACGTTAGAAAAAAAAATCAAAACTATAACTAAAAATTAAATACTAAATATTAAACTTAAATAACCTGTGATGATTGTGCCTATTTGCTTGCCTAAATTGCAGCTGAGATGAGATATACCTAATAAGTAAGTGGTAGATTTAGATCAATCACACTCAACGTTCACCGGGAGTTGGCCGCCACCGTTGACATCCGAGATGTCTTTGCATGGTCCGACAGCCAAGTCGCACTGGCATGGTTGCGCGCGGCGCAACATACTCTGGAGATCTTCGTGGGAAACCGGGTTTCCCAAATACAGAGCATCCCAACTAGCAAAGTAATCCTATAAAGAAAGATTGTAAGTCTGTCACTACTAATAACGTCCTTATAAAGACATTGCTGTAGACTATTTAACTTATAATAGCATTTGCCAAGCCTTAACATATTTAAGTGCATTCATTTTTATATCTCGGTCTTATAGTTCGCTACAACACTGACCTACAAAACATCTATAGGACACTTTTACTAGTAATAGCATTTCAGAAACGTAGATATTCTCAAGAGGATTTGTCTTTGTAAGTTAGTCTTATAGTTAGCTACAAGATTTTCTTTTAGGACACTTTTAGGAATAAGTCTCCTATAATTGTTTACTGTAAAACTAAATAATCTAGAATAACATTTTGATCCTATAATAGCATTTTGTAAGAAAACAAGATATAATAATATAGTTAGCTGAGATTACTATAAGTTTGCGCCGGTATAGTTTTGCTCGAGACTCTTTTAAATCTAATAGTACTTAATAAGAGCGCTATTTGATCAAAAAAGCTTATAAGCTACTACATCAATTACTTTATTAGTAAACGTCAGCCATTTTGTTGAGATTCAGCTGTTCCCCTTCGTCTTGAGGAAATTTGAACATGAATTTAAGCGGTTGGAAACGATTGAAAAGGAGTAATGGTTACAGGAGAAAAGTGACAAAAAGGTATAGAGAATTAATGAAGCCATGTTCTTCAGGAAAAAAATCAACAGGATCAGGAAGTAAATCAAGCGCGTCAAGTTCGAACGCAGGTGAAGTAAATGAGGGTTCTGCGACCAAAAATATTTTTTCACCCCTAGCCCACCACTCAGATAGTGAAGAAGATGAAAATTGGGAAAAAGAATACGATTTACATATCGAAGAAAACACTGACTATGAAAAAAAATATGAATTGCTTAAAGATATGCAAAGCTGGGCTATAAAATTTAATATACCACCTAGCCCTCAACGAACTATCTACTATTTTGAACAAAAGATTAAGTAATGTTTTACCTAAAGATGCTCGGACTTTATTACATACCAACAAAGAAACGTTGCATATTACAATCTCGGATCCAGATCCAGATCTTCGATGTAATGGTCATATATGCTGTACTGGGAGCAAGTCGGGCACCAAAAAAAGATTTGATGCAATAAAACTATTATATTTTCTTGACTACAAATGAAATGAGTAGGTCTATACATATTGTTTAAATAAACTGGAAATCCACACCAATTGCAGCTATCGGATAACACAAAATGTGTATTAGTCCAAGGCCATCTCATATTTGTCAGTAAAATCAGTGAATATTTGGTCAAAAAACAGTTGACATCAAGAAATACAACCATCTTGTTAACTAAATCCTAAAAAAGTAAATTTAGCATTAGCAGGCATATTTCAAGGGAACCCTAATTTGTTTTTAAATGGAGGCGAGTTATCTGGACTGAAACTGCTACAAGTACTAATTTACCTACAATGATACTATAAAGTACTTAATGAAGAGCAATTTCAAAACATGGCGAATATTCATAAGAATTGATGAAATATTTTTTTTACAACAATATACTAATGTGCTATTTTTCTGAGGGGATTGTGAAAATAACTAAATTGCGGTACACATTTACAGTAAAAATGACTTCCCCACGAGTTCATACACTATATTGACAATATATTATTAGTAATTAATGTTTTACAATAATACAAAATAATAGTAATAGAAACCTTCCTTTTTATTAAGTATTTACCACAAAACAACCGTAACCACCAGCCGAAGGAACAAAAAAGATAACTTCTAATAAAATATACTTATTACTAATAACTAAGTACATTACTAGTGCATTAAAAACAAGATTGCTGTAGTAAGATACTTATGTCAGATATTAACAAGAGCGTTTGTGCTTGTAATTGTGTAGTCTCATATCATTATAGAAGCTATTGCGCTTGGTCAAGTATATTATAGGGTTTTGTAACATTTTCAAAGATGATTATAAGATAGTTATAGAAATAAACGCTCCTATAACTGCGCCCAAATCCTGCATTGTAGCATGATACAAGTTTCTTATAAGTGACAATAAAAGTAGACTTGAGATCTTTATAAGTACTTATTTTGCTAGTTGGGATTGGAATTCCTATCATCTGGAGATACGTCCCGGGTGATATTAACCCGGCGGACTGTGCTTCTCGGGGATGCACTGCTCCGGAATTGGTGGACCACCACCTCTGATAGGGACCAGCGTGGCTGGAGTCGCCTGAGACTTCTTGGCCTGTCCAGCGGCTGGACAGGACGGTCAAGATCTTGCCTGGGATGCGTGTGCATGCCCTGGCCGTGGAGACGGCCCTGGACCCCGACTGGCTTCCTGGGCGGTACAACAGTTTGGACAAGTTGCTGGTGGTGACCAGCTGGATGAAAAGGTTCATCCATAACTGTCGACATCCGCGGGAAAGATCTTTGTGCCCAATTGTGAGTGCGTCGGAGCTCGCTACTGCACTGGGTTTGGGTATTGCAGGCGGACCGCTTCAAGGCTGAGCTTCTGGTTCTGCGTGAGGGCCGCGCAAAACTAAAAGGAGCGGTCGCCCGGTTAAATCCTTTTACAGATGCGGAGGGGCTTCTGCGTGTTGGAGGCCGACTTCGGAAAGCCGACCTGCCTTACGGGAGTCGCCACCCCCTACTCTTACCGAAAGATGGATCCTTGGTCAAGCTCCTGGTGTCCGATCGACACATCCGTAACGCGCACGCAGGGTGCGGCGCATTATTAGCCATCCTAAAAAGGGAGTTTTGGATATTGTCTGCTCGAAGAGCCATCCGTGGAGTGCTCTTCCGGTGTTTGCCTTGTTACAGGTTGCGGGCGTCACTCATGCAGCCGCAGATGGGGGATCTGCCTTCGGACATAGTTACTCAGTCTCGTCCATTCTCGGGGGTCGCAACAGATTTTGCGGGACCTTTTTCGGTAAAGACGACCACGCTTCGCAACGCTCGGGTTGTGAAAGTCTATTTGTGTGTGTTTGTGTGCCTGGCCACCAAGGCCGTCCACCTGGAAGTGGTTTCGGCGTTGTCCACGGAAGCCTTCGTCGCCGCGTTGGATCGTTTTGTGACGCGTAGGGGTTTGCCTTCACTTATTCGCTCCGAGAATGGCACAAACTATAGGGGTACGGCTACCTATCTAAAAGATGTTTATAAGTTTTTAGAAACTAATGTAGATAATTTAAGTCAAATCCTCGCTCGGAGGGGGGTAACTTGGCGGTTCAGTCCCCCAAATTGCCCCCACTGGGAAGGAATCTTTGAGGCTGCCGTCAAGTCAGCAAAGACCCACCTCCGCCGCGTGATAGGAGAAACGGTCCTGACGTTTGAGGAGCTTGCTACAGTATTCTGCAAGGTAGAGGCGGTCCTCAACTCTCGTCCTCTCTGTCCCCTGTCCCCGGATCCCAACGATCTGGAGGTCCTGACTCCTGGTCATTTTTTGATTGGGCAGCCGCTCACTGCTCTGCCGGAATACCCATGGAGGGAAGAGCGTACAACCCGGTTGTCACGCTATCAGATGTTACAACAAATGGGCCAGGACTTTTGGAATTGCTGGTCAGTTGAATTGAATGTTGAATTGCACCTGCTGCAGCAAAGGGTGAAGTGGATAGACAGGACTGAGCCTCCTCGGGAGGGAGATTTGGTTTTGTTGAAGGAGGCTAACTTGCCATCCTTGGTTTGGCGCCGGGGCCGCATTTTAAAGTTGTTAGTTGGTGAGGACGGAACTCCACGCGTCGCGGAGGTGTTGGTCGGCGGTTCGATTCTGCGACGAGCCCTAGCAACTCTCTCTCGTCTCCCGATTGAAAGAGCTAGCGGTCTGAGGTTGGCCCTTCAGACCGAAGCGGCGGGATGTATGGAATAAAACGTGAAACAGAACACATCGCTCTGTCTCGCTCGGCCGATGTGACGTCGCGCGGCACTCAGCTCTGTGTTTCTGTCTCAATTCAATTGTCCGAATTATTTGCAATTGTTATGTGTCACATCACTTTTTTCCCACCACTATTGCTGCTAAGTTGATGGCGTCTAGACCACCTTTTGAGTAACTTAAATTGTTTTGTGTTTGAGTTTATTCGGGTTAAACTTTAATTGTGCCGACGGCGCGGCTACCGATTATTAATTATTTTGTGTCTATGTACCGTGTAAATATCAGTAAAAGTCGACAGCTGTTGTCGGCAGTTCTCCAAGGACACGACACGTGCGTGACGTGTCCTTGGAGAACTGCCTGTAAGCTGGTGCATATCATTTATCTTGGGGTATTTGAGAGCTCTCGGGGTAGGTGGGTAAGCTTAGGGAAACTACCACACCAGCGTCGTGCAGACGGCCACCGAGCAGATTCCACGCTAGGAGCGTCAGCGTCAAGGATTCGCAGCCACCGTCTCCATTATATGTAAGTGCTGCTAAATTATTGTTTAGGTTAGTGATAAGTCTTGTCGTGCTGTAGGGAGATCACTCGCAGATCTCTCTGTAGCAAACAATAATACTTAAGACTTAACTAAGTATATAGGTGCTTACCTACGTACGTAGACATACAGACACGCGGGGACTTTGTTTTGTAATAAGTAGGTAGGTAGGTACACTAGGTGGTGATGAATGATGTTAGTGTTATTACGAGTACCTACTTACCTACCTACTTTAAACGTCAAGAGTAATTTAGGTTTATACTTACAACGTGTAAATCGTGTAATACAGAAAGTAGGTCAGTAATAGAATATTAATATAAAGTAGGCACTTACTTTACTGAATCGCTGGGCAATGAGAAGAAACTTTTCTCAGTTTGTTTTTGGTTATTATTACCACAGCCGTATATAGACAACATTAATGAAAACCGGGCATGATTACTCGTGCGTGTACTCATAGTCAGACCGTGCGTGCGGTGCGCTACTCAGCCCTCGGCCGAGGCGGCCTCCAGACCGCCCGCCCACACCCCGCGCGCCGCGCAAGGCCCCCGCGCAGGTCCAGACACACACACATACCGCGAGCGATTTTACGAGCACACATGCTTAAGTGTCGCTTCTTTTCACGGTAGTGAATATTCTCTGGCCCGGGTGCCACTTCCAAGGTTAATTTAATGAATTAGCCCAGTTGTGAAAAAGCAAAAGTGACCGTTCACTGACTGAGTGAGACAGAGTTGTCATACATTTGACAGATACAAGAGTGACAAGTTCCGTTTCACTATGGTGTCTTTTATTCTGAACACTGTTTCTTATTAGATATTCTTTTGTATGTGTTGTGTTGTCTTGTAATCGTATTAAATGTTTTTTTTATGTTGTAATGGAAAATGTCCTTCTATATGCCCTTGCTGAGTTTCTTGCTGGTTCTCTCAGTACAAGGCTCTCGCCCCATAGTTTATTTTTATTTATTTATTTGTTAAGACACAATTATAACACCATAACAAATTAGGTACCCAAGGCGATTGTGCAGCTGCCGACTAGCGTAATTGTAATTGTGTTATGTGTCAGAGTGTATGAATGTGTGGTCTCTTGTCAAGGCACCGACTAGCTACACATGAAACTTTTATATGACAGGAAGAGGACTAGAGCTACCCTATTTAATTCCCTAATCCCTACAGAACCTAAGTCCCTAAGTTCCTACGGAGCCTAAGTCCCTACAGCCCTAACCTACAGTATAAAAGTGTGATAAATAAATATATAGATAAGTACGGGATGTCTGCACCATGAGACCTAAGGTAACAGACGGAAGGTGGTGAGGAATAAGGTTTAGGCGGTGGTTATCTCACTGCCAGTCAAGCAGACTCACAAGACTGATCAGAACTGACGGCTAAGGGTGTCTTGGCCACAGTGAGGGGATTATAGTTACCAAACAAGTGAGAGTCGAAATGAAGTAGTCCGTGGTTGAGTCAACAAAGAGATTTATTTACAATTTCTATAACATTATATACTAAGATTACTGTACACACACAAATAACTATTTGACTAGTGTTTTGTCCGTGTATCTAGCAACGTAGCGCTTTCTTGCAGTCGGATGAAGTAGGCCAGCGTCCGTCGCTGACCAAATGTTCAAAGTTCGTTTGAACATTCTGGCGCCTCCAAGATGCAGGAATCCAACTCGTACAGCTCGATCGTTTCAGTCGGTACTGGTGGCTGCACCGTGCTCGTTGCCTGACGTCGGGGTTTGGGAGGTGGTCTTGTCGACTTCCTCTTGGTCGTCCTGTGTGGGATGCTGTAGATCTGCGCCTGTGGCTCGACTGCAGCCCGTCGGATAGGGATCTTGGCTCGAACCCATCTGGTTAACTGTGGACCGCAGCAATATATTAGTAAAACTAGTAATATAAGAGTAGTTGTAGTAACGAAACTAGCTAAATACGAATGAGATTCTATTTGTGCCCAAACTGTATTGTCTAACTGTGTTTGTAAATTTTGTTCCGAATTTATTAAGTGTTGGAAGGTATCTGTAGAGTAACTGTCTATTATCTTCTCTTTCGGAATGTCTTCTATTTTAGTTGTCGTTATTTCAGTGTTTATAGAAAAATTGAAACTTTTAGAAAAGGATTCTGTAACTGTGATTTTTTCAGTTCTTTTAGCAGATATTACGTTGTTCAGTGTTTTAATTATACAGTTTTCGGAGATCCTAAGAACACCAACATCGTGAATGTTTACTTCTTCTCTTTGGCCGTCACAAATTATAGATACAGTTTTTGAATGTGTTGATATAAATAGCCACGTATTTGCCATGTAGAGTTGTGTCCATATTACGTCAGAATCACTCCTAAAGGTTTTTGAATGGCAATGTGTTTGGTTGTGTTTTATGCTCTTAAACAGCTGTTCAACTATGCAGTTCGTATTAAATTGCATGTTCTTCACGGCTACAGGACTACAAATAAAGTTCATATCCTTTTGAATACAGTCATTGTACTCTTCACGATTTAATTCAATATAGTGTTCGTTGTTATAATCAAAGCCCATAAAGGTATGCTCTATCAAAATAGTTTGAAATGTATTGTCTTCATTTTTCACGGGTATAGGTGTGACGTGTACTAATACGTATTTCGTGATGTCATGAATTGGAAAATTGGCAAACACTTGAATGTGTGTGCTATTCTCTGTTATTCTAGTATTTAGTAGTTGCGTATGTGTGATTCTTAAGTTATGCGGCAACTTTTTGTTCGCCGAATCTATTATTTTTCCGACTTGTTGTGGCGATAAAACATTGTAAATTGATGCATTATCTAGGAAAATCTTTAGTAAATTTTCGTAATGCTCCATGATTTCAGAGATGTAATTGTTTGCTAGATGATAGGTTTGCATCACTTGGATCTTAATATGGTTCCCGTCTACAGATCTGTACCAAACATTGTTGTTGTTTATGAATTCAATAGCTTGATTTAATTTTGTTTGAAATTTTTGTAGTTTATTGTGTATTCTCTCTTCAGTTTGATTGACCGTCGAGATAGTGGATATCATAAATTTTGTTTGTTGGTTAGATGCTTGAATTAATAAACGTTGATTATCTTGTAGTGTGTTTATATCTTTGTAAACTTCATCATTAACTCCAAATACGGAGGTCAAAAATTGGCCTAACAAACCCCTTTTCTTCCTTGTATGTTCTGTATTGGTTAAGGATTGAATAGACTTTTCAAACTTCGTTCTTTCTTCTTCTAAGTGAAGGTAGAATTCATTACAATGCGTTTCATAAGTAAAATTTTGCGATCTGTGACAGAGGTTTTTAAATTGATTTGTTACTGTAACAACTCGATCTAACTGTTGTTTCATGTATGCTCGGTCGAATGCTGTTTCAATTCTGAATGTTCCGCGGTTTATGGTAGCTGTCCCAATCTGTTCTATGTATAATCCTGGATCGATATTTTTTATGGTGTACGTCCAGTTTGATGTAGTTTGTGCAGTTGTACCAATTATATGTAGTAATAACATAAACATGAATTGTAGTAATGTGAATGCCTTTGGTATATTTCTATATCGTTTATAGTTTTTGTGAGATGTTGCTACGTTACTTAGTACAGGCGTTTCTTTCGTCATGGTTTGTGAATCGTAGTAATTTTCATTTATTGGAAGCGGAATGAGCGTATGAACCGATCTTTTTAATTCGGCCCCAGTTGCCTTTTGTAGGGTGACCACTCTCGTAACACCATCTGGTCCAGGATGAATTTCTTTCACCTTTGCCATAGGCCATTTACTTGGAGTTATGTTTATGTCTTTAATGAGAACCGCGGTACCTATTTTTAGATTTTCATAATTTTTTGTCCACTTGTATCTTTGTTGTAGCTGATGCAAATAATCCTTTGACCAACTATTCCAGAAGTCTTTTTTCATTTTTTGAGTTAGTTTCCACCTGGTTCCCAGATCTGTAATGGTGTTTGTAATAGGATCTGGAACTCCAACTGCTTCACGGCCAATCAAAAAATGACTTGGTGTTAGTATTATGTTGTCGTTTATGTCTTCACTTAAAGGACATAATGGTCTTGAGTTGAGACATGCTTCAATTTGATGTAACAACGTTGTCATTTCCTCGTAGGTTAGTGTAGAGTCTCCAACCACACGTCTTAAATGATGTTTCATTGATTTTACGCCCGCTTCCCATATTCCTCCGAAATGAGGTGATGATGGCGGAATGAAATGCCAATTGGTTCCGATGTTGACCATTGCGTTTTGGAAATTTGGCGATTGTGTGATTTCAAGTATTTCTTGATATAGTACATTTTCTGTCCCGACAAAATTTGTAGCATTGTCACTGTACATATGTGAAACGTGACCTCTTCGCGCCATGAATCTACGCAGTGCAGCGATAAACGTCTGAGTCGATAGATCACCGACTAGTTCTAAATGTATTGCTTTTGTTGATAGGCATACAAACACCGCAATGTATGCCTTACAAGACTTGTGTCCTCTCCCTTTCATAGTTCTTATTTTTATGGGACCTGCAAAGTCCACAGCAGAGTGGCTATACGGATGTGATAACTGAACTCGTGGTTTTGGTAATATTCCCATTTTTTGAGATGCTGTGGTGGCCTTGTATCTAATGCATTTTACGCATTTGTTAATTAAACTTTTAACTTTCCTTTTACCACCGATTATCCAGTACTTTTGTCGTATGTAAGATAAAGTAAGCTTATTTCCTCCGTGGAGTGTTTTCAAGTGTGAGTCACGTATAATAAGTGACGTCACATAGTGGTCATACGGTAATAATATGGGATGTTTTTGATTGTATGGAAGCTGTGAATTGTGAAGTCTTCCTCCAACTCGTAATAGTCCACTATTGTCTATGAATGGATCTAACGTATAAAGTTTGCTCCCTTTCTTTACTTGCTGTTGGTTCTGAAGCCTTTGTATTTCTTGGTAAAAAACTTCATTTTGCATTATTTTGATTACTCTTAAAGTGGTTTGATTTATTTCGTCTCGTGATAAGATTTCGTTTGGTCTTTGTTTGTAATAAAATCTGTAGCAGTATGTTAGCACTCTTAGCATACGACCCAGGTCTGAAAATCTCTCCCAGATGTCATTTGATACTTGCTTATCTATTGTTGTTGTATAACTTTGCTTTATTTCCATACATATTTGAGGAATAGTTTTTGTAATCGGCAATTTGTTGTTTTTTAGCCAATGAGGACCATTCCACCAAAGTAAAAAGTTCTCAAGTTTCCCGGGTTCGATTCCTCTAGAAATCACATCAGCGAGATTTTCAGCCGATAGTACATGATTCCAGTGGGCGTTAGGTAACAGTCGTTTGATCTCTGACACCCTGTTTGCGACAAAGGTTTGCCAACGTGCAGCCTCTCCTCTGATCCATCCAAGAGTTATCATTGAATCGGTCCAGCAGTATATGGTGACATCTGGTTGATTTAAAGCATCTTTAACTGTTTTTATCAATTTAGCTAGCAGTAGTGTAGAACAAAGTTCTAATCTTGGTAATGTGGTTTTGTTTTTCTTTGGTGCTACTTTCGATTTTGCCTGTAGTAATGTGACATAATAGCGGTCATCGCACTTTACTCTGCAATAGACTACTGCACCGTAGGCTTTTTCGGATGCGTCACTGAAACCGTGTAATTCAATTATCACGTTTTTTGTTATTTGACACCACCTGTTTATTTTTAACGTCTCAATGCACTTTAATTGTTTTTGTATTTCACTCCATTGTTTACATTGTTTTTCGTTGATTAATTCATCCCAGTCTGTGCCGTTTATCCAAAGTTCTTGTACCAATAATTTCATTGTTATAATAATAGGTGCTAACCATCCAAGTGGGTCAAATATTTTTGCCACTTCTGATAAGATAAATCGTTTCGTAGGTTGATTATTTTCTGTGATGTTGATGTTAAAATAGAAACTGTCCTCTGATGGTGACCATGCCACTCCTAGTGACTTTCTATTTTCATCAAATGGTAGTTTCAGTAATGTTTCCTCTTGGTTTTTATTTTGTAAATTTTCCAGTAATTCAGCACTGTTTGAAGACCATTTTCGCAACACGAAACCACCTTTTTTTAACATAGCTATAAGCTGACTTTGTAATCTTTTTGCGGTTTCCAAATCTCCGTGCCCTGATAAAATATCGTCAACGAAAAAATCTTGTAGTGTCGTCTGACTAGCCATTGGATAATTATCCTTTTCGTCTAAAGCTAGTTGTTGTAAAGTTTTGACGGCTAGGTATGGTGCGCTTGTGGTACCATAGGTGACCGTGGTGAGTTCATACTCTTCGATTGGCTGGTCTGGGTGAAATCTCCACAATATTCTTTGACATGTCATATCGTCTTCATGTATCTTTATGAAACGGTAACATTTCATAATATCCGCCATGAATGCAATTTTGTAAGTGCGCCACCGTAAGAGTATGGTTGCTAGGTCCTGTTGCAGTCGTGGACCTTTGTATAAATTGTCGTTAAGGCTGATTTTCATGCTTGTCTTACTACTTGCGTCAAAAACAGCTCTTAATTTTGTCGTTAGTGAATCTTCGCGAATAACAGCTTGGTGTGGAATATAATATTTTCCTTTGTTATAGTCCTTTTTGTCAACTTTTCTCATGTGACCCATTTGTAAATATTCATACATAAACTCGTGATATTGCTTTTGTAAATGGTCGTTTTTCTTAAATTGTCGTTCCAGCTGTAACAGTCTTGCCCCAGCTCTTTGCCGGGATGCTCCGTATTCCAAGTCGGGATCCTTGAAAGGAAGTCGTACAGTGTATGTTCCGTCTTTATTTCTTTTAGTAGTATCTTGGTAGTATTTTTCACATATTTCGTCTTCTCTGGTTAGTAAGGATTTTTCCGGGATTTCTTCTAATTCCCAAAACTTTGTCATTTGTTGCACTTCTTGCGTGCGTACAGTCATACTAAGTATTTTTATCTCATTATTTGTGTCAGTAGTGCAGAGTCCTGATAAAATCCACCCCAATTTAGTATCCTGGGCGATTATACCATTTTGAACTTTTTCAAATCCTTGTTGAAGTATTTTGCTGTATTCATGGGCACCTAATATTATGTCTATAGGTCCCTTTTTGTAGTATGTCGGGTCCGCAATCAACTTATTTTGCAAGCTTTGTACCTGAAGCGGTTGCAGGTCATGTCGTGGTATTGAACTCGTAAGTTTCGGTAGGATTATTAGTGTTACAGGTAAACTATAATCACTAGAATGTCGTGGTCGTATGTTTATATTAATTGTATAGTTAGAAGTCTTTGGTTTGTCATCTCCAATGCCTCTGATTTCGGCATGGATTTTGGTCCTTCGAGAAATTTGATCCTGTGAAGTTAATATAAATTACGCGATCCTCTTACCCCCCCTAGGGACTGACAACTTTGGAAAGTTGCGTACTGGTGTACTCAAAAAAGCATCAGTTTCGTAGCAATCCGAAGTACTAAGTACATAGTGTATCCTGTAGGAAAGCTGTTGGTACGGTAGCGGTTCGGTCACTGGCCTCCCAGAAGCGGGTCTCACCAGCTGATTGAGAAGTCGCAAAATACCGTAACAGGAGCGCAGGCGCATTACGTACTGACAAGTAGATTGATAGGAGTAGGGTAGGGTAATAGGGATAGTAAGAAGACAAAAAGAGGAAAACTATGGAGATTCTAGACGTCAACGAACGAGTCAAAGAGCAAGAGCATTTCTACAATGAGATCACAAGACTATTGGCGAATATGAAAAAAGATTCAGCCTCACGACAGACCCAACAATATTTAGACGACAGAAGGAGTCGTTTAAACGACATTTTTGATCAAGCACAAAAAAACCACTTGGAATTACAAGATCAAGAAATACTTTCTACTCATAAATACATGACATTAAATTACTTTGGAAGCTACATTAAGAATCCGGCTCGAAGGACCAAAATGTGCAGCTGCCGACTAGTGTAATTGTAATTGTGTTATGTGTCAGAGTGTATGAATGTGTGGTCTCTTGTCAAGGCACCGACTAGCTACACATGAAACTTTTATATGACAGGAAGAGGACTAGAGCTACCCTATTTAATTCCCTAATCCCTACAGAACCTAAGTCCCTAAGTTCCTACGGAGCCTAAGTCCCTACAGCCCTAACCTACAGTATAAAAGTGTGATAAATAAATATATAGATAAGTACGGGATGTCTGCACCATGAGACCTAAGGTAACAGACGGAAGGTGGTGAGGAATAAGGTTTAGGCGGTGGTTATCTCACTGCCAGTCAAGCAGACTCACAAGACTGATCAGAACTGACGGCTAAGGGTGTCTTGGCCACAGTGAGGGGATTATAGTTACCAAACAAGTGAGAGTCGAAATGAAGTAGTCCGTGGTTGAGTCAACAAAGAGATTTATTTACAATTTCTATAACATTATATACTAAGATTACTGTACACACACAAATAACTATTTGACTAGTGTTTTGTCCGTGTATCTAGCAACGTAGCGCTTTCTTGCAGTCGGATGAAGTAGGCCAGCGTCCGTCGCTGACCAAATGTTCAAAGTTCGTTTGAACAGCGATGTTTAAAAAAAATTAAATAAAATACAACTGAACAAAAACAAAAAATAAATTCACATACAACTAAGAATAAAATTAACAGTCAATTAACATACTTATATCTTTCGACTCATAAACAATTTGTGCCATTTCCATGAGTTTCGGCAGGCTGTGGCGAAGCACATCTATATTGTTCTCCGAAAGTACAATAATGAGGCGAATGGCGTGTGACATAGGGGCGAACTTAAGCAGACTGGATTTAGGGGCAGGTCTGCTAATCAACGCTGGCCGGCGGCGCGCACCCGCCTAGTTATTGGGCGCGCACAGCCGCAGCTTCGCAAGTACCTCCGGATGGTGTATGAGTCCGCGAAATACACTCACTACGTACTTTACCAGGGCCACGTCCCTCATAATCGACAGTAAACAAATACCCGACCATACCCAACACGAACAGACTCGGTCGGGTACATCAACGGGTAGTAAGGGTTCCCTGCATACTTTTTCAAGTAAAGAGAGCGTGCAAATTAATTTTGAATTCTCTCAATGATCAGCCTGTATTTAGCTTCATGAGGATTCCATATGAAGGCGTTAGTTTCTAAATGGCTCAGAAATATACAGAAATAAACAGAATTTTAATAATATAAGTCTTAAAATTCTCACTTTGTCGTATAATAAAACCTAGATTTTTAAAGGATCTAGCGCAAATGGCAACAATATGGTGACTAAACGTTAAATCGGGTACCATTTCAAGGCCTAGGTCGCGCACGCGCGCTTCTCGCGGCACTACCGAGCCACCGACTTCATACTGGTACCGCAAAGGCGCACGCGCCCGACTGTAGCTCATCACGCAGCACTTAGCTCAATTAAAAGATAACTTCTTGGATTCACTCCAATGGACGACCCTCTCAATGTCCCGCTGAAGCCGCTCCCCCGGATGCGGCCAATGTGCACGCGCGCAGCGCCCGCGTCCGCGCCCGCCAGGCGCTCCACCTCCCTCATGTCCAACTATGGCCGATCCCGACTATACACCGAGTGAAAGTATGAGGCAAAACACTCGGCAGACTCCCTTTCATTCAACGCTACTCCGTCCTTAGTGACTCGAGTATTATTACGCTCTGATTGTATACGCCGTATAAAACTCCAAAAAAACCTAGGATCGTTTTTAAATGTTTGCTGCAGTCTCTCTTGGGAGGCTTTAAAAGCTGCAGTGATCTTACATTTGACTAGGTGTCGGTATTTCAAAAACATTTCGTAGTCACCATTTGCACCTGATACTCTAACCACTCAAACGTCCATGGTTACTTGCGTAACCGAGTGACATATAACCCCTTACGTCCAAGGGCACTAGCGTAATCAAGAATTTTGCAATTTTGCAAACTCGCGTTACGACCACGGTGAGTGTAATTACTCAAAACACGTATTACGTAGGCCCATTAAAATATTTGAGATGATTCTGTGGTTACTAATTCAGTATAAAAGTAAAAGAAATCTATTTAATGGCAAACATAATTTTACAGATGAACAACAATGGCTTTGTGCGGACATGGTAAGGTTGGGAATGGATTCTGACACATACACATATGTCAGTGAAGCTCATGGCAGTAAGCGATGGTTAGATCATTGTCTAGTGAGTGCATCGGCTTGGCAAACAATTAAAAATGTTGAAGTGTTATATGATGTGTACTGGTCAGACCATTTACCGTTGGCTGTAGACTGTAACTTAGGATTAATTAGAAACAAGTTTACATTAAATAATAATCAATGTAATGATGTAATATGGGGTACAAGAACCTTAGATCAAGTCACTAAATATAATGAATATTGTAATAATAACCTGAAATATATAGACTTCCCAGCTGATCTTCATAGTTGTGCAGACGCTATGTGTACAAATATCAGCCATAGAAAAATAATAGATAAATTTTATAATAACATTGTTGACACACTCAGTCAAGCCGCAAGAGACAGTTGTCACAATAAATTTAGAGCCAAGTGTAGACAAAGGTGTATTATGGGGTGGAATAAACATGTTGCAGATTCACACACGCAGGCGAGATTGGACTTCCAGATGTATGTGCTTTATGGTAGGCCTGGGTCTGGTCCTGTTTACGATAGAATGTGCTTAAGTCGCAAAATTTTTAAATCTAGGCTTAAATACTGCCAGCGTAATCAGGAGCAGATTAAATTAGATATCATAGCTGCTCAACACTCGCAAAAACAATTTGGCAAGTTTTGGAAAAGCACAAAGAAACTTAATGGAAGAGCAAGCTTGCCTGTTAGTGTTGATGGATCCAGCGATCCCACACATATTGCTAATATTTTTAGACAACAATTTCATATACAGAGTCCCACTAATGTGGAGGCTGCGGCGTTCGGTGCTGAGCCTTGTCATGTGGAAAATCCTCTTAGAATTTCAAGTAAGGAAATATTTACAGCTATTAAAAATATGAAAAGGGGAAAGTCTCCAGGTCATGACGGACTCAGCATTGAGCATCTGCAGCATGCAGGAGGTCATATAAACAGAGTATTGTCTATGCTTTACACTTTTTGTTTGAGACATAGTTACTTACCATCTAGTTTAATGAAAACTATTGTAGTTCCGCTAGTTAAGAACTCAACAGGTGATATAGCTGACAAATCAAACTACCGGCCAATTTCACTCGCTACAGTGATTGCGAAGGTTCTGGATAGGGTTCTTGATGTACACCTGAGCACCCGAATTAAATTGAATGACTTACAGTTTGGTTTTCGAGAAGGCTTGTCCACCGAAAGTGCTATATTATCACTAAAGTACGCTGTAAACTATTACACTACACTCAGAAAAAAATCCTGAGACAAGGCTGCAGTTTTACATTGCGAGCAGATTATTGCGAAATTAACAAAAGATTTTTGTGAATGCAGCAACATACCCTTTGCTGCCCCAGCAACTTTTTTTTTGTGAAACGCAATTATTGTGAATGCAACAATATAATTATTGTGGCATTAACAATTTTTAGGCTTCTTTGATAAAACCGCAAAGGAGTATTTTGCGAAGATCACATTGTTATCAGTTGTCTCGTTGACAATGTAAGCCGCACATTGTTTTTAATGTTGTGGCATTAGCAATTTTCTGGGCTGTGATAATATCACAAAGTCGGTATTCTGCGGTATTCGCATAGTTCAAGTTTGTGTGATTCACAAGGTAAGCCTGAATAAGTTGCAGTCTTAACAACTTTTAAAACTTTGACAATACCACAAAGTCGGTATTCTGCGGGATTCGCATAGTTCAAGTTTGTGTGATTCACAAGGTAAGCCTGAATAAGTTGCAGTTTTAACAACTTTTAAAACTTTGACAATACCACAAAGTCGGTATTCTGCGGGATTCGCATAGTTCAAGTTTGTGTGATTCACAAGGTAAGCCAAACATTGACTGTATAAGTTGTGGTTTTAACAACTTTTAGGACTTTGATAAAATCGCAAGTGTGGTAATCTGCGAGTTTCGCATAGTTCAAGTTTGTGTGATTCACAAGGTAAGCCTGAATAAGTTGCAGTTTTAACAACTTTTATAACTTTGACAATATCGCAAAGTTGGTATTTTGCGGGATTCGCATAGTTCAAGTGTGAGTGATTCACAAGGTAAGCCTGAATAAGTTGCAGTTTTAACAACTTTTAAAATTTTTACAATACCACAAAGTCGGTATTCTGCGGGATTCGCATAGTTTAAGTTTGTGTGATTCACAAGGTAAGCCAAACATTGACTGTATACGTTGGGGTTTTAACAACTTTTAAGACTTTGATAAAATCGCAAAAGTGGTCATCTGCGGGGTTCGCGTAGTGCCTAAAGAATGTAGGACGCCGTGAGAAGAAATATTGTGTTTTAAATATTAAACAGGATTATACCATGAAAACATACAAAAAAGAGACTGAACACAAAACTGATGCTTCATAGCGGAGTTTGATTACTGTTTGTATAAATAAACTACCATTATGGCAATCATAGTGGTATAGGTATAATTTATTAATAATCATAACATTTAATAAAACTCAATAAAAAATATTAAAACAAGATAGATCCTCATTATTTCATTACTTATTCTTACTTTTATGTATCTAGTAAGCAAGACATGTCATTTAAATAATAATAGCTGTTCCTCGCAACTTTATCTTCGTAAAGTAAATAATTAATAAATAAATATATTTCAACAATTACACCAATGAGCTAGCCTCAAACTAAGCCGAAGCTTGTACTATGGCGGCCAGTTAACGGATATCCATACTTAAATACATATAATGTGACTGCTAGAAACTGCAAGAAACTTCAAGGGCTGGTCAGGTCAAGTGTTTTAAACATGACAAAAATGACAAAAAAAGATTGCAGACTAACGTAGATACTTATCGCCCAGCTGACGCGGACGTTTCAACAGACGGGTGGGTCCACGGCCGGCCGCTGCCCGCGCGTTGTAAATAATAGTTCAATTCTTTTATTTTATCTTTCATTATTTATTATTGCTTTAAAATAAATTAGATACTCAAAGACTATCAAATTAAAAATCATATAATGAATTATTTAATGAAAAATAAAAATGCACAAATTTCTCTTTTCTTATTTTTGTCATGTCTAAAACACTTGACCTGACCAGCCCTTGAAGTTTCTTGCGGTTTCTAGCAGTCACCTTATATTTATAAACATCATATTAAAACTATGTCAACGGCATAAATCGCGACACACATTGCAAGCAAATGCCTACTTACTACTGTTTGACATTTCGTATGGTAAAAAATAATATTAAAATCGATTCAGTAGTTCCCGAGTTTATCGGCTACATGCAAACAAACAAACAAAATCTTTCCTCTTAAAATATTAGTATTTATTTAAATTCATGTATTTTATAAAACAATTGCTTTCAAAAATATTCTTTTTTTTCTTATTTTGGGGTAAAATTCATATGGCAGGCAACACTAGCCCGCCAGCGCATGACTATGTATCTGTCTTTGTCTTATTTTAGTGACAGCATGGTTCTTGCGACTTGTGTAGATGAGACAGTTATATGTTTACATTGAAATGTTTATTGGTTTCAAAGCTACGTCGTCGCGGTTAAATAGTGGTTACATTTTTTAGGACGCGCGGTAATGAGCAGAGGTGGGCGTTAAAAGCAAAAGCACTTAAAAAAGTATACTTTTAGACAAAAGTACTAGGCATGCTTTTAGGTTTACACTTAATAAGCTTTTCACTTATAAAAGTGTACGTCCCGCCATCTATGAGGTCTCTATATCTATATCAATACTTCCAGTATTTCAGATTTTTTTTAGCAGATCCACGATGATAAATTGCCGAATGTAATAATGAAAGAAAAATATAAAAAAGTCAAAACTTAAATGCTGTTTGCTTTTTAGCTTTTTACTTACAAAAAGCTGGCAACGTTATGTTTAAACGAAAAACGAGAAGCAGACAGACAACTTTACGTTTTTCATTTAAATACGTAGCCAGCTTTTTCTAAGCAAAACAGCAAAAAGCATTTTTAATGGCATGCTTTTTGAAAATCGTACAATGCTTATACGTTAAAATAAAATAAGCACTTTTTCCCAACTCTAGTAATGAGGTTTGCTCCTCTATTAGTTTAACTCAATACTAGGCGATAACTCGGGTGGCGGTATTTTTTGGAGATCAAAGAGATTTACTTTTTATTTATTTATTTATTTAGATTTTTTTCTGTCAAATTTTCCCAATTGATAAACCTTATTCCTTTGAAGTAAAATTGAAAATCTATCAAAGAAATTTGACAAATTGGGGTAGCTTGATGTGCTGGCCTCTGTACCTATAATGTACTCTGGAACATCGCCAATTTTACCACGCCACCAATGAATGAGCATTGACGTTGACCGTTCAGGTGTGGCCACTCAATTTGTCGCGAGAATTATTGGAATAATTATCGCGATGTTTATTGCAATCATGGGCATTTGACGTTGACGGTACAGTAGTGTGGCCCGGGCATGAAAATCCTATTCGTACAACAAGAAATCTAAGTAGGTAGATACTACTAATAGGAAGAATCTAGTAGGTAAGGTAGGTATGCTTAAGCCCTAAGGTATATACCTATACCAACCTACTTTAAATTCGAAATTGTTAACAACGCAACTCAAACATGGCGTGATGTAAAAACTTAGATAAAAATACAGATCCATGCTTGTGAAAATGACAACATGGATTCCCGAATATTGAGAAAGACACAGTGTAAAGTTATTCTAACAATGTTTTTATTGATAAAATAACAATATAGCCATTGCGAAGGCAAATATACAAAAAGTAGTTAAAAACGCAAATTTAGGCTTGTAAAAACCACAACGTTTATTTTCGAAAATAAAGAATGTCGCAATGTAAAAAAATTAGCAATGTCTATTATTGTTAAAACGATATTCTAACATTGCGAAGGATCCCTAACATAGATAAAAACGCATTTTAAGCTTGTGAATATTACAACGTTATTTTCTCGATTTTATGGCAACATTGTCATTCTTGTTTGTCATTCGCATTTCCGCAATTTCCGCTGCCATTGCTGCTAGCGTCTTCGGGGGTATCGCATCGTTTAAAGTAATTACACCTCGTAAAACGCATAAATGGATCAGCAAGACACGCTGGCAGAGTTTTTACTCGACAACAACCTCATCAGCCTGCTGCAACCGCTCACGGGTAAGTTTTTATTCTAGCCAAGTATACCTAGTCCCCGGCACGTAACTTGGCGAAAGTCGTTAGATGCGCAGAAGTAATTTTTTAGGTATCTTTGGTTGTAAAGCCTATGCGCAAACTTGTAGCCATACGTGCCGGCGACTCTATCTAGCTAAAAAGAAAATGTAGGTAAGTTGTACGACGCGACGCTGCGTATCGTCGCCATGTTTTTTTTTGCATGTTTTGCATGGTCGAGTAAAGCCGGGTCCGCTACGCCAGATTTTGAACAGAACATTGTTCGAAAACATAAATTACTCAATGGGCCACGCCCCTTAAACATGTTTTCGAACAATGTTCTGTTCAAAATCTGGCGCAGCGGAGCGATGACGCGACGCGACTTGTTTGAACTTGAAAACGAATCGTTTTGTTCCGTGGTGCTCTTTCCATCTGGCTTTCTATATTGCAGTGTATGCGTTTTTTTATCCAAAACCGCACCCTTTTTCATCCATAAAGTCCGTTGGTACCTACCTGTACTTATCTACTTCGCTGCAGGTCATGGTTTTTTATGCTTCTAGATCAGGAAGCAGACCTAGACTTTCTTCTGCAGGCAAATGACCACGAATTATCCCTGCTGGTCCCAGGGGTGGTAAATAAAGGAAAGTTGCGATTAGCACTAGCCCGATATAAAGAATTAGTAAGTTACTTTGCTTGCTTACTTATCCTACTACCTACCTTGCAACTTAGTTCATCACATGCATCATGTCATAATGTTATTTTACAGATGCTTCAGGAAAAGCCGGTGCATGTGACTCCTCCATTTAGGGCTGGTCATTTGACATCTGATTCTGACCTATCAACGTGGACTCTTGAAACTTCAGAGGTATGTACAAATACAATTTATTGTTTTATGGTAGTACATATTGGCTGACAATCAATGCACAGCCTTAACCTATAGTCCTAGCAGTATGAAATTTCAAGGGTAACTTCCTTATGTAGTGTACATATGGTAGCATTATGACTAATCAAGTTCTTTCTTTGTTACAGACAAATCTAGTGGACCCAGGTTCTAATTGCTCCCCTGGTCTACCAACCACTGTGGACACTGCTCCGCCTGCTGCTGAGTCATCTTCCACATCCCGAAAGCCTGACACATTTTTGTCACCTGTGATAGTCTCCAATGCCAGTAGTGGATTTAATTCTCCTGGAATAACAGTCATAGACACGGGCTGTGCTGTAAGTTTAAAAATTACTTGATTTATTTATAACAGCCCTCATAGCTTGTTGGTAGTAGCTGTGCTTTCGCCGTTGTAGGTTGTGGGTTCGATCCCCACCGATAACAAACATTTGTGTGATGAACTTATAAATGTTTAAAAATATATAAGTATTATATTAGCTATCTGGTTCCTTAATACAAGCTTTTCTTAGTTTGGGGCTAGATAGTGATGTGTGGAATGTCCGTAAATATTTATTTATTGGTTTATCTGTACATAGTAAACAAAGTCTGTCTGTCTGTAGGTATATCCGCCAACTCCTAAACCAGCCAACAGATTTTGGAAGGAACGGAGATTGTGCTGTGGGAATCAAAAGACCATTTTAGAAAACACGTCAGCGGGAAAACCAATTTTAAGCAGAACATTTTTAACAACAAAAGATCGAAAAATACTCACTGCCATAATTGTGGAGGCGGAGATCCGCAAATTAAAAAAAATATCAGACCCTATCAGAAAAGAAGTGTGGGAAAATTGGACAACTGAAATAATCACACTATTCCCAGGGGAAACGAAAGCAGTCTATTACAGTCCCTTTCGTATACTAGATGGTCGGGTTTTGCAGGCCAGCGGCCTCATTGTTAATCGGCTTATCACAGTTCGGCGAAGACTAGTACCTGCAGAAAACCGCCGCAGCAAGAGTCGCAGCAGTGACGATAGCAGTGATAGCAGCACTAAAAAGAAAGCCAGGACAAGTACAGAACCAGTACGGGTTCGGCCCCTGCCAGAATCATTTAATTCAAAGAAAATTGGAGATCAGGAAGAGTCTGGAGAGAGCTATTTGCAGTGGCTGAAGGCCTCGTCTTCACCCAGGGATTTAGTCAACTCCAAATGGAAGAACTGTCTTAGGGGAAGAATAGATATACTCAAGGAAAGCGACCATATAACCTACTTTAAAGAATTCCCTGCACTTCAATGTCCATGGGGTTATGAATTGGTGAGTGATGTTGTTTATTTTTAACCGACTTCAAGTAAAAAAGTAGGAGGTTTGTCAAGTTTTTTAACTTAATTATCACAAAATAACTATGATCAGCTCTTGTAAGTGTCACTGAAGATTATACTGTTGTGATTTAAGTACCTAATATTGTTTTTTTTTTTGTTTCATGAAGCTGGCAAGCGACTTCGATGAAATTTATCCAAACACCAAAGAAAAGTTTGAAGAAAAGTTCCCAATACTAAAAGGCCGTTTGCTAGCATTATTGGATGAAAAATCCCAACAACTGACACGAGCTGACATTTCTATACAGTCTGTCTTAGAACTTGGAACTTGTGAGTAAAGTTGGATTCAATAAATGTCATATCATGATTAAGTAGGCTAGGCTAAGCCCTGATTTCACCAAGCTCTGTTAGTTAACTAACGGTTGATATCACAATATTAACCATCTGACGTAGGATATGTTACTGAGACGTTTGAAAATTAACAAAGCTTTACTAAATCAACCGTTACTTTAACTTACAGAGCATGGCGAAATGACTTACAGGTGCAAAATTTTTAACAGACAAGGAGCTCCTCAATTTTGTTGTATTTTTAAGTTAAATGTTTGTTACTGCATTACTTTGTCATTTAAAAACCACTTTTAAAAGTTCTGTTATACCAATTTAAAAGTTCTTGGTGCGGATAGAACCCACAACCTAGAGCCAGTAAGCAAAACTCCTTCTAACTGAGCTGTGAGGAAGTTCAAAATTATATTTAAAATTAATAATTTAAGATTATTAGTATGTACTAATAACAAATAAAATTATTTCCAGTGGGAGAGGAACAAGCAAATGTGGCAGCTTTCCTATCCATACCCTTGCTATTGAAGCAAATGCATACGATTCCTGTTAAAGGTACAAGAAAACCTTGGAATCCGTCACGAGCAGAAGTTAGCAGTGCCTTTTTGAGTTTAGTGGCATCTTCTTCTGACGTTGAAACCCATCGCTTAGAACGGCAAGCGAAACTCATAGATAAAAAGGTACCTGTACTTCCGTATATTGTTGCCATAGGCCCTGGTTGGAATGATGTTTCGCAATACGACTTAATAATAACAGATAATGTTAGGTATACCTTTTCCAATGTTTGTGACGCTGTTTTTAGTACTTTTAAAATCTTATGGGCATTAGATTTGCCATACCCAAAAGACTGTGTGCCGATTTGGATGTTCATCCAAAGAAGCGTTTTTGTTATGAAAAGTAAATAATGATGTTCTGGACTCATCTCAAGAGTCAATATATATTGATCAGGATTCCATGCAACATCCGTTTGTATGCAATTCTGTAGTCATTGGATGTGACATTAATCATCCCGAGCTCCATATTGTACTGACTAAACCGATTTAACCAACCTAAATAGCATACGGCCCTATGTACTACCATGTATAATTGGCGTCGTTTACTTAATTCACCTGCGTTATTGCACCCAGGTGAATTAAATATTCTATTTGTAATCTTAATTCACCTAGGTACATTATGTATACTTCGTTTACTTAATTCACCTGCGGTTATTCATCTAGGTATAGAAAAAAGAATTTTTTTTTAATAAATATAGAATATTTAATTCACCTGGGTGCATTAACGCGTGCAAATTAAGTAAACGAAGTATACATGATGTACCTAGGTGAATTAAGATTACAAATAGAATATTTAATTCACCTGGGTGCAATAACGCAGGTGAATTAAGTAAACGACGGGGTATAATTTTATTATTAAGTATAATTTTGTTATAATAGTTAGTTTTGTTTTATTATAATTTTGTTTAAGGTGGTATGATTTTATTACAAATTGATTTTACCATCTAGGGGCGAAGATTGTTTGTATGCTGAAATAACAAGAGTTAGAGAAAACAGTGGATTAATAGATATATTAACCACACTAATTATTATCAAATACAGACCAAAATAATAGCCTATTACAGTTATTTCAGTATACAAACAATCTTCGCTCCTAGATGGTAAAATCCATTTTAATACAAATCCTCCACCGTAAGTATATTTTTAGTTATTAGATCTTTTTCAGAATATTTCATAATATTATAAATGGAAATCAATCTCATCAGGTTATATTCACTGGGCTCATACAATCAAACATATTAATAAAGCAGTAGGTATAACCTGGTAGGAATAGTATTATCATGTGTTTTTAAAGGTAGCAAGTACCTAATTGAATAATGTAACTGTATAAGGCTGCGTTTCCACCAGAGATATGTAGCAAGGGATGTGTTTTTAAGAACCATTATAATCACTGCGCTCATTGAGGCTAGGTAACTGCTGTGATTCTATTGGAACACATCCCTCGCTACAAATCTCTGGTGGAAACGCAGCCTTGTACCAATAGATCTATCCAATCCCACTGCTGGGTATAGATCTACCCGAGATAGTGTTCCTATAATATTATAAGATTATTGTGTTTACTTAACCTGTAAAAAAGACATGAAAAATAAACATTGATTACTTTTAATACTTTATTGTTTCATTTTTTAGGAAGAGGACAGTGCAGCAACAGAGATGTGCTATAAATGTTGCGATTCATGCAAAATCACCTTGTCGTTCTTGGTACGTATTTTGCTTTATTAGATACTTTCGAGTTGCGGTTCTGACAGCTGTCATATTAAAGTTGCGATTCACGCAAAGTCGCCTTTCAACCTTGTGGTTCTAGCTATGTGTACTTTGCGTTATTAAAGACTTTCAAGTTGTAATTCTAACAGAGGTGTGATATTAAAGTTGCGATTCACGCAAAGTCGCCTTTCAACCTTGTGGTTCTAACTATGTGTATTTTGCTTTATTAGATACTTTCGAGTTGCGGTTCTGACAGAGTTGTGATATTAAAGTTGCGATTCACGCAGTCCCCTTACGTTGTGGTTCTTCCACAAGGTTGTAAGGAGACTGAATCGCAACTTTAATATCACACCTTTGTTAGAATCACAACTTGAAGGTCTCTAATAACGCAAAGTACACATAGTTAGAACCACAAGGTTGAAAGGCGACTTTGCGTGAATCGCAACTTTAATATCACACCTCTGTTAGAATTACAACTTGAAAGTCTTTAATAACGCAAAGTACACATAGCTAGAACCACAAGGTTGAAAGGCGACTTTGCGTGAATCGCAACTTTAATATCACACCTCTGTTAGAATCACAACTTGAAAGTCTCTAATAACGCAAAGTACACATAGCCAGAACCACAAGGTTGAAAAGCGACTTTGCGTGAATCGCAACTTTAATATCACAGCTCTGTTAGAATCACAACTTAAAAGTCTCTAATAACGCAAAGTACACATAGCCAGAACCACAAGGTTGAAAAGCAACTTTGCGTGAATCGCAACTTTAATATCACAGCTCTGTTAGAATCACAACTTTAAAGTCTCTAATAACGCAAAGTACACATAGCTAGAACCACAAGGTTGAAAGGTGACTTTGCGTGAATCGCAACTTTAATATCACTGCTCTGTTAGAATCACAACTTGAAAGTCTCTAATAACGCAAAGTACACATAGCCAGAACCACAAGGTTGAAAAACGACTTTGCGTGAATCGCAACTTTAATATCACAGCTCTGTTAGAATCACAACTTGAAAGTCTTTAATAACGCAAAGTACACATAGCCAGAACCACAAGGTTGAAGAGCGACTTTGCGTGAATCGCAACTTTAATATCACACCTCTGTTAGAATCACAACTTGAAAGTCTCTAATAACGCAAAGTACACATAGCCAGAACCACAAGGTTGAAAAACGACTTTGCGTGAATCGCAACTTTAATATCACACCTCTGCTAGAATCACAACTTGAAAGTCTTTAATAACGCAAAGTACACATAGCTAGAACCACAAGGTTGAAAGGCGACTTTGCGTGAATCGCAACTTTAATATCACACCTCTGTTAGAATCACAACTTGAAAGTCTCTAATAACGCAAAGTACACATAGCCAGAACCACAAGGTTGAAAAACGACTTTGCGTGAATCGCAACTTTAATATCACAGCTCTGTTAGAATCACAACTTGAAAGTCTCTAATAACGCAAAGTACACATAGCCAGAACCACAAGGTTGAAGAGCGACTTTGCGTGAATCGCAACTTTAATATCACACCTCTGCTAGAATCACAACTTGAAAGTCTTTAATAACGCAAAGTACACATAGCTAGAACCACAAGGTTGAAAGGCGACTTTGCGTGAATCGCAACTTTAATATCACACCTCTGTTAGAATCACAACTTGAAAGTCTTTAATAACGCAAAGTACACATAGCTAGAACCACAAGGTTGAAAGGTGACTTTGCGTGAATCGCAACTTTAATATCACTGCTCTGTTAGAATCACAACTTGAAAGTCTCTAATAACGCAAAGTACACATAGCCAGAACCACAAGGTTGAAAAGCGACTTTGCGTGAATCGCAACTTTAATATCACAGCTCTGTTAGAATCACAACTTGAAAGTCTCTAATAACGCAAAGTACACATAGCTAGAACCACAAGGTTGAAAGGCGATATTGCGTGAATCACAACTGTGAGTCTTTAGTTAAGAACTGTTATTTTCACAAGGTTCAGTTTGCGAAGCAGCAGTTAATATCAAGCAAAGTTAACATAAGTAGAACCACAAAGTTTAACATTGTGTGAATCACAACCGCAAGATTGCTACTGTAGCAAACCGTGCATTGCTAGATAACACAAGTATAACACTGCGATATTCACACGCTTAACTTTGTTAGCCAGGAGCCAACAGAGTAAAATTGTGAAAACATGCCTTTGTGAAATTAGATAAGTCCATATTGTGAAAATTAGTATTTCCACTTTGTTTGATTCGCAATATTTTTTCGCAAAATTGGAGTAGCTGCGCCAGCAACCCTACTCTGTTGGCTCCTGGCTAACAACCTTTTCCTGTTGATTTCACAACTTTTTTTTCTGAGTGTAAGAAGAGCACTCCCATTTATGCATGTTTTCTAGATTTATCGAAAGCCTTTGACCTGGTATCGTACGATATTCTGTGGGACAAACTTAAAAAAGATGGTATTTGTTCAGAGGTCATAAATTTGTTTTCATTTTGGTATAGGAGCCAGAGGAATGTAGTCAAGTGGGCTAACAGTTTGTCTGATGAGTATGTTATGAACTGCGGTGTACGTCAGGGTGGCCTAACATCACCAAGACTGTTTAACTTGTATGTTAACCAACTGATCGAGGAGCTCAGCAACATGCATGTTGGTTGCCGAATAGACAATGTCAGTATTAACAACATTAGTTACGCAGACGACATGGTTTTGCTGAGCCCATCGATCAGTGGTATGAGACAGATGTTAAAAACATGTGAAAAGTATGCTAAAACACATGGTTTGCTGTACAATGAGAAAAAGTGTGACTTCATTATTTTTAGGAGTGGAAATAAGTTACCTAAGCGTGTACCTCCTTTGTTATTAAACGGAGTACCACTTAATCATGTAAGCAAATTTAAATATTTAGGTCACATTGTAACCGAGGACCTGAAGGATGATTCAGATATAGAGAGGGAACGTAGGGCGTTGTCGGTACGTGGAAATATGCTGGCACATAGATTCGCACGCTGTAGTGTAAGTGTAAAATTAACGCTTTTTAAAGCTTTTTGCCAAAGCTTTTACACGTGTGGTCTATGGGCTAGCTTTACTCAAAAGTCATACAACGCATTGCGAGTACAATATAATAACATTCTCAGGGCTCTTTTGCGGCTTCCACGTTTTTGTAGCGCGTCAGGCATGTTTGCTGACGCCAACATAGACGATTTTTATACAATCATGCGCAAAAAAACTGCCTCGTTTATGCTGCGACTGCGGGGGGGCACCAATGGAGTCCTGAGAATGATACATGAGAGAGGTGACTCTGCTGTCTTTGGGCGGTTCATTGAATCGCACGTCATAAAACGTTTAAAGCGATGACTGCCCTGGACTTCTTTTCAGACTGAATGATTATTTAATAATTAAATTTAATATTTTAATTTATTTGATTGAACTTTATTTTATTTTATATTTCAAATTTTATTTTATTTTATTTCATGAATTTTGTTAGTAGTTTGTAATTTTTAATTTTAATTTTGTATTTTAAATGTTTTGATTTTATCATTTTAAATTCTGTTTCTGTATTTTTGATTCTTATTTTATTTAATGTATATAAATTGTTATGTTGTATCTAGTTTGTATAACTTGTTCTATGATCCTAAGCTGGTCGAAATAAATGAATTTTATTTTTATTTTATTTTTATTTATAAGTACGCACCTGCGCCAGTTCTCAAAAATGGTCATGCAACGCTCTACTGGGATCGCTCTATCATCACCGACAGGACTGTTGTCGCTAATAAGCCTGATATCGTGGTGGTCGACCGATCTCAGCGCCAAGCAATATTGGTTGATATCACCATACCTCATGACGAGAACCTCGTGAAAGCCGAGAAGGACAAGCTCAGTAAGTACCTTGACTTGGCTCACGAGGTTACCGCCATGTGGGATGTGGATTCAACCATTATTGTACCGATAGTCGTTTCGGCACACGGCCTTATAGCGAAGAGCCTCGATCAACACCTAGAGAGGCTCTCGCTGAAAGGTTGGGTCAAGGGTCAGATGCAAAAGGCAGTACTCCTTGACACGGCACGTATTGTCAGGAGGTTCCTCACTCTGCAGCCCTAACCACCGATAGCTTGGGTCTATCCCCGCTGCCGGTGGCAACCTAGGTTAAGTTTTTTATAATATTTTATATTGTAAATAGGTTTTTATATAAAATATTGTAAAAAATTAAACTTAAGTATTATGTTAAATAAAGAGGATAATAATAATAATAATAAACGCTTTTATCGGGTCCTACATGGGCCCGATGTAGACTTCCTAGCGTCCGTAGCCAGGCTGCGTTTTGGTGACCTCTTTGGGGAAACCGAAGGTTTTGTCTGTGCGATTATGGATGAAGTTATGATGACGAATAACTACCGGAAATACATTGTGAAGGACGGTACGGTTGACATATGTCGGGCATGTCACCGACCCGGGGAATCCATCCGCCACATTATTTCCGGTTGTTCTAGTCTAGTTATCGGAGACTATTTGCATAGGCACAACCTTGTAGCCAGGATTATCCACCAGCAACTTGCTCTTCAATACAATCTTGTGGAATCGGAAGTACCGTACTATAGGTATGTGCCCGACCCAGTTCTCGAAAATGGCAATTGCACATTGTATTGGGATCGGTCTATCATCACTGACAGGACTATTGTTGCCAATAAGCCTGACATAGTGGTGATAGACCGACTAGAGCGTCGCGCAATGATTGTTGATATAACAGTCCCTCATGACGAGAACCTCGTGAAGGCTGAGAAAGATGAACAAACTAAGTATCTTGACTTGGCTCGCGAGGTTGTCGACATGTGGGATGTGAACACAGCAGTCATTGTGCCGATAGTCGTGACGGCCAATGGCATAATTGCCAAGAGCCTCGACCAACACCTAAAGAGGCTCTCGTTGGGCAGCTGGATCAAGGGCTTGATCCAGAAAGCAGTACTCTTGGACACGGCGCGCATAGTTAGGAGGTTCCTCTCTCAGGAGCCCTGACCACCGGTAGCTTGGACCCTGTTCCCGATACCGGTGGGCTACTATTTTTATATTTTTAAATGTTTTTTTGTATTTTTATAGATGTGGGAGATTGCCATTTGAATGTAGATTACTATTAATGTTAGCATAAAAAACAAATGTTTGAAGAAAGCAAATCCATCGCAGTAATTAATACGAATAAGAAAACACGTGCTTGCCCATTGCCACGCTCCCCATGCCATGCGTCATTAGCGACTTGTTTGTGCTTCAGTATAAAAAGGTCATGCGCTAGCGCCTTCCGGGCATTCTGTACTCAACTGCGGAGCATGACGGAGCTCTGATTGTCGACATAGTATTGAGGTATGCTATGGTGGTGTAACTAATTTATGTATTTTAGTACATAACTGTATCTTACAAGAAATAGTAGTAAGTACCAATTTTTATTATGTAAAATGCGAAATGGCTAATTATTTTAATAAATTGATATCACTGTAATTATAATTAACACTAAATGTGTGTATATTATTACTGTCTGTCAATTAAATCTGGTTTTTATGAATATAAATTGATCAAAATCATTACTCTCTTTTCTTAATCTCCCACATCAGAAGTGGGATGAACCAAGTAATTACGCTCACAAATTCACTACTTAATAAATTGCAAGGTTAATTCGGTAGGGTGACAGAATCATTTTAATAGATTGACGATGCACATACAAATCATTTACACACATTGCACGTGGTCGAGGCTACCCTTCGATGGTGCACATACAAATCATTTACACGCATTGCACGTGGTCGAGGCTACCCTTCGATGGTGCACATACAAATCATTTACACGCATTGCACGTGGTCGAGGCTACTCTTCGATCTTGCCTACTTAAATTAATATGATGTCGGCTTCGGGAAGGCGATCGTTAGTGGTTCTTTCTGCAATACGCCGCCAAATACGAGCATACTCTGACATTACACATTTGACAGTTAATAAAAAAAAGGGATCATTGTTGCTAGCACTGAGCAAATAAATATGTTGCTAGCTGACAGTTCTGTGTACTATATATCTTGTGTAAGTAACGTTACATCTTACATGATAACCCATGCTATTCATTTGCCACTAACATTATTTTTGGTGTTTTCCCTGAGTTCTAGAAACACAATATTGTGTCATGAGCATCAGCCTGGAGATTCAGAACGTGTCTGATCGGCTGGATCCTGGTACTTTAGGCGAAGGGTCTAGCTACTTCAGCTGTTATTGCTAAGGCTACCCAACGCAAACCAGGAATGTTGGCAAGTCAGGAACGGGCAGGTTCTAATGGATTGTGTCATAATACTGGTGCCTGTGGTCTACAAGTTTATGAAGACAATGATGCAAGATATGATGACGTATTTTCAAATACCTTCAAATGTTTTCCTTTACCATTTTTTTTACCTCCATTTGACACCGATGGTCGTACTGATACCTACAGCCCCGCTAAATAAGTGGCAAACGCTCCATGTCTCTTTTGCCGATAGCAAGACTAGTAAATAAGTTTAGTTGATCGCTTTCACAGATATATTATTGAATGAAGAATAAATAACGAAGTATTACTTGTAGCGTCACGGGAGGTCTTGGGTTCATTCATGTTGTTCCCGGTTGGGGTAGAGTGCGAGGCAACAACCACGGGTAATGAACTCGTAGGTGCTGACGTTTGTATTTGCATTATATCTTGATGTATTATTGAATTATGCTCTGCGTTGCAATATTTACAGCGTCGTGTCGAAATACACGGTTTGTCAAAGTGTTTATATAAACAATTACGGCAAATGCTATGTTTCGCAAGCGTTCTAATTTTAGCTTCAGGCGATTGCTTAAGAAATCTTTTACATTTGTATAAATCATGTTCTGCATTACATAAAGGACACTTTGGCGTGTATGCAGGAACAGCTTGATAACTATTTTTTTGATATTTAGGTTGGTATGTAGGCTTCACGTATGATCCTTTTGGCGCGAAAAAGGGAGTCTGTTTATTGTGCGATATCTCTCTCTCTCTTTTGCTTATAGGTTCAAGTGCCGTAAACTTTCCCTCCAGAAAAGTCATAAGTTGATCAAAGGACGGCAAATCTCGTGGAGACTGGCGTGATTCCTTGTAGTCTGTGAATGTGTCTGCATCGAGTTTCTTGGCTATTAGGTGTACGAGAAGCGGATCCCACGTCGAGGTGTCCACACCTAAATTGTGAATCGCGTGTATACACTCCATAGTAGTATCGTACAGGCGCTTCAGCTCAAATGATGTCTGTTTGTATACACTCGGTTGACTCAGAAAGATCTCAATTTGATTGGTGAACAGAGCCTGAGGATTATTATACCGATGAGTGAGTATATCCCAAGCAGTTTCGTAATTCTCGGATGATATGTTGAGATGTTGTATGAGGCGTTCCGCTTCACCCTTTAGTTTGCCTTTTAGATGCTGCATCTTTTGAGCTTTACTTAGTCCACTGTTGTTGTGAATGGTTTCTCTAAACTACTCTAAAGAGATCAAAAAAGGTTGGCCATTGTGAATACTTTCCCGTAAAGTAGGGGATTTCTGCCTTGGGCGTGGATTGTTGCAGATGAGCTGTTGAGTTTAGTTTCCGATTTAGACGCTTTCTGATGTTATCATACTCTTCTTCGTACTTCATAAACTCTTTATCGTACTGTTCATTTTCGCCTTGCAGATAGTTGTCTATAGATAGATGTTGTTCGTCGATAGTACGCCAACGGTATTGTAAATCTTTCAATTGATCTTCTATTTCCCATTTCTCATCGAGCAAATCGACTTGAATACGCCCTAATATACGAGAGAAGGCTCTAAAGTTAGTTCTTTGCTTGGTAAGTAACTCTTCTAAGGGACCACATGGAACTGTACCTCGATCCTCACTATGACTTATGGGAACATTAAAGTTTGCCACATGCTTGTCGCTAGTATCATCCTGCTCCATCTTTGATGTTGAAGGGACCGGGTAACTTAATATCTTTTTTCTTTCTGACCTGTAGTACTCTGACATCCTTGAATAAATATCCTCAGTAAAATATTCGTGAGTTTTGTCTTCATAATCAACTAACACTTTGTTGTTTGCTTCAAATTCACCCCAAAGATGATCCAAGGACGTTATCCTTCTTTCAATGTATTCAGAAGTTTTTCTTTCTTTTCCATCTTTGCCAAAGTTCACACAAATCTTCTCGATGATACTGATCAGTTCACTTTGGCGTATAAGAATATCCTTCATGTTGATAATAATGATAATTCACCTGTTTTGATAAATAACTTTCAAAGACGACGATGAAGTAGCCCTTGATGGATGGTTATAAAGGTGTATCACTGATGATGTTGTTTTCTTGCGTGTTGTACAAGCTTCATGCAATATATGCGCCTTCTCAATCCAGCTGGTGAGACCCACTTGTGGGAGGCCAGTGAACCGATTCGCTATTACACAAAGATACACAACACTTGATAGTAAATATAGTCACTGATAGAGTCTGATTATACCACGAACCGCGATGGAGCGAACGTGACACGCACTACCGGGGGGCGAGGTAAGCTAGTTCAAAGGCTCGAAGGACCATAAAATGTAGCGTCACGGGAGGCTACACTTAGATGATGTATTGATATGATGATGATGATATATTGATAAGAGCACGGTGATAGGGAATGATTCAAACGACCTTACCGATTGATTGCGTTTATTGAACTAATTAAAAATATAATGAATTGCATAAATACAATTTGTGTCATGTCAGTTGTTTACATAAAACATTAGGTATGCTTTCGTGCGGTAAACCGTACATTACTCTTACATTACTAAGTCTTTAAATTAACAATTTCATATTCGCTAGATAAAGTGTCGATGACACGAGTCAAATCCCATACTTGCCTTCAGATCTTCTGTCGCCATTTTGAACACTAGATAGATGATGATCAACTTAATGGAAAAATATTACTAAAAATATTAGTAACTGTGACGAGCTTAAAACTAATCTTATTCACATTTGCAGATGAGACCAGGCATTACAACGATTGGGTTCTTTTTATGGAATATACAAGCGATAAAGTGTCTAGCCTAGCAGAGTATACAAAATACCTGCAAATGGGAACTTGCCAAAAAGAAACGATTGGTATCAGGGTGACCGAGTCTCATTTAGTTAAAGGTATGTCAGATTTTCTATTAAATCCGATTTGTTACGGCTGATACCTAAAACATTACTTACCTCAGTTAAACAAAGTTTAATTTTTATAAACGCCAAATTCCAGTGCTGTGTGCTGACCAGTGTTCCTAATAACAAAACATGACTAAGATTGAAATGCTGTCTACATTGTATTATTTTAGAACATTCACAGTAACAAAGTACTAATAAAAGTTATAATTTGTTACTTCAAGTTATTATACTACTCGTACCTGTACTGTACAGCCTGCCATTTTACACGAATTTAAAATTCTCTAGTTACCGCCGTGGTATTGACTAAAGTACCTTATGTAAACTCCACATAATTTCATGACACTTTCTAGTATGAGTAAGTTATTCAATCTTTCATTAGTTATTTTGAATTTTGCATTATAAGTTAATCTTTTATGTCACAGTCTGAACGTATAGATATTTTGCGTAGTCAGTTTGATATAATAATGGATAATTGGAATTACCACCAGCTATCTTTAGACTCAACATATCAGCCTAATGACATGCAACGTAAAAACTTGCCTCCTATTGAATTGTCTAGCCTTAACGGCAAGACAGAAAATTGGCATAACATTCGAATTAATCAAATATTACTTGAGGATTTATATTCGAATAACAAATCTAATTTATGGGGGTTAAAGTTACTCGCGTCCGTAGGTTTACCCTTGAGACCCTACACGTGACCCCTGGGTGGTGCTAAATGAGTGACAATGACTGAGTGGTAGAGCCACGCTGCGTTGCAGCACGCATTGGGCCGGCTCGCCCGGGGTAATACCACCCTCTCACGAATATTCGGCGTGAAATAATGGCACTTGGTGCTGTTGTGTTTCGTCCGGCCAGTGAGAGTTCCGGAGGCCCCTTCCCCTCCCAACCCTCCTCACAATTCCTATTCCTTCCCCTAACCCTATTCTTTTCTTAAAGGTCGGTAACGCATCTGCGACTCCTCTGGTTTTGCGGGTGTCCATGGGCGGCGGTGATTGCTTTCCATCAGGTGACCTGCCTGCTCGTTTGCCTCCTTCTCATATAAAAAAAAAAAAAAAAAATCAGTGATATTTGTATGATTTTATTTTGACAAATTTTCCTTTCTTTTCACTTTCAAATATAAATACAATGATTGGTTAAAATATTGATTTTAAAATTTAAATAATTAAGTAGTCAGAAGTTAAGTATGACGACATCCGTGGTCGAGTGGTAAACACGCTAGTTCTGGCGTCGCCACCTTTGAGGTCCCTGGTCCAACAACTGGTTGGTCCATTAAGGAATAACAGTCTTTTTATATTGATTTTTGATCTGGGTGTTTCTACGTACACATGTTTATCTGTTATCTAGTTTAACCATCAAACAGGTTTCAGTAAAGGAGCTTTACTTGAGCTAGACTAGATAATAGTGTGAGTGAGAAAGTTACTTTAAATTATTGATTCTATTAAAAATTTTATCGTCTCCCGTATAAAGCTAAAGAGGTTCCGATGATATGATTTGGAATACTTTGGTAGGGGGAAGTAAATGTTCTTAAAATACTACGTCTTTATTGAATGCTTATTTCATGGCTGCATTATGACAATAAATAACTGTTGAAGGTTTAACAGACTTTATACTTATTATTGTGTGTTAGGAAAATTGATTCCAAACTAGCCGCTTCTATACGAACTCGCAGGTCGCAAAGACTGACCAATCTGTTCATACCAGCGCGCCTAGTTGTTGCACAGCTCTGCTGCACCTGTCACTCCTGGGTCGCGCATTAATGGCACATGATGACATGAGTAATTTCTTTATTCATGTGTTGATGGGTCTAATAAGTTAATATTCGCATAGACTGTGAGAAGACCTTAAATCAGTTACTAACGATTGAATGTTGTCTGGTTTACGACAACTAACAGGATAGTAATCCTTTGTTGTCGTTTGTGCCAAATAGCGAACTGAAATCAACTTCTTCTAATTTGTTGTTAACCGCTCATCTTACAGTGGCAAACACGATTATTATTCGTTACCTTATTGACTTCGGTCATCTGCGTACTAGATGCACAATCGCATATAAAATGCGTTCGAAAAGGTGTTTCCAATTATTCTACACAATTTCGTTTTCGATTAATCACAACTAGTTTTGATACTCAGGCCTATCACCACAACAATTATAGGTACCGGATTTAGACGAAGATATTAAAAAAAAATTAAAAATAATAACTGATAGCAATCCAATGCTCCCTCTTGGTCGGAGAGTTAGTTCGAGGCGACACTTTGTGAGCGCTGGTTGTGTGTCTGGTGTTTAGATGACCGAAGCTTATTGATAATGACCCTCTAAATAATTTAGTTACAGTCATTAACTATAATTTCTTTAAAAAAATACCTAATTATTTTGCTAAATGAATTGGTTTTGTATCTCGGTTGATTTAGGGGTACTTTAATTTGGATATTATAATGCCGCGAAACCCAAACAACAAATACATTATGCATACCTTTACGTTGACTATACTATAGATTATGGGTCTGTTAAAGTCACACTGTTGTGACAGGCATACTGTAACAATACAGTAAAATGCTGAAACATAATGTTCGACTTTTCATTTATGGCATTTTTTCTGAAAGAGGTACTGAGCTGTCTAAAATCTTAAGATATCTTATAAAGTCATATTCTTAGTTTTCATTAGAAAAGCAAGAATAATTTTTTGATATTTCTGTGTTTTTGTTTCTTTATGTACTGTGAACTCCTGACCAGATGTTTTGCTGTACATTGAGCAATAAGGACTTTTAGTTTGCAGCGCCAAATTGTGGCTTTTACCGAGGCTAGAGATCACTTTAATTTGACCGCACTACATGATGGCTTTTTACCGAGGTTACTATGAGATCATTTTTATTTTGCCGCGCCATGTTATGGCTTTTTACCGAGGCTTCATAAGCGATCACTTTTATTTTGCCGCGCCACATCATGGCTTTTTACCGAAGCTACTATGTGATTATTTATTTTTGGCTGCGCCACTCGATGGCTTGTCACTTTTGTGACTCACGATTTAGTCGCGCCACTCGATGGCTTTCTACCGAGGCTATTTATGTGATCATTGATATAAATTGTTAATAAAACTAATATTTATTTTAATGATACGACAAACACACATGCGCGAGCGCAGACACAAACACACATGTTTAAATAATAATTAGAGCTACCGATAGCTTGGGCCCCGATTCGTAATATTTTATTATTTGCGTTAATCGAGGCGTTGAAAAAAAAATGTGTTTACCTCAGGTTTATCTTACCTAAATCTTTAAATATTGTAAAATATTTTCATTTAGATCTCTAAGGATGTAAATTGTAAGAGGTTTGATAAGACACTAAGTTTTTTTTATTCATGTTTTTAAAGTAAGCTGTAAACTTAGCTTTTTAAAGTCGATATTTCTGATGTCAAGATTTTGAGTTTAGTTTATATTTTACTAAGAATGCGAATTGTTTGGTTGCGCATTTCCTTTAGTAGTATGCGAGGTAAGTGCGTAATGCTTTGCGCTTTTTTTAATTTTTTTCATGCAAGAGGTTTTTTCTTAAAAGATGTACAGATAAAAAAGAGCAAAATAATGTAAACATTTAAAAAATGTATGTTTACGACTATTTACGTTATTAGTATAATATTGTATGGAATATAAATGTTTCTGTCTCATATTTAAGACTGAGGGCCTATAAGATAGTTTTTATTTTGTTTTTTTTTGTTGCTGTCTAAACAATATCTGATGTTTATTATTTACATTATTGCTCCTGCTGCTCGTCAGAATGGCCGTGTGGGAGATTGCCATTTAAATGTAGATTACTATTAATGTTAGCATTAAAAACAAATGTTTGAAGAAAGCAAATTCACCGCAGTAATTAATACGAATAAGAAAACACGTGCTTGCCCATTGCCACGCTCCCCACGCCATGCGTCATTAGCGACTTGTTTGTGCTTCAGTATAAAAAGGTCATGCGCTAGCGCCTTCCGGGCATTCTGTACTCAACTGCGGAGCATGACGGAGCTCTGATTGTCGTCATAGTATTGAGGTATGCTATGGTGGTGTAACTAATTTATGTATTTTAGTACATAACTGTATCTTACAAGAAATAGTAGTAAGTACCAATTTTTATTATGTAAAATGCGAAATGGCTAATTATTTAAATAAATTGATATTACGTTAATTATAATTAACACTAAATGTGTGTATATTATTACTGTCTGTCAATTAAATCTGGTTTTTATGAATATAAATTGATCAAAATCATTACTCTCTTTTCTTAATCTCCCACATAGAAATATTTAAAAATGTAAATAGTATGTAAGTATATAAATGAATAAATGGAATAATAATAATAATAATATCTTTATTTAAGTACGCTTACATCTATAGTTTACAAAGAGCTCTTAACTAATAATCTAAAGTAGATTAAATTCTGTTGCCTGAGCTAGGTAAACCCTGTTTTTCAGGCGAATGTGGGCTTAGTCTAAGTTTAATATAAATCGAAACATAAATGAATATAACAGGTTCCTTATACGCTAAATTACAATCTAATATAAAGACAAGAATAAAATAATAATGTTTTTTTTTAAATAAGTTAATAAGTTTTACACAGAAATAAATAAATAAAACAAAATTACCTAACAACGGTCATTAACCCCTCCGTATCGTCGTAGGTCAATTTTTGTAGTTCTTTCTGTACAACCTTTTTGCAGCTATACCTGCACAGGTTAAGCGCAGGGACAGCCCCTCGTGTGCCTGTGACCCGACGATGGACGAGGACATCTTTCACATCTTACTCGATTGTCCAATACACACTAAGACTAGGTACACTCTGCAACAAAAACTTGATACACATTTAAGCAAAGATACCCCGAAGGAGATTTTTAGTAATAAAAAAGAAAGAAAACTTTTCATGGAATTTGCCGGTAAGATTGTAAACATTGTAAATAAAAGAAATAAGGACGATTAGTATATAGTAATAAGGAATTTAAAAAAAAAGCAAGACCACATTGTGGCAGGTGTAAAAAAGGGATGGACGAGAAGGAGACAAATGTAATTTGAAAAGAAAATTTTTAAAATGAAAATATAAATATATACATGTATACTAAATAAAAGAAATTAAAAAGGAAATAAATTTAATTGTGATAATACTAGATGGTTAAGAAATGTAATAATTAGAAATTAAGATAAAAGAAAATAATGTTTAAAGTAGGAAAAACTGTATTAGTATATAAGGAAAATTGTAAAAAACATAAGTAAAAATGTATAATAGTATTAAGAAATCTATGTATATAAAAAATTAAAAGAGATAAAAAAGAGAGAAATAAAAAAAGAAAAGAAAAAAAATAAGATAAAAGAATGAAAAGAAAAAGAGAGTGGAGCCCCGCCCCGGCTGCATTGGCACCCCGAGACAAAGAAAGAAAACAAACAATAAACATGAAAACCAAAAACCTGCCAAAAAGCGGGAGCAGCTAGCAATTTAAAAAAAAAAACCTTTTTGCAGCTGATAGTGTTTAACGGATAGATATAACACTTAGCATTAATCCTGTTGTACAGAAAGGGTCCTAAGAAAATAAAGAACCTTGATGAGAAAGCGCATTTTGTATCTTTGAGATAAGTGCAAACCATGTCCTTCCTCCTTTTATTAGTAATTTCAGTGCTGTAAGGAAGAGCCGTGTGCTGTTTTAGTATCGTGATTTTTATAAATAATTGTCGAACTGTTAAAACTTTACAGGATTCATATAAGAGATGAGTAGGATATAGATAAGGACGGAAAGTGGACACCTTCAGGATTGCTCTTTACGACGACTTATACGTACCACCCCATGCAGTGATGCAGTAAGTTAGTATCGACTGACATAAGGCCACGTATACTTGCATTATTAGTTTGGTATCTGCAATCGAACGAAGTTTTTTAAATACAAACATAAGCTTACGCATTTTATTACTTAAAGCTTCAATATAATAACGGAATGACAGATTCTTGTCAATAATTACCCCAAGATACTTTATATTGCGGGTGCTAGAAATGGTAGGGCAATTGCAAGACTTGTTTGTGTATAAATTACAGCCATCATGAGCATACAAAGGTGTTCTTGTTGTAGAAGAAAGCAACGACATTTACAAATAAAAAAAGAGTATGTCGTTACCAGTACAAAATATGAATTTAAAAAATAATAAATAATGCAATACAAAACTACAACACAATGTGGTATCAATTAAGTAACGACTATTAGAAATAGCTGTGGGAGTGCTTAGAGCATTTCAGATCCAAGCTGTTTTGTCTTCTGTGTAATCTGACACTTTATAATAAGTTTTTTTATAAAGCTTTTCTTTGATTTTAAATTAATTAAGATCTAATTTCTGAATATCATTTAGTACTTTGCTGTATAATCGCACACTCAGACCCTTAAAAGAATTATTTATTTTATGGAGCCTAGTATAAGGTACTGCTAATTTGTTCTTACTTCTTGTATTTACATTGTGAATAACACTGTTTTTTGAAAACATTTCAGTATTTTTATGAACATAAATCAAATTTTCATGTATGTATTGTGACGCAACTGTCATTATATTTATATTCTTAAATCTATCTCTGAGAGAGTCGCCAGCTTTTAGGTTATAGATTGCTCGAATAGCCCTCTTCTGAAGCACAAGTATAGTTTAATAAATGTAAGGAAAAACCGTTTACTACCATACGATAATAAAACTGATTCAGACAACCCATGGACCACCAGGTCATCGATCAGGGGTTGCCTGAAGCTGCTGCGATACGCAGCGTTTTAATTTTGACCTAACCTAATCCCTACCTTATGCTAGATACTTACCGACTCATCCGATGGTTAGCCCGCCTTAGAAGAGGACAGGGGGGGGGGAGGAGACAGGATGGTTGCAGCCCAGCTGCCATGGTGTGACTCCTGGCCGCTGGCAGGAGTCGCGTTGCCACGCCAGCCGACTCCAAGAAGCTGTCCAGATCACGCCGTCTCATTCGCAGAGCCCCTCCACGTTATCACCGGGAATCGGTTCCCACTAGCTCACCACGCGAGGCTAACAGTGCCTGCCAAACGCGAGGTAATGTTTAGAATTGACGCTGCCATCAGCGTTCGTCCGTCCGATTAATTAAACACCGCAGCCTCCGATGGCTGTTTACAAAGAGACTGACAAGATATTATTCGATTTCTTGCTAATCCACCAGGCACGCGGCCATGTCCCAAAACGAACAACTCACTCAACGCGAACGCGTGTCCAGCCGACAGGACTACAATAATGCGCGTACAAACCGCGGTTATTTTTACACCGTATAATAAAATCTGCCGCTGTGCTAACTATGGGGACCAAATCAGACCACTGTAAACAAACTGACCATTTCGTGATTTTCCGAAACCGAACCATTAATGAATGACAGACAGCGAATGTCAATGTCACCTGACAGTTTTTTTTCCTATATATTTTCTCTATCTTTGTGGCAGGGAAAGTACCACATCCGTACTGCCATTGGTTTCGAACAAAATCTAAATATTGTATTTTTTCTGACTTTAAAGGGAAACTATGATAGCATGGTTAGATTTAGTGAATTTTGAGCTATTTTTGTCAATACGATTTATATTTATGCATTATCAAAAACAAACAGGTTCAAAGTGGGCATTATCCTTTCTAATTTTCGTCAACCAAAACTTAAATAATAATATTGTAATCTTAATGTTAAATGTATAAACGAACTTTCTTCATATAAGTGTATAAAAGTGAAAGCCACTTTGTCCAGCAGGGTTCACTGTGTACCTAGGCTAGTAATTACATTTGTAAGCATTTATGAAAATGTGAGTTTCTAGAAAATTGAGGATACACGTTTTCTTGTTTTACATGTTTTTATTATTTTTAGTATGGCTTTAGTGTGCACTATTATAATTTATATAATGTCTTGACTAATAGATTCAGGTATTAATATAATCTAAAAGCAATCAAAAACATGTGAAAATAGTTTTTTTAACTCGTGTTATGCGCCCTTGTTGCACCCAACTGGTAAATAAATAGGCGTTAATTTTACTATTGGATTATTTAGAAAAAATTAAAAAGTATTGATAATTATGCTAATCAGTTTTATTTAAAGTAATTAATAACAATCATAAAATATATTTGAACAGTCTTATTTTATGAGAATCAAGAAAATTCACTTGAATCTTCGGATTCATCTTCAAAATCATCTTCAGCAGGTCTGTTAAATGTATAAACGAACTTTTTTTCTGTAAGTAATATTAAATTAAAATATTAAATATTAAACAATAAAAATAAATAAAAGTAAAAATCAGGCATGTTGAAATTTTATTTCAACATGCCTGATTAGATAAAAAAATCATCATCATATACAAAACATAAGGTACCTATATGGTGATATGTAGGTGTAAGTATTACAATAGTGTACCAATATTTGAATATAATGTCTAACCACATTTCATCGAAATTAGCTGCTATCTTAGGTTTTTCTTGTTAAATTATACCCTGAATTATGCCCTAAATGGACCAGATTGTTCTTTGAAGGTCAAGACATGTTTAAGCCATTCCGCGTCTTCTTTTTACAAACTAGCCGTCGCAACGTGTCTAAAATTCAAACGCACTTTTGCAATCCATGCAAAAAGGGCGGCGCGGCCTTTGAATTAATGCTTTCCACGCCATCTATGATCAGTGGATCGAATAAAGTTTTTGTCACTAGATAGTAGATGGGCTTTGCTTGTTTTGATTCAATAACATCAAAACGGTTTTTGGGGACCAAACGCCCTTGTTGCTCCCAATGCTTCAAAAATACTTTATGATTAATTGTACTCTCACTACTGGTACATATTCAATGCCGATGTCACCGTCAAGTACGCAAAACCTGAAGTTTTTACTATACTAGTTACTAGTTAAAAAAATGTAAGAATACAAAAAAACTAATATCTTCTGAATTAATGCGCGAAAATTTGTTTAAATAGTTATATAATTCTTTTATAATAAAAATAAGTTGGGGTGTCTGAGGTTTTGAGCTATTTAATTAACATGTTGTATAAACCAAATCGGTGAGCCAGAAATATGAGCGCTTACTAATTTCCGGCGAAGGAGCACCGAGGGACGCGGGGCAAGGCGGGGGAATGGGCTCAAACGCGAATAGAAGTCTGTTCGCAAATACCACCATTTTACTGTCTGCAAGCAAGCGTAATTTTACAGAAAGAATGAAGAAGAATTTAAAGCGTGATTATAAAAAAAAGTCAAGCTATCAACTGACAAAATATGTCTGCGAACTAAGGTCAGGAGTCGAGAGTAAGCTGCAGGTCGTAACATTGTGTCAGCGACGCTTGATTTATATCCGGACATCGATAAATTCTTAACATGCGACTACATCAAATTATTACTTAACCCATATTTGCGCGCGTGGGGTGTCATACACCCCGACGCATGTTTCTAGGTTCATCCATTTTTAAAATTTAAATTTAGCGTGATGTTGTTATAAGTAGTTTCAAAAACGCGTGTGACGTATTCAATTTAGTCGCGAGCAGCGCTCGGTCGTAAACGGTTGGACTTGCAGAACGGGTTTGGGGTGCACGACATCCCACGTGACTGTTTGTCTGGTCTGAATTCTGGGGAGGTAAATAATAATCATTGTTTTTTTTTTAATTCGTAGAAAACAAACGGCTATTTTGCATATACAATAGTGCAGTGTTTCTTAAAAACAAAAAGCCTTATACAGTTTTCACAGGTAGAAGAAAATATTTGTATTAAAATTACAATAAGTAGGTACTAATAAAGAGTGTAAAATCAAATCCCAAATGAACAGTATTGTAACGTTACTTTACATAAATATATATCTAAAATGACAAGCAATATTTACAATGAATGTATAATATATGAGAATAATACTTAAAAACCAATAAAGCCATATCAACCCCCAAAAATAAAGTATTATTGTATGAAAAATTTTGCATTCATCATTATCACAAAATAATGATTACCCGCCGCAAATAGGTCACCGTCACGAGAATAGTTATTATTAAAAGTAGTAATTACACGATTGAAATAAGAATTTTGTCTATAGTTAGTTGAACTATGGTCAGTATGGAACCTAAGATAGTTACGCCTTAAAATCGTACGAGATGGCACTTGTAATTTAACCTTAGACAGGAGATGAATACAGTCCGTTCTGCCGACTACCAAATTATGAAAAAACGTAAGATCAGCTACATCTCTCCGCATCATCAGCGGGAGCAGATGGTGGCGTTTGCAGGTATCATCATAAGTGAGATTTTTGTTGCAGTAAATCTTGTACTTATAATTAATAAATCTCAGAAACATTTTATGGATTCTTTCGATCTTATCTACGTAAACATTATAATGCGGGTTCCACACTGGCTTGCATACTCTAATTGGCTTCTCACTAAGGCGCAATATAATAGTTTTAAGGATTTTACTGACTTGAAATCTTTAGTTGTTCTGAGTACAAATCTAAGTGTTTTAGAAGCTTTAGATGTGATTAAGTCAATGTGTTTATCAAAGACGAGCTTAGAATCAAGAACCACACCAAGATCTCTCACGCAATCAACACGTTGCAATGATTGGTTATTAATAGTGTAGCCATTATGTACCACGTTAGGGGATCTACTGAGCGTGATACTGTTGAACTTTGATATGTTAAGTTCAAGTTTATTATTTACGCAATAGTGATTGAGCCCATCAAGATCCTGCTGGAAAAGAAGACAGTCAATTGGTGTTGTAATTTTTTTGTAAATTTTTATGTCATCGGCAAACAACAAGAATTGTCAGTGAACAAAGCATTTTTCGATATCATTAATGAAAAGTACAAAAAGTAAGGGTCCAAGAATATATCCCTGCGGTACGCCCGAAGGAATGGTGGAAAAACGTGAGTGTGAAGAGATACCATTGAGAACCACGGTTTGACACCGATCTGCCACGTACGAGCAAAACCATCAATAAAGATTGCCACGTATACCAGCTAATTGCAGTTTTTGGAGCAATGTCACGTGATCTATGCGATCAAATGCTTTACTGTAATCAGTGTATACTGCATCCAGTTGACCCCCATGCTGCATGCGTCAATCAGTCACATGATCAAGAAAAGTTAAAAGATTACTCACTGTAGACCTACCTTTCAGAAAACCATGTTGTTGAGGCAAAAATATGTGCTTAGGGGCTAAATAAATTTGGTTGTGAACCAGTTTCTCTAGCACTTTGGCAAGCACACAAAGTTTTGATATAGGCCTATAATTTGCAACTACTCGTTTTGATCCCTTTTTGTGGATAGGAGTAACGGTTGCAGTCTTCCAAATCTTTGGCACAGTCCCCTCTGTGATGGAGCGTTTAAATAAAAGGCAAATTGGAAGTGTCAAACTTTTAGCACACTTAGAGATCAGGAATGAATGTAAATTATCTGGTCCTGCGGATTTGTTACAATCCAGCGATTCCAGCATATTAAAAACTTGATCTTCGGATACTTCTATAGTATGGATGTCGGCAACAGAACCTTCACTACAATGGGCCATGGTGGATGCAGCTATGGTTGTTATTACCCGAAGGCGCAGGTGCCAAAAAGGTGGAGTGAAAGAATTCGGCAAATGCGTTACAAATTTCGTCGCCCCTTGAAATGGTTACATCATTGTGCGTCATAGTAGAAAGATAACCATTATGTTTTCTATTAGCATGTGCGTATGACCAAAAGGCTTTAGGGTTGTCGACTAAAGAATTTTCAATGTTGTTTATGTAAGCATTATAACATTCCTGTTCCACGTTCTTAGCTCGCTGGCGTAGAACACTGAAAGAGACACCATCAACTTTGTTTCCATAAATTTGATGTGTTCTATGCAATTTATTTTTCTCTTTAAGTTGTTTTAACAACGCACTTGAGTACCATACGGGATAGTCGCTCGAGCTAACATATTTATGAGGAATATATATATCTCTTAAACTACACAGTTTACTGTTGAAGAGTTTAACTGCATCATCCAGTGTTCCACGTAACAGAAGATCAGTCCAGTCCAGCTCATCAAGGTCACTACATAAACCGGAAAAATTTCCTTTCTTGTAAAAGTATTTAAGGTGTTTTTTAGAACTAAGTGGCTTATTATAATCAGTAAAGTTAGTCTGACAAATAAGGGCTGGGTGGTAAGAGTCTTCTTCAACCAGAGGGTCAGTACAACGGCAAACTATCAAGTCGCCATTGGAAAACACCAAATCGAGCAAGCTGTTTAAATGCTTTTGACATTATTGAATTGATTCAATTCGCAAAGATTCATAAAATCCTGAATCTCGTTATGATTAACGTTAGAACTACAGAATGATGGCACTAGAAAATTAGAGAAACTAATGATGACCAAGATATATTGCTTAAATTAAAATCACCTGCGATAATAAATAAGTGTTGTGGCTGCTCAGTACAAACCTAAAATATTCTTTTAGCTAAGTTTGATAATTGTGAAGAAAAAGACAACCCTTTATTTTGTTGGCATAGATACGCACAGCAAATGTGCAACATTAAAGGTGCGGAGTTGTTGCTTTTGTTTTTATTATTTAATGTAATCGAAATCCATATATCTTCGGCTGAGGAATGCCACTCGGGCCGCTAGAGCGCAGTGAAGTCGCGGCGAATTGCGATAAGGACACCGCCGCCACGCGTCTGCCCGACACAGGAATAGTCCAGATCACGACGCCATACCGTGTACTTGTCACTTAATAATTCCTCATCAATAATTCCGTCGAGTAACCAAATTTCAGTTAATAGTATTACATCGCAGTCATAAAGTTGAACATTTCTTTTAAATTGCACTGTTTTGGTACGCGAACCCCTGACATTTTGGTAATATATATTAATTATCGTTGAATACGGCCAGCCAAGACAAAATAATCTTGGCTAGGTCGCTGCGCACGATAAAGTAAAATAGATGTAATAATGCAGTTAACGTCAGGGGCTTGCGACCCGGGTACAGCGCAATTGTGATTGTGTTGATGTTTAGAATGATAATACTTCTCTGTAAATAGCGTGAAACGTTGGATATCTATAATAAAAACAATGTGTAGTAAAATTATTGAGTGACAAAACTCAGCTAGTAAATCTATGAATAGTTGGTATGACAATGCTAGTCTAAGGACTAGTTCGGCTAGCGGTAGGTAATACGTAAGTAAGTTATTTGTGTTATGACACCAATTATTAATTTGAAAGTACAACAATAAAAACTGAGTAATAAACACTATAAAAAAACCTAATTAGTGCTTTTGGCGATCGCCGCCCACCCCACCGCATTTACTTAAAAAATTTTTCAAACCCCCAAGGCCAAGAAAACACGGACATTTTTGTATCAAAAAAAATTGGTTGCCTGTAAAGTCGGTATACGGGCGAAAGTTTTACGTGACAACGACTTTGAGTGGTAAAATAATTTTAATGTGAATATTCATTCGTATAGTAGGAAGAAGGATGAAATAATAGTAACAATTTAAAACATTTATTTATACAAAGAATTATATTTAAAACATTAATTTATACAAAGAGACGCGTATTGGGACGCGTGCCTTTCACTTTTTATGTCTGTCTCTCTCGCTCTTAGGCGGGCTAACCATGCCCGAGTGGAAGGGACGCGTGCCTCTCACTCGCTATCATTGTGAGCGCATAACGTGAGCGGAGCGTAACGCAGTTTCTTGAAGTGTCACCCGGCAAACCAATTTATAAGACGTTGTCACGTCAAAAACAATTAATTTATTTAATGCGAGATAGGTAAATAAAAAACGGTAAATAACCAAGTAGTATCTGATTTGAATGCTTTGTGACAATGAATGAAGTGGTTGTTTTGTTTTTGGGGTTATGTCTTTGATAAATGTCTGATAGGAAAGACAGTGCAAATAATAAATACATTATAGTTATCACTGTACCTTTATGTTGTTGATATGGCCTGCGCATACATGGACAATTATTATAATAAATGACAAACGGCATGTTATAGTTGAATATAAACGTAAAGCAATAAGTAGATTGAAGCAGTCATTTCAATTTAGATAAATCACTATCACTTTTCACTGCAATAATAGGTGAAGTATCATTTTTTCTGATTAAAATTTGGCAGTTTTGCACCCAAACATAATTATAGTTTTCTCGGAGGCTGCCTTCTTTGTTTTTGTGAGCAGTTGCTTGTTTTCTCTCGTAAGGTGGTCGTTGATGTATATCCTGATGTTGATTCCGACAAAACCTAAGTCTTCAGCGGTCAGGTTTGGCTTATGGGATCTGGCCGAGGCTACAAAATTTTCCTTAGTGTATCGTATAAGGAAACCCACGATTATTGGCTTCGGTTGTGAGGTAGACTGCGCTCTAGTGACGAAGTTGACGTCGGTTCTCTCCATAGGCAGGCCTATCAAATTACCAATTTTGCTTATTATTTCGAACAGGTTCTCATTTTTCTGCAATGAAATCCCCTTGATTTCTATATTATTTGATCTCAATAGTTGATCTTTTATTGCAAGTTCGTTTGATATTTTTTCTACTTCATATTTCAACAGAGGGTAATCCGAGGCGATCGTATGTTGTTTTTCAAGTAATTCCACTCTTTCAGTAACTTCCACTAATGTTTTAGAGTTTTCAGCCACTTCCTGGATGGTGGCTTGACGTGCAGCTCCTAATTTACGGTAGTGGTTTCCAATATGTTTGCACACGCGAAACAATAGTACACCGTACATTTTGAGCATCTAACACCGTCTGAAAAGTTACCATTGCAAGTTGGACAGACGAACATTGTGATAGGAGTTAAAACAATTTATTATTCTCCGTGCCGCGGTTGGTAAGCAGTAGGTTAGTTTTAGGTACCTATAGAGATGCGTGCTTGCAAGTTGAGCGCGCGGCGCGGAATGATTATTATTAATTTTTAAAGTCTAAAACATTGTAACTGATGTTGATTTTTTGTTTTAAGGTGACTAAAATATCACGTCAACTAAAATGTCTACAAATCGCTCAGGTGTTGGAAGAAGAAGAAAAAGAAGCTATCGGTAGTGCATCTGAAAAGAAGTTTATAGTAAGTGATCATATCAGCGAATCAGAGCAAACTGAAAACGAATCAAATGATCGTTGGAGTAGTGATGATGAGGTAGTACCATTACAAAACATAGCCAGCGCTTCTCAAAGTCATTGACGACGTAACCAATTATTTTACATGAGAAAGAATAGACAAACAAAATGGTCTAAACTAACACCAGACTGGAGGGTAAGAACTCAACGTGCTGATATCAGCACAATCTATCACAATATTGTAACAGAAGCTACTGGACCTAGAGGGCTGGCTAGAGATGTAATGATATTGAGCGAGGTATTTTTGAGTGTATTTTCAAGGGAAGTTATAGATCATATTTTGACCTACACGAACGAGTAGATATTATAATATCCATTCCAAACAACATTCAGGGAGAACGTGATTGCAAATTTGTATCTTATGAAGAGTTGATCTCATTCTTTGGACCCCTTTATATGTAGGGAGTGCTACGATCATCGCATTTGAATTATCAAGATTTGTGGGCTATTGACGGCACAGGAATCAATTTTTTTTTAACACAATGAGTTGCAAAAAATTTATTTTCCAAAATTAATTTAATTCTCCAGTGTTTGGTAACCTCCACGGTTTGATAACCGAGCAACAAGTGAGGTGAGCCAATCCTTGCACAAACTGGCAGCTTTCAGGGACTTCTGCAAACTGATGAATGACAATTTTCAAAAATGTTATAGTTTGTCTGAGAATGTTACCATTGATAAGCAGTTACCTGGTTTCCGAGGTAGATTCTGTCCTGTGGTATATTTATGCCCAGCAAACCCACCAAATATGGGATCAAACATTTTGCTCTCATGGACTCCGCAACATACTATTTACAATTTGAAGTTTATGTTGGAATTCAACCTGATGGACCGTTCAAACTGCCCTCTGATACCAAAAGTTTAGTAAGACGATTGATAGAACCTATTTCTTGTTGGAATATAGACTTGGAAGAATTATATGTCTATGGTAATTTACCGGCAGGCTTTAGTTTTGAGTTAAAAAGAAATAACTGTCAGGAACAGACATACATATTGGGAAGTGATAGTCATGATCTTGGAAAATATCTTTGCTTACGATGGTTTGGTAGAGACATGGGCTTTTATACCTTGATAGTTTGATTTATTTTATATATAAATATATTGTGAACCAATTAAAAGATGGCCCTATATTGGATGTGTTTATATTTTTATAGAGGATCCCAATCCCATAATCTACAATGCCATCACTGAAAATCGCTTTTCATTTATAATCAGTAATATGCATTGTTGTGACAATAATAACCGAGAAGCAAATGATAAATTTGCAAAAATGGTATTTTCCTCTGATTACACACTGCCTTGATATAGCAGTGCACAACTCTTGGGTGCTCTATAGGATCAACGGTTACCACCATTGTTACGATTATTTGAAATTTGACGGAGTGTTAGAAACATTAAAAAAATGAGATTTTTGAAAGCCAGGACGTTCTTCTATATCTCTATCTGAGTCATCACAATGTGATGAAATTGGTAATATAGTTATGTATGGCAGAACATAACTGCGTTGTTTATTCTGCCACGAACACGCAAAAGAAAATGTAAAGTTACTTTGCATCCAAAAGATTGTTTCCAATTAAATCACACTCCAATTAAATAAGTGATTTGTTAAAAAATAATTCTCATAATATAAAAAAAAAACAATATGCTGCGATTTGGAATCATAACTTTGAAATAAATGGTTTTGCTATCGAATTAGTGTTATTTTCCATACCATAATCATCATAGCAGTACATTTAACTAGCGTTGTTTCAAAACGACACCACTTTCCGGATTTTCCAGTAGAAGAAGATTTTTTTTCTTATTTTTTCTGTTGATATTGAGACCTAAATAGGTTTTGTTTAAAAATATATTAAAATCGGACGACTTTTTTTTTCTCGTAACATGTGGGTTAATTTGATCTGTAGAACAAAACAATAGTGAAGGTAATCGACCTATACATGATATGGGTGTACACATAAATGTTTTTTGTAACTACATAATTTACATTTTTTAAAAAAATTGATATATAGGTACTTATTTAAAAATTTAAATTTAAAATCTACATTTTTATGAAGTATTTATTACATTAACTTTTAATTACTTTTGTCCTAATTATTGCAACACTGTCTTATCTATCTCATTTTAACTGTATTTTCATTTTCTACAATAATAAAAACATTAATGACAAAGTTAATGCTTATAAATACTACCCAGTTACATAAATGTTGTACATACATCACAAATTATAACATGCTAACTCATTGTATACTAAGATAACTTAATAAATAAGTGTAGGAAAACAATATAATAATATTTAATAAGTAACATTAATTTATGTACTATATAATATTAATTCATTTATTGGTAAGTATATTATTCAATTAACAATAAATAAAAATAATTTAAAATGCAGAATACAATTAAATTGATTATAAAACTAAAATATAAATGAGTATGTTTGTGACAACAGATGGCCGCTTAGGTAGGTCAAGGTCACAGATAGCCCCATCTATTCGGAGGTCTCACCGTCCTGCCAGAACGAGTAATATACAAAGTAGATGACGACACACATTGATTGTTACTTGTATTGGAATTAATATGATCATAATCAAAATTATAATCTTCGGGCAAGCTATGAGAGATCCACTATGATATGATTTCTATTTCTTACAACTACTTTACCGTTAGACAAGCGAATGCTATAAGATCTGCTTCTTAAAATACTTACTACTATACCTGGAATCCAATGATTTTTTTATCGAATCGTATACCCTGACTTTTTGATTAATATGTAACGGATCTAAGTTTCGTGTATTTCTATCTTAATATACTTTTTGTTTATTTTGCCTATTGACTAATTTATATCTTACGTTTATAAGTACTTTTGGTTCTAATAAATTTATAGGAGTAGGGAGAATACTTCTTATTTTTCTACTCTGGAGCAGTTCAGCTGGAGAGGGCAAATCCGAAGTTAGTGGGGTATTTAAGCATTCTAACAGTGCAAGTCGATAATCGGTGTTATCTTCTGTTGATTTTTTAATTATATTTTTTACAGTTTGCACAGTGCGTTCGATTTGTCCGTTCGACTGAGGATAATATGGAGATGACGTCACGTGTGTGAAATTCCAATCAAGTGCAAACTGTCTGAATTCAAACGATGAGAATTAAGGACCACAATCAGACATTACAATATTCGGTATACCTTGACGAGAAAATATATCTTGCAAACTATTAATTATGGTACTTGACGTAGTACTGCGTAACTTTACTAATTCAAAAAATTTGCTATAATAATCTACAATTAATAAATAGTCAATTCCTTTTAATTGAAACAAATCGACTCCTACTTTTGCCCATGGTCTATCAGGAACTTCATGACACTTTAAATCTTCTTTTTGACTATTTTTTTATATGTTAAACATATAGTACAACTTCTCACTGTATTTTCTATGTCATTGTTAATACAGGGCCAAAATATTAATTCTCTAGCTCGCAATTTACATTTCTCCATACCCATGTGTCCTATGTGAACCTTTTTAAGCATATCTCTTTGCATCGCTTTAGGTATAACTAATTTATCAGACTTCCAAATTAACCCATTTGCAAATGTTAACTCTTCTTTAAAATTCCAATATGGCTTTATTATTTCTAAAATGTTATCTTTGTTATCTGGCCAACCTTTCAGTATACATTTTTTTAATTCTACCATTTCTTCATCTAGTTCTAAGTTCTTTTGTATGTAAATAAACTGAGAGTCTGTAAGATATTCGCATTTATTTACTACGTCCTCTGTTAACACGCACACCTCATCAGAACTGCTATCTATGCTATTATGTATTACGGACTCGTAAGCACGCGATAATGTGTCGGCAATATATAAATGTTTACCTGGTTTGTATACTAAAGTAAATGTGTAACGTTGCAATCTTAATAACATTCTCTGTAAACGGGCAGGAGCGTCAACAATTGGCTTTTTAATAATACTTATTAACGGCTGATCCGTTTCAATAGTTACGTCTGAACGTCCAAAAATATAAGCGTAAAAACGCTCACAGGCAAAAACACCTGCGTATAGTTCTTTTTCTATTTGTGCATATCTTTGCTCTGTTTTTGTCAGTGCTTTAGAAGCGTAACACACAGGAAGACTATTTTGCATTAAACATGCACCTAAACCTGTTCCGCTAGCATCTACCGATATCATTATAGGCACTTTCATACTATAATACTAAAGAACGGGACGTTTTGTGAGACACATTCTTAAACTATCAAAACACTTATTGTGTCTATCATCCCAGTGCCACTCTATCTCTTTTTTAAGTAATTCTCTTAGTGGTAAAGTTCTATCTGACAAATTTGGAATAAACGAGCCTACATAGGTGATTAGCCCTAAAAACCGCTCAACTGCTTTTTTATCTGTTGGTACTGGCATGTTTTTAATCGCGGATAAATGTGAGTCATCTGGGCTTAAACAATCTTTTGAAATTCGATGGCCTAAATATTTAATTTCTTGCAAGCCAAACTTACATTTATTCATATTTAATTTTAAATTTATTTTCCTACACCTTTCTAAAACTTTACGTAAAATTTCATCATGTGAATACTTATTAGACGCATATATTAGGAGGTTATCAATATACATACATACGCCTTCTATATCATCAAAAAACTCATACACTTTTTTATGAAATATTTCAGAAGCAGAACTGATACCATACGGCATTCTCAAAAATTTAAAACGGCCAAAGGGTGTGTTAAATGTACAATATTTACTGCTATCTCCTAGTCTAACATTCCAAAAACCTGACGTAGCGTCCAACGTACTGAAAAACTTTGCACCAGATAATTTTGAGACTATCTCATCTAATGTCGGCAGCTTAAAATGTTCTCTTTTAATTGCCTGATTGAGTTCTTTGGGATCCAAACAGATTCGTAACGCACCGTTTGGCTTTTTCACAACGGTTATACTGCTCACCCAGTCGGACGGACCTTTAACTTTTGATATAATACTTTGTGGTTCCATTTCTAATAATTTCGTCCTAACGTCTTCCCTAATCGCAAACGGTAATTTCCTAGGCGCATGAACGACAGGAACAGCATCGTCCTTCAATTGTATGTTGTACTCACCCGGCAAACAACCTATCCCATTAAACACGTCGCTAAATTCCTTTAAAAGCGCAGGCGATTCCATAGAAGATCTCTGCACAGACATTACTCTGTTAATAAGGTTCAATTCAATACAAGCATAGCGTCCTAAAATAGGTGAACTTTTAACATCTGCTATTTTAAACTCTAATAAATACAATATGTTTTTAAAGTACACTTTTAAATGTATTTTACCCACAACTTTTATTAAATCCCCCGAGTAACCACTCAATTTAGTTTTGGTCTGCAACAAACTATTTACTGATAAACCTAAATCATTAAAATAACGAAGCGGTAACACATTGACATCAGCACCCGTGTCTAATTTAAAATTAATTTTACACTTGTTTATCATTAAGTCTACTGTCCAGTCTATTAAATTTTTACTAAGTGAATAAATTACCTCATGTTGGTTTGATGATTCCACAAAATGCACGCCACATACTTTAGCAAAATGGTTCATCTTTGAGCATCGTAAACAAGTCTTCCCGTACGCCGGACACGCATTGAACGCGTGATATATACTGCATCTACGGCACTTGGCGTCTACGCGTAGTCTAGGCTGTCTAGGCCCACTCGCAGTCGCAGGATGCGTCATCCGCGCGGCGCCCCCACGGCCGCGCTCGCCGCGACGCATCGCGCCGCCTCGCTCGCTGCACCCGGCCGCCGCATGAATCCATCATTTCTATTGCCTGACATTGATGATGACGTATCACCCATTCCTCCGTAACTATTATAATTTTGTCTGACCAACCAAAGGTCATGATTGTGCTGCAGATCTATATGTTGCTCTTGATTACCTTCATGGTTGACATAATAAACGACCTCTGCTTCTCGCTTTATATTCTCAGAATACGTTCTAGACACAATCGCGGCTCGACATATCTCAAGTGCTTTGCTTAGTGTTAAGTCGTCTTCGCGTAATAAGCGTTCGCGTATCGTTGAGCTAAGCACTCCACACACTAACCTGTCTTTTATCAAATCATCATTTATGCTTCCAAATTCACAGGGCTGGGAAAGTTTTCGTAATTCAAACACATACTGTTCTATCGATTCATTTGGTTGCTGGTTTCTTGTAAAAAATTTGTGCCGTTCCACCGTTATATTTTTCTTGGTTTTAAAATGGTCGTCTAGTTTTTTATAAACACCTTCCAATGTGGTTTCATTGAATTGTTCTAAAATATCACGACACTGTTGGTCCACTATGTGTAAGAATATGTTAAACTGTATTGCAGATGATTTTTTACTTAGTTCACACGCATTGAAGTATATGTGAAAGCCTTTCTTCCATTTTTGCCAACTATCACTGAACTTGCCCGAAGCTACATCAACCGAATTCTCGTCGAATTGAAACGGTGGTGGTGGCGATAACACTGTTTCCATTTTTATTTTGTTCTAGTTTTTTAGGCACTTAAGTCACTTGAGCTCTTATTTCACTGTAGCAAATTATTTTTATTTTATCCTACCGACTGCGCCATGTTATGTGTGGACGCGGGAGTGAAAGACGACTTTCGATTTAACACTGATCGTTTATTCAACATCAACCTACCTACATTATAATGACATTATATGACAGGGCGGTAATTAGACGGATCTGACCGATCTCCTTTTTTAGGGATCGGTTGCACATTAGCTTCTCTCCAAGATTCCGGCACACAACCTGAAGAGAGTGAGAGACGGTACAGACGCGTTAACACAGGGGACAACTCCGCTGCACACATTTTCAGGACTATTGCTGGGATGCCATCAAGACCGTCAGCTTTCCGGACATCGATTGACTGCAGCTCCGCACGGACATCACACTGCCTGATTTTAATATCAGACATTGTGTGGCCACAGTGAGGAATTGAGGGTGGCTTTGCATTACATATAAATAAATAAATAATATAATAAATAAATTCATTTATTTCAACCAACTAGGATCATTTACAAATTCAATTAAGTACAAAGAAATAAAATAAAATAAAAATCATAAAACACAATAAAAACAAAAAACATGTCATGCCATTCAATAAAAAAATCAAACAAAAATATAAATTAAATACAGTGTGGTCATAGTTAAATGCAAGTCAGTACATGTATCATACAGCAAAGATTCATGTACTGACAGTCAAAGCGCTCAGAAAAAAGCCTCAGGACGCTGTTCTGGCTAGCCCTGACCCTGCGCACCAGGGATGTGCACCGCTGGCGCATTGTGGTGTAAAAACAGTCAACGCGGTATTGCGCAAACATCCCTGATGCGCTGCAGAACCGAGGCAGCCCAAGCAGCATCCTAAAGGCATTATTGAATTGGACACGCAAGGCACCGTACTGTTTTGTGGTGTAGTTTATCCATAGGCTGCACGTGTAGCATTCTGCATTACAGTCATCGATCCGGGAGTTAGCCGCAAAGAGTTTGGCCAGGAGATCGACCTTTTCCTGCGGCTTGTGAGCTAAAGTTCCGTCAGGACATCTCAGTGTTGGCAGCAAAGGTTGGCAGAAGTTCGATTGCACGGCTTTGGCCAGACGCCAGTAGCTACGGCTGCCCGTATGATGCGTCAGGAGTTTTTGGCCTACTCGTGCAACGCGCTGGGCATCCGCTCTAATGTAGGCCCTCTTACACGACTTGGTGGCATTATTATAGGCTGCTTTTAGCCCATGAGCTTTACTCTGATCCAAGCGCGGTATGCCGTCTGTTTGCTCTCAACAGCGCTGGCACACTCGCGATTGAACCAGCGGTTGCGTCTGCCTTTGCTGATGACATAGGAGTGTGGAATTTAGTATTCCATTCCTAATACTATCTCATCAGCAACGGCAGTGGCGCTAGCGATCGGGTCCTTCCCACTAAAGCAGCGCTGCCTCCAAGGGACGGATGCAAAATACTCCCGCATACCGTCCCAGTCTGCCGACGCGTAGTGCCAAATCTGGCGTTTCGAAACCGCTGTTGGCGGGCGCGACGCCAAGGGCACTGTGCTGGATATCAAGCAGTGATCTGAGGAACCTAAAGGAGCTCGAATCTCCACCCGGTATCCAGCTGGGCGACTCGTCAGCAGAAGGTCGAGTAAGGAGGGCGCATAGCCAACTATGTCTGGGATCCTGGTGGGCTGGTTCACCAGTTGCGTCAGGTCATGCGTGAGTGCGAATGCGTGGGCAGTTCTACCAGCATGGTCTGTTTTGGAGGAACCTAACCACAACTCATGGTGGGCGTTGAAGTCCCCCAAAAACACCAATTCCGCCGATGGAAACCGCTCCTGCGCATCATCTGCTACCCGACTAAGATGTTCAATTAGCCGAGTTGTCTCCATGTCGCCGTTATGGGATCGGTAGACGCAGACGTAGACACGGCAATGAGAGCCTTTCTTTGTTTTAGTCGAAGAAAATGCTTCTCTGCACTGGCATGAGGCTTCGAGAGGAACGTGAGACACCCCATGCACTGTCCAGGGCTGGAACCCATATGTCCCCACCCGCTCCCCCGTGGGGGAAACGGGTGAGTAAGGACATACGGGCCCGACCAGGCAAAAGAACCGACACCTTCCTTCAGAAGCGCGGCGCGGCGCCGCGGTACCGTACTACCACGCCCCGCGAAGCGGCAATGAGAGCCTAAGTCGACGTGTACCACTAGGAGGGAGAAGGAAGGGTCCTCCAGACAGCGCAGACGGCGACAGCAAACATCCGCCCGAACGAATAAGCAAACTCCGGCTTTGGCTTTGAAGGATTCTTCAAGCACAAAGCCGGGATAGTTCAGGTAGGTGGTGTCAGCTGGGCGGATTATTTGCGTCTCTGTCAGGAACAACATTGCTGGCCGTGCCGTCTCAAGATGGTGGTGGACGGCATTGAGGTTTGCATGGAGTCCGCGGATGTTAGCGAACTCCACCTCAAACGGTAAGGTTGTGGTGGAGGTGTGCACCGCTGTAGTACCAGTTTTGTTGTTAGGCGCTGTCATTTTAGGAGTGGAAAGAGAGAGGCGTGAATCGAGAAAATGATGCTGCGATGCGAATGGTCAAAGTGTGGTGGCCTGTTTCCCCAGGAATTTGCGGGAATGGCCGCCGGGACCCCACCTTCCGGTCACCAACCGGCACGACAGACCACCCCGAGATTATGCGTGGCATGGTGAGGCAGCCTCACGAGCTGGTTAGGCTCGCTTGGGCCCCTGTACTGTGCCACGGACGGCCAGCGGGACAACTGTTTCTACGGGTCTCCCTGGTCGGCAGGTTAACGAAGTCCTACTGGCACTGGTTTGACGGAAGCCTCCACAGACCAAATACATCGCAGCGTCATCCTCTCGAGCTCTGGTTATACGCTGGCTGATCCCGAAACGCGACCAACAAGCAGTCACTTGACGGGTTTTACACCATGCGTACGGTGGTCACCAACCAGACGGATTAAGCCTGTTGGAATATACGAAAATACTCTATTCAATTGTATCTATTGATTATACCATAACTTTGACTTTAACGATTACTTTGTGTAACATCACTATTTTTGTATTAGTCACTCAAACGACTTTTCATTATAAAACCGTTGTGCCAACGGAGCGATCTTTACTTTAATAAAAGCATTCGTTCAGACAACTACGAAGTTTTACTTTGCCGTCACTGCGTCCCTGCCAACAGGTCATGGGCCCAGGGACCATAACTTTCAAAAGTAATTTTTATAAGTCAATTTTAATAGTAAATTAATATTTAATTATCCAGTGCTGTACGTGAGTGATGAAGAAATACCAAACAGCCTCGATTAAAATTGGCTGAAACGGAACCTGATTACTAAAGGTACGAGTGTTTGGTTTTTGGGCTATGCCTTTATGAATTTTGCAAAAGGGTCAGCCACGGCTAAATCAATCTTGACAAAATTTATGTAAGAAGAAACTTGGCGACTCAGTGAGTATTACGTAAGCAATTAATTCACCTAAAATTGCAACCGATGTCAGTTATTCCAACATTTCACAAGTTTTGATAACAGAATTACTCACCCTACCTTCATAATATGGCGGTATGATCACGGCGCCGGCGCTGTAATCACCATAGCCTAGCATTCGTAAAACTCGTCTGCTAGATCATGAAGTTAAGTTGAAGACCGAAATATCTACCGAATTTAAAGTTTCGCATACCTATACAGAAGTTTTCTATGCGTAATAATTACGGACCGGACAAGATGAATAAAAATGTGTACCCTCAATCTTCAAGAAGAAATCAATATTGTGGCAATTCAACGCATAAAATTACGAAACTGTACTGCGAGCATGTGGAAATCAAATGAAAAAGGACTGCCGTTTTTTTCAAGAAGTTGTCGTAACGCGAGGGTAGCAGCAGTAATTTTAACTGTACTGCAAACGCTGTTCATCACGTGGAAACCGAGGGCAGTATTGCTTTTTTGATTTTAAATTATTGTGAGTTCTGAAACGAAACAAGTAAATCCACTAATCATGTTTCTTTTCTTTTAGATTCTGGAGCTACCGATTACATGTTAATTCAAGAGATTATTTTTCTTCACTATACCAAACTACCCTGTCCTATGAAGATTGGCGTAGCTAAAAATGGACCTTCAATTTTGGCTTATGGAAAAGGACAAATCTGGAGTTCAAGGTACAATCGACGATTCGAGGATCGTTTTATTTTTCCCCCAAAGTTTCTGTCTTTTATTGACTGTCCGTAAGTCGAATGCAGCAAGCAAGCAAGTCCAATGATTGCTATTTATTTGATTAAAATGGTATTCATATCTATAAAAATAACAAATTGCATTATGCAATACTGTAGCAACGACCTTTGTAAAATTGAATTTCAAATGAATTTACTCTCAACTTATTTAAATTCGCTATTTGGTGAAAAGTAGACTATGGCAGATGACTGCAGTCTTGCTATCCTCATTGCCTAATCTCTGACTGACCCTTTGGGGATGATAGTCGTGATGTGTATGTAATTTAATTACACATCATCTCATGCTTCGAAATCTTTTGAATTATGGCATAAACGCTTAGAACAGGTAAAGGAGCAAAGAATTATAATTCTTAAAAATTTAGTTGATCATAAATTATTGATTCGTTACATTAATCTACTGACGGCATATTATTATCTGAGCCATGCATAATAGGTAATCAGTCGCGAGATCGCGACTTCTTTTCGCAAGAAAAAAAGGAAAGTCTGTTCAAAATAGACCATTTTTATAATTTATTCGGATTCATGCGGTCCGATCAGCCCGACTACCGGCGACGACAAACATTATTTTGTTGCTTTTATTGACCATTTTACCCACTATACTTTCACATATTTGATGAATTTTAAAGTGGAAGTCTTAAAATGTTTTATTGATTCTGTTAATAAAAAGTGAAAATTTATTTAATGCGAAGTTCGTTAATTTACTTATACTTATTGAGAAAATGGTTGAGAATATATTTATAATGAATTTAAGCAGTTTTGAGTTTCTAAGGGAATAAGTTGCCATTTGACAATTCCGTACACTCCACAACAAAATGGTTTCTCAGTGCGCATGAATCGTACATTGACCGAAATGGCACGAACCATGGTCGCAAGTGCAAAGTTTGATAAAATAATTGGGGGTGAAGCCGCTTTAACGGCTACATATCTAACAAAATAACTACCCACTAAAGCTAAATAAAAACCATACGAATGTGGCATGGTACGAACCCTAAAATTAATCACTTAAAAATATTTGGCTCTGCTTATGCAAATGTACCTACATGATAAAATAAAATAAAAAAAATAACAACTAGTCGATATTGTCGGTTATAGCAAAAATGGATACAAATTGTTTAATGTCGAAAATAAACAATTTTTTCCTTGCAAGATATGTAATATTTAAACGAATGTAATTTTTGAAAATTCTTGGCCAATATTTAAAAGTAATGAGCAATATCAAATATAAATTCCTGTCAAAATTAGTCAGTCCGTTGAGGTCTCTGAACAACTAATAGGCAAGAAACACAAAATTCCAACCGACACGAGACAATAGTAATTGACGATACTCAGTCATTTCACTTTAATAAATTTATAAGAAAATGACATAGCCCGAGTTGTATTTCTCTTTTGAATACTTCTCATTCCTTACCACTATGTTACAGTGGTGTTTTTAATGGTGTGATACTGATAAATGGTTTTCCGCCATACATTGTGAAATCGAATCTCTGAACAATAATCAGACATGGACATTTGTTGATAGACCTAAAAATATGAATAAAGTCAGTAGTAAATGGGTTTTTAAAGTAAACAATAACGGAAACGGGGAACCGGTGCGATAAAAGGCCCGTCTAGTGTCCGTTTTTTTTTACCCAAACATACTGACAAGATTACGACGAAACGTTTGCACCTGTTGCGCGAATTAATTATTATTAGCATCATTACTATTAGATTTATTCTAACTTTTGCTATTCAGTTTGACCTCTAAGTCCATCACATGGACGTAAAAAAATCTTTTTTTAAATGGCGTAGTTAAAGAGGATATTTGTATGAAAATACCTGAAGGTATTACCTATTGTTGGTATACCAAACCAAGTTTGTTAATTAAGCAAAACATTATATTGACTGAAGCAATCCTCGCGATGTTGGTATGAACGTTTTCGATCGTAACCTTAAAGGAATGGGTTTACATAATTCTGAGATCCATGTCTTTATTGATTAGATAAAAATTCTATACATAACAACGTACATAGTGTAGTACCTAGTGCTATATGTTGATGGTTTAGTGATTTGACACACACAATAAACAAACCTTAAAATATTATTAAAATTGTGAATGAGTTATTAAAACTGACATGATTCTGACATGACTGATTTATTTAAATAAAGTAAAATTGTTTTTAGGTATTAAAATTGAAAGATCAAAAACACAATAACTTTAGGTAAATTTATTTATTTACCAAATGTTTTACAAAAACAAAATATCCATTAAAGATTCCAATTCTTCAAAATCATCATTTCCTTCTACATTAAATTACTTAGATTTGAACTCCTACGAATATTGAGATGCACCTTGTCATATTGTAATAGATTGTTTAATGTACCTACGCTATGCTTTGTACACGACTGAAATAGACGAGACATCTGTGCAGCTATCAGTATTTGAAATCGTTTTTTTAATAAAATTAATGAGGAGGAAATGTTTAAAGCATTAAAGGAACTATACATTTAAAATAGTATTATGATCCCAATAACAAAACCGATATTTATATTTCAATATAATAACGGTTGTATCAGCATTGCTAAAAATCCCACAAATCATAAAAAGTCTAAACAGATAGAAATTAGAGGTACCACTCAAGAGAGCAAATTACTAACAAAGTAATAAAGCTTAAATATTATCTCCACAGGAGACCAACAAGCTAACATTTTCTCGAAAGTGATGCCAAAGTTCCAGGAATTGAGAAATAAATTAATATTCTTTGATTCCTAAATGGTGCAAAAATCTTAAACTTTAAACCATAAGATATTAATTAATCAAAGAATGAATTTACTTATTTAGTTGAACATACATAACATAAGATGTTAATAGCAAACATGTAATAACATGTAATGTACCTACTTAACATAAGATGATAATTTATCAAAGAATGTATTCAATTACTTATTAAATTGAACATAGAGAATTAAGATGTTAATAACATGTAATAACTTATGATGTACCTACATAACATAAAATGTTAATTTATCAAAGAATGCATTAAATTACATAATTAGTTGAATATTATTTTATGTTACATTGTAATTAGTATGGAAAGACTACCTCAGTAACTATTTTAAGCAGCTATTTGCTATTTTTGTTAAAGTAAGTATATCCTATTTTCGAGGGGGACTGTTGGAATATACGAAAATACTCTATTCAATTGTATCTATTGATTATACCATAACTTTGACTTTAACGATTACTTTGTGTAACATCACTATTTTTGTATTAGTCACTCAAACGACTTTTCATTATAAAACCGTTGTGCCAACGGAGCGATCTTTACTTTAATAAAAGCATTCGTTCAGACAACTACGAAGTTTTACTTTGCCGTCACTGCGTCCCTGCCAACAAAGCCCTACCACCAGTGGAGCAGATCATTGCTCGAAAGAGTCCGTTAGTCGCTTCTTATTTTCAGCGGCTCATTTTTGTTCATAATATTGATATTTGACAGTTCAAAAGATAGCATTTTCACAGGGTTTCCTCGTAGTTTATTTTCAGCATTCAATATAGTGTTTGTTTCCGTGTTTACTCGACAACCTTTGGGTATCTCTATCAGGTAAGTACCATTAATTGATTCGTAGCTTTCTTCAGTGCATATAAATTTTATCTTCGTTACCGTCGGGCAGGTAAGTATGTAATGAGCGTCGTCAATTTTGTCAATAATTTCTGTTGTAATTTTATAGTTTGTTTAAACACATTTATCTGTTACAGAAAGCCTTATCCTGAAACAGAAAGTTTCAGGATCAAGGAGTAAATGCAGTCATCGTGTTGGTGTAACTCATCTTTCTGCAATAGTAAATATCTTGAAACTTATTGCATTATTTTTCATGTACCAATATTTTTCTTCGTTCATGGCCAAGTAAGGTAAGGAAGGGATAATTATAGTATTATTATAGGTAGGAGTAGGATAAAGGTGATAATAATCATACATATAGCTATTCATAATAGGAAACTTTAAAACAAATACTATCGTGTTATCAGTATAATATGAGCCTGTCTCTATTACTTCATAATAATATCTGTAGTCTGTGTTGTCGTCAAATAAAAGTTTATTTGATTTATAATTTTGCTTTAAGATTGTTTACATATATCTAATATTTTCGGGAGATAAAATACTATGGTGTGTTATATGCATCCGCGAAAAGGCTATTGCATTTTCTAACGAAATTAACTGTTCGCTCAAACTATCCAAGTTTCTATTTAAAAGCGTAAACAAACTATTTATTTTTATAAAATCAGACAATCTGTAATTTGTCATATTTACGTCGGTTATAATTTCATTGATTTTGCGATATATTTTAAACTGATTTGAAGCAATTGTCAACATAGTAGAGTTAAATGAATCTAAGATTTCGTAATTTAAACTTATATCATTATTTAATTTGTCTGTAATACGTTTTTGATTTTTCTGCAAAATGGAAATAGCGTTATTGTATCTTAAAGCATCAGTAAGTTACCAGTGATACTTTTAACTATTGAACCAAGTGCGTTTATCAGGGCTCGCTTATCTCTACGGTGAACAGCTAACGAACTATACTTTGTATATATTATGCCTAACTTATCTAATAGCGTCTGGCGGACGACTGTGGAGTCTCCGATAGTGGCTGGATCGGTTGAGCTTAAATACTGCAACAATGTAGCGATATGACTCTCTATGCTACTTATCTGCTCGCTAAATATATCTAAATTATAATAATGAATAAAAGTGTGTTTACTACGTTCTAACTTACATAATCCTAACTTAAATGGTAAAATGCCAGGGTTATTGTTCAGGGATGTCAGGCTGATGTGGTGTGCTTGGGCCAGCACCGGGATCGACAGCATCCTGAAATTGTTTTTGTTTAGATAAGGGCCTCCGGACATTTTGCTTATGATAAGTAACGTCTTTAATATCTAATATTTTAATACCTAAATCTTTCTTAACCTTACGAGTAACATAGCGCGGTTTTGTTTTGTGACGCAATGCAAGAGGATTTTTAGAGTAAAATTGAGTGTTTCCGTATATAATTTAGGGTCAGATCGTGTTTCATTATGTTTAGTCATAGTTTTGTTTGTTTTTCTTGTAAGTTTTGATGTATTTTAGCATACAATGTGGAGGTTATTTCTTTGTGTTTATCAACGTAATTTTGTAAACAAGTTGACTCCAAGTTGATATCAAACGGATCTCTGATATTTAAATGACCGTTTATTATTTCTATAGGTTTTTTGTTTGTAACTGAATGTATCGAATTGTTATAGCCAAGTATAGCGTACAACATCAACTCTTTTGTAGCAAGTTCTGAACGAGTTTGAGTCAAGGTTCGTATATGTTCAAGTAATGTCGAATGCAAGCGTTCGACAGCTCCATTAGACTGTGGATAATTTTATTTTGTGTAATTGTGCAAATTCTTTTAGTGGCAAATTTTTAAATTCTGTCCCTTGATCGGCTGTAATACTAAAAAATAGTTAATGCGTTGAGTACACAAACACCTGTCAAAGCGTCAAGAGGGTACGATTGAACGTATTTGGAGAAAATATCAACAATAGTTAGGAATTTTTGTGCATTTACTGTTAATGTGTCAATGTGCAATACTTCAAACGGTTTTTCTGGAATTGGTACAATTTGAAAAGCTTGTTTATTTGGATGTCGCTCATATTTACTTGTTTGACATATTTAGCAGTTATTTACATATTCTTTTTTTTTTATGGTAAGCTCGGCAAATGACTCCACTCCACCTGATGTTAAGTGGAAATGAAGTCCAGGCGCGAGGACAACTGGTGCAGCGTAAGAGACGTAGCATCAGTCACCCTCACTCTGCCGGCCCACAGAGTGCTTCTTCACGCCTCGTTTGAAGGACCCTATGTCATAGGTAGGAGGGAATACGTGTGCTGGTAGACTATTCCATCTTTTGGAAGTGCGGCAAAGAAACGAGTCACCAAATTTCTTTGTGCATGATGGAATGTTAGAAACTGTAAATTGGTGACTCCGGAGAGCAGAACGCGTACTCCTATGGAAGAAGGGAGAAGGAGGGATGAGGTCAAAGAGTTCTTCAGAGCACTCGCCATGATATAAACGGTAAAAGTCGCTGAGTGACGCAATATCTCTACGCAATTGCAAAGCCTCGAGAGTTTTAGTGACCTCTGCATTGCCGACAATGCGCACAGCGCGGCGCTGCAATCTGTCCAAGGCATCGAGAAGATACTTTGCGGAGCCGTCCCAAAGGTGAGAGCAATACTCCACGCAAGACCGCACCTGTGTCTTGTATAATAGACACAACTGATCAGGCGTGACGAATCGCCGCACCTTGTTCAGGACACCGAGTTTACGTGAGGCATTTTTAATTACGGTTTCGATGTAATCCTTTTGGTTCAGATCGCAGCGGATATCCATACCGAGCATGTTAATACTGCTCTGCAGGCCTAGAGATGTACCCTGAAGAGAGGGAAGGGAAAGGAATGGCGACTTTTTCGCTGTGAACGCACACACCTGTGTTTTCTTGGCATTGAACTCCACCAGATTATCGGAGCCCCATTTAGAAATAAGGTCCAACACCCGATCGAGCTCAATGACAAGATTTGCTCGCTTCATTTCGGTGTCTACCCGCCCAGCCGTTGGGTGCCCGTTATATCCCCCATGCACTGTGCTATCATCTGCATAGCAATGAATGTTTCCAAGAGGAAGCATGTCATTGATATGCAGAAGGAACAGCGTGGGGGATAGAACTGAGCCCTGAGGAACACCAGCGTTCACTGACATGAACCGCGAAGCGCATCCATCCAAAAGGACAAGGATTCTACGCTCATGCAGGAAGCTGGCAATCCAGGTACAGAACTGAGCGGGCAAACCGTATGCCGGGAGCTTGGAGAGAAGAGCTTTGTGCCAGACCCGATCAAAAGCCTTGGCTATGTCAAGGCTAACTGCCAGTGACTCGCCACGCTTGTCAATAGCCTTACCCCAGAGATGTGTGACGTACGCTAGAAGATCACCCGTTGACCGTTTTGGCCGAAACCCATATTGACGATCGTGAATTAGGGAGTGATCTTCTAGGTATCGAATAAGCTGTTTGTTCAATATTCGTTCTAGGATCTTACACAACACTGAAGTTACGACTATAGGGCGGTAATTAGACGGATCTGACCGATCTCCTTTTTTAGGGATCGGTTGCACATTAGCTTCTCTCCAAGATTCCGGCACACAACCCGAAGAGAGCGAGAGACGGTACAGACGCGTTAACACAGGGGACAACTCTGCTGCACACATTTTCAGGACTATTGCTGGGATGCCATCAGGACCGTTAGCTTTCCGGACATCGATTGACTGCAGCTCCGCACGGACATCACACTGCCTGATTTTGATATCAGACATTGTGTGGCCACAGTGAGGAATTGAGGGTGGCTTTGCATTACAGTCATCGATCCGGGAGTTAGCCGCAAAGACTTTGGCCAGGAGATCGACCTTTTCCTGCGGCTTGTGAGCTAAACTTCCGTCAGGGTATCTCAGTGGTGGCAGCGAGGGTTGGCAGAAGTTGGATTGCACGGCTTTGGCCAGACGCCAGTAGCTACGGCTGCCCGTAGGATGCGTCAGGAGTTCTTGGCCTACTCGTGCAACGCGCTGGGCATCCGCTCTAATGTAGGCCCTCTTACACGACTTGGTGGCATTATTATAGGCTGCTTTTAGCGAGCGAGTTTCGGGAGCCCCATGAGCTTTACCTCTGATCCAAGCGCGGTATGTCTGTTTGCTCTCAACAGCGCTGGCACACTCGCGATTGAACCAGCAGTTGCGTCTGCCTTTGCTGATGACATAGGAGTGTGGAATATAGTATTCCATTCCTAATACTATCTCATCAGCAACGGCAGTGGCGCTAGCGGTCGGGTCCTTCCACTAAAGCAGCGCTGCCTCCAAGGGACGGATGCAAAATACTCCCGCATACCGTCCCAGTCTGCCGACGCGTAGTGCCAAATCCGGCGTTTCGAAACCGCTGTTAGCGGGCGCGATGCCAAGGGCACTGTGCTGGCTATCAAGCAGTGATCCGAGGAACCTAAAAGAGCTCGAATCTCCACCCGGTATCCAGCTGGGCGACTCGTCAGCAGAAGGTCGAGTAAGGCGGGCGCATGGCCAACTATGTCTGGGATCCTGGTGGGCTGGTTCACCAGTTGCGTCAGGTCATGCGTGAGAGCGAATGCGTGGGCAGTTCTACCAGCATGGTCTGTTTTGGAGGAACCTAACCACAACTCATGGTGGGCGTTGAAGTCCCCCAAAAACACCAGTTCCGCCGATGGAAACCGCTCCTGCGCATCATCTGCTACCCGACTAAGATGTTCAATTAGTCGAGTTGTCTCCATGTCGCCGTTATGGGATCGGTAGACGCAGACGTAGACACGGCAATGAGAGCCTAAGTCGACGTGTACCACTAGGAGGGAGAAGGAAGGGTCCTCCTGACAGCGCAGACGGCGACAGCCAACGTCCGCCCGAACGAATAAGCAAACTCCGGCTTTGGCTTTGAAGGATTCTTCAAGCACAAAGCCGGGATAGTTCAGGTAGGTGGTGTCAGCTGGGCGGATTATTTGCGTCTCCGTCAGGAACAACATTGCTGGCCGTGCCGTCTCAAGATAGTGGTGGACGGCATTGAGGTTTGCATGGAGTCCGCGGATGTTAGCGAACTCCACCTCAAACGGTAAGGTTGTGGTGGGGGTGTGCACCGCTGTAGAACCAGTTTTGTTGTTAGGCGCTGTCATTTTAGGAGTAGAAAGAGAGAGGCGTGAATCGAGAAAATGATGCCGCGATGCGAATGGTCAAAGTGTGGTGGCCTGTTTCCCCAGGAATTTGCCCACAGACGAGTATTATTAACCTGCCGAACGGAAGGGCCCCCGAACCCCCCCGGGAATGGTCGCCGGGACCCCACCTTCCGGTCACCAACCGGCACGACGGACCACCCCGAGATTATGCGTAGCATGGTGAGGCAGCCTCACGAGCTGGTTAGGCTCGCTTGGGCCCCTGTACTGTGCCACGGGCGGCCAGCGGGACAACCGTTTCTACGGGTCTCCCTGGTCGGCAGGTTAACGAAGTCCTCCTGGCACTGGTTTGACGGAAGCCTCCACAGACCAAATACATCGCAGCATCATCCTCTCGAGCTCTGGTTATACGCTGGCTTATCCCGAAACGCGACCGACAAGCAGTCACTTGACGGGTTTTACACCATGCGTACGGTGGTCACCAACCAGACGGGTCAAGCCCTACCACCAGTGGAGCAGATCATCGCTCGAAAGAGTCCGTTAGTCGCTTCTTACGACACCCACCGGACGGAGAGAGGGGCGGCGATTGGTATTCTTTCTCCGTCACCGCACGGATAAAAAAATTCTGTGAGAAATTTAGTTAATTGAGGCCAATTATATGTTCTTATAATACGTTGTTCTACTTCCTGGATACCGCGGTGGTTTGTTTTCCCTTCGTGATAATTTTTTGCAATTTGAAATTGACGATCTCTGTCAGTAATATCTTCTAATTTTGTTTTATGAAAAGTTAGTTTATACGCAGAGTTACTAAATGTTTCCTGAAGTGTTTTTGTGATTTGCTCAATAAATCGATTGTTTGAAAGCCAAACTGCATAATTTATTTTCGGTCGTACAAACTCTTTAAATAATTATATTATTTCCGGGTTAATATTATTTTCTGATATTTGGGTAACAATTCTGTGCTTTCCGGGAAATACTTCGGAAATCACTGGCTTTGCTGACGAATGATAAACAAAATAAATAAAGATCTGATGTTTATTACACGAATTTACAGGGTTTTCCGTAATGGGGACTTCTAAAATTGGGTTTTCTAACTCTGTGTGAATAGTCAACAAATCTTCTAAATGAGACAATTCGGGGATTTTGGTTCCGGGATTACCAATCATTGAAATATTCTGGTCACCTACGGCCTCGTCATCAGAGTTAAATAATGGTGACGTATTATTATTCTGTATTTGTATCCGAGATAAGGCGTCCGCGTTTAGATTTGTTTTTCCCTTTTTATAAGTAATATTTTATTCAAATTCCTCTAATTTTAAGCGCCACCGAATAAGTCGTGAGTTGGGTTCTTTCATATTAAACAGATATTGCAGAGGTTTATGGTCCGTGATTATGTTAAACTTTCTTCCAAACAAATACGGTCTATAATATTTTGTCGCCCAAACAATGGCTAATAACTCCTTCTCAATCGTACTGTAGTTAACTTCGCTATCGTTCAAGTTACGCGATGCGTAGGCGATGGGCTTATCGGAGCCTATGGGACCTTGAGACAATACTGCTCCTATAGCTACGTTTGATGCGTCTGTTCGGAGATTAAATTCTTTTGAGAAGTCTGGGTACTGTAATATTGGATCGTTTATTAATATCTGTTGACATAATTTAAAACAACTTACGTATTCGGAGTTTAGATCGATTTTAGCGCGTTTTTTCAGACATTTCGTTTATGGTTTAGTTGAATGAGCAAGGTTGGGTATAAACTTTCGGTAGTAACCGAGAAACCTAAAAACGATTTAATTTCTTTTTGTGTTTTTTGGCAGTGGAAAATTTTAATTCCGACTTATCAAGTTGCAACTTTAAGTTAGCTTCTCGTAGTCGTTGGAATACGGCCTCTAAATTACTCATATGCTCCCGTAGCGAGCTACTATATATTATTATATCGTCCATGTACACAAAAACGTTATCTAGCCCACGCAGTACAGAGTCCATAACGTGTTGGAATGTAGATGGTGCGTTCTTTAACCCAAAGGGCATGCGCAAAAACTCATAGTGACCACGAAAATCACAGTCGACGCTAAATGCAGTTTTTGGAATGTCATTTTCATTGAGTTCAATTTGGAAAAATCCGGAAAATAAATCTAATACACTAAAATTTTGACATCGCCCTAGTTTATCTAAAATGTCACTAATGTTTGGAATCGGATATCGATCACTAATTGTTTTCTCATTTAATTTTCGATAATCAACTACTAGACGCCATTTTTGTTTTCCGGACGAATCAGATTTTTTTGGAACTATCCAAATCGGGGATGACCATGGGCTATCTGATGGTCGGATTATGTTTTGAATAAGCATTTTCTGTATCTGTTCCGAAACTACTTGTTTGTGAATTTCTGGATAACGATAATTACGCGAAAATACGGGTGCTTGATCGGTAGTTTTTATAATTATTATGTTTTATTTTATTTGTAAATGTCAAGGGGCTATTTTCCGTATAAAAAACATCATTATAATTTTTACAAAGGCGAATTAAGTTTGCTTTCTTTTCACTGTTTAGGTGGTTAGTTCGCAAAAATGTTTCTAAGTTGATATCGTTCGAGTCAGAGCTTGTGCACTCGAAGTTACAAACGTCGAAATTATTTAATGCATGTACTTGCAAAGGCGATACGAGACTAACGATTAAGTCATATTTTGTAGGGTTTTTTATTACTGCACTGGCATAACCTTGAGATGCTTTCGATATTGTTTCGGGTATATAACAGCGATTTATCTCAGTTTGAGGTAAAAATATTTCTCCTCCGTCTATTGAGACTGGTAAATCTACTTGTTTAGTACTGTTACCACGTACTAAGGCTTCGAAAAGGTTATTTACACCTGACTTTAGCATATGTATTTTATTTGATGCGTTTTTAGTTATTAATTGTTTGTTAGAAAAATCAACTTTTGCTTGTAATCGTTCTAACATATCTAAACCTATGAGCCCGTCGAACACATTATGAAATTTATAAATATGGAATTTCGACATCGATTTGTCATTAAATTCAGGGAAAGTTGGAATATCCATTGTATATTTAACGTTATTTAACATTATTTAACGTTGTTACATGTAGATTTGTTACAGTAAACGGTTCATAATTGACTTCAGGTTTTGGGTAAAATCTTTTTACTGATTCCGGTGACAAAAACGATTGATTGGCACCTATTCAATCAATAACTTTAATGGTGGTTCTTTTATTTGAATGTAAGGAAGCTCTCTTTTAATGTGAACATTTATTTCTGTTATCTGGGATTCATTTGGTCTGTGACTTCGCAAAAATTTGATTCGGAAACGTCCTCTACGATATTAGATAAGGAACCATTTTCGTTTGAATCGTATTGATGCATATTTTCATCGGGAAACTGTTGCTGTTGCAACTCGGCGGTTTCCTCAGAATGTAATTCCTTAAAAGTGAAATTCGGGTTTTGCTGTACTGGTTGAAAATGATTATTATCCAATGGTCTCAACGGTACATCTCGTGATCTATAAGAAATACCACTCATCGGCTGAGGTAATGCACGATTATTATGTGTTTTTGATAATTATTATTATTATACGTCCTATTATACGTAGGTCTATTTTGCGTTTGTGACCAAAGTGGTCTTTGTTGTTGGAAAGAATTGTTATTATAATTATTTTTAGGGAAACTATTTTGGCGATTTTGTCCAAAATTAAATTTGTTATTTTGCGGATAATTGAATGGTCGTGAAAATAATCTATTTTTATATGAAAAAGGATTATTTTGTCGATAAAAAGGGTTATTTTGTGGAAAACTTGGCTTTACAAAAATATTACTTTTGTTTTGAGGTGAAGGCAACTGTGGGTGTTTATTAAAATTAACAAACTGATTTTAGTTTAATCTATTCTTATTTTGCGAATACAAAATATTTTGTTCTTCTTTAATCATTTCAATTGCTGTGGGTAAGTCAGTGGGTCTCATGGCTCTGAAGGTTCACGTAATCTTCCCAAGAATGTCTTTAATGTTTGTGACGTAAAAAAATCGCGTTTACACCTTTTCACAGTTTCTTCCACTTCGTGTAAATTAACAAAATTAATAATAGGATTTAACATATGCATGCATTTATCATAAAATTCTTGTGGGTTATCATTTTCTTGCCTGATACATATCAAATCCCTAGTCAACGAATTTTCATCTCGCTGATCTGAGAAGTGTTGTAATAAAACTCTTTTTACATCGGCCCAAGTAGAAGCGCCGTTGATATTAACAACTTCTTCAGCTTTTCCTTTGAGTTTACCTAGTATACTTAATAATACTATTTGATTTTGAAAGGCATCGGCTTGATTTTCATCATAATATTGAGATAAAAGAGCCTCTGATGTAGTTACAAATTTATATTGTTGATTTGGATTTCCCTCGAATTCAGGAAAAAAGTTAATAGCAGTTTAAAAACATTTAGTTCCATTTTTCAAATATTTCATAAAACGATAAAGTAAATTATTAGGTGTATAACTAATTTAATACTGATTGAATAAAGTTAGGAAGAATTAGACGATTTTAGTTCTAGTCTTCAAAACGAAATAAACATAATTATAATATATATTGAGATAGGAATAATATGAAAGGGAATTGGCACTTACAGAATAATTATCTTCATTTTCCTTGGTACATTTACACCATTCACGAGTTTGAAGTTCAAGGTTCTGACGAATTATGCAACTTTGAAGTTTAAAAGTAGTTTTTTCGTCAATCCACAAGACTGCGCCAATTATATTTTTAAATGAATAAAGCTCTTTTTAAAAAGTATATTTAATTTTACAATATTGAAGAACTTATAAAAAAGGTAAGTTAATACATTTAAACAAGTATTTGTAATGCGACCAAGCTTTGTGAGTGCCTGTTCCTATCTGGCTTGAGCTCTTCATGTTTGCATTCTGGTGACGCCGTACAGCTCTATGATAGTGCGTCAGCTTTTCTTCTTGTGACGTCATAGCTTTCCTATACATAACACGCGCAATCGCTGAGGAGTTTGCAGCCTATGGACATACTTTTACATAGACATAATTTTTTATGTTTAAGGATGAAGTGAGTAATCGCGGGGTCCATCAGCCAAACTCGCGTTTATCACCGGAACGCTGGGAGAGCCCGCCGCCATTGGTAATGCGTTTATTAGGGTTCTCTGTGAGATGCCGTATTTATAGCTTATGGGTTGTAGTACATGTTTTTTTGTGTGTATTAGATCGATCGCGATAGTTCACCGGTGGCTCCACCTACTCTCCTCTCACGTCCCCAGAGCGCCGCGAATGGTTGCCGCAAATGGTAATGCATTCATTATTATGTAAAGTATACGGTTTGGGTTTTAATGCTTTTGAATTCTCATTTTTTTGTATGTTTTAGGATGAACAAGCGCCTTCAGACCTCGACAGGTCCCGGTCGCCAATACGTTTTGATGACGATTCGTCGGAAAAGTAAGTTACATATCTGCTGATATTGTTTATGATTATGGTATAAATATGTCATTTTTCTTATCTTTACGATATGATCGTATTGAATAAATGTAATCGTCGTCGTCATTGCCTTGCATTGCCATCGCATAGGCACTCGCCTTCCTTAAACTTTTATTAATACTATTTATTTTACTTTGGTGGTGGTCCTGCAGATCTACGATGAGAGCGGCACGCCGCTTGATGCTGTCGGCGACGACGGTGCCGCTTTCGACGACGGCGCTTTTTTAGCCCCGGATATCCACGCTTTGTATGTGTCCCCTGAGGTATTTATTTATTTATTAAACAGTGCACATGCTAACTTACAGTTTGCCCAAAACGCCAGCATGCTAAAGAGGAATTATCAATGTCATATAGAATAAACAAATTACGGTCAATACAAAATAAATGTTAAAAACTAATCCAAAAACAGGTTATCAGTAATAGTAAAACAATCAATGAAAAGCTCATGTCAATAGAAATTGCACGTCGAAAATATGAAGTAAATGTAACACAATAATCCAATTAAATAATATCAATAGTAGTAAATTGAGGTCAATACAGAAGGAATGTCAGAATCTAATTTAGAATACTAAAAACTAAAATACATACTGTCAATAATATAAAAAAAGCTTATGTCAAGAAAAATTACATGTCATATTGTCACCTAGATAATAATCAAAAATTAAATTTATTAGTCAAATTGAATTAGATGTTATTTAGATATATTACTAACATTACTATTAACATACAAAAGGGCTTTATAACATAGTAACCCAAAACTATCAAAAATATGTCAGTATCGTAGTCGTGAGCGAGCATATATCCCCATAGGTCATGGGTTAGAATCCCATTCGAGCTTTCTGAGACTGGTAGTAAACATATTTAAAGGTATTTTGTCAAATCAGAGTGAAACTATGATTACGATTATGAATGAGGGATCGGCAATCCAAAGGTGATGGGTTCGAATCCCATTCGAAGACTGATAGATAAGATAAAAGATAAAAATGATTTATTGCCACAATTCAGCTACAAAGGTATAAAAGAAAAATGATTACAATCTAAAACCTAATACTAACTAAATTATAACTATGTAGGTACCTTATTGTGGGCAATGGGTAACAGACTCAACATAATACTGAACTAGGTTCAGCGCCGATTTTCAGTCTGTCCCCCTTGAGGAGAGGTCGGATTTGGATATGGTGTTAAAAAAGGTGTGCTTGTGAGGAGGATAAAAAAGAAAGGATTTAAAAATGTGCCAGTGTGTGTATGTGTTTTTGTGTGCGTGTGTTTTTCCCGCTTGAGAGATTTATGAGCGTCTCTGGTGGAAGTGGTTCTATGTCGTAAGTGCAGTTGTGGAGTTTCTCTGGTTTTGTATAAGATAAATGGTGAAGTGTTTTTTATATGTACATAATGGCATAGGTTCTCTTAGTGGCGGCGGCAGGTCGTTCCAAATTTTGGTGGCGGCAAATTTAAAACTCCCCCTGAATAATTTGGTTTTGTGTTTAGGAATCACCAAATTGGTTTCCCTAGTACTTCTCAAAGACTGGTTCTAAAACTGGTTCATTTTTTTCTAGTAAACATTTTTCCTATCCATTGAAATGAAAAACTTTTTTACGCATTAACTCGCGTTTAATTTACTATTTACATAATTTTTTTATATTATCCTGACGTTTCGAACCCTTTACAGGGTCCGTGATCACAGGGAGACTGAGGCAGATTAACCGGGTGCGTTCAAGTTTATACAATACGAGCTAACAATATTTTTAGGTCTGGCTATGTATTGCTGTTGGGGCTGGGATTTAATGATGGGGTCCAGGCAGGTGGTAAATTCTTCCTTTCTAGCGTGGTAAATTTTTCCTATCGCCAAGTGTCACATTTTACAATAAAATCTTCAATGATGTTATGATTTTACCCTTTGACAAATTTAAGTCCCATGTTAAGGACAGACTTTTAGCAAAGGGCTTTAGTAATACATTGTTCACTTCAGTCTATTCTTTTTTATCAGAAGGATCGTGTCTGCTATCAAAGGTAATGGGTTCGAATCCCATTCGAGCTTCCTGAGACTGTTTGTATCGTCAAGGTGTCACATTTTACAATAAAATCTTGAATGATGTTATAATTTTGCCCTTTGACAAAGGACAATGGGCAAAAATGTATGGCGCTTGTCCCATCGGCGGCCACATCTGTCCTATATATTTTTTAGTCGACAATTATGTATATATTAAGACTGCAAAAAATTATTTCGTCAACTTGTTTAGATAAAAAGTTATAAAGCGTTATCATATAAAAAAATCGAATTAATTAAACCGAAAGTACGTAAATGATAAAACGTAATACATGTCTAAGTATAAGATAATGATGGATTAAATAAAACTAAAGGTTAATTGGTTATTAAATACATCGATTTATTGACAGACACATATACAATGCTCGTATATAATGCTAGTATTCCTTTAAAAAAAGAAAATGATGGGATTCAATTGTCGTCTACAATAATATCGTTTAAAAAATGAGCTGGTAAACGGATATCTTCCTCTTGGTTTCTCGCCCACCCTAAATACCACACTACACACATAATGTGGGCACAGCAACCAAGAGTGCGCTTACCGCTTAGACAACTGCAATAGTAGTTTTCTATGGCTTCTCTGCCGCTTTTCTCTCTATCTACTATAATGTACGAATAATATATTTTTGACCTAGTATGTCTAGATTGTATTCGACATCTTAGCAGCCAAACATTTGTTGCTGTGATGCCGCACCTGCCTAGGCCTGTAACATCGGGGTCCCTATACGTTTCTATATTATAGAGACCTTGTCGCACATGCTCCGCATAATAGCTGCGGGCTAGCTTCACTTGGTATGTACCAAGTGCAAAAATGGTTAAATCGTCCTCAGTCAGCAAAGGAAAATCACTTATGTTAGGTTGGTTTCCTGTAATGCTATCGAAACTAGCCCGTCTACGATTAAGGTTGTTGGCTAGGACATACTCTGCTAGGTTATTTGGGTGGTTCACTCTTTGGTTTATAACTTCTATAAATGTTTCAGCGTGAACTTTATCTGACAATGGTTCTCTGCAAGCATTCAATAATGCAGCACCTATTCTAAAATCTGTCATCATATGAGGCAAAGCACGATTGAAAAAGTCTTGTCGGAATAGTTTAAAATCGCGTTTGAACCAACCATTTATAACTTCAACAACCCAGCGGCACATAGTAACCAACCTAGACTTATTCGCTTGTTCTGTCGTCAATTGATCTTCGTCTCGATTTTTTGTTTTCGGTAAGTGAGCTTCATAACCATAGGCATGTAAGTCGTCGATTACGTCGCGAAACCCACGGTCTAAGATGAACACATCTCCATGTTCAAAAAACCAATGGAAAGGATTTCCTTCGTCGTCAATCATATTTTTCATTATTTGTGCATCTGATTCTATGGCTGAATATGGCCCAAAGGCATCTAAAATGTGGCCATCGCAGCACACTATTAAAAACGGTTTCAACAAATTCGTGTATTTGTGTAGACTATATGATCGCTTTTGGAATAAATAGTTTGCGGACTTTTGTATATATATATAAGTGGCGTCTGCTATCACAATTGCCTTTCTGTTTAAGGCATTTGCATTTCCAAAAATTGCATTTGGAACTTGTAGGTTTCGGTTAGCTACATCAATTCTATTGAGATGATCATAACCAAGATGCCGGGGAACGAAGTCCAGTAAAAGAGAGTCTCTGGCGAACGTTAAATGTCGTTCTAGGGTTCTACGGCTCATATTAAAAAGCGTCGCCAGCCTTTCATTTGCTTCACCGCTTCGCAGTTTCATTAAGTAGCATGCCAAAGATGTTTTCGGGCGTGTTGATACGTTCGACAATGAAGGAGTTTGTTCCAAAATATTCATAAATTGGTCTCGACTAACGCCTAATCGGATGTATACTTCATTTGGGTCCATGTCATCTATATTATCAAAATCTAGTATAGATCCTCGAAGCACCGCGATTTTCATGAGGCTCATGTGTGTGGCATTGAAGTCGTGGAGCAAGTTAGGGCTGTCAATTATTTGATCCCAATCATTGGATACCAAATGATGATCGCAAACTCTTGCACTATTTGGAATATAAAAATTAAAATGAATCAAGAATGTCACTTTAATGTTATCCGGAATCCTTCGGAGATCCGTTCGTCTGCAGTTTTCATACATACAACGCGTTGCTGTATTAGGGAGTCTTGAATATTCTTCAATATGTAATACACATTCGTATGGACGGTCTTCTCTTGGCTGCGCAGCTCTTTCTGCCCGTTGCCAGCATGGTCGACAAATGTACTCCTGACCATTGTATTGTATCTGAAAATGAGAGTATTACAATTAGTTAAAACTCTTAGTTATTTTCATTGAACGCTGTTCAAACAAAGCGAAATATAAAGAAAAATATTTTACTCGATTGCCTAAGCAGTATTAATTATCTCGCTTACTCATACGTAAATACCGATACTTCTATCCCGTTCTCGCCCCGTGGATCAAACGGAACGACAACGTCGCCGCGTCGGTAACAGTTTACTTACTACTTACAGCGAAATGTAATCTCAATGCGCGAGAGTTAAAACACTGTGACCACCTCAAGTTAAACAGTACTATATTGTTGACGTGACAACTAAGAAATAATGATTTCGTTTGATGTACTTACCTGATGTTCAGAGGTAAGAGCTTCAAAGATATATTGGCCTACAGCGGGATGTTCTTCAAACCGAGCACGGGTTATTTCGTATCTTCTTCTGTTTATCACGGATCGATTGCATAAAATACACACTTGGCGATTATCTGCCATTGTTATAAGAATCTGCTTAAAAAAAGTCCAAAAAAACGAGCACAAGTCACCAAGATAGATATTAACAAGTCCGATATGCAAGCCAGAGTCAAAAGAAATTGTCAAACAATAATAATCGCACAGTACTCAACGAAACAAATGTCAACGATGGACTGCGCTGTGCGCTCGAGCATAACGGTAATCGCCGAGTCGCCGAGTGCGAGCGGCGCTCGTCGCTGATTGGTTGACGCATGAAACATGGCGAGACCGATTTTAACAAAGGTTCTTAGACCTCTAATAGAAAAAGTATTGAATATTAGGATACATAAATAATAATGAAAAAAAAAATAGTATTTTAATAATAGTATTTTAACTATATTTTTTTGCCCAAACGGTATTTCATAGTACTCCTTGAACAATATTTGTTGTCAAAGATCTCCCCTTTCAAATGACACTCGTTTCATTGATGGCCGCTCATGGGCCGCAATGCCCATTGTCCTTTAAGTCCCATGTTATGGACAGACTTTTAGCAAAGGGAATAGAATAGAATAAAATATTATTTAATTGTGAAATGAAGGTTAGGTACAATGTCATAGGTGTTAAACTTATTAATTAGTTTCACTTCCACCTTCATCAAGGTATACATTAATATCTAAAAGTTATATAAAATTATAAAAGTAAACAAATTCATAATTGATAAAATATAAATTACACATGTCCAAAAATAAAATTAATACTAATAAATGTTCAACATGAATAAAAAAAAATAACTAATAAATTCAAAATTGAAAAACTATAAATTCTAAAATCAAGAATAGATCATCAAGAATAGACGTAAGTGAACAATGTATTAAACTAACTAAAGGCTTTAGTGATACATTGTTCACTTCAGTCTATTCTTTTTTATCAGAAGGATCGTGTCTGCTATCTGGCTGGAGTGAGTAGTCAGTTATGCACAACAGTTGCGCCCGTTCTTCTTCACAGCGTGGTCGGGTACCTATTATTGGTCTCAAAATTGTCAACTAACTTGCTTTGATTATTGTAAGAAAAAAAATTGTTAACTTTATTGTTTTTTTTATTAAAAATAAACAAAATATTGAATGATGTCGTATTTTTATTTACTCATACTAAATATCGTACAAAAAGATTAACTATCGATAAAATTACAAAAAGTGAAGGAACATCTCTTGTTTTTTCTGCTTCGCCGAGTTGAGTTTTATTATTTGATGTTCTTGTGAAATAACAATTAGCTCTCCTCAAATTGTTTACATAATTAGATAGCAAAGGCTCTTGTTTTTTTTATATTGCTTGAGTATTCATTTATTTCTTTTTATCCAGCCCACAACATTGTTTCCGAATTTTGAACGTGAAGGACAACTAAACTGTTACAATCATCACTTTATTAATCAACTAAAAAAATTGTGACGCACCTGCTGTCATTATTTTTTATTATTATTCAGTTAGTTATAACTCACCGAGCCAAGAACGGTACAAGTAGTAAATGGGCCAAGTTGCGAAAAAAATTAGAGGATAGGACGAGTTCGTGTTCATATCCGTGCGGTGACGGAGAAAGAATACCAATCGCCGCCCCTCTCTCCGTCCGGTGGGTGTCGTAAGAAGCGACTAACGGACTCTTTCGAGCGATGATCTGCTGGTGGTAGGGCTTGACCCGTCTGGTTGGTGACCACCGTACGCATGGTGTAAAACCCGTCAAGTGACTGCTTGTCGGTCGCGTTTCGGGATCAGCCAGCGTATAACCAGAGCTCGAGAGGATGATGCTGCGATGTATTTGGTCTGTGGAGGCTTCCGTCAAACCAGTGCCAGGAGGACTTCGTTAACCTGCCGACCAGGGAGACCCGTAGAAACGGTTGTCTCGTGAGGCTGCCTCACCATGCCACGCATAATCTCGGGGTGGTCCGTCGTGCCGGTTGGTGACCGGAAGGTGGGGTCCCGGCGGCCATTCCCGGGGGGGTTCGGGGGCCCTTCCGTTCGGCAGGTTAATAATACTCGGCTGTGGGCAAATTCCTGGGGAAACAGGCCATCACACTTTGACCATTCGCATCGCGGCATCATTTTCTCGATTCACGCCTCTCTCTTTCCACTCCTAAAATGACAGCGCCTAACAACAAAACTGGTACTACAGCGGTGCACACCCCCACCACAACCTTACCGTTTGAGGTGGAGTTCGCTAACATCCGCGAACTCCATGCAAACCTCAATGCCGTCCACCACCATCTTGAGACGGCACGGCCAGCAATGTTGTTCCTGACGGAGACGCAAATAATCCGCCCAGCTGACACCACCTACCTGAACTATCCCGGCTTTGTGCTTGAAGAATCCTTCAAAGCCAAAGCCGGAGTTTGCTTATTCGTTCGGGCGGATGTTTGCTGTCGCCGTCTGCGCTGTCTGGACGACCCTTCCTTCTCCCTCCTAGTGGTACACGTCGACTTAGGCTCTCATTGCCGTGTCTACGTCTGCGTCTACCGATCCCATAACGGCGACATGGAGACAACTCGACTAATTGAACATCTTAGTCGGATAGCAGATGATGCGCAGGAGCGGTTTCCATCGGCGGAACTGGTGTTTTTGGGGGACTTCAACGCCCACCATGAGTTGTGGTTAGGTTCCTCTAAAACAGACCATGCTGGTAGAACTGCCCACGCATTCGCTCTCACGCATGACTTGACGCAACTGGTGAACCAGCCTACCAGGATCCCAGACATAGTTGGCCATGCGCCCTCCTTACTCGACCTTCTGCTGACGAGTCGCCCAGCTGGATACCGGGTGGAGATTCGAGCTCCTTTAGGTTCCTCGGATCACTGCTTGATATCCAGCACAGTGCCCTTGGCATCGCGCCCGCCAACAGCGGTTTCGAAACGCCAGATTTGGCACTACGCGTCGGCAGACTGGGACGGGATGCGGGAGTATTTTGCATCCGTCCCTTGGAGGCAGCGCTGCTTTAGTGGGAAGGACCCGACCGCTAGCGCCACTGCCGTTGCTGATGAGATAGTATTAGGAATGGAATACTATATTCCACACTCCTATGTCATCAGCAAAGGCAGACGCAACCGCTGGTTCAATCGCGAGTGTGCCAGCGCTGTTGAGAGCAAACAGACGGCATACCGCGCTTGGATCAGAGGTAAAGCTCATGGGGCTCCCGAAACTCGCTCGCTAAAAGCAGCCTATAATAATGCCAGCAAGTCGTGTAAGAGGGCCTACATTAGAGCGGATGCCCAGCGCGTTGCACGAGTAGGCCAAGAACTCCTGACGCATCCTACGGGCAGCCGTAGCTACTGGCGTCTGGCCAAAGCCGTGCAATCCGACTTCTGCCAACCCTCGCTGCCACCACTGAGATGTCTTGACGGAACTTTAGCTCACAAGCCGCAGGAAAAGGTCGATCTCCTGGCCAAAGTCTTTGCGGCTAACTCCCGGATCGATGACTGTGATGCACAGCCACCCTCAATTCCTCACTGTGGCCACACAATGTCTGATATTAAAATCAGGCAGTATGATGTCCGTGCGGAAATGCAGTCAATCGATGTCCGGAAAGCTAACAGTCCTGATGGCATCCCAGCAATAGTCCTGAAAATGTGTGCAGCGGAGTTGTCCCCTGTGTTAACGCGTCTGTACCGTCTCTCGCTCTCTTCGGGTTGTGTGCCGGAATCTTGGAGAGAAGCTAATGTGCAACCGATCCCTAAAAAAGGAGATCGGTCAGATCCGACTAATTACCGCCCTATAGCCGTAACTTCAGTGTTGTGTAAGATCCTAGAACGAATATTGAACAAACAGCTTATTCGATACCTAGAAGATCACTCCCTGATTCACGATCGTCAATATGGGTTTTGGCCCAAACGGTCAACGGGTGATCTTCTAGCGTCCGTCACACATCTCTGGGGTAAGGCTATTGACAAGCGTGGCGAGTCACTGGCAGTTAGCCTTGACATAGCCAAGGCTTTTGATCGGGTCTGGCACAAAGCTCTTCTCTCCAAGCTCCCGGCATACGGTTTGCCCGCTCAGTTCTGTACCTGGATTGCCAGCTTCCTGCATGAGCGTAGAATCCGTGTCCTTTCGGATGGATGCGCTTCGCGGTTCATGTCAGTGAACGCTGGTGTTCCTCAAGGCTCCGTTCTATCCCCCACGCTGTTCCTTCTGCATATCAATGACATGCTTCCTCTTGGAAACATTTATTGCTATGCAGATGATAGCACAGTGCATGGGGGATATAACGGGCACCTAACGGCTGGGCGGGTAGACACCGAAATGAAGCGAGCAAATCTTGTCATTGAGCTCGATCGGGTGTTGGACCTCATTTCTAAATGGGGCTCCGATAATCTGGTGGAGTTCAATGCCAAGAAAACACAGGTGTGCGCGTTCACAGCGAAAAAGTCGCCATTCCTTTCCCTTCCCTCTCTTCAGGGTACATCTCTAGGCCTGCAGAGCAGTATTAACATGTTCGGTATGGATATCCGCTGCGATCTGAACCAAAAGGACTACATCGAAACCGTGATTAAAAATGCCTCACGTAAACTCGGTGTCCTGAACAAGGTGCGGCGATTCTTCACGCCTGATCAGTTGTGTCTATTATACAAGACACAGGTGCGGTCTTGCGTGGAGTATTGCTCTCACCTTTGGGATGGCTCCGCAAAGTACCTTCTCGATGCCTTGGACAGATTGCAGCGCCGCGCTGTGCGCATTGTCGGCAATGCAGAGGTCACTAAAACTCTCGAGCCTTTGCAATTGCGTAGAGATATTGCGTCACTCAGCGTCTTTTACCGTTTATACCATGGCGAGTGCTCTGAAGAACTCTTTGACCTCATCCCTCCTTCTCCCTTCCTCCATAGGAGTACGCGTGCTGCTCTCCGGAGTCACCAATTTACAGTCTCTAACATTCCATCACGCACAAAGAAATTTGGTGACTCGTTTCTTTGCCGCACTTCCAAAAGATGGAATAGTCTACCAGCACACGTATTTCCTCCTACCTATGACATAGGGTCCTTCAAACGAGGCGTGAAGAAGCACTTTGTGGGCCGGCAGAGTGAGGATGACTGATGCTACGTCTCTTACGCTGCACCAGTTGTCCTCGCGCCTGGACCTCATTTCCACTTAACATCAGGTGGAGTGGGGTCATTTGCCGGGCTTAAGATAAAAAAAAAGAGAGTTGCGAACGGGACGAGCCACGAACGGGACGAGCCGCGAATGGGACGAGCCGCGAACGGGACGAGCTGAGAATGGGACAAGCTGCGAATGGGACGAGTTGCGATTTGGACGAGTTGCGAATGGGACGACCTGCTTCCGACCCATACGAAAATTGCTGCAAAGTGGTAAAGCGACGGTGACCCCGACCGTACCTACCTACTTAATACAAATTAATAAAACACGAAAGTAAAATAGCTGCCTACTTATCTGTCTTTGTTTTATTAGTCTGACAAATCCAACAAAAAGTGCCGCCAAGCGACTGCCGACAAACAACCCAGACCCAGACGGGGTGTTTGTGTCAATACTAAATGTGCCGTCATTTTGATTTTCGCCGCCCGCGCCGACCGACAGTATAGCCGGCAACTGTTTGAGCAGGAGCGGGCGAACTAGTACACCTCCTGTGCGCCTAGTAGGGGGTGTGGCAGCCAAAACTACCCAAAACTATGGCACGCAGTATTACAAACAGGAGGTGCAGTGTAGGCAGTGTATCATACAGAGTTCATGACCCTGCAAGTGATGGGTTTAGCTAGTATACTGATTTTAAATTAACGACAGATTAACTTTGTTTGTAAATGCAAAATAAATTAAATTGAGCTTATCTTACTAGGGTATTTATAGAAAGGGTCTATACTAGGGATAATTTGAAACCCTGGATTAACCCAGCCATAAGGCTGGCCCCTCTTGATACACGCTGGCTTAAAATATAGTAAGTACTTACATCAAAGAAAACTCAAAACTAGTGGCACTGAAAATGATCCCATTTAGCACAATCAAAACGTTTTGATAGTTCATATTATTATACTTGCCATAAATATTACTATTACTTATACCTAACATTTTTTTTACAATTATTAAAATTTGTATTTAAAAAAAAGAACTGTAAGATTGTGTTTTTGTTTATTTTTATTATTACCTTTATTTTTGATTATGTTAATATAAGCATGTGATCTGTGGTTACAAGTCTAGGACATTATGTTGTTGTTCTTATGACTAATTTTTTGGTTTAATGTAAGTTATGTTATTTTCTTCTGTATTTGTTCTATCCCCTGATGTCATTGTTAATTCGGCCACGTCATGGAGAGGAGAGTACTGGTGTACTGTGATACAGGTCCCCACCCGTTTCTAGCACCAGTCTCGCACAATCTTTGACTATATTTTTCTGTAAGTACCTCACTAAAATGTATTTATTTTAAGAATGTGGAGAAAAAATAAATGGTTTTATTATTATTATTCTCGTATTTATTAATTTTCTTAAGTCTGGTTTTTTTATAATATTCCATGTAAAAAAAATAAACAAAACTACCATAAAACATTATAAAAAACCTAAACCTAGGGTGCCGCCGGCAGCAGGGCAGGGCCAAAACTACCGGTGGTTAGGGCTGCAGAGAGAGGAACCTCCTGACGATGCGTGCCGTGTCAAGAAGTACCGCCTTCTGTATCTGGCCCTTGATCCAGCCGTCTAGCGAGAGTCTCTTAAGATGTTGGTCGAAACTCTTCGCTATTAGGCCTTTTTGATACGACTATCGGGACAATGATAGTCGAGTCAACATCCTACATGGCGGTAACCTCGTAATCCAAGTTAAGGTACTTGCTCAGCTTGTCCTTCTCAACCTTCACGAGGTTCTCATCATGTGGGACGGTGATGTCGACTAGCACTGCCCGCCGCTGGGACCGATAGACTATCACTATGTCAGGCTTATTGGCAACAATAGTCTTGTCCGTGATAACCAATCGGTCCCAATAGAGCAAAGAACGACCATTTTCGAGAACTGGCTCAGGTGCGTACTTATAGTACGGCACCTCGGACTCAACAAGACCGTATTGAAGAGCAAGTTGCTGGTGAGTAATCCTGGCTACAAGATTGTGTCTATGCAAGTAGCAAGATGAGAACAACCGGAAATAATATGCCTGAGTGACTCTCCGGGACGGCGGCATGCTCGGCATATGTCGACCGTACCGTCCTTCATGATATATTTCGGGTAGTTGTTCGTCTTGATAACTTCGTCCGAAATTGCACAGACAAAACCTTCGGTTTCCCGAAAGAGGTCCCCGAATTGTAGCCAGTTCACCGACGCGAGCAGATCCACATCGGGCCCTGTTAAGGCCCTGTTTTTTTATCCACCCTCACACGCTCACATAAATTGTCACAGTGCGGAGCGGTGGCAACTGCGAGTTGTGCCATTCGTGCAACGAGAAGTGAGCGAGCTTGACAGCTCCGGTTACCTATCTGGACAATAGGCAGTGAACTACACGTGTTCACGGGAAAACTCTCCTGAGACACTAGTCTTATGAGTACCGAATGAAGAGCGCGCTTCGGCGGGCACTGATTTGGCGTCAAGACCTAACGCAGATAAGATAAGATAAGATAAGATAATCATTTATTTGCCAAAAACACGGTAATTTACGGTTGGTACAAAATTTACAATGTGCACATGTTTAGCCATTATAAAACAGCATGCAAATGTCAATTTTTCAAAGTCGAAGTCAATCATAACCACAGATAATATATCTCTGTACGTAACTTAATACCTTAATTGCAAAAATTCAAACTTTAATAAAGAGGTTAAAAATGTCAATAAGGTTAATTAATAAGTCAAAAATATCACGATAAAAATAAAATGTCAAAAAAAATATCCTAACTAAAAGTCTAAAATTATCTATGAAAATTAATACAAATCAATACAAAAACAAGTCATTAAATAACATACAATTACTACATATTAATAGTGTGTTACATTATGTCCAGTTTAATAAGTCTATTTATAATTTAAATATTCTTTAATTGTATAGAAACAATGCTCTAATAGCCAAGCTGTTAACTTATTTTTAAACATATAATACGGCAACTGTTTTATCTCATCAGGCAGCTTATTAAATATTATTATCGCCTGAACATTGGCATTTCGTTTAAACATCTCGAGCTTACATTTCGGGAGAAATAATCTATCCCTATGTCTCGTGTGTCGCATTAGCACATCAGAGTGTTTGGGAAAGTAACCTGAGTTCTGCCTTACAAATATGCATATAACTTTAATATACATGCAGGCGAGTGGGAGTACTTTTAAATCTTGAAATAGAGGTTTACAACTTTCAGTACTCCAAGCATTACATATAGCCCTTATACATTTTTTTTGTAGCCTAAAAACTAGCAAAATGTTGACTGAGTTACCCCATAGTAGTAATCCGTAGCTTAGTACTGACGAGACATATCCATAGTATGCACTAATAGCTGCTTCCATAGACACTGTTTGCCTTAAGCGCCTGGGTGCATATACAAACCTATTTAATTTAGAACACACTTTGTCAATATGCGCCTTCCAGTTACAGTGTTGGTCAATTGTAAAGCCTAAAAAGTCAGTTGTTTCTACTGCACAAATACGTTCATTGTTGTAAGTTATGTCCAATTTGATGTCATTTTGTTTGTACGTCCTAAATTGTATCATTTTCGTTTTTTGTATATTTATAATTAAATTATTATCATTTAACCAATTATTTATGTCATGGATACATTTAGTTATTTTATCTCTTAATTTATCATTGTCTTTATCTTTAATGATAAGGGTAGTATCATCCGCGAATATAATGGTTTTTTCAGATGTTGCAGCAGGAATGTCATTTATGTAACTCAAGAACAAAAGTGGTCCCAGGATGCTTCCCTGGGGTACACCACAGCAGTTTTCTTTATAGTCTGATCTAGAGTTAGTTTTTGTTGGTATCTTCTTATCAGTCGTTATTTTTGACACTTCTACACATTGATTCCTAGCTTTGAGATAGCTGCTGATCCAATCGTGTGCTACCCCCCTAATACCATATTTATTCAGCTTATCTAACAAAATGGTGTGCTCCACAAAATCGAAAGCCTTGCTCATATCTAAAAATATTGCTACAATCGGAGTTTTGTCATTAAGGCTTTCTGTTATAGCTTTCACTAAATCAAAGCAAGCCAATTGTGTTGATCTGCCTTTCCGGAAGCCAAATTGTTGCTGATTTAGAATACGATGTTTCTCAAAAAAATCGTTAATACGTTTTAACATGGCTTTTTCGAAAATTTTTGATAGAATGGGTATGAGCGTAACCGGTCTAAAGTTATTGACATCTTTAGCATCACCTTTCTTAAAAAGCGGTTTGATGACAGAAAGTTTCAGTTTACTTGGAAACTCTCCCGTTGCAAAAGATAAATTTATCATGTAGCTTAATGGCTTACAAATGTGTGCCGCACATGCTTTTAAAGACGCGGTATTGATATCGTCGTATCCCACCGATTTTTTGTTATTAAGTGACACCAACAACTTGTATACTTCCTGTTCATCAGTAGGACATAGAAAAATTGAATACTGATTTTCTTTCACAAAATGCTTTACACCAGACTTTTTGAATGTTTTGCTTTTGGTGACGTTTAAATAGAATTCATTAAAAATGTCAGCAATATTTTTAGGATCTGTATATGTCATATTATTAAAATTTATTATGTCAATATTATTGGGTGAAGGTTTATTATTGATTTTATCATTTATTATATTCCATGTCGCTTTGCACTTATTTATGTTAGACTTCAAATACCTATTGTTTTGTATTCTTTGGGATTTATTTTTACATTTTTTTAAAATATTGGAGTATTTTTTATATTTTGTTTTATTTAACTTTTTATTACCCCCTGTAAATTTATACTTTATATATAGTCTTCTCTTTATAATACTTGATTTTTTTATTCCCTTAGTCAACCATCTCCCCTTTAGTCCACTGTTCGTCATTTTTACCTTTATCACTGGAAAGCATAAGTCAAAGAATAGTTTATATGTGTCATGAAAAGTATCAAAACATGCCTCCACTTTATCCTGCTTGTAAACTTCAGAAAAACTCAAAGCGGATATACACGTGACAAACTTATTTATGTTCTGCATACTAAAATCGCGTTTAAACTCAAACCAAAAAGAATGGTATTTTTGAGCCTTTACTGGAATTGATAAAGTTTGTCCAGTCTCATGATCGGATAGACATAGATAGTGCACATCAGAATTAACCTTCGGAATATTGCTTGCTATCTGATCTATACATGACTGGTTTCTGGTTGGTTTTGTAATATGAATATCTATATTATAATTTTTTAGTAAGCTTGTCAGTTCTCGACTTAGTGGATTATTTTTTAATATGTCTATATTCCAATCCCCGGTTAAAACAATCTTTTTATATTTATTTTGTGTTAATTTATGTAGTAAACATTCTAATTTACTGAAAAATACTGACGTGTTACTTTTTGGTATTCTGTAGATACATATAATTACAATGTTATACGTTATCAATTCTATACCACAACATTCGAAATTGTTTTTGCATGCGATTTCCTTAGTTAGATCTATTAGTTTAAAGTCAAGTTTCTTTTGCACTAATATGCAGGTACCTCCACGCTTTTCTTTTTGTCTGGAGAAGTGGGCTGCTAGCTTGTAGTTAGTCAGAACAATGTTTTTCTCACAACCACACGTGACAAATGTTTCCGATAGACAAATAATATCAATTTGCTAATTACTTTGCTGCCGTAATAGTAACAAAGTTAAGTGCAGTGAATCAATCTTATTTAGGAGTCCTGCGATATTTTGGTGTAATACATTTAACTTAGAGGTTGGTGTTTCGACGAAAAAAGTGATGTGTTTGTGGTTTTGTTTTTGTAACAAAGTAAAATGGAATGGTGCCTTTCTTGGGCTGACTTGGTGAGTTATTTAATTGTATAATATTGATATTGTTATTAGTATTTTTTGTCACTTTTTGTTTATTTTTTTGTTTGTTAAAATAGTATGGAATAGTGCCTTTAATTAATTTTTCTTTACCCGTATCATTTATTTTATTTATAAATTGTTTGATTTTGTTTGTGTTTAAAAAAGTATTTTCATAATCCTCGACGTCAATTGTAAAATTATTTTTTTTTGCGATATCTAAAAGAGAATAATACTGCAATCGATAGTTTGTACATTGTAAGTATTTACAGTTTGTATATGTTTTTGTGACCGACGAAATGTACTCATTTAATTTTAATTCCTGAATATATTGACTTTTTAAAACTCCAATGACATAGACCTTTATATTTTGAAGTTTGTGTAAGGCTATATTTAAATGTTTTATTAATAAAAATGGATTTGTCTCATTAGCACCAACCGCAAGGATAACTCTGTCGTCTTTACATATTTTTTCTTTCAATATGTCACAATAAGATAGGACTTCTGAGCACAATGCATTCGGTTTTACAAATGATGTAACTTGGTAGTCATTCCACTTATTAGACCTAGTCTTAGTTAGGATTTGAGCTAAACCGCTTATTTGCTGGTCGCCTAGAATAAATAAGGTTTTCTTCCGCGCAGCCGCGTCATCTGGCGTAGTCAGTGAGGTCGGGGTAGTTACCGATGATGACGTAATCGTGACAGTCTTCTGATGAGTGCTTGTTGATGCAATGTTATCTATTGATGTAGTTTGATTTTTTTGGTGTATTTGTGGTTTTGTGGTTTGTGACTGAGTAGCAGGTAACTCCTGAGACGTCGTCGTCCCTTGTGCACTACTCATCTTTACATCAATAGAAGGCTCTGAGTAACTGTTGTTATATTTAGGTATATGCAGATCGCTACGGGGGTCAAATATACGGCAGCGTGCCGGAGTCGATGAAGTTGATTTCGGCCCTCTACTCAATATAACAGGAGAGCTAATATTTCCAATATTTGGAACAATTTTTTTATAAATTTCAATTAATTTTTGATATTTGTCTAATTCCATTTTCATTTTACTGTTTTCCAAGATTAAATTATCTATTTCTTGATCTGCTGAGTTTAACTTTAAATTCAATTCTTCTACTTGTAACTTTAATTCAGTAGTTGTAGTGTCGTCCAATAATGACAAATTTGGCAGGCTTTTCATAGTCGTATCTAAGATAGAAGTGTCATTCACAGTACTATTTAGGCTGGAATCGTGAAATCTTGATCTGTCAACAGATTCGGATCTTTGCAAACGGCGTCGTTGTGTTATATTTTCCTGTGAGTTGTCCATTTTTATGTTATGTTTTGTCTTTGTATAGATTTTTACACTGCCCTCTAGTGGCGCGTGGATACAGTTACAGTTAGACTTTATGTGCTATTAGTTTTGTGCTTGTGCTATTTCGTTAGATTACGTCCAACAGCTTGATTAATCTATTTTTCTCATAGCACGTGGTGACATCTAGTGATGCGATGCGGTATACGGTGCACTTTCTAATGATTATTGACGACGTCATGCATCACAGCTGATTGTGTTCGTTTACATAGTGTCAAATTTTAAAAATTAACGTTCACGAATAATGACTATTTTTGTTGTAGTCCAATTTGTTCAACTCACTGTGTATAATATAATTTATAAATTGTTTCCTTTTGTATCCTACAAGTTTATTTTAATGTTTATAATTTGGGAAAACTTAATAGGTATTGTTTATTGTTTATTGATACGCACTGTTTGTTCTGTCCTTTGGGTGTAGATATCACAATAGTCCAGTATGATTTCGCTGAGATAACACTAGTGGTAGTTCAATAGACACAGATCTTCACTCAACACACTCTTTTAAAACGTTTCTTGCACTTAAATATTTTTAATTCTATTAATTAGCACGGAGCCGATCTTAATCGTGTCACTAGCGCCACCAAACTCCAAGCAGGTGGTCTCCTGCGCGAGTATTTCTGGCGCAGGGACGTCTGGCACTTCTTGCAATAACGTAACGGTTGGTCTCGAGGTGCCAGTACAAATAAAACTTAGTGATGTAAGGAGGTCCACTGGACCCCAAACTGTGAAACTGTGGAGGAGGTACCTACGTAGATGATGTTTTTTGCATTATTAGCGGAGCGCGGAGGTCAGCACGAATAGTACACCTACATTCAATCCACCCAAACGTACAGTTTACTTATGAAATAGAAAGGAACAGATCTTTGGCTTTCCTTGATGTGCAGATAAAGATAAGAGATGATGGTACTTTACCACACTATGTATCGAAAACCGCCAGTCCGCTTTGTGACGACGGCCGCAGCATCGCGGCCGAAACGTCAAGCAGTAAGTAGATATGTATGAGTTACAAATGTAATCGTGTTAGGTCTCGTTAAAGTAGTTTTATTATAATAATATAATTGCTTATAACACTGTCCATTAGCCATAAATGGTGGTGGGTTTTTCGTTTCCTGTTATCTAAAAGTATTGAAACAGTTTATTATTTATCAATACATTTGGAAACTTCTTTCATTACACTAAGTCGAGTCCCCCGCACTTTCGCTCGCGTGACATTCTGTCCGTCGTGAATTCCCGAAGGAACGACATTTGTTCTTAGGGTAAAACTTGGCATAGGCGACCAAACCACTACACAATTCACTAAACTTTTGTAATTACGATATAAGTAAAGCTAAATTATTGAAAGCGTAGCGTGAGTATTTTAAAAATGTCTACAAATTGCCTCCTGACGTCACTCTATCTGGACGGTTTAAATTTAAAAAGGTCCGCGCGCAGTGCCCGCTGCGGCGCTGGGCCGTGCGGCGACCGCGGAATGAGAAATTTTACGGTTTCATAATACTAGAAAAGCACTTCGCTTTACATGTTTCGGGGATCATTGCCAATCTAGGCTTGCGCAAAGATTGCACCCGAGGAGGCCAGGCCGGCGCGCGGCAATCCCTCAAGCCACTGCAGAACGAGATCCGGGGCTTTTACTTAGACTCTTCCTTTATTTACCGCCGCCGCGGCGCGCCTCGAGCTTCCCGTTTATATTTAATGCGAGACTTGAGCTGCCTTTATAAGACATGAATTATAATTATTAAGCAAGCGCTTTAAAGCGAGCGCCGGAATCATAATAAGTTGTGAAGGAGTCGTGAGGAGCTTGATCCGAACCTGTAATGATATAATGGAATAGAATTATTATTTATTTGCAATGAATTGAGTATAATGTATAATGTTGAGTAAATTTTAAAGAATGATGTACTTATTTTGAATATTTGCATACTATTTTATTTTTTTCGGCAAAACATGATTGTGCTAGGTATTTGTGTGGTGAAACCACCGTTTTTCCTTTTTGTGACTCCACTTCCCAGGTGTCTTTTTATTTCATGTAATCATCTCATAATTTAACATTCGTCTTATTTATATATTTGCCTTTATTTTTTCTCGCTTCTGCAACGATACATAATGATTTAGTAACTACACACTACACTACACACATCGCAATTCCTTTATCTAAACACATTTACTTACGTGATCTAAATCACGAAACTTCGAACACTATTTTTCGACACTTTTACGTATCCCACAAGTTTCGGTTCACTTCGATAATCTTATTATGCGTTTTTCCTTGTAATATTTACATTTATCTCACATTAATTGTTTTCTATTTACTAAATATTGTGTTTGGTCACGTTTTGACGTATCTGACAACTTATTTTTGCTTCGTTGCTATGCAACTTATCAACAAAATTGAATCAAAACTTTTAGACTTTCTTATTTTTACATTTGGCCATCTAGATTTCAGCGTTTTAAAAATATTATTTTGAAATTTATGCAGAACTCAGAAACCGAGGTTTCTTTATAAAGTTCAGCCGACGACTAATCTTTACATCTCTAGCTTCTGATTCGAAAAGTTTAGACTAGGCAGACAATCACCAGCTTCCGAATTGGAAGGTCTAGTCTTCATACTATCTTCAGCTTCTGATTCAAAAGGACTAATCTTCAACTACAATCACCAGCTTCCGAATTGGAAGGACTAGTCTAGACTACAGCCTCCAGTCATCGCGTGCGCCTACGCCTGCCTGCGCCTGTCTCGCCTGTCTGCCTGCACCTTCGCCTGCCTGTCTGCGCCTGCCTGCGCCTGCCTGCCTGCACCTTCGCCAGCCTGCGCCTGCTGGCGCCTGCCTGCCGGCGCCTGCCAGAAAGGTTTAGACTAGGCAGACAATCACCAGCTTCCGAATTGGAAGGTCTAGTCTTCATACTATCTTCAGCTTCTGATTCAAAAGGACTAATCTTCAGATACAATCACCAGCTTCCGAATTGGAAGGACTTGTCTAGACTACAGCCTCCAGTCATCTGTGCGTCTACGCCTGCCTGCGCCTGTCTCGCCTGTCTGCCTGCACCTTCGCCTGCCTGCCTGCGCCTGCCTGCGCCTACCGGCGCCTGCCTGTCGGCGCCTGCCTGCCTTTGCTTGCCTGCGTGCTTCGGCGCCTGCCAAGTTCTGCGCTTGCCTCCACACTGCGCCTGCCTGCGCCTACCGGCGCCTGCCTGCCTTTGCTTGCCTGCGCCCTTCGGCGCCTGCCAAGTTCTGCGCTTGCCTCCACACTGCGCCTGCCTGCGCCTACCGGCGCCTGCCTGTCGGCGCCTGCCTGCCTTCGCTTGCCTGCGCCCTTCGGCGCCTGCCAAGTCTAGCGCTTGTCTCCACACCTTCGCTTGCCTCCACGTCAGCAGCACCTACCCCTTCACTTTTATATTATCAACCTTCATCTTTACCATCATCACCTCCATACTCACCATCCTCACTCACTTCTTTTTTCTTCACTTTTTGTTTGTTATTTTATTTTGTATTATAAATATTTGTTAAATCTTATCATCTTTTCTTTTTTAAATGTCGCTTCACACCATTTGATTTTATTATTTCCACCAATGTATACAATGTTTTTATGCAAATAAAGAATTTATTATTACTATTATTGTAAATAATGCATAATGATTGCAGATGAGACCGCCAATTGTATGTACTATGTGTTTGTCCTTTTGTATGTTTACTGTAATGTACATTAAAGCATATTTTATCTTTTATCTTATCTTATCTTATGAGTGCGAACCGGCGCGGCGCGCGGCGGGAGTACCGGCGGCAATCGGGCTCTCAGGGGCTGTGGTAAGTAAACGTCATTTTATTAAACTTAATTGTAATCTTCTTTTTCCTGCCTTCGTCACATGTTACTTTCAGTCGGCGAAAAATGTAATTGTCTCCCATACTTTCTTCAACACCCATTACCTAAACTGTCACTCCCTTTTCATTAATATCAACCCATACATAATACATTCACCAACTCATGTTCATCACTACTTTTCGTTTCATCCCTACTCAAAACATGCCTTTACGCAGACAAACTATTTTTCTTATTTTATTCTGTCACTTGCACCACATATCATACCTCTAATATACAATTACTAACGACTACAGATAGAGACAAAAGAGAGGGTAGCAAAAGAAAAGTTCGAGCAAGCTATTAAATAAAACATGTTGGTATTTGGAAATTGTACAGAAAACTTTTGTAAAATGTTAATTAATCTGATAAGACTTTAAACTATCGCGTTGCATTGCATTAAAACTTTTTTAACGGGACCTAACACAATTAATTTTGTAATAAAATGTAGATATATAGTTACTGCTTGACGTTTCGGGCGCGATGCTGCGGCCGTGGTCACAAGCGAACTGGCGGTGCGCGGCGTCGTCGGCTCGGGCGGGTATTTGTTTCTTCATCCACCATCACACGTTCACTTAAGTTGTCACAGTGCAATGAATCGTCAGTAACACAACTCCGGCAAACTACACTTACAGTATCGAAGAAACCCCGATCCGAACATCGCAGCTGTCAAAAATCGAAAAATAGAGAAGTCGGCGGTAGCTGAACATTTGCGGGAAGCTGGAGTTAATCACTGGATGGAGTTACATGATCTAAAAATCCTCTCCACCGATCGTTATTATCATAGCAGGATAGTACGTGAAGCGATTGAGATCAAGAAGTAAAAAAAAATCAATCGGGAGGACGGGTTTAAATTATTATCAGCATGGAATCTAGTGATTGGCAAATGCAAACCGCAACGTCTGTCTATAAAAAGAAACTCCGATACTGTTAGTGTAGTGTGCCGGAGTTGTGTTACTGACGATTCATTGCACTGTGACAATTTAAGTGAACGTGTGATGGTGGATGAAGAAACAACTACCCGCCCGAGCCGCCGACGCCGCGCACCGCCAGTTCGCTTGTGCCGCAGCATCGCGGCCGAAACGTCAAGCAGTAAGTAGATATGTACTTACTTACAAAATTCATCGTGTTATGTCCCGTTATAACAGTGTTAATCACCTGTTGGAAAATATTCAGGTTTTAAAGTCCAATCTGCGAACGTTCCGAATGAGCCGGCCAACACCGCTCGGGGCCGCGCCGCACGGCTGGTAAATACACATTTGTTTGTTCAGTATATTAACAACAACATAAACTGAACGGTAAAAAAATAAACCTCTTGAAATATAAATAAACAGACGCCATACAATCACATCGTTTTTGACAGAAATCATAATGTTAATAGATGTATTAAAACGTTGAAAAAAGTTTGCTATTATTAGGTGGGAGTCGAAACCAGTTCTCCGCAGTCCCGCCGCCGCCGCCGGCGCGGCGGCGGCGGCGGCCACTCCGCCACCGAAGTATTGACCTGTCCAAAATCTACAACGCCTATTGACTTATGTTTTTTAGCGACAGTGTCTCATCAAACCTCTTTGATTGTACATCTTATGAATATAAACAAAATATTTTACAAAAATTATTTAAACATTCAGTAAGACTGCTTCATAGATTCGTAATATTTGTTAATTTGTGGTTTCGAATAAACTTTTTAAGGTAAGTATTGAAAAAAGTTGACTACCTCAGGTGGGAATCAAACCCGAAGAGACCTCAGAGATCTAAACTAAGGTACAGCGGGCCGATCGTGATGTATAATCACAATCAAACCACAACTGAACCGCAGCTGTTCTGCCGACTTCGTATAGCGCCATCGCGAGTGTCAAACGCGACAGCACTATATAAGGCGACTGCTAGAAACCGCAAGAAACTTTAAGGGCTGGTCAGGTCAAGTGTTATAGACATGACAAAAATGACAAAAAAGAGATTCGTACTTTTTTATTTTTCATTAAATATTCATTTCATGTATTTTAATTTGATAGTCTTTGAGTAGGTATCTAATTTAATTTAAAGCAAAAACATAAGAAAAAAAAAATAAAAGAATTAACTATTAAATAACGATTATTTACAACGCACGGGCAGCGGCCGGCCGTTGACCCACCCGGCTGTTGATCCGTCCGCGTCAGCTGGGCGATGAGTACCTACGTTAATCTGCAATCTTTTTTGTCATTTTTGTCACGTTTAAAACACCTCGTACCTCGGAGGCGGAGATCACACAGCAGCCCGGATTGCGAAGGGCGTGGCCTCGGCCCCACCTGAGGTAGTCAACTTTTTTACGTTTCAATATCTTAAAAAGTTTATGATCGTTATTAACTGAAAAAATAACAAATATGATGAAGATAATAGATATTTTTATGGCAGTAATTATGGGATCTGTGTTTGTAGACTTAAAAGTAGCAATACCATATCTCGATCGGATAGAGAGAATGGAAATTGATGCAGACCGCGAAAAATAGAATGTCATGTGCAGTAGTTGGCAGCTCCGGCTATTGTCCGTTCGACAAGCGACGATTTCCGAGATTGGGAACAATGCTCCCGAAGGCAAAAACAAACCGACAAAACCGACGGCCGCGGCCGGCGACGACAACTGTCACCTGCACAATCGCAACCGCCGCCCTATCGATGCGGCAGATCGACTGCTTTGTGTGTGTGCGCACATCAGGTAAGTAATTAGCCATCAACGTGTAATGAGTCCTCGGCGGAATATGTTTAAGTTCTTCGATATGTCTCGGGGTGTGTTTCTAGGGAGCGGGGGGACGGGTGACTGAATCGATCACCCGCACGACAAATGGTCGATTAAAGACAACCAACTCGTCTTATAAGTCGCACGTTGTAGAGGAATCAATTGGAAACTTAAGCAATTTAAAGCTCAAAAGGCATTAAACGCTCCAAAGTAGATAGTTTTAGTGAAGTAGGTAATTAAGAGCGGCAGATTTGGGTAAGTTTCCACATTAAATACATGGGAAACAATAAACCAATTAAGCTGAGAATTTTGAAAAATAATGAACATACTCTACCCTACCTCACCGAGACACCATGGTGGCCTAACTAGTCGCAGCCAAAAAGATAGCTTAAATCTGGTAAAAACTGCCTTAGAGGAATGTGGTGGTGGTACCCCACTTTAGCGGTGTCACCGGTGTGAAGAGTCACTAACAAACCAGAAAGGTTGCTCGATGTAGTCGTACAAAAACAAAAGCCTAAGGGTTAGCAACGAGCTACATCTACTTAATGGCATCCATCACAATGCACAAACACAAAAGAGGATGGTTTTTCCTCAGTTGATAATATGCTTCTGTCGATCGACAATATTAAGTTACGGTAACTTAATAATGGCGCAAGTTCAAGCCATAAAGGAATTAAATCTCAGTGTCTCGCTGGGGATGCGAGCCGTGCCAGTGCGCGGGCGATGGCGGCGTGCCGGCCGGCAGCCCGTCACGGCACCGCCGCCGCTGCCGGCCGGCCCGCGCCGCCCATAAACTAAAGCTTCTGGGAGAAACCGCTGCGAGGCTAGTTGCCGCCGCCGGCTACGTTCAAAATGTAGCCAATCCGACCATTTTAAATCTATACCCATTAAAGTACAAGTTTAATCCTTTCTGCTTTAACACTTTGCATTTTCCGTGCTTTGCTATATCTTATCGTAAAGGAATGCTATATAAGTTGCAAGTTAGGTCAAAATAAAGTAATTTAATAATTAATGAATGTGTCAGAAAGATCAGACTGATGTTGCACCTAACTTTCAGATTCCAGTTGTAAAAGCCAACCATTATAAACCTACCGATCCTCTGAGCCCCGCACCGCAAGGTCTTGGGTCACCTATATGGGACAGCTTATCTACTTACTACATGGAAATATTTATTGTTCTTTCTCTCCTAATATACTTGAATACTATTACACCAGTTCTAAATTACTTATTTCCTTAATTCTTTAAGATTTATAGCATACCTACCCTTCTTATAAGAAAATATGTGGAATCATGTAATGTTAAATAATTTCAAGTAACTTGGTCGATTAAGTCTGAAGTGGAGGGCGGAGTGGCGGCGGCGCGCAGCACGCTGCTGTTATCTGCGGCCATAAATCCGCGAACGAACTGCGGGAATCGGGCGCGCAAATTACTCAGCCGGCTGCCACGGCGCCGCGCCATGCCGCCATGCCGCGCGCCGCCACGCTACGCCACGACCACAGTATAAATATAAGCTAAAACAGTACGGAAACTAGGCGTTTTTGTTGAGATAAATACCTACGTGCCAATTGAGCGTTAGGGTGTCTTCTTATTTTTGTAAAATTGAAAAAGTTTTTGTTTGGTTAGCGCTGTATCTCAGCTAGATAGCGCTTTTTTTAGATAATTAGCATAGCATTAGGGTTGTCACTTTTAATTTTTATAAAATGAAAAGGTATTTTTTTGTATTATTTAGCAAAACGTTTATTTGGGTTCTATAATGATCAAATAATCGAATGAATTGACTAGTTTACAAACAAAATTGTGTAATTAAAAAATCTTCAACATTTTAAGAAGTCTTTCGTTAGTTATAATAAATTAATTACTGAAAAATACATAAATTATCGGAAAACATGGACACTAAACAGGGGCATTATAAAATTGATTTTGTCTACTTCTTTGTAAATACAGCTATTTATTTAATTAATTAATGCAGTCGAGTTCAAGCAGCCGTAAACTACGCAAAACACTCGCGGCATTTTTAAAAATCGCGCGGACAGCGTAATACAATAATACACAACAGTGACCACTCGTCTCGACGTGGCACGCGCTACTGAGAGCACTGCGATGCCGCCTTAGGCCCCTTTCAGAGTCACGCTGACCGCACGCGCGGGTGTAAGCGACGCGGGCCACGAGCTAAGTGTAGCCTTGTACCGTTTCATAGTGGCGCTTACCACCCGCATTTCTGCGCGACACGTGCGAGTCGAGACGTGTTTTTTACTTTTAAATACATAATTTTGTTGCAATGACAGAACATATAAAAGAATTAGTTCGTTGTAAACCTTGTTTGTATGTTACTAATCATCCAGACTATTCGAAAAAGACATTTAGAGAGGTATTATGGATAATAATTGCCAAGGAATTAAAGTACAAGTCGGTAAGAACTTTAATTTTATTATATTTAATTTAAATTTTAGTTTAACTGCAATGTGGGGACCGGGAGAAGCTTCAAGTGAAACGACTGTTCCGTCTTAAGTATGATTTATTACTAATTGATTGCCGGTGTGACATGTACTTGAGGTATGAGGTGAATCACACACTACACCTCCCCCCTTTTTTGGAAAAAAAATATTTGAAAATTACACATTTGATAAGTTTTTTTTTTTAACAGATACATAATGGTTCTGAGCAAGTTATTAAAAGTTAAAACATTAATAAGTACTATTAAAATACATGCTTTGTTGAAAAGATTTAAGATTGTAACAAAAGGAATAAGAAAAATGATATCAAACCGCTTTACACGCTTGTACTTTATAATTATGATGGTACTACACCACGGTTACATATTATGATAAACAATTAAAAATTAACTACTTATAAAACCATAAAGAAAATAAACTAACGCAAAGTTGTTACAGTTTTCACATTGCTAAATATTAGAATATAAAAAATACATTTGAAATAGGATATAAAATACCTAGTTATGTAATGAATTTAAAAAAAAATGTGGTTACTCTAAACATGTTTTTTTCGTGTAAATGTACGCTTATTATATGACAAAGTATGTTATGATATTTAACACGATAAACAACTAAAAAAACATAATGAGAATATAATCTACCTATAGCATAGCTTAAGTTGTTATGATTTACCATATTATAATAATACCCAAATACATATCCGGATGTACATACCTATTAATAAAAACGAATTTATTGCACTAACTTCTAAACTTTTTTTTTATATCATTAAATATATTTTGAAAATATTATTAGTTAACATACATTTTATAAAATCATTAAAAATATGAAACAAAACTGAAGTTAATCTTGTTATTTTTCCGGATGACTATTGCTTACATTGCTAGGTACTAAGTATTTTAAACTATGCTTTATTTTAACAACCTATTATTCCCTTATATTATAAACCAATTTTCTTAATAATGATTTAAAAAATTATATATAATTGTTTATTTTACGACGTTGTTGACGATTTTCAAAACACTTTAGGAAAAAAATACTCCTTTTTAACCGACTTCTATTATCTTCTAATATAAAAGACACAAATCTTTATAACTCTTAGCATTTCACCTAATTAGTCATTTCTTATATGTGTTAAAAAACCCACTTATTGTTTCACAATAGTCCTTTACTTGCTTTTTAATAATTTCCCAACTAGCAAAATTTCCTCTTACACACATCCCAAGAGTATAATTTTACCAGTCTTATGGTACTCCGATAGACTGCTATAAGTGTGGATTTGGGCGCACTTAATAAGTCTATTTACCCTTAAATATATCTTAAAATGGTCTCGAGAAGTGTATTTCCAATCTTACAAAATTTTTGTTAATGCTTTAATAATACCAAACAGACTTACAAATGATTTACAAAGGCATTCTTGATGGGCATTTACCCTTATAATGCACTTACTAATGCTGTTCTAAGTGTGATATTACTTGTAGTGCTCTTTGCGAGCTTTTAGTAAGACATGCAATCAGATGTAATCACAGTCCGCCGAAAGGATTGCCAAGTGCTCGTGAAACTTTTCTGAATAATAAGAAGAGTATTAAAAACGTAAGTATTATGTACTGTCCTGTTTAATTCACTTTCCTACAAAATGTGTAAGTATAATTTCATGTTTATTACGCATTACTAACTGTTATTTAATTGCGAAGTCGATTTTATCGAGTATTTTGAAATAACAATCACAATATTTTTACGGGCCATTTCAACAATGTATCTTTAATAATAAAAAATATTATATTAAAAATTAAAAAAATGGAAATGTCGCCATTATCACCAATCATGCCTTATAGTGGCTTTAACAGAACTAATATAAGTGCATTACCATTGTTTAAGGTTTACACCGCACTTCTAAAATCAAATTCAACCACATTTTTTAATCCACGCGGCCATTGCTCATTCATAACCTTTAGGGTTCCTTATTAAAGTAAAAGTAGGCTAAAAGACAAACAGGGAAGTTCCTGGTTGACCACCTTTTGACTTTTTTGCAATGCATTAGAATTCTAATTGCAATTATCTAGTGTCTAAGACATTTGACGTGCTAGTACTCTTTACTATCTTTTACAATAGTCACTTCTAAGACCGAGTGACCTTACAAAATGCATTCATAAGAGTTTATTAAGAATCAAGGGTAATTAGGCTTATAAAGTGCGCATATAATACTACTGTTCTTACAAATGTTTTATAAAGTAAGCTTATATACATCTTTAAGAATAAGTTATAAGTAACAGACGATATCTAACAAAACACTTAGTAAAGTCACTTATAAGATTGAGTGGTCTTACAAAGTGCATGTATAAGTGTTAATTAAGACTCAAGGGCAATTAGGCTTATAAAGTGCGTGTATAATCCTATTGCTCTAATAAACATTATATAAAGTTTGCTTATATACGTCTGTAAGAATAAGTTATAAGTGTAACAGTCGATATCTAATAAAATACTTTGACAAGTCACTTTTAAGATTAAGTGGACTTACATAGTGCATGTATAAGTGTTAATTAAGAATTAGGCTTAGAGAGTGCGTTTATAATACTACTGGTCTTATTGATGTCATTTCTCGTTTTCTTATATACTTCTAAAAGTTTATTTTTACAAGTATATATGCTCTTATAGCTTAAATAGACTTATGATATGCCATTATTAGAGTCTCTATCTTAATCAGAACGTATATAAAATTTATTTAAGGACATAGCTCTTAAAAGCTTTCGTTTGTAAGGGTATTTTGCTAGCTGGGTTATTTCAATGTCATACATATTATTATTATGACGTACTCGTATAATTCAGCGAACTCTCATTTTACTCGCAGTTTTTATTTTCGACATTTTAACTATAGTTTGGTAAAGTACCTTACAGTTTCCACTCATTTTATTCTCTTTACATTACATCGTGTGCACACTTTTATTCATCTCGTACTATATTTTATTTCTTTCATAGACTAGTCATCACATTATTCATCGGTACACCTTTTTATCATTATAACATATTAATATTATTAGGTACTTTTTATTATTATTTGGGCCGGCCGGTCCCTTTTATTTATTTATTGTTGGTACATTTACATAAAGTCGACTTTTATTTTATTATTTATTAATATTTTAAAACAGTGCAATTTAGTGCCTGTTTGGGATGTGCGCACAACTCATTTATTTTGAAGGTCATGGTTTAAGCCTCTATTGCACTCCAACTTATCTCACAGAGAAATTTCCTTTACACCATGATCGAATGGAAGGATCTGGCCCTCCATGTACCACTTTTATAGGGTCATAAATTAAGACATCTTTTGGTCTCCAACAGTTTTCAAAGAGGAATCTCGTTCACATCTAGATAAACCTGAAGGACCTGATCCCTATAGTACCTTTTAATGTGTACCGCATCATCTTTCATTTATTTACATGTTATTTTATCTTTCATAACCATTTACATAACAACAATCCAAAATAAGAAAAATTAGGTAAATAAGATTTTTCTATGCTTTTGGGTGATCAGTCCAATCGCATTTCATCCTCAAGAACCTAATTAATCACAAACTCTTTTATCCTTAAAACATTCCATACCTTACTTATACATTCCAAAACTGTCCTATCTGTACCTAATTGTCAACATATTGTTACAAAAAGATTTTTAATACAGATTGTGTAGGCAATACACCTACTTCCTATCTTTATCTTATTTTTCTCGTCCTTGTATCTTCTAAATACTAGCCTAGATACTTATTTTACTCTAAATTGGTCTACTTCCTCCTAATATTCCAATAATTTATTCTCTCATAATCCGTTTTAGATAAACAACTTATTTGTCTTTGCATTAAAACTCATAACAATCGGGGGCAACCCGGGTGGCATTGTTTATGAAATCACTCCGAGTTAGTATAGACACCTATCTCGCTATATCCATATTTAGCGATGATACCTTTATCTATCGTCTTGCGCGGTCATACCGCCGTTGGTACAGGAATGTGATAACAATCCTTATTTATTAGTCGTGTAAATTAATAACTGATGGCACCTAAACATAAGCTATCCTTATGAGAAATATTTAGCACTCTGTTTGACCTAATGACCAGAAACCAGAATTATTCAAATCAATGTTTATAAATTTCTATGTCTCATATTTATAATTTAAATCGAACTAATTTTGACCTAAGTACGTCATGTTCTGTTTAAATGTCAAAAAAAATAAAACGATCTTTCTCGATAGTCTACATAAACAAATACTAAAAAAAACCTTTTTATTTATTAATATAATTTAAATACAAGACAAGCTAACTAATCAATGCAATGTACCTAATTAACCTAATTGAATTGTATAGATCACCTCAAATAATTAAAAGTTTTTTAATACAGAGCAGTGAATGAAACTCTACCTTTTTCCATCAGAAATTGCTAGCAATCATCATCATCATCAGCCTATAAACGTCCCACTGCTGGGCACAGGCCTCCCACGGGGAATATGCACGTGGGGACATTGGGCCATAACCCACCACGCTGGCCCAATGCGGGTTGGTGGGTTTTAACGACTGTCATCTTACGACAACAAACGGGACCAACGGCTTAACGTGCCTTCCGAATCACGGAGGATTGCTAGCAAAATATTGCATTATTAATTTCTTTTATTTACTTAATTTTTAATAAATTTATCGGATACTATTTCATCTAGTTGATACCTTTACTACTTAAATGTAATGCTAATAAGTGCTTGCATTAACGTGTACAAATATTTTTATTAAGTATTATTATTTAAAAAACAAATCTAAATAAAATTTCTTTTAAAAGTTACGTATGAAATAGTCGTCTATTGTTGTTTTAAAATAATGTGTTTACAGCATAAGAACCAATAATTACTCATGGTCTTCTGCAATAATTTTACTATTTCAGTAAACAAAATTTTAAAATTAAATTGGTTTTCAATTACTATCTCATGATTCGGCTTAAGCTTATGCTTCCAAAGTAATAAAATGAAATGTTGATTAATGATTACCTGGAACAAGATTGTTATTGTAACGTTCTGCAGCATTTGCAACGTTTAAATTTCGAGCGCGTTACGCTGACTTGACTGAACACAAAACCAACTTACAACATGTTGTGGTCTTTGTCTGAATACTAAGAACTCGTGCATGATTTGAATGATTTAGAATTACTAAAATTTTTACTAACACTTCTTTTTATATTTTACAACAAATTTCCCAATTATGCAACAAACTTCTTTTACCAATATTCAACACTATAACAAACAGCAATGTTTAATCTTTTAACAAACTACTACCTACGTAAATTAAGCCAAAAATAACGAAAGTTCATTTCAAGCAGTAATTTAACTTCACTTAATTTTAACGTTACTTTCGATTTAAATAATTTAGAATAAACTGTTTATTACAATATGACATGAAGCGAGAAATGCTAATTAATAAACTTTTATAATTACTAAGTAGATACGGCCATTGCCAACTTTCGATTAAAAAGAAAACTGTATAACTGGATGAACTGGATAACTGTAATATATTTTCGATTAACAAGAAATAGGTTAAAACAAAACACGTTATGTAATTAAAAACTATTTGTAACAGTAATTTTCGTTTTTAAATTATACTTGTACAATTCACTCTATTGATAGGTACTTACTTACTTCTGAAGACGTGGCTAAAAGATTATTACCAGCAACATAATTACACTGTAAATAAGACAGGTTACAGTTACAACAATAAGAAAACACCGTTTCTAAGACAAATATGAATCTTTAAATCTCTCAAAGTAAAAGTATTACTAATAACAGAAAACAATTATAATCTTTAGGTAATATTGAAATAAAAAGCAATAAAAAAAATGTGTCTTCTAATAAAATCTATAGGTAAGTACAATAAATTACTTCTTCACACCTTTTTTATTATTAAAGTTATTTTCGATTATATTCCTTTCTTATCTTTCTGAATGAATTTACCTACATAGGTCACTTAGTTTTTTTATATGTATAAGAACCTTTTATAATAATTTAGAAGATTAAAATTTAAGTTAATATGCTTATAGTGCCACTATTATTTAAAGTCACAAAATATCAATTTATCGTCATATCGTCAAAAACTTTTAAACATATCAGGTGCTTATTTTTCTATATAATCTAATCTATCGATTACATTTAATTTTATAGCTATATTAAAAACGCACAAAACACACAAAATATTCACTAAAAACATACATTGAAATGAAACACTTTTTACGGATTAACTCGCGTTTAATTTACTATTTACATAGTTTTTATATTATCCTGACGTTTCGAACCCTTTACAGGGTCCGTGGTCACAGGGAGACTCCAGTCTCCAGTCAATGTGTAGTGCTCGCTTAAACCTCAGAAAACAATATAAAAACATACAATTCATACAGAAGTCAGATTGCTTTCACAAAACAAATATGAACGCACCTACAGACTGACACGTGTCTGCAAAACTAAAAAGTAGTAAAAATAAGTCACATTAAAATTTAAAAATTTATGAATTTAGCATTAGAGATCTCTAATATTCATTATAAAAATAATCTAGTAATCATAAAAAAACTCATATATTATCGTGAGCTGTACTAAATAAATTCTTTTAGAACCCAATTAATAAGTGCTTTTACTCGATTTATACTGATTTTTTTTTAAACCTTTTACAAATAAAATGTTACTTGAAAACTTACTATATTACCAATGAATTTAATTACGTTTGAGAATAGTTACTTTTATAAAAGTAAATATAAGTTATAAAACTGTTACGCAATAAATAAAATGTGGAATTAAATTTTTTACTGTGTTTTTGGAAAAACTGGCCTGATTCTCGCGGCTGGTCCACATCCGACTCCTGCTTCGCCCAGCGCCCAGCAATTTCTTCCACCACTCTCAGCAGTCATCTCTCGACAGCAGCACCAAATCATTTTCTTTGTTTTAAATGTATTTGCAGCAACAACATTTTCAGTATTCTATAAAAACTTTTACTGTTTACATCTTCATAATAATTATAATTCTTGATTTCTCCGAAGCACTTACGTAGTTTAAATTTTGATGACATTATTTATTTAGTCAGCATTCACAGCATTCAACAGTCACAGTTATCATTATTATTATATTGACTTTTTTAAAATCCATTATGTATTTTTATTTATATTGTTTCTTCACTTTTTTTTTTTGCACCTTATATTGTTTATCATATACACTTTCACTTTACACTCTTCTTTTCTAATAAACCATCTGGCCCAGCGCTGCCAATAGGCAGTACTGGCAGGGTCGCCATGCAATGTGGATACTGGGAGAAGCTTTGAGTGAAACGACTGCTCCGTCTTAAGTATGATTTATTACTAATTGATTGCCGGTGTGACATGTATTTGAGGTGTGAGGTGAGTCACACACTACAAACAATTGAAATTTTGTTATAACTAATTGGGAGCTCTCTGTCATATTGCTATATCCGAAAAGGGCGACTAAGTTATCTAAGTGCTTACCATAATATTATATTAACATGTACAATGAGTTATTCTTTGTACCAGCTAGAACGCGAATGCGTGCGTCTGTTAACTGCGTCACAGTATACGTTCGAGGACTACGTCTGTCTCGCCTGCCCTGCGCTGCTAAATCTGTATTGTGCTACGCTGCGTCACCTGCGTCCCAGCATACGCATAGCTTTACCATTTTATAACTCGTGGCCCGCGTCACTTCACCCGGACGGGCGATCAGCGTGGCTCTGAAATCAGCCTTAGGGGCCTTGTTAAGACGAGCGTCTGTGGGCGTGCGTCGTTTCTAACGCTTGTATGTAGGTACGTAGCTTCCTTACTGCTTAGAGTAATACAACTCGGCCCTATCTTTGAAAAAAATGCCTACAGCCGCGCGGTACGTAAGCACGCGATAGGGCTGCCCACCTACAGTGTTTAATTACATCTGCTTACTTTGAGTTTCTAGCTAGTATTGTGAATGTATTTTGTGATTGTAAATATAACATATTTTTATTTAAACAAATAAAATACGTTGTGAATGAAATAGGAAGCACTTAAATTGCACGCAATCTTATTTAATTCGATGTTTAAACACCGACTGTTATGCAATAAAAATATCGTAGAATACCAAATAAAAATTTTCACTCACGAATTAACGATGAATCGTAAGAAATAATAATACTTTTTAATAAGCCACTTACGCAATGCCGCCGGGTCGCTGGATAGGTGACCAAATTAAAAACATCTCGAACTCTTCCGTGCTTCGGAAGGCACGTTAATCCGTTGGTCCCGGTTGGTGTCGTAATATGACAACCGTTAAAACCCACCAACCCGCATTGGGCGTTATGGCCCAATATCCCTACGTTTAAAAGTAATTCTCCGCCAACGTGTTCGATAGCATCACCATTTATTAGACTAATGGTCGATTTTTCAATTGTCAGTTAAAACTTGTTCGTTAGTTAAAGTATTAAATAACCAATTTGTAAATGTACTGTCAAATCTTGTCTTTTCTCTTTTTACAGCTGACATTTCAAGTAGGTCACCTAATACTTTTTCAGACGGATAAGTTTTATCCGAGGATTGAAAAATCAGCCCTAATTATAATTTCAAAATCAATCAATCGTTTAATTCAATAATGTTTCCAAAAACCTACAACACGGAGGTTTTAACACGAGCGTACCTGCCGTATCATGAACCGCCTATAACTACCTAGTTCACTCGTGTATCACTTTCCTTTACCCTATTCACTTTATTTATTAATCCAGGCATATTTTCGGAGGAAAAGACGAAATACCTATCCATTAGAAAAGACACAAATAACGTACCTACTAGTAAGTACTTAATTTATGCAACCAAAACAGCATCGAGAATTGCTCCTAGCTATATTATGTAAGTTGGTACTTAAACTTATTTTAATCGAAAAAATCGCACGCTTACTGTTTAAAAAACAACACACCGTCCGTTCGTCACTATGCGGCACATTCGCGATTGCCGCATGCCGTTGCATGCCGAGCGCATGCCCAGATCGGAGCGCGTAGGTATGGCTCGCGCTTCGTCCGTTACTATGAAGTTACAGTACTGATTATACTGTGTTTATACTGTGCCACGACACTACGCCACGCCGCCGCACCACGTTGTGACTCGTCACTCCGCCACCACGCCGTGCCATGGGCAATAGCGATTGCAAGAAACAACTTATTCGAATTCAAATAGCAAATGTTAATGATAGCATCCTTAGGAACAGAGTGAGCCTGGTTGAATTTAGTTTTGATTTTTTCTCGTAATTTATCAAATTTTACCATTTTGATAAATTACGAGATTGACGAAAAGAAATGTATCACTGCTTACTTAAATATTTAAACAAGTTCTGAAACTCTGACTTTAGTCACAAGACGTGAATTGGCTCGTCCCGGGATCGCGCCCTTCTAAGCGGCTTAAACAAATTCCACCTCAAATATTGTCACTGCCTCAAATAACCGACAAAGGTCTACAAAGAGCGTTTGCATATTCCGACTTCACAAATGAGCAGAAACAGCTCCAGCCGAACACAGCCCACGCGTGGGGTATGGAAGGCGTAGGCGTTTACGTTTCGGGTTTTTCTAATGCAAATATTTGCAGGCCCAAAAGGACTAGGTATTTAATGAATGGTTAACATGATTAGCGAGGTGGGCGGCATAATTACTCGCTAACGACGACGGCTCGAACGCGTTGGCGGGAGCCTGACGCTGACGCGGCGACGGGCGGTGCCGGCCCGGAAAGCTAATGGCCGGTGCCGGATGGCGCGCCCGGCGCCGGAAGTCGCGAGTGCAGATGCTGATAAAGCCATTGGCTTTACTAGTACTCGCTAATCCCGCTCCAAATCAATATACGACGTCATCGGCTTAATTAATGCGGAGTGATCAGAAAGCTAGATAAGATAATATAAATTTATGCCTATACAAAACGTACAAGTAAATACGACTATACTGCTAGCACTCATGAGTCTTTCGTCGCGCGCGCTCTGCGAACGGACGTGTGTAGCAACTACTTTACCTACTATCAAAAAATTTTCGTATTGCGATTCTAAACAAATAGTTAATACTTAGTTAGTTCGTGGTTAGCGCTATTTCAAAATAGTCAGCAGAAAATGGCTAACTGTAGAAAATGTAAACAGTACGTGTCAACAAAAAAAGAAGATGTAATAAAGTGCAGTGGGCAATGTGAGGCCATGTTCCATAAAAAATGTGTGGGTAATTTTGATCCGTCCCAAGTGAACTGGGTTTGCGAAACATGCTCGAAGATTGCTAGCGGAACGGCCAGCACCACCAGCACCACCAGCACACATGTCACACAGGTACCTAAAATTAAGATAGACTTGCAGAAAGCTACGGTTGAAACAATCCTTTCTGAAATTAATCAGAAACTTGAGATAATGTACCTTACACAAAAAAAGTTGGAAGAATTGACCGATACTGTTGATTTTTATGCTGAACCGTATCAGATGATGTCACAATTTAAAGAAAGCGCAGAGAAAAAGATCACATCCTTAGAGCACAAAAATATCTATCTACAAAAATACAGCGAAACACTTGAAGAGAGAATAATGCAATTAGAGCAAAGAGAAGTAGAAAAAAGTATAGAAATTGCGTGTCTGGAAGAAACCGAGAATGAAAATGTACTAAGCATTGTACAAAATATTGCAAAAAAGCTAAATCTAAATCAAAAAAATATAGAAGAAGTAAAACGAGTTGGGCGTGAGGAGAAAAATAAAAAGGAGGGTAGACCACAGACGATTGTTGTTACACTGCGCACAAAGTCAGCAAGAGATGAATGGGTAAAGATGCGTAAAGTATCGCTTACTAACAACGATCTACTAAGCAACAACAGCAACAAGCGTATTTATGTCAATGAATGTCTTACACGGCAATTACGACAACTATTTTGGAATGCTAAAAACATGCTCAGAGACAAGTATAAGTTCATTTGGATACAAAATCTTAAAATACTTGTCAAAAAAGATGAAAGTTCTAAAATCCGTAACATTCGTTCTTACACGGACGTAAACAACCTACTGAGCGCAGCGAGCTACGAAAATAGCAAATAAAGTCGTACACTTGTATTGTGCGCGTACACACGGCGTGATTTCCTAGTTGTTTTTTTTAAATGATAAGTGATCTTTTGGAAAGTATCGATGACAACATAGACTGTGAGAAATTTACTGATACTGAGAAATGGAGTACATACCTCAAGGCCAAAACAAATGAACTAAAAATAGTGCATTTGAATATAAGATCATTGCGAAAAAATTTTGGCGAGTTATTGGTTTTATTGCAGCTTAGTAATTACAGCCTAGATTTAATTTTGTTGAGTGAAATAAATATAAAGAAAGAAGAATTATCTTTATATCACATTAACGGCTATAATATGTTTGGGCATACAAGAAAAAACCGTAGAGGTGGCGGCTTATTGGTTTACTCCAAAGACTATTTAAATCTAGAAACCTCCGTCGTGGAAGGTCATGCAGTTGAAATGCTCCATAGTCAGCTGAAGATTTCTAAATCTACTACTCATATTATTACCTTATACAGACCTCAAAGCACAAATAAATTGTGTTTCATAAACGAATTAGTTGCCCTCTTAAAAACAATCCCAAATAAACAGGAAATTATAATTGCAGGCGACACAAACATAAACACTTTAGAAAACTGTGCCGTTGTTCGGAAGTATAGAAACGAGTTGTGTGAATGGCGCCTGCAGAGCGTTATCAAAGATTGCACGCGAGAGGAGATATTGGCCGGGCGGGCTGTGGCGTCGTGCATTGACCATGTGTGGGTGCGCGTAGGTAGCGACCGCCAGCTGTCTGCGCATATGTTGCTATGCAAATTATCGGATCATTACTTAGTGGGTTTGTCGTTATCGCAAGATGTAAATAAAGCAAACACGTTAAAGACTGGTAAGTTAAGGAATTGCCTAAATAATAAGTTAGTGGCTAAAGAGTTAGAAAGTGTTAGTTGGTCAGAATTTTTAGAGCTAAATTGTCCATTATTAATTTATGAAAAATTGTGTTTTACTTTCGGAGCTATTTATGAAAAAGCAAAAATAGTTGCAAAAGAAAGCAAAAAAAGGTTGTTACAGCCTTGGATAGATAAAAATATCAAATTTATGATTGAAAGGAGGGATGAATTGTTTAGAAAATGGAAAAGTAGTCCTAAAAATATATCATATAGATTAGAATATACGCAGTTTAGAAATAAAACAAATAAAGAAATTATTAAAGTGAAAAATAAGTTTAGAGAAAGTGAGCTAAAAAACTGTAAGGGGGATTTAAGAAAAATATGGGGAAAAATTAATAGTTGATTGGGAAAAGGGTCAATGAACTTAGATGAAGTTATTAAGAAATATATGGGAAAAAGGGACAATTTGGATGACATATGTGCAAACTTTGCTGTGACGTTTACTGATGAGACAAATAAAATGAAACATAAGTGTAATACAACCTTTTTAAAACGCAAAACCTATGTAAAGCCAAGTAATGTTACTTTTTATTAAAATAAAATAACATCCAAGGAGATAAACTGTACCATAGATAAATTAGGACACACAAAATCACCGGGATTAGATGGAATAAGACCACGAGACCTAAAACAAATTAATGATAGCGTTAGTCCCGTCATAGCAAGGTTGGTAAATACGTGCATTGAGAAAGGTACGTACCATGATTTGCTAAAAAAGGCTGTGATACGCCCTATCTATAAGCAGGGGGATCATCTTGATTATTCTAATTACCGACCTATTGCTATTTTGTCTTCTGTAAATAAAATAGTTGAAAAAGTAATCATAGGAAAAATTTGTGAGTTTTTGGAAAAAAATAACATTATTTCTCAAGCACAGTATGGTTTCAGAAAATCACGTAGTACTTGTACAGCTTTAAATAAATTTACTGATGATATTAATGACAATTTAAATAATAAAAAATATGTGGTTCTCCTGTTTATAGATTTTAAAAAAGCGTTCGATACGCTGGACCACGATCTCCTGCTCACTGCTATGCATGAGTGTGGGGTTCGTGGTCCAGTCAATAAGTGGTTAAAAAGTTACCTAAAAAATAGAACATTGTGTACAATGATTAATAAAAATATTGGCAAAGAAGCGGATGTGACATCGGGTGTGCCTACTGGTTCGGTATTCGGTCCTGTTGGCTACATCATGCATGTAAATAGTATGGTAAATGTAATAAAGCACTGTACAGTATACATGTACGCTGATGACACATGCATGATGTATGCTGACAAAGACATGGTGAATATAAAGCAAAGAATTCAAGAAGACTTTAATAATGTCATCAAATGGTCCCATGATAATGGCATTATTCTAAACTTGGAAAAAACAAAAAGTATGCTTCTGCAATCACCTTATCTAAAAAAAGCTAACATTTTGGGCCATTCTTACTATTGTTTGCATGAAAATGATAATGTTTGTCATAATTGTCAAGTAATTGAGTTTGTAAGTAGTTATAAATATTTAGGATTAACGATAGACTGTAATTTTAGTTGGAAACTGCATGTTGGAACAGTTTGCAATAAGTTGAGATCTATATTATATAAGTTCATTAGCCTTAGCTATGTGTTGGACAGACCTACGTTACGTATGCTGTACTACGCGCTGGCGGACGCCGTGCTCAGTTATGGGTTAGCGGCTTACAGGCGTACGTTTAGCTCGTACATTAGTGAGGTACACAATTTACAAGTAAGGATCATAAAGCTATTAGTAGATAAACATGTTAAAAATAATGTTAATAGAAACTATGACAAGCTGTTTATGAAAAGTGGTATTCTGCCAGTACAAGAAAAAGTTTAATATCTTTTAGCAGTTGACCAATTTAACGCAGAAAACAATTTATTAAAACCTAAAGTGATTAGTCATAACTTCAGAACTGCTGTTCGTAAACAGTTTGAGGAGCCTACTGCAAGTAATTATTATGGGAATAGAACTTGCAGGTATCTGGTGCCACGAATTTTTAATAATCTAGATATTGAGGAACCATGTACTAGTTTAAATATATTTAAGAAAAAGTTAAAAAAATTATTAGATGGTTATTAAGTGGAACGCAAATACTTGTGGAAATACTTTTATTGTTGCACAAATACAATTATACATACGTGTCACACCGAGTAGCTGAGAGAGCGGCTTAGGGAGTTTTTCATAGACAAAAAGATGGCGCTAGTATTGTACAAACACACAAGGCTATTAATTTGATTATTCAATTCAATAGTTTAACAAAAATGTTTATTACAAGATTTTGAAAGGCGGATCTCTTGAAAAAGGGATGCAATTAATTTATAATATTTTATATGTATAAGTTTACCTATGAGCTTGAAATTTAAAACATAATTATTAAGCTGTTATTGTCGTTAGTAGTGTATTTTTTTGTGAAAAATGAGTGCATTTTTCGCCAATAAACTGTTAATCAGTTTGGCGAAATTATTTTGTTGATAATACATTGTAACTATAAAGTGAAAATAAATTTAAAAAAAAAATGTGTTGCTAGTATCAAACATGTCAACTCATTCGACTTATTATTATTTATTTTATCAAATAAGTATTGTTTTGTTTTATTAGTGTATACGTAATAGTTTAACACTCCTTTCAAATTAAAGCCTTCCTTCAAAAGAATAAAGTTATCCAAAGTATAAAATTTTAGTTAATTAATTAATCAGTAAACCATTTTATATTAGAATATTAAGTTAACAATTTTAAAACTCCTATGTTATTTCTCATCAAATTAAATTTATCTTTAGGTAAAGCCTTAGTAAATACATCAGCATACTGATTATTAGTATGTACATAGTTTAAACTGATAACATTAGAGTTATATTTTTCTTTGACAAAGTTGTACTTAATATCTATATGTTTACAGCGTTTATGGAAGTCACTATGTTTTATAACATGGATAGCACTTTGGTTATCAATATTTAAACAAACAGAATTTTGTTTAAATTCATCAATATCACATAGCAATTGCTTTAGCCACACTGCTTCTTTGGTAGCAGCACATGCAGCCATAAATTCAGCCTCTGTTGTGGATAGGGCTACAGTCTGTTGGCGTTGAGTTGACCATGTTACAGCTGATCCATTTTTAATAAATACATATCCAGTTACTGAACGTCTTGTTTCAATATCATTGGCGTAGTCAGCATCACTGTATCCAAATCAGTGGTGTCTGGGTTTGACATATAGCATAATCCATAGTCTTTATTTAATTTTAAGTATTTCAGTATCTTCTTTACAGCGTTCCAGTGAGACTGATTATAAGAATGTAAGTATCGACTAACCTGGCTGACAGCAAACATTATATCTGGCCTGCTTACTGTTGCTGCGTGGATCAGTGATCCTACCACCTCTCTGTATGGGTAGGGTTGCTCATGAACTTCAGCAGCCTTTTACAGCCTCACATTTGGATCCGCCGGAACACTGTTGGTGTTTGCATCACACATATTATATTTTCTTAATAATTGCTCAATATACTTTGTTTGGTGAACAAATATGTAGCTTTTACATTTTTGTATTTGCATGCCCACAAAATTACTAAGTGAACATACTTTTAGGTCAAAGTTTGCTTTAAGATCATTTACTACTTTAATCAAAATGGACTTTTCTTTACATAGCAACAGTCCATCATCAACATAAAGACAAAGGTAACATTTTATATGATTGATTAGTCCAATATAAACACATTGATCTGCTTTACTTTTTATAAAACCAAACTTGTTTAAAATTGAGTCAAATTTAGTATTCCAGCACCTTGGTGCTTGCTTAAGACCATAAAGGGATTTAATGAGTTTACATACCATGTTTGGTTTGCTGTCCAGTCCCTCTGGTAGTTTCATAAATATATTTTCCTTCAGTTCACCATACAGAAAAGCTGTTGTTATATCAAATTGAATTATTTCCATATTATGTTGAGCTGCCACAGATAACAGTAAACGAATTGAGTCATACCTTACTGTTGGAGAGAATGTTTCATCAAAATCTATGCCTTCTGTTTGCGCATATCCTTTTGCACAAAGTCGAGACTTGTAGCGAGTACATGTTGGTTCATCCTTGATGCGGAATACCCATTTGCATTCAATGATTTTTGCATCTTGGGGTTTTTCAACTAACGTCCAGGTTCCATTTTGATGATGAGATTCTAATTCATTCTTTATTGACATTTTCCACTTTTCAGAGTCAGCTAATGTGATTGCTTCACTATAAGTCAATGGCTCAGAGGTCATTGAACTTTCATTACAACATAGATATCCTTTTTCATGATTTTCTTGACTATACTTGTTAAATTATTCTTTGTTTCTGGGTCTCAGAGTAATATTTAATGGAGGCGGCAATGGCGGAGTAACAATATCTGGTAAGTATTCACTTTCCGAAGTATCTGGTTCGGAGAGGTATTCAGATACAGTACTTGTAGTATTCAATGTGTCATTATTGCACTCATTTTGACCAACACTTGAATCAGTTTTTCCCGCTGACGCACTGAGATCTACTGGGACATAATCTATCTTGACTGTAGATTCTAGAAAAACAGCATCTCTGCTTTTAATGACAGTTCTAGAAGGAGGAATAATAAATCTGTATCCCTTTGAATTATCACAGTATCCAGTGAATATAGTTTTCTGTGCTTTAGAGTCCCATTTTCTTCGTTTTTCTTTAGGGAGATGTACTAAAGCTTCACAGCCAAAAATTCGAAGATGATTGATATTTGGTTTCTGTCCTGACCACTTCTCTTCTGGAGTCTTGTATGAGAGTGATCTAGTTAGACTTCGATTATTAAGGTAAGCAATAGTATGTACAGCTTCAGCCCAATACAGTTTGGGTAAGTTGGCATTAATCAGCAAACACTTTGCTTTTTCTACGAGAGTTCGGTTCATTCTTTCAGCGACTCCATTCTGCTCTAGTGTATATGGAGTAGTGGTTTGATGTATGACTCCAGCATCTTTAAGATAGTCTTTAAAATATTTGTTAACATATTCAAGTCCATTGTCTGTGCGAAGACACTTTATTTGGCAGTCCAACTGCTTCTCCACTTGGTTTTTGAATTCTTTGAATTTGTCTAGAGCATCTGACTTTTTATGTAAAAAGTAAACAAATACCTTCTTTGAATAGTCATCGATGAATGTTATGTAATACTTTGCACCTCCTAGTGACATTGTCTCCATAGGACCGCAGATGTCAGAGTGCACTAACTCGAGTAATTTTGTAGCTCTCGTACCATTTTCTTTAAATGGTAAGCGTGTTTGTTTACCTTGTAGACATGTCACACATGTCAAGTGGTTTGTCTTCTTTGATAGCTGGACACCGTCTGAATTTTCTTCAATTTTCCCCAGATCATGAAAATTTAGGTGTCCCAGGCGCTGGTGCCACAGGTAGGTATCTTGCTTGTCAACGTCAGATATGTATGCATTGCCACAGTACATGTTCAGCCTGTACATATTGTTGATTAAGCTTGCCGTAGCTATTATTTCACTGTTTCTATTCATTATTTCACAGCCTTTACTATTGAACTTTACTTGTCCACCATTATTTATAATCTGACTGACTGATAACAAGTTTGTAGCCAGATCTGGCACATACAACACATTTCTTAATAAAATCTTCTTACACTGGCCTTTGTTGTCACTGACATCTAAACTAAGTTGACCAGAACTTTTCACCAATAAAGATTTGTCATTTGCAACCTTGATTGTCTTTATAACTGGCATCGTCTCTTGTTGCAATATTTCAGAATGTTTATATGCATAGACGCACCAGAGTCTATGTACCAGGCATCACAATTACTCATAGAAGCTATGAATGCAGCAGCATAGCTTAAACTTTCTTGGCTTTGTTTTTTCTTTGGTTTAGACTTGCACTCTGTACTGAGATGACCATATCTGTTGCAACTGTAACAGCGGGGTCCTTTAGATTGGAATTTGCTATAGCCTTTTTTCTTGTAATTTACTGAAAAAGCTTTTATGTCGCAGTGACTTGGTTTCACATCTTGTAAGATTTTCGCTTTAACGGAGTCTGCACTTATTGCCATGCCGGAACTCTCAATTGCCATAATCATGGGTTTATAGTTGTCAGGTAAACCGGAGAGTAGCATTGTGCCTAGCCACTCATCGTCTACTTTAAACCCGATGTTGCGGAGTTTATGAGCAGTGCTCATGATTTTGCTCACGTACTCTTCTACTGATTGACAACCACTGAGACTAGTCGTGCACAAGTCCCGGAGCAAGCCCACTCTGCGTGTCAGCCCTGAGTCGTCGAAGGCGCTTGCCAGATTGTGCCACACTTCATTGGTAGTCTTCGCTTCCTGAATATGAACATAATTCGTCAACAAGTAGAATAATTTTAGACTTTGCTTTTAGGTCCTTCTTCGGATCTACGGAGCCAGAGCCTTCAACACATTCCCAGAGCTTCTCGTGCTCGAGATATGTTTTTACAGCGAATTTCCACGTGGAATAGTTTTCGCGGCTGGTTAACTTTTCTATTAGTGATAATGCCATCGTATTATTGCTTGTAGACATGTTTATTTCACTTTTAATTTCGATACCGCGTGGCGTAAATGGAGTAGTAGGTTATATTTTTGCCGGTTTGAACAAACAATTTATTTTTATGTATTTCCACACTTCTAGGGCTTCCTGGGACCATAACCTATTAGATGGTTATTAAGTGGAACGCAAATACTTGTGGAAATACTTTTATTGTTGCACAAATACAATTATACATACGTGTCACACCGAGTAGCTAAATCAGAGAGAGCGGCTTAGGGAGTTTTTCATAGACAAAAAGATGGCGCTAGTATTGTACAAACACACAAGGCTATTAATTTATTTATTCAATTCAATAGTTTAACAAAAATGTTTATTACAAGATTTTGATAGGCGGATCTCTTGAAAAAGGGATGCAATTAATTTATAATATTTTATATGTATAAGTTTACCTATGAGCTTGAAATTTATAACATAATTATTAAGCTGTTATTGTCGTTAGTAGTGTATTTTTTTGTGAAAAATGAGTGCATTTTTCGCCAATAAACTGTTAATCAGTTTGGCGAAATTATTTTGTTGATAATACATTGTAACTATAAAGTGATAATAAATTTAAAAAAAAAAATGTGTTGCTAGTATCAAACATGTCAACTCATTCGACTTATTATTATTTATTTTATCAAATAAGTATTGTTTTGTTTTCTTAGTGTATACGAAATAATAATTTCAATAAATAATTTTACAATTTAGTTCTGTTCCAAACGAAAGTCAAAAAGTAGTTGATCTATCTAGACTATCTATTCTACGTAGACTGTTGTATGTCCAGTTAATCTGATATACCTGTTATCTAATAAATCCCGTTTCACGGCTGGAATTAACCAAAGCTAAAAATAAAGAACTTTGCTTTACGGCACAAAGCGCTGCCGGTTCGGGATGGTTCACAAAGAGATTACTACTAGGTTTAAAGTCGGATGCAGGCCGCGCTGGCAGCAGCGGGTCGAGGGCGGGAGAAGGGGAGAGGACGCCACTCCGCATAAAAATGCAATTTCATGAACGAGGCGACAGCTCTTGTAAGAACAGCGAATATAGCTTTTGTACTGATCCCCACGAATTATTGTTAAGCTTTTATGTTTTATCGCACTCATAGAGTTAATTAAAATAAGCATTTTGATTTACTAAGGCGTCGACGACGAGACGTTACGGTGTATTAGTATTACGTTAACCACCAGTGATAAAATAATAGAAATGTATTTACAAGTATATTAGGTATACTATTTTGTATAAGTTTTACATTTTCTTCATCTTTAGGAGTTCTTGTCGGGAAGAACGGACATAATTAAACTGCAATTGCAGTTTTATTTTGTACTATTTGTAAATTGTCGAAAATTAATGTGAAACAATTATAGATTACTGTTATTACTGTTATCTTTCTTGTTCTGCTTCGGTTAAATGTAAGTTTTTTTTCAGTTTATTTTATTTTTGGTATATTTAAGTAATAATTTCACATTTGTAATTTAAGTAATTATAGTAATGATAGGAGTAGATAAATTATTTTTTTTATTTTTTGTTTAAGCAAAGATATTATTAAGATTAAGAGTATTATATACCTACCTAGTGCATACTGTGCTTTCCTGTAAGAATTTTTGGAAGTTAGTTTTTTTTATAAGTACCTATATAGAATTAAGTAAGCATAAGTATTGTTGTACCTACACAAATGTTGGCAAACCTAAATAAATAAATAAATTACCTATTAGCAGTATTAACAGGGATCGGTGTGTTGGAAAATGAAGCATCATCATTCAACGTCTTTTTTACAAACTTTCATTTAGTTTCACCTGTCCCGATGTTTGTCTGTAATAAAATCTTGCAATTTAAAGGACCCACGCCCATACATTTATAAAACCTGACAATGAGTTAGCGGAAGCACTTTAGATTAGGCAACACCGAAAAAGGGGGAAGGGGAGGGGGGGAACCTAATGGAGGGGGAGCCAAAGTGCGGAAATGCATAGTTTTCAAGATATTTTTATTTTGAGGTTATGTTAGGTTATTAATGTAGGTTATTTTTAAGAAAAAAAGAAGTTATTCTACCAAATTCTAACCTATCACGTGACCGCCAGGAGTAGGTCAGGTAGTTGCTTAAAACTAAACGTTTTAATATTTTACGTCAAACAACATGTCGATTTTCCTTTGATTCTTGACTACTTTGCAATTTTCAATAAATTCTAGCGTAAAAACTATGCATCTCCGCACCGTGAAATTTTAGTGAATTAGAGTGCTAAAGAAGCAAACCAATATGGTGATAATATTAGGTATTGACTAATCTAAAGCTGAGCCGAGTTAGCTAATGATCTTGGTAGGAAAATGTAATCTGTTATGTTACTGTTTATTAGTCTAAAGTCAGATTTTTTATTAAAAGCCAGTGTTGTGAGAAAGAATGTTTAAAAATAACAATTTTAAGTTTGCAGTCGGACATTCTTTTTTTTTCGAAGTTTTTCGGCAACATTCAATTATAGCTAAACATGTTTTATACCACTTTTGTTTGAATTTATCATTCACAACTGTTTCAGACAAACCCTGGACCACAAGGTTACCGATCATGGGTTTGCATGATCAGCTGCGCTTCGCAGCGTTTAATCTTAACTTAATTAAATACTATGCTATGGACTTACCGACTGGTCCGATGGTTTACCCGCCTTGCAATCTTAGGAGAGGAGTTGGGGTAAGGGAGGAAACAGGATGGTCGCCGCCCAGCTGCTGTGATGTGACGCCAGCCTCGTTGGCGTGCCTCGCCTGCCGACTCCAAGAGGCCCGTCCAAATCACATTGTCCGACTCGCCCAGCAGTCGCCTCCTCCACGTTATCACAGGGAACCGACTCCCAAGCCAACCACGCGAGGTAATGTTCTAATGTTCAGAATATACGCTGCCATCAGCGTTCGTCCGTCCGATTAATTACACACAGCGGCCTCCGATGGCTGTTTACAAGGAGATTATTAAGCTTTTAACCGATTAACTATCATCTCACAAACTCACGCCCCGATGCGTGTGATGAGTTTCCAATTGAACACACCGAAATCTCAACCAACGCGACGCGAACCCTGCCGTCAGAATTACAAGCGCGTACAAACCGCGGTTGGTTTTACACCATATAATGAGGTCTGGGCTGTCCCGTACCGTGGGAAATCAATACAGCCACCGTAATTATCTGACCTTCGCCATTACGTTTTCCCGAAATCCGAATGAATAAGTGGCATGACACCGTTTTTTTTCTATGTAATTTTCTATCCTTTGCTGAGGCAAAGAGACTACACCCGTACTGCCATTGGTTCCGAACAACAACACTTATTTATAAATAAAAAGCCAATAATCAAGACTTTACATGAGTTTCATTAAAGAACAAATAACGAATCGGACACGGGACAACCACAGAAAATAGTGACAGAAAGAGTTAGCTGACGACTGACAAGTCAAAAATACGTTTCGTTTTACCCTTGTTACGTATAGCCGTTCAGTCAATTTATAATGATGAACTATTCTTGTGTTAATAATTCATCATAACTTGTTATGCGTATTTAATGCTATGACAACAATAAAACTATTAAAAAAGAAAACTCGAATATAGTTTTATAACCATGAAATTAATTATATATTTAACGTTAGCAGCTAAAAGGCGGAACGAAACGCTTTGAGTGGCAGAGTGGGTTCAATTGGTTACTGCCATAGGAAAATAAAATGTGGTATTGTATTTGTTCCTGACTCTAATGGGAAACTATGATGGCAAGGTTAGATTTTGCGATTTTTGAGCTATTTTTGCCAATAAGGTTTATATTTATACATGTATTCTCAAAATAAGACAGGTCCAGAATGGGCATTGTCCTTTAATCCACTTTCACTCCACTGCCATAGGAGCTCGGTAATTAAACGACATCCCCATCGGGTTGGGCTCGTTTGATTAGTCTTGACGAGTACGTATGGTAACCAGGGTCTGATGATGGAGCTAAAATGTATGCTGAAATGGCCATAGGTACTCAATAATCAAACGACCGCGACGAGTTTGATTCGTCTTGAATATACGTTCGTTCGTTCCGTTTGTTATGAATGTGGATTATGTCTTTGATTAGATGGAAGAACCAATGTCAAGGTGAGCACGTGCCGAGGGCTGAATGGTATGAGGGTGTATAAACATGTCATATCGCTAACGCTCAGGGTACCAGGGCGAACCCTGTTGTACTGAAGCACCTAACACAATATTGTGAGCGTACTACGGGCAACATAACGGAAAAACACTGCTTCGCGCTACGAACTACGCCGTAGTCAATCTCGCATCAAAAATACTAAAAAGATAAAAAAAATTAAAAGAAAAAAAAACTTTTTAAAAACAAACTTATTACTTACTCGTAATTTTTTTAATAAGCTTTTATTTTATTAACAGCTTTGGTCTGAAATGATCCAAGTACTCCAACAGCTATTTCTATCTATTACTAATTTATATAGAGCACCATATTTAAATAAACTATTTACATTCAAATTCATATTTTGTATTTTAAGACCTGATAAAAGCCTGGTAACGACATATATATTTTTTTATAAATGTCATTGCTTCTGTGCGCTGTGGTTTTTTGCGCCCCTAGAATAATAAATAAAGCATATAAGGAGCGCTATGACATTTAAGTGGGTACTCCGTTTGGTCACCATTCGAATTACATTTGTAATAAGTCGCTTTTGAATTCGGTATGGATATTAAGTCATAAATGGTGACCGGTTTTTTATTTCGCTAGACATTTGACGTTTTTAGGAACTTATTTTGTCTCTTTTGTTTCAATGTTTTTGGCCCATTTGAAAATATAGGACAACTATACGAGTCTCATTTGGACTCCTTCTATGCTTTAGTTATTATTCTATGCTTGTGCCCATTCCATAGAGGCCCGTTCTTTGCCACAGTTAGAAAATGATGTCCTGAATGGATGGTAGGTTAAAAAAGATGTCACACATGCACAGATGTCCTCAACCTCTTCACTAAGCAAAAGAAGCTTATTCGTATAATTTTCAACATTCAAAATACAGAAAGTTGTAAACCATTCTTTGAAAAATATAAAATACTTACTTTGCCCTGTATATACATTCTAGAAATATGCAAGTTTGTAAAAAAATACCCTGAATTTCATAAACGAAGAGGGGAAATAAACTTAAAATATACACTACGATACAAAAATAAATTAACACTACCTACTTCCTGTCTAAAAATACACACATCAGGACCTCTAGTAATGTCCATTTAAATGTACAATAAATTGCCCGAAACAATAAAAAATATAACAATAGAAAAAAAAATTGTAAAACAATTAAAACAATTATTAAATAATAAAAGCTACTACTCCCTACAAGAGCTTTTAGATGATAAAACCTCAAATAATATTTTTATCATATTAAAGTTGTTAATTTATGTATAAGCTAATATACGAGTTATCTACCTGTACATGATTTATATAAATGTAATAAACTAAAAAATAAAAAATTGTGAATACGAGCATAAGGTGAATAAGAAAAGATTTGGATGATTCAAAGTACTTATTAACCAAAGAGATTTAAATATTATATTTATTCATAATTGAATAATATATTTATTCAATAAACTCAGTTAATAACAAAGACATTAAAGTAATAGTTTAATGTCTTTGTTATTAACTGAGTTTATTGAATAAATATATTTTGACTTTGACTTATTACTTGTAATTGTTGTAATAAAAAGGCATATTCACCACATTAAGCTAAGGTATCGCGGATTAAGTAGCGGGCGGTGGCGTGTATAATAATATCTTAATTTTCAATACTTATTAATTGAAAAAGTTATTAGTGAGGGACCGGAACGAGTAAACTAGCCAGCTATGGCACTAAACGTGCTATAAGTTTTCCAAACACTGTTAAAATTCAAGAGAAGCTGTGTAGTTGCCGGAGCTAAATAAAAACTTGCAAAAGACATCGTGGAGTGAGTCCCACCCCCGCGGCGAGTCTGTGTAGTAAAAGACTCATGCGCAATGAATAATGCAGCGGCTCTGGGCCGGCGGCCGCCGCGTGCCGCCGCGTGCCGCCGCGTGCCGCCGCGTGCCGCCGCGTGCCGCCGCGTGCCGCTGCCGCAACTGTCTGAAAGGCCTTCACACAAAGCGAGTTTTAGCAGCGATGCAATCGCAGTACAGCCGCTGTTCAGCAGCGATCCAGAAGCTAGCCGTCTGACTTTACACACTAGAGCGACTTTTAGCAGCGCGTCTGATGCGCGCCGCGCTAGGCCGCTCGAACAGCGAGAGATTATTGAGGAAAAAAGCTAGATAGTGGAGTGGAGTAATTAACTCAGTGATATATTTTTTGATGACCAAGGAAAGGTCATTTCTCATTGACAGATGGGCCAAAATGTTGCATGAAAAATAATCTTGTAATTCATGTCATGTAACGTCAATGTCATGTCATTCGGTCAAGAAAAAATATGGCGGATTTTCCATCGTTTTATTGAGGGACAGTCTGTGATCCGCCGTGTCCTAAGAATACGTCCGGCGAGCTTATCGCATCGCGTCTAATTGAGTTGCATCTAGTCTAGTTGTGCTAGTTTTGTGAGCCCCACGTACGGTTGACCTTGATAGCCTGGTCCGTGGGAGACAGTGTCATGATTTTGGGTTTGTGGAGTGGAATCTGACCTGCCACATGAGTCGGTTATGTGACGGCGTCTGCACGGGGCATTTGTTGTCAATCATCAGGCGCGCCACTGCTACGCATCGTGGGATCACCGTGCAGGAGAGTACAGCAGCGCAGGTCAGACCCACAATTAATCAATTAACCTTGCGAGGTGTATCGCCCCAAGTTCGGAGCAAACTCCGGCTCGTTTACTTCCAGGAATTAGTCCATGGGCCCGCTTTGAGCCTGGTTGATGTACGGCGAATGAGATGTGGTTTGGTCAGAACAGTCACTATTCACAAATTTTGAAACCTTCAATAAATTAAAGCTTATTGTATGTACTTATATGGTTACCACCTGGCACCAAATTACTCGTCAAGACAAATCAAACGAGCCCATACTCGATAGGGTTGTGTCATTTAATTACTGAGTTCCTATGGCCATCTTCCTGCTTCATCATCAGACCCTGGTTACCATTTAGCACCAAAGAAATCGTCAAGACGAATCAAACGAGCCGAAACTTGATGGGGTTGCGTCGTTTCATTACAGAGTTCCTGTTCCCGCCAAAGCCGGGACGGACTCAGCGGTTGTTGACGACCGCGTCCGCCTGTCTGCCGCGGCGCCACCGCTGCGCGAGCCGCCGCCGCTAGCTTGGTGAGCCGCGCGCGCCGACCAGTCTTCGGCTAGCTAACGCGAGACGCCCACAAAATACGCGCGCTGCTATCTACCCTTATTATAGTGACTCCTGAACCTAAAGTGAAGAGCTCGACCTAAACGCCCTTAACCAGTGCCCCTAGTGAACTGTTTAGTGAAGTGACTGTGCGCCAGGAACCAACCTACATCGCCGCCCCTCAAGCCTCGCCGCCCGTGGTCAGCTCGCACGACGGTTCCTGACTCATCATCCCTGTAAGTACATCCTTCCTTCAGCCTTCCTGCCTTCAGCCCATTAACTCCGCCGCATGTTGGTGCCTTAAGCGCTAACATTTTTGGTCCAATCGAGCACGGAATACCTCTAAATTTCATGGTCTTTCGACCATAATCAGCCCCGAATCAGCCCTTAACTTTGATTAATTATTTACAGTCCGCTAAAAATAATGTTTCATAATTATATCTATTTCACTTCCTAACATTTATAATTTCATCTCCATACAAAATCTTTTCTGCACGACAGTCGTTGCAAAGTTGACCTACCTACACGAATAAAAATTCGTGTTTCGGGTATCGTGTTCCAAATAAAAGTTCGTACCAGTATCCGATTCGTGCTAACTCCTAGTTAATTTACGCTAACAAGTTTAGTGTTTATGTTGTTGATGTTGATTTTATGGTGTCATACAATGTTTTTGTGATTTGAGCGAGCTAGTGTACTAATTGTGTATTACTTGTACTAATGATGCGTTAGGTTTAGTAGTTAAATTATTGCGTTACGTTTGCGTTTTACGTTTTTCGGTTGCACATATAACTTTGGTTACGTAATAACACACCCGCGTCTAGACGACGATATTGTTGTTTTTCCCGTTTTATTTTTTAAGGAATTTTTTATGTTCTTGTCGTGTTAAATCGGCTCAGATCTCGTGCATGCTCACCACGCGTGCCAAATAGCGTGCTTTATTTTTTCGCTCGTGTTAATTTTATATCTATTTTTTTATTTTTAATTTTTGCCTTTGCGATCGGCTCATTCTTGGTGCGTGCTCACCACATGAGCTTAGTGTGTTTCATTTAGTTTCATCAGTTTTTTTTATATCGCTTACGGCTATTTGCGTGCGTCGCCTTCGATTCTACACACGTTAAGTTTAATTAAGTTTTTATTATTAGTTTGTTTTTATTTTTTTTGTTTGCGACTGACTCATTCTTCGCGCCAGTGTCGGCAACAGGTCTGCCCGATTGTGAGCGCCTTGCCCAACAGTGGGCTACGGATAACGTGATTCTTTTTGTTTTTGTTGTTTTTGTTTGTTTTTTGCTTGCGGTCGGCTAATGTTACGTACGCGCGTTCAATAAGCATACATACATATACACAGACATACACACACACGTGCGTTTGCCCACCCGTGGGCCATATACAAGGCGTCCCAACTTAGTTTTGCTTTCTTTATTGTCGCGTTAATTTTAGCCCATTTGCCCTTACCTTAGTAAACAAATACGTCCAGCCCAACTATAGAATATATACAGGGTGTTGTTCTTTTTACTGCCTTTAAATTTGTTTATTTTTTTAATTTTGTTTTTATTATTTTTTGTCTACTTTCATTTATCGCGATGCCGACCAAGTCACAAGCCGCTATTTTTAAGGAGGCAGTTAAGGCCATACTTCAGCTCCTTGAGATAGGGTCACAAATTATTGCTGGCGGCACCACACATTCCATATTGGAGTTTAACGTGCGTTTCGCACAGATACAAGGCGTGAAAGACAGGATGGACGCAGTGTATTATAGCGTTCTTGACGAGGAGGACCTGGACGAGAAGACCGAGAAGGCATACACTGAGAACCACACAAAAGCCTCCGGCACCCAACCTCCCAAGGTACGCCACCTTGGGATTCTTGTGGCTAGGGAGGAAATCTTACCCTCTTCCACGTCATCCCCAACACATAGCGCTCAGCCCAGTTTCGGCGTCAATACGCCCACAGCCGTCCTCCCCAAGATAGCGCTGCCCAGGTTCAGCTCAAAAGTGGAGGACTGGCCTTCCTTCATTGCGCTGTTTAGGAGTCTGACTGACGACATGGCGACCCTGTCGGACGCAGTCAAGCTCCACTACCTATTCTCAAGTATCAGCGGTGAGGCGTTAAGTATGGTATCCCACTTAAAGGTCACCAATGAGAATTTTGCCGTGGCCATGGACATCCTCACGAAGCGGTACGAGAACCGCCGGGTTCTCATTGATAGTTTTGTGGACATCATCCTGGGGCTGCCAAGCATCCATACGCGCTCGAACATCCGCACACTGTTCCTTACGCCGCTCATATCGGCTCAGTGTGCCCTCAACAATTTAGATCTGCCCATAGGAGACGACTACGTGTTTGTGTCAATAGTGGTGCGGAAGCTCAAGGGCGAGCTCCGCACGCTATTTGAACGCAGGCACGGGTCTAGTAACACCCTGCCCACGTTAAGGGACCTTATCTCCTACCTCGAGGAGCACGCGCGCTGTGTGGAGACAGAGTTCTCCAACATAGCCCAGCCGCAGCCCATTCACGCCCTGCCCGGCCCTTCTCGTAGCCGCGCGCCTCCTCAGTTGCCCCATCGCACTTATGCTCAGGTGGCTCAACAACAGCCCGAACATTACCGTGGCCGCTCCTCAGCTCCATCGCTTCACCGCGCCTATGATCAGCCTACTCACCAACCGTTCCGCCCAGCGCAGCAAATGCGTCACCGCCCATCCACCTCCCCGGCTCGCAGTCAGCCCTTCCCCGTATACTCGGCCTTCCAGCAAAGCTGCTCCTCATCATCGTCCTCGTCCTCTTCCTCACGCTCGACGTCCTACTGTCCCTATTGTGCCACTAGGGGACATACGCTCATGACGTGCAGATGGTACAATGCCCAGCCAACACAGGGCCGTTGGGACTTTGTACAGGCACGCGAGCGCTGCCAGCGTTGTCTCGGCCGTCACTACGAGAGCGAGTGCAGGTCAAGGGGGGCATGCAAGGACTGTGGAAGCACGAACCACCACACGTCCCTCCATCGACCAGACGGCCCAACGCACTCAGCTCATTCGTCGTCTGTACATGTACCCCCACCACAGCTGACAGAGCACTCGAGGGAGCGTCCCAGACACAGCAGGCGGCACGAACCCGCACATGCCAAACAGGCGCAACCCAGCTCTGCTCACAGAGCCAGCCCGCCCAGGTCCGGTTCGCCAGGTAGGCCCCGCGAACGCCGCCAGCAATTATGACTCCCAACTATCACGGAGCACCCTAGCGAAGAGGTAGATTTAGCCCATGCCCAGTCAACCCATGCCCACACAGCTGATACATACTCAGCTCATACAATTTCAGCTGATACTCAATCAGCTCACTCACCTTCTGTGCCCACTGGCACACCCATTTTGTTGCCAACCGTCTCACTAAGAGTCGCGGACGTACATGGCCATCTTCACACAGCCAGAGCTTTATTGGACTGTGGCAGTATGCTGACGTTAATAACGTCACGCATGGCACGACTTTTGAACCTGCCATCAAAACCCACTTCTTTAAAAATTACAGGAGTTGGGAATCAGCACAAACATGAGTCAAAGGCGGCAATAACAATAGTATGCCGACCCACTCACAATGATACTCCTACAATTACTGCCACAGCTCACATTTTGAAAAACGTCACTGGCTACCTTCCCTTGGAGAAGGTACCAAACATTTCCCACGTACTAGGCCAGCCACCCGTGCCATTGGCTGACCAGCTTTACCACACACCAGCCCCGATCGACCTCTTATTGGGGTCGGACGTTCTTGGCCAGGTGTTGGACGGGACTAAGGTCTCGTTGGGCCCGGGCAAGCCCATAGCCTTCGGCACGATTTTCGATTTCGCGTTGATAGGACCCATTGAGGACTTGTATGCGCAGCCGGCGCAGCAGGTTAACTCAGCTCACGTCGTCAGCTCACAACCAGACTCAGCTGAATCAGTCCAGGACATACGTCAGAGTCTGGAAAGGTTCTGGGAGTCTGAGGAGCCCCTCCCTCAATCTCACACTCACAATGATCCCCTAGAGGAACAATGCGAGGAAATCTTCCGCTCTACCACTACACGCGATCCCTCAGGTAGATATACAGTCGCTCTGCCCTTTCTAAAGGACGCCCCTCAACTAGGTAAAACTCACCCTATCGCATTACGCAGATTCCTCAATATTGAGAAGAAGCTAATGGCGAACCCGTCCCTGCGTTCTAAATACGTCGACTTTATGGCCGAATACATCGACTTAGGGCACATGGCTCCCTGTCACCCAAATACATTCGCCCATAAACCTCACTTCTACATCCCTCACCATGGCGTATTTAAGTCAGGGTCGGACAAGCTGCGCATTGTTTTTGATGGTAGCTGCAAAAGCTCCAATGGTGTCAGCATAAATGAATGCCTACACACAGGCCCCGCCCTTCAACAGGACATTGTGGACATCATCATGTCCTTCAGAACGCATCCAGTCGTTTTCAGCACTGACATCCAGAGGATGTTCAGAAATGTGCTGGTTGCCCCAGACCAGAGACGGTATCAGCTGATACTATGGCGGTCCTCACCAGATCACCCTCTGCTCACCTACGCCCTCAATACAGTCACGTACGGCTTAAGATCAAGCCCATATCATGCAATCCGCACCCTGCTCCAGCTGGCTGATGATGAAGGCCATCGCTACCCTGGAGCCGCTCAGGTTCTTCGCAAGTCTATCTTCGTTGATGACATCTTGTGTGGCCATGACACGGTTGAATCCGCCCAAGCAGTTCAGGACGAGTTGATAAGTCTGCTAGACCTAGGCGGCTTTCGGCTCAGTAAGTGGACATCTAACTCGCCTAAGCTGCTCGAGAGATTTCCCGACAACCAATGCGACATGCCCAAGGACTTCGACATGAACCCAGAGTCCACGTCCATTAAGGTCTTGGGTATACAGTGGAGCCCTCAGTCAGACGAGTTCACCTACCGCATCTCTCTGCCCCCCATCACACATGTCACAAAGCGGTCTATTTTAAGCACCGTAGCCTCACTTTATGACCCAAACGGCTGGGTTTCGCCCGTTATCTTCCGCGCAAAGCTGCTGCTTCAGCAATTGTGGCTACTGAAGCTGGAATGGGATGAGCCCACTCCCTCTGAAGTACAAACGGAGTGGCACCACATCTCAGAGGATCTGCCGCTGTTGGCTAGCATTCGTTTCCCTCGGCACATTTGTGCAAACAAAGGCTCAGCTGCATACTCGCTTCACGGGTTTGCAGATGCCTCTGAAGCCGGGTTTGCCGCCGTTGTTTACCTCCATGAGCTCGATGCCTCCGGAGATACTTTGGTACACTTGATTGTCGCCAAGTCGCGAGTCGCACCAATCAAGAACCGCCTCACAATCCCCAAGTTAGAGTTGTCGGCCGCCACTCTACTCTCCCAGCTCATGATCCGTGTGTCGGTTCAGTTATCGGCCCATATCAGTATACAACAACACATATGTTGGTCAGACAGTACGATAGTCCTGGCCTGGCTCAATACGCCGCCTCACCGTCTTCAACCCTTTGAAGCCAACAGGGTAGTCAAAATCAGCTCAGGCTCACCAGAATGTACCTGGCGACACGTACCTTCTGAGCTCAACCCGGCAGATTGCGCAAGCAGAGGAATGTCTGCGCAATCCCTGTCAGCCCACGACCTATGGTGGTCTCCCACATGGCTTGGACAGCCTTGTGAGTCTTGGCCTGCGATGCCCTTAGCTCTGGGCCATCACGCCCTGCCCGGCCTTAAGCCCAAACACGTCCCGTCACTGGTCACAGTGCCCGGTCTTGACTTTGACCTGCTCACTCGGTTCAGTTCACTAGACAAGCTCGTCGGAGTGACAGCTTGTCTAAAACGCTTTCTGCACAACTGCAGACACCACCCAGATTCGCGACGCTCAGGCCCCTTGTACGTCAGTGAACGAAGAGAGGCCCTACTTTACTGGGTGCGCAGTGTCCAGCACAATGAGTTTGCGGAGGACATCCACCGCCTTCAAACTGGCAAAATCTGCTCCGTCAGACTCCAGCGGCTGTCACCTCTCATTAAAGATGAGCTCCTTAGAGTTGGTGGACGACTGTCCCATGCGTCTATCCGATATGACGCGCAGCACCCGCTCATACTTCCCAGCTCTAGCCCACTTGTAGACCTTATCATTGACCACTACCACAAAATACACTGCCATCCTGGCGCTGACACTTTACACGCTATCCTACGCCAACAATTTTGGATATTGTCCGCGCGCCGTATTATTAGACACCGAGTTTTTAAATGCATTAGATGCTTTCGATGCCGGGCCCAGCCGCAAGCGCCCTTCATGGCCGACCTGCCAGCCGATAGAGTTACGCCTCAGCCAGTATTTAGTCAAGTCACGACCGATTTTGCCGGACCATTCCTCGTTAAATCTAGTACCCTACGTAATGTTAAACTCTTAAAAGCGTACTTTTGTATATTCGTGTGCCTCTCGACTAAGGCGGTTCATTTAGAACCGGTCTCGGACCTCAGCACGGAAGCGTTCCTCGCGGCATTACAGCGTTTTATAGCACGCCGCGGTGCCCCGGTTCTCATCCGCTCGGACTGCGGTACAAATTATGTAGGCGCTAGAAATCAGCTCATCGAAGTACAAAACTTTCTTGCCTTGAACAATGATACGATTGCGCACAAGCTCGCTGGTCAGCACATTACTTGGTTGTTAAACGTCCCTAAGGGACCATGGTTCGGTGCGTTACATGAGATCAACGTAAAATCAACAAAGCAACTTTTATATCGCGTAATTGGCGAACAGCACCTCACATTCGAGGAATTCTCTACACTTTTGGCACGAATCGAAGCTGACCTTAACTCTAGACCTCTCTGCCCACTTTCGTCTGATCCCTCAGACTTTGAGCCGCTTACAGCCGGACATTTCCTCATAGGCCGCCCACTAACGGCCCTTCCCGAACTATCCGTGGAAGATAGGCCGATCTCCACACGTAGGCGATTCCAAATGGTACAGGCCCTTTCCCAGCGCTTCTGGACGCTGTGGACCCAGTCCTACCTTCATACCCTCCAAACCCGCTCCAAATGGTTGTCCCCATCCTCCCCTCCCCGAGTTGGCGAGCTCGTCCTCATCAAGGAGGACAACCTGCCTGCCCTCCAATGGAGACTGGGGCGCATTGCTCGCACCCTGCCTGGGAAGGATGGCGTCGTGCGGGTGGTAGACCTCGACACCGCGAACGGACATCTTCGGAGGCCTGTATTCCGGATCGCCAGGCTCCCAGTGGATGAGCCCCCCCTGGCCCCGGAGGATGTTCCCGCCAAAGCCGGGACGGACTCAGCGGTTGTTGACGACCGCGTCCGCCTGTCTGCCGCGGCGCCACCGCTGCGCGAGCCGCCGCCGCTAGCTTGGTGAGCCGCGCGCGCCGACCAGTCTTCGGCTAGCTAACGCGAGACGCCCACAAAATACGCGCGCTGCTATCTACCCTTATTATAGTGACTCCTGAACCTAAAGTGAAGAGCTCGACCTAAACGCCCTTAACCAGTGCCCCTAGTGAACTGTTTAGTGAAGTGACTGTGCGCCAGGAACCAACCTACATCGCCGCCCCTCAAGCCTCGCCGCCCGTGGTCAGCTCGCACGACGGTTCCTGACTCATCATCCCTGTAAGTACATCCTTCCTTCAGCCTTCCTGCCTTCAGCCCATTAACTCCGCCGCATGTTGGTGCCTTAAGCGCCAACAGTTCCTATGACCACCTTCTAGCTCCATCATCAGGTCAGCACCATGTCATCATAATATTGTATTGTCACGCAATTTACACAAATTCGTATGCAAAATTTCAGCTCAATCGGTTGCAGATATCTGCTTCAAAATTGAGTTGCAAAATTACCCGAACAAAAGATAAGTACATACATTACATACATTGCAAGTTAAATAAAAGCTTGTAATAAATAACCCTTCGGGGATAAAAGTCCTGATTATGTGTATGTATATAAATATTTAAAACACTGTAATGGTAAAATCCCAAATTCGTCAACAAAATCACTCGAATAACTGAATCTTATCTAATGCGCGCGAACGTGCGGCCCTGTCCGTCATACCACAACTGAACCGGCGCAAACCAGTTTTTACCACGGCGGCGGCGCGTCGGTGAACCTGTCGGTGAGAGGTCACGCACACTTCGCCGCGCTTATGTATGAGTACACCTACAGCGGGCCGCTTATAGGCAGCTTGGATTCTGTAGTGTATTTGCTGTGCTGCCGATGCAGCCGGCCAAGCAGAGTCACGGGCAGCGGAAGCGGATCGCAGTCAACATGTGACACCGGCCATATACCCTTGTACATTTGAGTAAGTTAATATGACATTCATGTAATAGTTGTTTAAACATTTACATTCATAATAAAATATAATGTCATTGGTTCAGTTTTTAGTAGACACTTCCGATACCTACGGGGTGCCCTTCGGTTCGCCTAAAATTTTTGGTTCTAATTTCATATGGCCGAACTATATTGGCCTCAGCTTTTAACGCACAATAATTTTCTAGCCTAACAGATGTTTTCGCACCATTATAGTTTTGTCTAACAATTGAAAACCCCAATTTTAGAATCTCTAATATTAAATGCACTAAAATATATAGGCATAACTTTCTTTCGGCATTACGGAGATTACGCTTTAGTGTTGAAAGCCCTAATTCATTATTATAATTAAGTACCTAAGTTCAAACTTTAATTAATATTTTTAATATTTTTTTTTATTAAACGACAGAAATGGGTGTGTATCATTTCATATAATGACAAATGAACTAATTTCAAAGGACATAACGTTCATTGGATATAATTTTTACTTGTTCTAAATACACTTCCTATAACAACAATAAGTATATTATTCATTTGATATAATACTCATATTCTCTAACAACTTTTTCTTTAAAGCTATATTGGTAGGATAATCATATTCTATAACATTATTTGATAACATTTTTGCTAATAAATAAAAATAGCATTTAACCCTAAATCGATTTCAAATATTGTCTTAAAAAGTTAATGCGTTGGGTTTTCGTTGAGGTTGTGCTAAAAATTCAGTGACAGAAACGAATCGCGGCAAAACCGACTTCACGTAGACTTGTCTGCCCTACGCTAGAGTGTAATTTAAGCCCGCGTAGGCGCGGAGGGGCGAGGCGGCCCGCGGCTGAGGCTGGCCGGCTTCCGATAAGCTCGCGTGGGACCGCCGGAATCGCGCAGCGCCGGAGCCGTGACAGAAACCATGCCTGCTGCATGCTGCATGCCCGCTTGCATGCTGCATGCCTGCCTGCATGCTGCATGACTGCCTGCATCCTGCATGCCTGACAACATTACACACCCGACAAAAATACTAGCTGCCCTACTCCTATAGGTCACGTGATAGGTTAGAAATTTAAGACAATCGCGAAGCGTAGCGTAGCGATTGTCTTAAATTTCGAGGTTATTTTTATTTTATTAGACAACAGAAACACTAGCTGCCCTACTCCTGTAGTTCACGTGATAGGTTAGAAATTTAAGACAATCGCAGCGTAGCGATTGTCTTGAATTTCGAGGTTTTTTTTATTGGACAACAGAAATACTAGCTGTTATACTCTTGTGCGTTTAAACTTTGTGCGAATTACAATTTAGTAATTGTAAATAGTAGGGATTACGAATGGTTCCGCCTAATGACGCATTTGGGAAGTTAAAATTCGGCGATAAAGAGTTAGGCGAAGTAAAAACAGGATTATCACAATTAGGAAAAGTAAAATTGTGCGAAAAAAATTAAGGCGTATGGTTTGTGTGCCATTGACAATTAGGAGAACAAAAAATTCGGCGATCCAATATAGACCCCTACATAAGAGATTAAAGGAAACGGCGTTCTCGCGTCATGAAGTGACATTGTGAGCAATGTGCTCGCTACAAGGAAGGCGCGAGCTGTGAGCGGTAATTCCCACCTTTCGATTAAATGGTAATTCCGACGAGCAATTTACTGGCCCATTTACGTTGCAAGATAGCGGCACAATAATTGCTTTTTGTGTGGTGACGCGTGGGGGCGGGGGCGGCCACGGCTTAGGCGGCGGGTGTGTCGGAGCAGGTTTTAATATATTTTCGATCACCTCATTTTGAGTCACAATGCGCTGACAGCGCGCTCCTCACTCGGAATGTCCAAATATTGATAAACTTTACGTGTGACAGCCGAAACCCACGCGTGCACTTAGAAGAAACCCTATCGGGCCCCATAGTGAAAGTTGTGTATGGCCGAGGGGGCATGAAAGCAGAATAAATGCAGTAGAAATGACAGCGTTATGAAGTATGATTGTTTATGAGTAGTACCTACCCTAAACCGACAAGCGTGTATGAAAATGAATGGGGCTTAACTTAATTAAACTGTATTATCGAGTGAGTTCCTCGCGCGCACTTGTCCGCCGCGCTGCTGACAGAGCTGGTGATTGGATGGCGCCGCGGGTTCGGTGCTCGGTCGCGTGCCGCCATCGCGCCGTTATCGCGGGCGGCGCTCGTTCGCCTGCGCCCGCCGCCTGATAAGGTGCAAGTCATTAAAGCCGCCGCCGCGCCCGAGCCGCCAAACGACCGCCGTAAAGGAGCGGCTGATAGAGCGGCGCAGGTGCCGGAGGCGCGCCGTGACACGCGCCGCACATTATTGGCACCCGCGCCGTTGTCGCGTACGTTATCTACATTCTCAGTTTGTCAGAAACGAATAAAATGTTTATCGGGACTTTGGGACGTATTTTTTCCAGGATAGCCATAAAATCTGAAGTCGTGACCGAGATATATCATCGACGGTATATAAAAAGTTAAAAATGTTTCGTTTCTCTCATACAGAGGGAAGATGTTTCGGGCCGCATGATTGCCGAGGGGCCGCGGTGCGTTTTATTGGACGGTTTACTCCACGAAAAGAACAACACATCTGTGTATCTCCCACACGAATAAGTTTCGTGATATTATTAGAACGCAGAGACTTCACAGCCGTGTTGTTTCTTTGCTATGTTATATCTTAATTTGGGAAAGAAATGAAAACAGATCTTAAAATAAAATGCCTTCTAAGAGTATTCAAGTGGTTAAACCAGTTTGGTAGGTTTTTAGCTGTCGGTCGGAAAAAAACTGTCTTTAAACTGAACTTGGAACAAAATGGTTAGTGGCAATAACAAGTTTTATACAAGCACGAGAGAAGTGAGAAAAAGCGGCTGCGGGTTACCTAACTTTGTTATTTTATGCAAGAGGCACTTCCGGCGGCGGAAAGCTCTGCAGTGCTGTTTGTCAAGTTACCGCCAGTTTATTAGCGGCGCGAGCTGTGCTGCACAGGAGTGTGGCGAAACGACACACTGCACGTCTCACGATAACACATCGACTCATACACTCGCCTTGGCAGGTATCTATACTTATCTTATGTAAATATACCTCATATTTGTCATTAATATGGATCATTCAAAAAATATTTGTCACTTTTCATATATTTTACCATTACATTATTTAAAATGTCAAATATTTTTTCCAAACTTCTCAACGGGGTAAGGAGTCTACACAAACTCTGCCTAGACAGAGTTGCCAAGTCGCTACTCACTGAAAGCTGTCCCTTGTTAGAAATATAGTTTATCAATAATAAAGAGGCGGTGACAGCCGCCGCGGCCGATGCGATACAGCGATCGGCGACACGGAAACCGTATTAGCGCGCGACTGACGCTCGGCATGCGCCCATTAATTATTGCCAGCCTCTGGACCGACAATAAGTGTAGAACGCTGTTTAGTTTTCAATCGGAAAGTCATCAATTATTTTATTATATTATTTATAAAGGACATATTTGACAGAGCAGCGGGACACTCGGCCCCTTGCGCGGCTCGCGGGGCGCCGATCAAAGCCGATCGGTTTGGACACAGTTACGACATAAACGTCAATAATTTGTGGCTCTCGCAGCAGCTTTGTAGCTTCTGTTTGTCATAATTATATATTACACATAAAACGACAAAAGCTTCTTCAGCAAAAAATCACAACTTCTTTTCAACGTAAAATAAATATTTAATAATGGACCTGACTTTTAGATCGTTTATAATGGTTATGATTATGATTTTATGACAGCATCACAAGAAACTGTCACTGTAGACATCTAATAAAATATTAACATTGTCTTTCGGATCTCCTAATTTCATATTACATTATCAGAGAGTGCTAGTAGCCTTGACTTACAGGCGGCTCCCGCTCACTTTATATAATTATGATAGAAGTGGATACGTTTCCAGTCAGCTAGTTTTCCCAAAACACTTTTCAGTTTAATACAAAAAATTATATTAAGTGTATCTATTTATTTTTATGAAAGAGACAACAATATAACCGCGCTGCGTAGTGGCGCAAGAATACTACCACCCTCTCTCTTCCCTTGTGGGTGTCGTAAAAGGCGACTAAAGGACTAAAGAATGCACATACATCCAACAGCATAGAGCGGCGATGGGTTCACCACCTGACAAGCTGAGCACATGTGAAGTCGCTATTTGGTGAAAAGTGGACTATGGTATGGGACAGCGGTCCTCATTGCCCAGTTGTAGAGACTGGCTCTACACACTTTAGATGATAATTATGATAGCTGATTGATATGATAAACTGATGCTGCTAGGAACTGATATTAGGATGTCGGAAATGATACAACCGTGTTGAGTGCTAACCGTAGTTGAACTAATTTATTGAATAAAATACCGGCGCGTGTGCAATCATAAATGCATGTAAGCAAATTACAAATATTGCAATAATTAGCTATTGCTTAATGTGCGGTACACCGTAGGTACGTGTTGCCGCATCATGAAGGTGCAAGGTGATAAGAATAATGTAGCATTTATTTGTATTTGTATCGAATATTGTAAGTTCATCGCTTTCCAGTGTGCAACCTTGACCTATCTTGATAATGCCCCGGTCTTTCAACCTTTTCATTGTCACACCTGACGGGCATAGAATGCGAACGTCACATTCCGCGCAGCACGTGAATATACATGTGTTATTGGCATGCAACTTGATCCAGGTCTGTTTACATGTCTGTCTGTCTGTCTGTCACTTGCGACTTACATATTGAAGGATTACTATTTGCCGCGGAATTAATAAATTTAATATTGCACAATGATTGTTCGAGCTTCATATCGTAAAATCGCGGTGTCAAATGACATAATAGCGATGACATTTCCCATCAATGTGTTTATTTTGTGCCATAGTTTCTTAATATTATTATTACAATTCAATACACTCTGCCTATCATATTCATTTCTACTTTTAAATATAAGTTTATTATATCTATTTCTATATATTAAACGTTTCATCATATTCTTTGGGTCATTACTCCAAATTATAAACAATTTGTCTCTTTACAGTAACATTTTTTTGAGATCATTATTAATCCAACACTCGGTTTCTATACTATTGGTTATCGTTATATTCTTAGAACATCATCATCATCATCAGCCTATAAACGTCCCACTGCTAGGCACAGGCCTCCCACGTGGACAATAGCACGTGGGGAAATTGGGCCTTAACCCACCACGCTGGCCCAATGCGGCTTGGTGGGTTTAACGACTGTCATCTTACAACAACAACCGGGACCAACGGCTTAACGTGCCTTCCGAAGCACGGAGGAGCTCGAGATGTTTTTAATTTGGTCACCCATCCAGCGACCCGGCATTACGAAAGTTGCTTAGCGGACAAGATCGCAAGCTGAACGCGCTAGCCGCTGCGCCATCGAGCTCCTCCTTAGACTATCATAAATATCCACAAACAATAAATTGTCTGAACGAGTTCTAAAGACGCACCGGGCATTCAATAGACACTAATTCCTCAAAGTTAGTAGACATTAATTTCTCGCGCACCGTACCTACGACTGTCGAGAACACGCCGAGTGACAGGCGGCGGCCGCATACGTCTGCCGCCGCCGGCACAGGCCGCCGGCACAGGCCGCCAGCACAGGGCATGACTCATCGTCAGCGGCGTCAGCTGATCCGCGCGAGTGCAATTCATCCCAAGGCAAACCAGTGCCGCAGACTTTTTTAGAGGTGGGAACGCGCTTCCATACAACTACTACCGAAACCGGATAATGGTCGGATATTTTATTTTTAATTATAACCGAATTGATTATAGGAATGGAAAAAATTTCTAGAAGCTGTAATTTAGAACTTCAAGCCGTACCAGAGCGTCGAAACGAGAACGTCGTGGCACTGTTTAAGAAACTGTGTGAGGTGGTAAAGGTTACGGTTGACGACGTACATGTCAGCGCATGCCGTAGAGTGGCCAAACAAAACTCTGCTTCCAACAGACCACGTAACATTGTCGTTACCTTTTCATCGCCGCGCATTAGAGACTTAGTACTTTCGGCGACTAATCGATATAATAAAGCCCACCCTGGGCGCGGTCTAGTTTCCTCGGACCTTGATATAAATGGCGAGACACACAGGATTTTTGTTACTGAACACCTATCACCTGAGCAAAAGTCATTACATGCAGCATCAAGGAAAGCAGCCAAAGACCATGGTTTTAAATACGTGTGGATCAAACATGGTCAAATATACGTGCGCAAGGACGACTCATCTGGCGCCATTCTTATAAAGGATATGGATTCTCTCACCAAACTTCATTAGGCATCAATTAAGTACCTACCTATTCTTTATTATATTTGGTTTCTCATATTAAGGAATTAACTTAAATCAAAATGTATAGTATATTCTATCAGAATTTAGGAAGAGCTAGGTCTAAACTTAGGGATATATATTTGAACATATTAATCAACGATTATGATATTGTCTGCTTGACAGAAACTAACTTTGATGGCAGTGTCTATGATGGAGAATCAATAGATAGCCGATACATTGTGTTTAGAAGGGACCGTGAAAGTTTACAGTCCACTAAGCAGAGCGGGGGTGGCGTCCTTATTGCCGTCAAAAGCCAGATAAATGCTATCCGGCAAACACATTGGGAGGGCTGGGTTGAAGATATCTGGCTGTCTATTCTGCCCTGTACATCTAGTGAACCTACCTTTCACATCTGCCTATGCTACTTGCCTCCTGATCTGCCGCTTGAGAACCTCACCACTTTCCATCGCGATATTCAAAGGGTAGTACTAAATTCAAACTTAGAGGATAAATTTCTGATACTTGGGGATTTTAATACTGCTAATATTACGTGGATAAAACATGACAAGTTCAATGCTCTAGCTCCTACGAATCCCCAGGATCGTAAGGCTAATTTATTAATAGAAACTATAAACATTTGTAATTTAATCCAATTTAATACAATTCCTAACGAAAACCACCGTTATCTGGATCTGGTGTTCGCTACCCTCCCAGCTTCTTCTATAACTGTAACTGAGACCGATACTTTATGCCGAGTTGACCGCCACCATCTTGCCTATAGCGTTGAAGTTTCTAACTTAAAAAAAGATAAGCCCATTAAACCGAATAATAACAAACGCTTCAATTTTAACAGGTGTGATTACCAGAACCTTAAATCCGATTTGAGTTGTCTTGATTGGGCAAAGCTACTGTCTTCCAATGATGTGAACGAATGTGTTGATGTATTTTATTCCAAAATCAATGAACTTATAGCTAATCATACACCTGTTGTTAAACGCACGTCTTCTAAATATCCAATTTGGTACAGTCAAGCACTAATGCACTGTATCAGGGATAAAAATAAGTATCACAAACGCTACAAAAAGTTCGGTAACCCACGAGACTACGACACTTTCTCGTTGCTCCGTGCCAGGTGCAAAGCACTTATCGCAGAATGCCATAATACTTTTTTGTCCGCGGTTGAGGAATCAATAGAGGATGACCCAAAGGTGTTCTGGCGATATGTAAATGGTAGAAAGGGAAGGGTCATAATGCCACACAAAATGACCTATAATGGAAAAGCATCATCCGACGGTCAAGGCATATGTGAATTGTTTTCGGAATACTTTGGATCGGTATTTGACAAAAGCTCCTCAGCTGTGTCAACTGAATCTCTGAGCCTTCCTGCTATTTTCAACTTTACTCTTTACAGCATCAATTTTACACAACAGGAAATTGCTTCCAAAATAAAACACTTGGATGCACGTAAGGGTGCAGGACCTGACCACATCCCGACGAAATTCCTAAAGTGCTGCTCCGATGAGCTGTCTTTGCCACTAACCATTTTATTTAATAAGTCGATTGCGACTGGGGTATTTCCGGCCCGTTGGAAGGTGGCGAGTATTGTCCCTATCCATAAGACAGGAGACAGATCTTCCTGTTCTAACTACCGGCCAATAAGCATCCTTTCATGTATAGGAAAGCTTTTTGAATCCTTAGTGTACAGTCCCCTATATAATCACCTGAACAAGTACATCTCTATTAGACAACATGGATTTGTTAGAAAAAGGAGTACTTTAAGCAATCTTTTAGAGTTCAAGAACTATCTGTGTCACGTATTTGCTTCTGGAGGTCAGGCTGATGCTATATATTTAGATTTTAGTAAAGCCTTCGACAAAGTTAACCACTCCATTCTCTGTCATAAGCTCTCGTACTACGGAATACATGGTTGTTTGTTGAGATGGATAATATCTTACTTGAATAATCGAACTCAGCTTGTCTCGGTGAAAGGTTATTCCTCCTCTCCCATGCCTGTGTCTTCTGGTGTTCCGCAAGGTTCACACTTGGGGCCACTCCTATTTGTGATCTTTATCAACGACTTAGTCGATCGTCTGTCATGTCCTTCTCTCTTGTATGCCGATGATCTAAAAATCTACACTAATATCAGTGGCATAACACAGTGAATAGCGCTTCAAAATGATCTTAAGACTGTGTCAGACTGGTGTTCTTTTAATAAAATGAGTCTCAACATCAGTAAAAGCTGCGTTATTTCTTTCACGAGAAAGAAGAACCGAGTAGTTCACCAGTATTACATCCAGAGCGAGATATTGACCAGAAAAGAGATCGTTAAGGACTTGGGTATATTTTTCGATGAACATCTTACCTTTCGTCCTCATTATGATCATATCGTGAAGAAAAGTCGTAAACTTTTAGGATTCATAATAAGGACAACCAATGATTTTAAGAAGCCTCGCAGTATTCTATGCCTATTTTTCAGTTTGGTAAGAAGCGTCCTGGAGTACTGCTGCCCTGTCTGGTCCCCATTTTACAGTGTACATGTGGATAACATAGAGAAATTGCAGAGGAGGTGTTTGAAGTACATAACACGGAAGTATTATCCTGGTCGTTCACTTGAGGACTACAATGACAGACTATTAAAGTTTGGTCTGATCTCTTTGAATTCTCGTCGCGTAAGATATGATTTGCTATATCTCCACAAAATAGTTCACTCAACTATCGATGCCCCGGATTTGCTCTCTTCGCTCAACTTGAACACCCGGTATAAATCGCGTCACCCAAACACGTTCACTATACAAGTGTATAAAAACAATACCTCATTTTACAACCCCGTAGTAAGAATGTGCCGGACATATAATGATGCAATTCGTGGTGGCAGATGCATAGATGTATTCAACTCCAGTTTCTCCCAATATAAGTCTGTATCAGATATCTTTATCTCAGGGGTATCCTCGACTCCTGTAGATAGTGTTGTTCCGAAGTTAGCATATGATCAAGGCCTTCAAATTAACTCTGCTTAGTGGCTATTGTTTTTGTTTATTTTTCATTTACTACTTCTAATGTTATTCTAATTACTTAATTTTGATATTTGTTCTGAATGTTAATTATTTAATTGTTTTAATTGATTATTTTTGTATTTATTTTGAATGTTAATCTATTGAATTTTATTGTTTTAATTGATTCTTTCTGTTCTATTGTTTGTAAGTGCTTTTTTTTGTAATTGTTTTACTTTAACGTGGCATAATTGGTAGTACTCGAATCATGCTGTGTATGCAATTTATGGATTACAGTCTAGTCTTACTATATTGTTAAATTTTCTTGGCTGTGTAATTCACTGTTATCTGTCTGCGAACCTAATTTAAATAAATAAATAGGTCAAGGTTTATTCCGTTCAATAGTCGCCTAAATGCTCTAATGTTAGTTTTCTGGTTTAATAGCAACTCTTGTAGTGGAGTTACTTCTGATATTTTAACTTTAGAATAGATGGAAGTGGACTGCTTATATGAAAATAGTGCTTGATAAATTTCCATATACATTTTACGCGTCTCGTAAATGTTTTCCTGAAAATATTGCTCATCTCACGAATAATCACTCTCTACAAGAAGGTTATTGTTGTGATCAAATTCTGCCCAAAGGTTCTCAAGCGTGTCCATGCGTCACTTGATATAGTCCGATGTCTTCCTGCTTTCCGAATCCATAATGTAGTTACTCTTAACTTGCTCAATGGTTTCCTAAATTTCTGCTTGGTGGTTAATTTAAGCTTCCATCTTAATGAGTCATAATTATTCTTTTTATTTAAAATATATCTTAAGTATTTTTTTTACAATATTTTATATATTAAAAGAAACATATGTTACATAGGCTACACGGGGGAGTTGCAGCACGACTAGTAGGTGGCTCTACTTTAAACAGTCTGTTCAAAGTAACAGTATGTCGAACTCAGACAAAACATGCGACAGCAGCGGGGAGAGACGACATTCACCGACATTTTTAATGCCTCTTCTTTCAGGAAATTAAGTACGGCTAATGCGTTAACAGTGGCAAGATGTAGAGTTCTTGTTCGTGGACGAGATATCTTTGGTTCCCTTTGGTAGCCCTCTGGCGGCATAAACGTTATGCTCTTGTGCGACCTCATGCAGCTTCCGCCAGGAAGTTAGTATTAGTATTTGTTAACAAGAAAGTCTTTCCTGTTCTAGCGCCCCACGCTTTTACAATCAAATATTATAATTAAAAGCACATAGATTATACTTCACCCCAGAAATAGAGACAACTTGAACGACCCATAATGTATTTTTTGTTTTTACGTGTGTATGCTTTAGGGAGCTCAATCGACTAACCGTGCTCTGCTGACCTAAACTGTATGGTCCAGAGAGGTCATCGACTGACTTCCCTAATAGCGACTCTCTGCTACCGTTTTAATTAATACTAAAGTACTACCTAACTATTATAAAATAAAAGATAACTTACATACTAGAAGACGGTGTGCCACACCCTTACGGTCTCGTTCGTCCTCAGCTCGGCCGCAGTCCGCCGCGCCGTAGTCTTCGGCACGCTGCTGTGTTGGATCGCGCCCCTGCGCGTCTTCGGGTTGATGATGGCCCTAGGCGTCCCTTAACTTCCCGTTGCCTAACCCCAGAGCGCTCTACCCAAGAAAACATACGTGCACAAACCACTTAACCCGTTCACGCCACGTGTTGCACTCCAACCAAAAAACTGGAGTTAACTAGCCCGCCCTGGTTCCAAGTTAAACTTATGTTCTACACTGTATATTAATTCTTACTGGCCCCCCGAATCAACTTATGTGCCCTACATATCAAATTACAACAAACAATTACTTTTTACACGACCTCGCGATTTTTAAGTTCCTAACCTAACCATATCCAACGTGTGTGTGTCACATTGACAGCCGTATGTCAATTACAAATTAAAACTACAAATGGGTTGCCAGCCGTAAGTGGCCAGTTTATTCAATACAACGTGCATTTTTCCTAGTGTTTTATTGACTATTAATTTATTTCATACTTTTTGGTCTAACCTTGAAACCTGATCGTGTTCAAAGTCCATTACGTGGCCTTTCTCACAAGTGCAAACACGACTATGATACGATATACTATCATGGAATGCCAGTGCCTATCTTCCGGTTTCATCATCAGACCTTGAAACCTAATCGTGGTCAAAGTTCATTACAAGACTTTTTTCTGAGAAATCCAAAACAGCTATGATACGATTTTCCATCATGAAGTTCCAGTTCATATCTTCCGGCTCCATTATCAGATCAGTTCGACAGTACCATATTGTCATCAGAACTACATACAGCTGCCAATTTTTATTACGCTACGACCCTTGGAAGATGGTTAAATTAGTTACCTTAGATTCCATTACATAGTTTGTTACATACATGACGACATAATAAAAGCGTGTTAAAAAAGAACAAGCTTACTGATAAGTGCTGACGAAATGGTCGAATCAAATTATTGACGAATTGAGTAGTGGGTGAACGGCAAAATACGAAATGGACGAATTGGGTACTGGACCTACGTCTAACAAATCGCTGGATATTGTGATTCAGTTACCGACTGCTTTGCTCATTTGACACGAACGCGCGCACTCGATCAAAACCAAAAGGACTGACAAATAAGTGATAGGTAAATAAATGCTCGAAGGACCAAAAATATGTAGGGATTGCCTCTATACACTTTAAATAATAATTATGACAGCAGATTGATATGATAAACTGATGCTGCTAGGAACTGATATTAGGATATCGGAAATGATATAACCGTGTTGAGTGCTAACCGTAGTTGGACTAATTTATTAAATAAAATACCGTCGCGTGTGCAAACTTAAATGCATGTTAGCAAATTAAAAATATTGCAATAATTAGAGCAAAAGCGTACGCTAGTCTCTGACTAACCCTTCGGCGATAATAGTCGTGATTTTATGTAGGTATGTAAGTTATCATCGATGAAGAACTTTAGTTACCAGCCAATTCACGCTTTCGCCACACTAAAATTAGGTACCGAAGTGAGCAAAAGAGTATCCACGCTATTGATAAAGTGAATACTTGACGTAGCCACCTTGGGTATGATTTCCATTCCAACACGCCTTGTGCAGCGCTTGCCAGCCGCCGGTGAGGCCGCGGCGCGGGCGGCGGCGCGGGCGGCGGGGCAAGCAGCGGAGCGCGCCCGGCAGTCTGCTTCATTATTGAAGCCACCGCATTCCATTTAAGACCCACTAAATTTATGTTATATACCCATGTTACAGTTTCTGCTAATCAATTAGTCATGAGCACTAGAAACGAACGGTCGGTCGTGTCTACCGCGAGGCACGGTACATTGCCGCAGAGGCAATTTGTCAGAGACGGGGCCGCGTCTTCAGATTGCTAATTGGAGGAGTTTTTGTGGCGCGGCGTGTAGTGCTCGCGACCACTTTGCGGCAATGTTTATTTAAACAGGCACTTCCTCGCAGAGCGTTATTTATCGCCGGCGCCCGCCCTGCCCGCGCCCCGCACGCCCCCTGCCTCCCCGGACGCAAACTCATTATTATGTGGCTTGCGGCCGATGGATTTTCGCAGAATCCGCGAGAGCTCTCCGCCGCCGCCGCCGCCTCCGCGCGCCGGTCAATCACGCGATATTAGCGTGTTCATTAGCTGCCACTTGTCGACAGCTCGGCTATGCTCGCCATTCGCCGTGAACTAGCAATCTATCATCTATTGTGTAATAAGTTATTATTTATGGATTAACTACTCGTAACTATCTTATAGGGAAAAAGGAGATGCGTATTACTTGACGACTTCCTCGTATGGTTTGTTTGTACAGACCTGTAGTTCAGAGCCACGTCGTACTGTGCCAGCTACTTAGCGGCTAATCTTAGAAAGTAGTTCAGGTCATTACGATTGACTTATTGTCTATGCTGACATGAATAGGTACATAATTATATCAAGCATACAGTTAAGTAGTAAAGGTCTTTATTATTGAAATTTTGCATTCACAATGCTATATAGATCTAGGATAAAATGTTTACTAAAAAATAAGTAGTAAAGGGTGTCTCAGCAAGAACTTGAATTTCGAATTGCGCGCGATTTTCGAATGTCAATTGTTGAGTCAGCCATATTTGGTATTTGTTTTATTAAAACATAGACATTTACGTAAATGTTGCGTTGGAAGGACGTTTGTTCATAGTGAAAACCCACTATAAAAATGGGGAAAATTTTACTGTGACGATTCGCAAGTTATCTGATCATTTCGGCGTGCATAAATGACTGTCGCGGCCTACTATTGAGAATTTGATCAAAAAATTTGAGCGGACGTTTTCATTGAAAGATGAAAGAGACCTTACCCGTCATCGGCCGAAGCGATCGGCGGAAAACATCGCAGCTGGGAGTGACAGTGTGGCAGCACGAGCAAGCACCTCCATTCGACATCGTTGCCTGGAAATAAACATTCATCGAAGCACTCTCCAACGGATTTTGAAAAAAGATTTACACCTTCATGCTAACAAAATCCAGCGGACTCAAACAGTTGCAGCCTAATGATCATAGACAGCACAGAAACTTTACCAACTAGATCTTGGAATAACTGCAAACTGACGATGAATTTCACAACAAAATCATCATCATCATCTTTAGTGACGAGGATCATTTCCACCTCAACGGCTTCGTTAACAAACCGAATTCTCGGATCTGGGGGGATGACAATCCACATTTCATTTAAGAACTTCCGTTACATCCTCAAAAAGTGGCAGTTTGGTGCGCCATGTGGGCAGGAGGGATAATTGAATCGTTACCCGGCCATGTTGGCAGACTTATTTTGCAAGAATTAAACGGAATTCACTTAAGTGAGATGTGGTTTCAACAGGATGGCGCTACCTGTCACACCGCAAGGGAAACAATGACTTTGTACAAACCAAGTTTTCAGGTCATGTAATTTCTCGTTTTGGAGACCACAACTGGCGCCAAGAAGTTACCATTTAACTTGTTTAGACTATTTGGTTTTTTGAAAAGTAAGGTCTATGCGAACCACCCTGAGACAACTGAGGAACTCACATAAGAAATTGCACGTCTAATGCGTCAAATCCAGCAGCCCTTACTGCAAAATGTACTGCAAAATTTGGTCAAAAGAGTACAGTGCACTGCTAACAGACCAACGGTGGCTATTTAAGCGATATTTTGTTTCATGTGTAAATGTCATCACTACCTCCATACATAATATGTAGAAAAAAATGTTAATAAAATATTAAATAAATATACCTAATGTTTTATATTTTAGCGTTATATTAACGCTTAAATATACTTAAGTAAATTTTTTTTTGACGGTTGAAAGCCAGACCTCGGTAGCCAAGTGGTTAAGGCAGCCGCCCGGAATGCGGAAGGTGCGTGGTTCGATTCCCGCCTGAGGTTGTCGTCTTTTTTCAGTGTTAAAAATTTTACTTAAGTATATTTAAGCGTTAATATAACGCTAAAATATAAAACATTATCTATAAACGCAGCTTCATCTTAACCGAATGTTCAAATATTTGTAAAAATATTTCTTTCGGATCTCAGAGGTGAAAACTTCTAAGATTTGATGACGCAATGTTGCCTAAAAAACATAAGCATCAAGCACTGACAAATTTCGACGGTTGAAAGCCAGACCTCGGTAGCCAAGTGGTTAAGGCAGCCGCCCGGAATGCGGAAGGTGCGTGGTTCGATTCCCGCCTGAGGTTGTCGTCTTTTTTCAGTGTTAAAAAATTTACTTAAATATACCTATATTTTTTTATTTTTTAAATTCAAGTTTTAATGAGACATCCTTTACAATAAATTATAGTCATAGATTTTTTTGTTTTTTAAGTATTGCTATTCGCTCAGTGCTATGTGTCTTAAATAATGTTACAATAAATAATAATCGAGCTGTTGTGGCGGCGGCTCGTTGTTAATAGAATACTACCGCCATTCCCTTGGGTGTCGTAACAGGTTTACGGGGAATGGTACTCGGCGCTTGCCGTTCGTGGTCCCGAGCCATCCCCATGGCATAGAAGAGATGGTTGTTTAGTAGGTAGGCCTTCCCTTTCCCCCATCGAGACTAGGCGGGGAGAGGGAATAGAGTCCTAGGTATAACTCGTGTATATAGAATTATACCTAGTTTAAAAAGGGTGTCGTAAAAGGCGACTAACGGACTAAATACTGCTCATACATCCAACGGCATAAAGCAGCGACGAGCTCACCACCGGTCACCATTAAACTGACGTGTTTTGTGCTATCAAGATTAACATTTTGTCGTTAAAGTTGATCCAAAACAAAGGCAGTCCGAGACGCGAGCACAGTCAGTGGATTGAAACGTGCAATATTTGTACTTTGAAACTCAACATTGATTTATCTGACAGGATTAAATTGCAAATTTATTGGTGCTATTAATGGTTTAAATACAGAGCTGCGCGGCGCGTGCCGCCTGCAGCTGAATGTAGTAGCACTCACAAGTACTGGCTGCACAGCGCGCGCCTGCGGCCCGCCGTGCCTCACCCCGAGGCGGACGTGGCTACTTACCGCCGAACACCCTTGTTAAGACGTATTTTAGGGAAGCTCGTTATCTTAGATTGAATCAAGAAAACAAGGTTTGGAACAACTATGTATTCTTTATTAACAAAGAAAGTAAATGACCGCTCAACTAGTATATTAAGCGAAAGCAAAGTCCAGACACAAAGGCAGTACGCATCGTGTTAGATGCTGCTCAGAAATGTAAGCTAACTACAGCATTCACATCCGTTCAGCCGTTCCTGCTAATGGACAAAATAATATATATCCAGCGTACAAACACGGCCTAGTTACAGCCTTATTGTAGTATAAAAGAGATATATTATAAGGGAAATGTCATTAGGCGTCGGAGCCTTAAGCGTAGGGACGCTCATGTTCGGCGGGACGCGGCGCAAAAACTAAATGAGCACGCGCCGGGGCTGCCCGGCAAAAACGCCAGCGCTAGGGCCAGGCTTACTGGACGTGATGGTTGCATTTACAATCGTGATTATCTGCATCAAAATAAAATTACACGGTGTCGTAATCAAAAATAGTATTTTATTGATTATAATTATCATTTCGAATTAATAAATATCAGTATCAATAACATAACATAATATTCAAGATGAACTCAATGATAGTGTTCTGGCCAAATCCCACCTCATTCGCCGTACTCCACCAGACTCAAAGCGGGCCCATGGAGTTTGCTCTGAGCATGGGGCGATACAGACATAAAATTACGTCATTATTTTTCTTGCAACCTTTTGACAGATGGGAAAAGGGAGCAAGTTCATTCCTAAGTCCTCGCATTAACAAAAATTATAATCCTAATTTTCAATATCGAACAGATAGCCAAAAATACTTCACGCTGCTACAGCGTAGCTGCAGCTGCAGCGTAGCTACGCCGTAGCTACGACATAGCTACGGCAACGCTCCGCACTGACGCACGCCGCACGCGTCCGCTTGGAATTACATTACTACGCGTCCATTTCCACGAAACGTATTAGCTTTCATTGTTTCTGTTGTTTCCCTTTAGTGATGAAGGAAAATCTCCGGCTATTGTAAGAAACAGGACGTCCTCCCAAGTACCTAGCAACTATGAAATAAATGTGTTTTAGACAATGATATAACGTTTCACTGTTATAAAAACAACATAATGTGAACAAAATACAGATATTAATCCAATCCTAGCAACCGAGCGCGTTCGTAGTGAAAACTGACATTAAACGACAAATAAACATAGCGCATACCCATTTTACATATTCATGAAGTGTCGGCGAAGTGCTGCCTTAAAGCATTTCGTGATTTGTTGTTCCACCGAACGGTGTCAGCTGCCGAGCATCGATTCTGGACGGCACTTTTGTTATGGAGTGCGTTTAAATGGCAACAGCGGGCGCGTAAATATTTATACCAAACCTCAATTTGGTGACAAACTCAGCTATAGTCGATTACCACTAAAACAGCAAAAGCCATTTTTAAAACTATGGTAACACTAGAATTTGGTAATAAATTATAGCCGCTTAAGAGGACTACCATTAATGTAGTTGAGTTTGAAATGTCCGTTCGTCCAAACAAACGTTACTTAACTGGCACAGAGAGCGGCGCGGGCGACTGTGCACCGTGCGCCCGCCGCGCACGGCTCACTGTCGCGTGCGGCGCCCGGCGGCGGATCCATTTCACGTCCTTAACGCAATCCTTGCCTCTTTGTGCCTTTATTACATTGCTCACATGATGGACCCTTAGGTTTCGTTTACGATACAGCATGGCCAGAATAATAAAACTGACAACGAGTTGACTTACTGCAAAGCTGTGTATTTATTTCGCCGACTGTGAGTGTGTGACGTCGTACATACATAATAAAGTATTTAAAAAAACTAAGTTCCATTTTTCTGCGCAATAAAAAAGTTACTGACTTATTTGTATGCGTATAGCCGCTTTGTAAAATAATATATGTCGTTAGGAGGGCCCAACATAATGTAGGCGCAGGGCCCCAATTCTCATTTTTCGAGATGTAGTCTCGAATCGAGTTTTGATTTCGATCTCTATCTCGATAATCGACATTTTGTTCACGAATCTCCTATTCTCAGCGCTAATCGAAATAGACTTCGAGTTTTTTTTGATAAATATTGCCATTCTTTTTAATGCAATCAACTCGGGATGCGTTCCGTTTGACACGTTTCATCCGGTTTTAAACCGGTTGCAACTATGTACCTCAAATATTTTTACTGTAAACGTATTTAGATGTATTGAACTTGCTTTTTAATTAAAGAAGTAAATTTTTAATAAGTATCGAAAAATCATTATATTTAATGTGTTGTAATCAAATTTAATTTCCTAAAACAACTAGTATTGTTTAAAACGTGACGTATCGTCGATAAATTTTATGTTTTTTGTTTGTGGTTGTGTGCTTGTTTGGTGATGAAACGATCATTTTAGTATTCACAAGACACACACAATGTCACAATGTCAACAAAAAATACCCAACGCCACAGCAGAAGCAGCTTCTTCTACAAATGTTGGAAGCCGATATACAGTTAAGGAGTAGAAAGTTTTCTTCCACCTTTATAAAAAAAAGAGAGCGAGCTCTTTCAATATTTTAAATCACTTCCACGACAAAATTGGAAATTAACTCCTTCATATCCACCGTAATTTCGCCGCTATTTGACGTTTCATTAGCTTCTCGTAGTCGAAATTACGTCTCGACCACTGCCGACCACTCGAAGCAATTCGAGCGGCTCTCCTTCGAGAAATTTCGAGTTCGAGATGTTCAGAATAACTAAATTGGATTACCACTCGATAAAGTTCGAATTCGAATCAAACTCGAAGTCGATTAGCGCTGAGAATAGGAGATTCGTGAACAAAATGTTAATAACGAGATTTTATGATCGAGATAAAGATCAAAATCAAAACTCGATTCGAGACTACATCTCGAAAAATGAGAATTGGCCTCCAGGTGTCCGCGCGGGTTTTACCCGCAGACACGTCGGGATTACGCGGCGCAGTATCACACGTGTTTGTACACGCAGGAGCATGTAACACAAGCGCGAGTCGGGCCGCACCGCCACGAGGAGCAGACAAGGGTTGTATTAAGATTTAAAATGCCAACTATGAAGGGGTATTCCGCTAACACAGTATTTTTGTTTCTCGCTGCGCCACCAAGGACAGCGAAATGTGTGTACGGAACGCCAGTCACAGACATTATTACGGAGCGAGTTAACGTCACGAATACGAAACAGCGTCGGCTCGAGCCTTTAAGGGCTCGTTACATTATGCATAGGGGCGAGCTTGATCGTATTCGACGAGGGGAAAAGAATAAATCGTGACTCAGATGTTGAGGCGCCGCTGTGATGGATGCGCGGCGCGGGATTAGCGCCGGCTAATTGTTATAAAGAGCCGCGGTCGGTCGGTGGTTGTAAGGCGCGGTCCGTCGGCGGCGAGCCACACTGCGGTTTTTTTTCATTATATTTTATTTTCCCGACGGCTTCTGATTAATTTTAACGAACCAACTTGAAATGAGCCCTCTTTTCTTCAATGATATAATTAAATTCAGAAAGTAAAGAAACGCCGACCGCCTTCTGTTTGTTTGGTAAACACGGAACTTTTTTGGAAGCTTAAACACTCAAAGGCGGATACATTGATGTAAAAGGAGCGGACGCGGGAGGGGCTCGCGCGGCCTTCGCGAGGTTTGACGCCTATTCGCATGACTATTTTATTAATTATTTTATTAACTGCAAAGAGGCATGCCACAATGTAATATGTATATTCTTTAATACAATACACACAACACGTTGTAACTGCCTCGTGTGTTGTAGCTAAATAAATTATTTTTCATTTCATTTCAACACAACCCACACAACGACATTAGCAATCATAACGCACAGCCCGCTAAGGGCACTTAAAGAATACTACGAACCCATCCTTGGGTATCGTAAAAAGCAACTAACGGCATAAAAACTTCACATAAGTACATCGAACAGAATGGGGCAGCGATGGGTTCACCACGCGCAGGCTGAGCACGTGTGCAGTTGCAATTGAGTGTGCCGGGACTATGGCAGTGGACTGCTTCTGCGGTCCTCATTGCCTAGTCTCTGACTCACTCTTTGGGGATCACATTCCGCTAATTCATGAGACAAAGTATAATAAACTTGCTTAATGGACCTCTCTAGTTCGTTTTCTTCTAGGCTGCAATTAGCAGCTCATGACCGGATGTAGTGGAGATCCTCCGCGTCCGGCGGCGTGCCGCGTGACGGTTTCGGTTGGTGGGTATTGGCATAATCAGTGCGCTTGCTAAATGCTAGTTGGCGATCACAAGCCGGGCGTGCATCCAAAAATAAATCTTTGAAGACCTATAAATTGAAACCCGGGACCTCCGGATACAGGACCCAGCGCTTTACCATGCAACGGTGGCATAATTATATTATATCCTTTTAAGTTATTAACTCTGCAAATTGTGCCTATCTATCACTTTTAGAATGTGATACGCTTAAATTACGCACAGCATCACTTTATAATGTCTCGAAGGACGAAAACATCCGCTTTGCAATTCGTTAACACAAACATTCCACAACGAGACTCGACATCTGCGGAAATTGGACAGCATGATTGTTATCTTAAATGAAAGTAGAATAAGTTTTCCCAAATAGCAGTCAGAGTATATGCGTGATCAGAGCGGAGGCCGCGAGGTAATACGGCGGCAGGCGAGCAGGCGAGCGAGTAACGACCCATTGCGAGTTACGCGCGGCGACAGGCCCGCCCCGCCCGCGAGCCCAAGGGACCCTGGAAATGAGCTATGTATTTTTATTGGACCAAAATACAACGAATTAGTTATTCTAAAATTGTCCGTTTGTTTTTGTTTATTTCGAGAGATTATTCCTTCGAAATAAACAAAGCAACACTGGCGTCAAAGTGAAATATACACAAAGTACATTATTGCCGTTTCTTTTCGAGAATAAAAGAACTAATGTTTTCTGTTCTGTGGTAAAACAGTAAAGTCCGCAAAGGGAAACAGCTGACCCGAAAACTGAAAACTCTAGTGCTAAGTGCCAGCTAACTAAAGCGCCCAGCGAAAAACAGCGCGTCACCATCGGCCCTGACAAAGGACAATATTTTTTGGCACGCATTTAACGATCACCTAAAAGTTCAGAATGTTACAAAGTAATGCAAGTTGCAAATTTAGTGGCATCGTTCCAGTGACGCAAAGAGTGTGAGCGAACAGGCGGATAGCCGTTTACCCGTTCTGCGAGTGACCCAAATAGTTATGGGAGATTTTCCGCGTGACATACCGGGAAAACGCGGCAGCTGCGTAGCGCCAAGACGGGCGGGGGCGCGGCACTACGGCAATGAGGCGAAGTTATAATGCGGACGAGGCACGTGACTCAACGCGGCGGTTGCAGCACTAAATTCGAATTAAAATAATACACCGTAATCGGCAGTACACCACAGGCAGAGTATACTGCAGAGGGTTCTAGAAAATACAAAGTCCGAACCGTTAATGCCTGAAGCGTTGCAGCGATGCAAGAGCTCTCGTGGGCCGCCGGCTACGGTTAAACTTGAGAGCGAGCGAGATAATTGTAATCAGAACGGTCTGTTCTCGCCCCAAAGTGAATCGCTAACGACGCTCTCGAGCGGCCTCGAGGGGCGCCAACTCCTAACTACTCATATTGACAGTTGTTAATTGCAGCATGGAGTGTGCGACGGCGGCGCACTCAAGACACAGGGGCAGGACTCGCTCGTGTGTCGGAACTTTGGGTGTATCGCAACCCACACACCTCGCATGTCGTTGTGGGCGTTTGCTGGTGCCCGGCTCTAGCTTAAGACTTCTGCCAGTTGATCAAAGGGTCCACCCGCGCGGGGTTCGCGTACCGACAGCAGTTAGCGGTCCCGCCGCCGCGCGCGGAACAAATTAAAGTGGCGTAAGGGCTCCTGCTGCGTTAATTAACAAGCGCTGCTGCGGCCGCACGGGAGATGTTTACACCCCGAATGAATCGCGGCCGCTTAACGACAGCTTATACGTTATATTATTGCTTTGATTATTTCTTAACAAAAGTATACGTTTTAGTAACAAATAATAATGAAAGTGGCTTAGCGTGGAACAAACCCCTTCTTGTCTAAGTAATATATATATATAATTTAGAGAAACCAATATTTTCTATGAGGTTCATTAGTTTCAGTTATGCGTCTATTCTATGAACGGGATCTCTTCTTACGTGAAGTGCTAGAGGACCCGCAGCTTTATCCCGCCGCCAACACCCGCACCCCGGGATTGTTTCGCTTATAGCACGCTAGCTTTAAAGGATTTCGTCAATCAATTATGTTTAGTCGATACAGCCTTTATCCCCCTAATTTTTAGGGTAAGTCTAAAAATAAATATCAGATTTAATATTTTGTTATCTACACAATACTAAGAATAAGAAAATTTATTTGTCAATAACATGTGTGGTTACATATTAAAAGTTGGTATTAAATTCAATTGTATCAACATGTTTTGCCAGTTTTGGCGTACAAATTTTATTTATAATGGAGTAAATTTTGCTTATGCACAAAAAACAAAAAGTCTTGGTCCCGTTATTGATCGCACTCTGCCCTGGAGATCACAGGTTAATGAGTAGGCGCATGCATTGTTCTTATTATTATCTCAAGCGACTCCAGTTTTTCCTAACATATAACACCAAAATTATGCTTGCTCTGTCTCTTCTTGAATATGCCGATGTTTGTTATTTAGATGCGACTGAATAGCTGCTTAACAAAACTGGAGCGCCTGCAAAATTTGGCTATTCGGTTTATATTCGGTTTGCGAATATATTTCGATTTCCGGTCTAGGTTAAAGTGGCTCCCTATACGCCTTCGCCGAGATATGCAAGTCCTATATGCCTCCTTTACAAAATCCTTCACTACCCCCAGCTCCCTCATTACATACGTTCTCGCTTCACCCCCTTACCCGCTTCTTCCCGCCCCAAACGTTATTGTGATACAAGAACTGTATCCTATCCACAAACGAATTCCAAATTTTTCGACAATTCCTTCACTGTTTTTGCAGCTAGATTGTGGAACAAACTACCGGCTAGCATTCGTAAGTGGTCATCGGTCTTTCAAACACCATCTCACCTATCAAACTTCAGTGACAATCAGTAACATAATATAGGTATTTAAGTAATTTGTTTTATTACAATATCATAGATACTTGTATGTGTATTTATTTAGATAATTTATGTATGTATATAAGTTTAGCGCAATAAGTCCCGCATATTTAATTTTTATCACTACAGCTAGGGTTGGCTGGAAGAGATCTCTTCAAGAGATATGCTCACCTCGTATATGACCTGTGTAGCGTGTGTCTTTATGCACAGCTAAACATTTATTTACAGTCGCAGGTCTTCTTTTTAAGCAGCTATTGATATACCCATTCCATCCCTCACATACGTTGTTCTGACGATGCCGCTCACCGAAACAGCACCACAGTGTCTTCTTGGGCATCTAAAATCTTTTTGCGTACCTTAGAAATTTTGCATATTAACATCTCTTTCTATAACATCATTTTCCAAAACTATGTAATCCCATCCATCATCAATTCTTGATACAGGCAGAAGAGGCAAGACAGTGCAGAGAGATACAATTTTATTAATTTTGATAAGCTTCTTTAAATAAAACGTTTTTTTTTCTTCATAATTGGTTTTGGAAATGGAAATAACAGCCATGATGCTTTGATAAAGGAAACACGTCATGTCTTACGGCACCAATAAACGATTGTTTGTAGTCCGGTTTAAATTTAGAAGGGTTTCCATTCTGGCATTTGCGACTTAATCATTACCAACATAAGAATATTAATTGTTTCCTTCTTTTTATTTTCCAAAAGAATATAAGCGACCGGAACTACAAAGTTTTCATCCTCGGTGCTTCCTAGGTCGCTAATCGATCACATTCAACTGTTTGAATGGCTAGGGACACTTTTTGAGTGTACCGTCGCATAAGAAGATTTTCCCGTTTTTAATCATTATTCTGGCTTCTTCCAAAACAAAAATTAAAATACGTTTGCGGCCGTGATGATAGTCAGCAAAGAGGAAATCTTTATGATCGTCACCAATTTCGACTTCTGTTCTGACTCTGTAAGCCGCTGAGAGTATATGTTTACTAGAAAAAACCAACCAGTCTCAGGAAGCTCGAATGAGATTCGAACCCATGACTTATGGACTGCCGATCCAGCAATATATCCTATAATTATTTTTTTATTCGAAAGAGTATACTCCCGAGGTGGTCCCATTGTCATCAAGTCAAAATCTGATGATGGGATCCTGGAGAAATCGATGGAACTCTTCAAATATTTTAGGCACACCTATAAGGATTTGAGTATTTTTACAGTACCTCGTTTAATAATTGTTCTCGAAAAGTACCATTTGGTGAAGTAGAACTGATGATGAAGACAACAGATAGTCACCGGAACTACTCAATACTAAGTATTTCACGGATTGCGATACAATTGCTTTGTTATGGTTGCTAAGCAATTTATGCTCGTCACAATGCATAATGATGAAGTGGAGTGGCATGGTCTCAAAATAAAGAATTAATATCCTTGTTTTACGAAGCACCAGACAACGATTTTTACGGGGGCGTCTCCCAGCACACCCAGACCCAGGTCATTTTGAAAAATTTATTTCCTGGATTGACCCGACCGAGAATCGAACCCGGGATTAACTGCGCTGAAGGCGAAACAAAGCGCTACTGTGTACAAAAGGGTCATCATTAAAACATCGAGTAATATAGTCTACATAAAATTAATTTAAATTACCGCTTAAAACCTAAACAATTAAACTTTGCAAATTTTACGAGAAAACATCCACCTTTAAAATATTTACATGGCAATAATAAATACATTTTATTTTGCAAATAAAAGCTAGTAAATCAGCAGTCTAAGGCCGCGGGCACGAGATCTGCGTCCTGCGGGGCGGCCGGCGCGCGGTGGCCGGCGGCGCGGCGTTGTCCAAGCATGCATTTGGATGGGACAGTTTACGAAATCGGGGCGGGGCGCCGCATTGGAACGCGCCGCGCCGCGCACGGGCGGTTGAAACGGTGAATGGAGGTGACAGCCCTAACCACAAAAATAAAAATTAAATAACTCTGAAGTCCCATTTTAATCACACTTAATTTTTTTTAAATATGCAGTTAATAATACAACATTTTTCCTGTAAAAAATAAACCCGGATTTGGCAGGACTTAACGAATAAAATTAAGTTTTCATTTAAAATAAAATCTTGATTTTTACTTTTTTTTTTAATTTTTTAATTCTTATAGACTAAATTAGTAAGTGTAACAGTCCTTCTTTGGACACAATTCAAACAATTCACTAAATCGCAATTTTTAAAGGAAATATTGCATTTTTCTGGTTCCTATGGAGTTTTCTCGAGTTTCCAAATAACTTCAAACTGGACATAAAAAATTATAGTTTCTTCGGAAAAGTTTTAGTAGGTACTCCCCTGGATTTTTAAGATGGAGCGTTAATATAGATGACCGCGATTAAGGAAAAATAACACAGAGTGAGAAGAGACCATACCCAATCCACGGTTTCGTTTGTACCATTAATGGTGTAAACGAAACTAATTAGTGTCACCTACACCATTGATGGTGCAGGCCAATGGCGCACACGGTACGACGCGGCGGCGCGGCGGCGGCGATGCGCTTCAAACGAATATTTTTCTAAACTGGTAAAGCGTACGTGGCCCCGATAGTTTACGTGTACGAGTATATTTTTTCATTATGTGATTATATCGACCAACTAAAGACATCAACGTCAGTAACCATACGCAAATCCAATAGTTTTATAATATGCCCTTCGTTGTTTGCCAATCGAACCGTTGGAAGTCAATCGTATTCATGAAACTAGTGATATTATTTATATGAAACCGAACACAAACGTCGCGGTCGTAAAGAGATCGAGTGTCGAGCTGCGGTGGCGGCTGTTTCTGCTGCCGTGACGGCACGTGATTGGCACTAACAATGAACTGATTGTTAGCGGAGACAGAGCAGACAGGCTTCGTTTCAATTGTCACAATATGTCTAGACTGTGCAGCCCGCGGCGGCGGGCGGCGTGTTAATACTTGATATTCTATTAGCGCGCGCCGCACCTGCAGCGACAATGGAGCCGCTGAATTATTGAGGCGGCGGCGGCGGCGGCGCGGCGCTCCGCTCCGCGAGCGACACTTCTCACGCGAATAAATAAAACACGCCGACATCCCTGCCACTTTGTTTACCTTTTATTCGTGTACTGAAATGTTGAGTCACGGCTACATTTAAGATTCTACGAGTATTACTTATTCATACTATCACTAGCGTTTCAGTCAATTCCACAGATTCATTATGCAAAAACTCATCAATGTCTGATTCCAGGAAAACGACTGTGTAGCTGCTAACACTTGTAACATGTAGGTACGACGTGATTTCACGACGAATAAGGTTCTCCAACTTTCGATAACCGTGTAATATAAATTACGCGATGTTCTCCTATCAACTTCACCGTGACTTCCTCCTGACTGAGCCACAAACCAGCAGCATCGATGTGTTTGATCGTAACCAAATAATGAATTGCTACATTACTTAGTTACGGTACTTACGCGATGGGTAATCGTAGTAATTTAATGACCATAATTGGCAAGTCGTTCAATGTTTACCTAATTTTGAATTCCCTTATTGACAAAGGTCCATTAATGTGTTTACGCTGCCTTGTAATCTGCCTTCCATCCAAGTTAATTATCCTGCTAAGCCGGCAATTAACGCGGCCCGTGCTAATATTAAACTGGAGTTGCCGCCCATGGGCGCGCCCGGGATTTGGCAGCACTTGACCTCGCGTGTACTTATTATTGTATTTTTTTAAATACGAGTACCTTAATGTTAGTTTGATTTTTTTTTTGCTTTGTTTACTTTAGATTTCCTTACAGTTTACACGGTCTTACATAATGTGTAATAATTCTATGTAATATGAATCATGATCAGAGTTCACCGCCGCAGTCGCGTGACCGCGGCCACCGCCATTGTTCCGTTTCAGCTTTTAAAGCATTTTCCAATGTGTTACTTTTGTGCTTGAATCCACAAGCTCTTTGTCTTCAATTCAGATACAATACAATTTGCAAGGATCAAAACTAATCATTTTAATAAAGATGTCGCGTAAAGCTGTGTTCCGTCCATACTTGTAAACCTTTAAACCAGCTGTTGTTGTAGCTGGCCAAAAAACGTACCCCTAGTGCCTACTGAGACTGAAGGCCATGTCTCAGGCTAATAGTTCACAGAATATCGATTGTGTTAAGTTTTGAATAATTAATCTTTTATTTATTTTAATTTATTTCATTTCATTTCTCGGAATGCCCACACCACACAATTTCATATCACCCAGAATGACTGATTGGTAAAAATAATAATGTTCTATGTTAATCCACATTTTGACAAGTTAGTCGTACAACGATGGCGCGAGTTTTTATTTTTTCGATAATGCCCTCCTACAAAATGCCAAGGATAGGTGTTAGGCTGGTTTTATTGTAACGCGTTTCGGCGGCACTGTTGGAGCGCGCGCGTCCGGGGATGTTGGGGGGTAGTAGTTGCGTTCCAAAGTCGCGCGCTTGAGCAGCGCCGTTCGGTAAATGCACGTTGTTCTCCGGCGCTGCCGAAGTCAGCAGCACGCTGCCCAGCGGTGCGTCAGCGGCCGGCGTGACTATAAAACCAGCCTTAATATGCTGCGGCCGCGGGTTCCGGCGCACAGACCATCTCATAAGTGTCATAATCATAATAAGAAAATTTACTATTTTAATTGTAAGTATTGTTAAATTTCACTTTTTGTAGGTATTTGAATCGATTTCTATGTGTACTCCTTAATGATTTAATTGTGTAACGTGCCTGCGTGTTGGATATTATGTAAGCAAGCATGTCTAAATGAAATAAAATAAATAAATAAAGTGTGAAGTGGCCACTCATACAGTTGACTTATAAAATATCGGCGACAGGCAGCCAGCGTTACAAAACAATAAATATCAATTAGGATTATGTAGCTTATTCATTTTCGAGATGTTTGAAGAGCTTTGAAGTGTATATGGGACACCGTTAAATTCACAATCATTAAAGTTCAACTAGTGGATTACATAAATGAGTTGTTACAAAAATTAAAAGTAAAAAAAAACCTTTTTAAAAAACCAGCTTTTATTTAAACGCGCTAAAAATATATTTTTTTTTTTTACCTACAACTTATAACGTCATTACACAATTTATATGATATAAAAAGTTGTCGCGAGATTTAAGTACTGGTATTTTCTTTTATAAATTGTGTAATGACGTTATAAGTTGCTATTAAGATGTTTACTAAAAAAAACAACCAGTCTCAGGAAAGCTCGAACGGGATTCGAACCCGTGAACTTTGGATTGCCGGTCCATTGCTCTAACCGCTAAGCTACCGATACCACAGAAGACTCGGTGTTACGGCGAAGGGCGCTCGCCGTAACAGCGACGGAATAAGGTGTGTGGACCCAGGACAGGTCTGGTTAGGTTTCGGAAATGAGGGCATGCGACTTACTTGGTAGATGATTGGTGGGGGCAAGGCAGGAGACGGGGCAGCGAGCTGGCGGGCGGCGATGTAGGCGATTTGTCACGGCACAGCACAAAGTCCTATCACCTAATCACAGGCACTATATTCACAGGCACTATCTATAAGGGCAGGTACCAGCGCGCGTATTTTGTGGGCGTCTCGCGTTAGCTAGCAGACAGACTGACTCACTCGCCGGCCGCGTCGTTCCTTCACCTGTTGCGCGCCAACTTCGCGATACAACGCTAGATGGCGCTAGGCGTATCTTAATACGCTTACAAGACGTCTCGCCCGTGGCGAGTACATCCTCCGGGGCCCAGGGTGGGCTCATCCAGAGGGAGCCTGGCAATCTTGAACACAGGCCTCCGGAGGTGTCCATTGGTGGTGTCCAGGTCCACCACCCGCTCGACGCCATCCTTCCCAGGCAGGGTGCGAGTAATGCGCCCCAGTCTCCATTGAAGGGCAGGCAAGTTGTCCTCCTTGATGAGGACGAGCTCGCCAACTCGGGGAGGGGAGGGTGGGGACAACCATTTGGAGCGGGTTTGGAGTGTGTGGAGGTAGGACTGGGTCCACAGCGTCCAGAAGCGCTGGGAAAGGGCCTGTACCATCTGGAATCGCCTACGTGTGGAGATCGGCCTATCTTCCACGGATAGTTCGGGAAGGGCCGTTAGTGGGCGGCCTATAATGAAATGTCCGGCCGTAAGCGGCTCAAAGTCTGAAGGATCAGACGAAAGTGGGCAGAGAGGTCTAGAGTTAAGGACAGCTTCGATTCGTGCTAAAAGTGTAGAGAATTCCTCGAATGTGAGGTGCTGTTCGCCAATTACGCGATATAAAAGTTGCTTTGTTGATTTTACGTTGATCTCATGTAACGCACCGAACCATGGTCCCTTAGGGACGTTTAACAACCAAGTAATGTGCTGACCATCGAGCTTGTGCGCAATCGTGTCATTATTCAAGGCAAGAAAGTTTTGTACTTCAATGAGCTGATTTCTAGCGCCTACATAATTTGTACCGCAGTCCGAGCGGATGAGAACCGGGGCACCGCGGCGTGCTATAAAACGCTGTAACGCCGCGAGGAACGCTTCTGTGCTGAGGTCCGAGACCGGTTCCAAATGAACCGCCTTAGTGGAGAGGCACACGAATATACAAAAGTACGCTTTTAAGAGTTTAACATTACGTAGGGTACTAGATTTAACGAGGAATGGTCCGGCAAAATCGGTCGTGACTTGACTAAATACTGGCTGAGGCGTAACTCTATCGGCTGGCAGGTCGGCCATGAAGGGCGCTTGCGGCTGGGCCCGGCATCGAAAGCATCTAATGCATTTAAAAACTCGGTGTCTAATAATACGGCGCGCGGACAATATCCAAAATTGTTGGCGTAGGATAGCGTGTAAAGTGTCAGCGCCAGGGTGGCAGTGTATTTTGTGGTAGTGGTCAATGATAAGGTCTACAAGTGGGCTAGAGCTGGGAAGTATGAGCGGATGCTGCGCGTCATATCGGATAGACGCATGGGACAGTCGTCCACCAACTCTAAGGAGCTCATCTTTAATGAGAGGTGACAGCCGCTGGAGTCTGACGGAGCAGATTTTGCCAGTTTGAAGGCGGTGGATGTCTTCCGCAAACTCATTGTGCTGAACACTGCGCACCCAGTAAAGTAGGGCATCTCTTCGTTCACTGACGTACAAGGGGCCTGAGCGTCGCGAATCTGGGTGGTGTCTGCAGTTGTGCAGAAAGCGTTTTAGACAAGCTGTCACTCCGACGAGCTTGTCTAGCGAACTGAACCGAGTGAGCAGGTCAAAGTCAAGACCGGGCACTGTGACCAGTGACGGGACGTGTTTGGGCTTAAGGCCGGGCAGGGCGTGATGGCCCAGAGCTAAAGGCATCGCAGGCCAAGACTCAGAAGGCTGTCCAAGCCACGTGGGAGACCACCATAGGTCGTGGGCTGACAGGGATTGCGCAGACATCCCTCTGCTTGCGCAATCTGCCGGGTTGAGCTCGGAAGGTACGTGTCGCCAGGTACATTCCGGTGAGCCTGAGCTGATTTTGACTACCCTGTTGGCTTCAAAGGGTTGAAGACGGTAAGGGGGTGTATTGAGCCAGGCCTGGACTATCGTACTGTCTGACCAACATATGTGTTGTTGTATACTGATATGGGCCGATAACTGAACCGACACACGGATCATGAGCTGGGAGAGTAGAGTGGCGGCCGACAACTCTAACTTGGGGATTGTGAGGCGATTCTTGATTGGTGCGACTCGCGACTTGGCGACAATCAAGTGTACTAAAGTATCTCCGGAGGCATTGAGCTCATGGAGATAAACAACGGCGGCAAACCCGGCCTCAGAGGCATCTGCAAACCCGTGAAGCGAGTATGCAGCTGAGCCTTTGTTTGCACAAACGTGCCGAGGGAAGCGAATGCTAGACAACAGCGGCAGATCCTCTGAGATGTGGTGCCACTCCGTTTGCACTTCAGAGGGAGTGGGCTCATCCCATTCCAGCTTCAGTAGCCACAATTGCTGAAGCAGCAGCTTTGCGCGGAAGATAACGGGAGAAACCCAGCCGTTGGGGTCATAAAGTGAGGCTACGGTACTTAAAATAGACCGCTTTGTGACATGTGTGATGGGGGGCAGAGAGATGCGGTAGGTGAACTCGTCTGACTGAGGGCTCCACTGTATACCCAAGACCTTAATGGACGTGGACTCTGGGTTCATGTCGAAGTCCTTGGGCATGTCGCATTGGTTGTCGGGAAATCTCTCGAGCAGCATAAGCGAGTTAGATGTCCACTTACTGAGCTGAAAGCCGCCCAGGTCTAGCAGACTTATCAACTCGTCCTGAAGTGCTTGGGCGGATTCAACCGTGTCATGACCACACAAGATGTCATCAACGAAGATAGACTTGCGAAGAACCTGAGCGGCTCCAGGGTAGCGATGGCCTTCATCATCAGCCAGCTGGAGCAGAGTGCGGATTGCATGATATGGGCTTGATCTTAAGCCGTACGTGACTGTATTGAGGGCGTAGGTGAGCAGAGGGTGATCTGGTGAGGACCGCCATAGTATCAGCTGATACCGTCTCTGGTCTGGGGCAACCAGCACATTTCTGAACATCCTCTGGATGTCAGTGCTGAAAACGACTGGATGCGTTCTGAAGGACATGATGATGTCCACAATGTCCTGTTGAAGGGCGGGGCCTGTGTGTAGGCATTCATTTATGCTGACACCATTGGAGCTTTTGCAGCTACCATCAAAAACAATGCGCAGCTTGTCCGACCCTGACTTAAATACGCCATGGTGAGGGATGTAGAAGTGAGGTTTATGGGCGAATGTATTTGGGTGACAGGGAGCCATGTGCCCTAAGTCGATGTATTCGGCCATAAAGTCGATGTATTTAGAACGCAGAGACGGGTTCGCCATTAGCTTCTTCTCAATATTGAGGAATCTGCGTAATGCGATAGGGTGAGTTTTACCTAGTTGAGGGGCGTCCTTTAGAAAGGGCAGAGCGACCGTATATCTGCCTGAGGGATCGCGTGTAGTGGTAGAGCGGAAGATTTCCTCGCATTGTTCCTCCAGGGGATCATTATGAGTGTGAGATTGAGGGAGGGGCTCCTCAGACTCCTAGAACCTTTCCAGACTCTGACGTATGTCCTGGGCTGATTCAGCTGAGTCTGGTTGTGAGCTGACGACGTGAGCTGAGTTAACCTGCTGCGCCGGCTGCGCATATAAGTCCTCAATGGGTCCTATCAACGCAAAGTCGAAAATCGTGCCGAAGGCTATGGGCTTGCCCGGGCCCAACGAGACCTTAGTCCCGTCCAACACCTGGCCAAGAACGTCCGACCCCAATAAGAGGTCGATCGGGGCTGGTGTGTGGTAAAGCTGGTCAGCCAATGGCACGGGTGGCTGGCCTAGTACGTGGGAAATGTTTGGTACCTTCTCTAAGGGAAGGTAGCCAGTGACGTTTTTTAAAATGTGAGCTGTGGCAGTAATTGTAGGAGTATCATTGTGAGTGGGTCGGCATACTATTGTTATTGCCGCCTTTGACTCATGTTTGTGCTGATTCCCAACTCCTGTAATTTTTAAAGAAGTGGGTTTTGATGGCAGGTTCAAAAGTCGTGCCATGCGTGACGTTATTAACGTCAGCATACTGCCACAGTCCAATAAAGCTCTGGCTGTGTGAAGATGGCCATGTACGTCCGCGACTCTTAGTGAGACGGTTGGCAACAAAATGGGTGTGCCAGTGGGCACAGAAGGTGAGTGAGCTGATTGAGTATCAGCTGAAATTGTATGAGCTGAGTATGTATCAGCTGTGTGGGCATGGGTTGACTGGGCATGGGCTAAATCTACCTCTTCGCTAGGGTGCTCTGTGATAGTAGGGAGTCATAATTGCTGGCGGCGTTCGCGGGGCCTACCTGGCGAACCGGACCTGGGCGGGCTGGCTCTGTGAGCAGAGCTGGGTTGCGCCTGTTTGGCACGTGCGGGTTCGTGCCGCCGGCTGTTTCTGGGACGCTCCCTCGAGTGCTCTGTGAGCTGTGGCACATGTACAGACGACGAATGAGCTGAGTGCCTTGGGCCGTCTGGTCGATGGAGGGACGTGTGGTGGTTCGTACTCCCACAGTTCTTGCATGCCCCCCTTGACCTGCACTCGCTCTCGTAGTGACGGCCGAGACAACGCTGGCAGCGCTCGCGTGCCTGTACAAAGTCCCAACGGCCCTGTGTTGGCTGGGCATTGTACCATCTGCACGTCATGAGCGTATGTCCCCTAGTGGCACAATAGGGACAGTAGGGCGTCGAGCGTGAGGAAGAGGACGAGGACGATGATGAGGAGCAGCTTTGCTGGTAGGCCGAGTAGACGGGGAAGGGCTGACTGCGAGCCGGGGAGGTGGATGGGCGCTGACGCATTTGCTGAGCTGGGTGGAGCGGTTGGTGAGTAGGCTGATCATAGGCGCGGTGAGGCGATGGAGCTGAGGAGCGGCCACGGTAATGGTCGGGTTGTTGCTGAGCCATCTGAGCATAAGTGCGATGGGGCAACTGTTGAGGCGCGCGGCTACGAGAAGGGCCGGGCAGGGCGTGAATGGGCTGCGGCTGGGCTATGTTGGAGAACTCTGTCTCCACACAGCGCGCGTGCTCCTCGAGGTAGGAGATGAGGTCACTCAACGTGGGCAGGGAGCTGCTAGACCCGTGTCTGCGTTCAAACAACGTGCGGAGCTCACCCTTAAGCTTTCGCACCACTATCGACACAAACACGTAGTCGTCTCCTATGGGCAGATCCAAATTACTAAGGGCACACCGGGCGGACACCAGCGGAGTAAGGAAAAGCGTGCGTATATTTGAGCGCGTGTGGATGCTCGGCAGCCCTAGGATTATGTCGACGAAACTATCGATGAGAACCCGGCGGTTCTCGTACCGCTTGGTGAGGATGTCCATGGCCACGGCAAAATTTTCATTGGTGACCTTTAAGTGGGACACCATACTTAATGCCTCACCGCTGAGACTTGAGAACAGGTAGTGGAGCTTGACTGCGTCCAACAGGGTCGCCATGTCGTCAGTCAAACTCCTAAACAGCGCAATGAAGGAAGGCCAGTCCTCCACTTTTGAGCTGAACCTGGGCAGCGCTATCTTGGGGAGGACGGCTGTGGGCGTATTGACGCCGAAACTGGGCTGAGCGCTATGGGTTGGGGACGACGTGGAAGAGGGTGAGATTTCCTCCCTCGCCACAAGTATCCCCAGGTATGCCCCGGAGGCTTTTGTGTGGTTCTCAGTGTATGTCCTTTCAACCCCCTCGTCTAAGTTCTCTTCGTCGAGAATGTTGTAGTAAACTGAGTCCAGCTTCTCCTTTATGCCCTGTATCTGTGCGAAACGCACGTTAAATTCCGTTATGGAATGTTTGGTGTCGCCAGCAATGATCAGTGATCCCACCTCTAGGAGCTGGTGTAAAGCCTTGGCGGCCTCCCTAAATATCGCGGCTTGTGACTTGGTCGGCATCGCGATGAATAAAAGAAAACAAAAAAAAAAAAAAAATTCAACAAATTTAAAGGCAGTAAAAAGAACAACACCCTGTATATATTCTATAGTTGGGCTGGAGGTATTTGTTTACTAAGGTAAGGGCAAATGGGCTAAAATTAACGCAACAATAAAGAAAGCAAAACTAAGTTGGGGCGCCTTGTATATGGCCTACGGGTGGGCAAACGCGTGTATGTGTATGTCTGTGTATATTGAACGCGCGTACGCAATATTAGCCGACCGCAAAACAAACAGCAAACAAAACAAAACAAAGGAAATCACGTCATCCGTAGCCTACTATTGGGCAAGGCGCTCACAGTCGGACAGACCTTTAGCGGAACCTAGCGCGAAGAATGAGTCGGTCGCAGACAAAATAAGTAAACAAAATAAACAAATAAACAAATAATAAAAACTTAATTAAAAAAAAATTGGGACAATTGTGTCCCACAAGTGGGCAAACGTGTGTAGAAGCGAAGGCGACGCACGCAAATAGCCGTAAGCGATATATAAAAAAAAAACTGATGAAGCTAAATGAAACACACTAAGCTCATGTGGTGAGCACGCACGAGATTTGAGCCGATTTAACACGACAAGAACATAAAAAATTCATTAAAAAATAAAACGGGAAAAACAACAATATCGTCGTCTAGACGCGGGTGTGTTATACGTAACTAAAATTATATGTGCAACCGATAAACGTAACGCAATAATTTAACTAAACTTAATTAAACTTAATGTATCATTAGACAACGATCGTATAGGTAGGTACAAGTATTACACTAGCTCGCTCAAATCACAAAAACATTGTATGACACCATAGATCTGTGATCCTGGTTCAGAATACCGGATGCATACACGAAAGCAACATAAAAACAACATGCAGAAATAATTGCGTCAAGATAATTCGGATGTTGTGTGGTCGCAATCCTACCACAAACAAATTATACCTACCTCACCAAATTTTTATTGGGGCAGGGTAAAGTTATGTGAACAAATGAATTCCGAAATGATGGCACAAATTAGATTATGGGCGGAAACGATTATTTTTTAGTGGACTGTAATTAAAGGAGCTGATGGAAAGTGAGACCAAGTTATGGTGAAATGGTAAAAGAATACTTGTTACGGGAAGGTCGCCGGCATTAATATTACCGGTTCGAAGATGACCAGAATGTTACGGCGAAGGGCGCTCGCCGTAACAGCGACGGAATAAGGTGTGTGGACCCAGGACAGGTCTGGTTAGGTTTCGGAAATGAGGGCATGCGACTTACTTGGTAGATGATTGGTGGGGGCAAGGCAGGAGACGGGGCAGCGAGCTGGCGGGCGGCGATGTAGGCGATTTGTCACGGCACAGCACAAAGTCCTTTCACCTAATCACAGGCACTATATTCACAGGCACTATCTATAAGGGCAGGTACCAACGCGCGTATTTTGTGGGCGTCTCGCGTTAGCTAGCAGACAGACTGACTCACTCGCCGGCCGCGTCGTTCCTTCACCTGTTGCGCGCCAACTTCGCGATACAACGCTAGATGGCGCTAGGCGTATCTTAATACGCTTACAAGACGTCTCGCCCGTGGCGAGTACACTCGGTGAATTTTTCTTTAGCGGTTAACGACACATCGTTTCATTACGAAGTTCCTATGGCCACCTTCCAGCTCCATCATCAGTTCAGCACCATGGCATCATAATATTGCATTATCACGCGATTTTCACATGTTTGCAAAATTTCAGGTCAATCGGTTAAAGATATCTGCTTCAAAATTGAGTTGCAAAATTCCACCCGAAGAAGACAAATGGGCGCTCGGCAGCCGCTCAGCGCCAGCGCTGCGTCGACGCCACGCGAGCGCTGCACCGACGCCATGCGAGCGCTGCACCGACGCCACGCGAGCGCTGCACCGACGCCACGCGAGCGCTGCACCGACGCCACGCGAGCGCTGCACCTACGCCACGCGAGCGCTGCACCGACGCCACGCGAGCGCTGCACCGACGCCACGCGAACGCTGCACCGACGCCGCGTGGACGCCGGCTCGTCACGACGCTGACGCTCGAAAGACGCCAGTGTAAGTTGGACGGGATTCAGATGATTTATTTTAAATTATTTTCTGCACTTAACATTTCTCACACTTTATTTTAAAGTATCTAAACTTGATGGTGTTAGCGTGAATGGATCCATATCAACTGGATCTTCTGTGCTAATTGGGGTTCCACAAGGGTCAATACTAAGTCCATTTTTATTCTTAATTTATATTAATGATTTACTATTTTATGCGGAAAACTTTTGTAATATTGTTTTGTTTGCTGACGATACATCTTTGAGATTTAAGACTGATCGAAATAAAAATGGTTTTAATGACATCAACAATGCCTTAACAGATGTGTTAAGTTGGTTTACTCCTAATAATCTTCAATTAAACGCAAAGAAAACCAAATGTATAATTTTTGGACCTTGTTGATTCAACAGTTTTCTTAGGTATTACATCTTATTTGTCTATGGTATTACCAAGGACGATTATTACCTTAGATTCAAAAATACAGTGGAACCCTCATTCTAGCACCTTTGCGGGGAGACTTAGATCAGCTGCTTACGCTGTTAGAAAAATTAGGCATTTTACAGACGTGGAAACTGCTCGATTAGTCTATTTTAGTTACTTTCACAGTGTTATGTCCTATGGTATTCTACTTTGGGGTAAATCAGCGGATATAGAAACCATTTTCATTTTACAGAAAAGAGCCTAGCCTATATAACCTAGGATAAAGTGACTTTCTTATGGAGCTGTTTAAAGAAATAAATATTCTTACAGTTGCATCACAATTTATTTATAACTGTATTGTGTAGGTACGTGCGTCAAAACATTTCTCATTAAAAAAAAATTGCGATATACACAAACTAAAAACTAGAAATAAGTATAAACATAAAATTCCTAAATTTCGACTTCAGAAAGTTTATGGATTAGGTATACCTACATGAGAAAAAGAGTCATACATTACCATAAAATCCCGAACGATATTATAATTTTGCCCTTTGACAAATTTAAGACATCATGTTAAGGATAGACTTTTAGAAAAGGGCTATTACACTGTAAGCAATTCCATCAATGACAAAAATGCATGGAATTAACATTCCTCTAATTTCGCACACATATTGTTCTAATGCGTTCATAGTGCCTGAGTAAAACTTTTAGATTCACTTCTTTTCTTTTTTGTTTTATGATTATTGATTGTATAATTCAGTAAGGACATATTGTTTTGTAAATGTCGTTACTTCTATATTATTAAAAAGCTATGGAGTTTCTTGCACCCGTTCTTCTCCACAATGCCCACCCATCAATACGGAGAAGAAAATTTAAACTTAAGTTTTTGACGATTCACGTGCTCTATTATTTTAAGCTTACTCAATAAAGAAGTTTTGATTTTTTGATTTTGATTTTGTAAGTATAATGTAAAGTGTAAAAAAGTACCTAACGAAAATAAAAAGCATAATTATCACTGCAACTAAGTGTTTTTGAAAAGAATTTACAACTTCAGTTACTTTTAACAACGATAAAATGTAGTCCTAGGCGTATATAACAAGGTTAAAAGTATACACTCCCGGCTAATCGAAAGAAGTCCCGATCGAGTGCGCCGCGCCGCCGCCGAGGGCCCTGAGCCCCTGAGCCGCACTCCAGCGCGCAAGTGGGTGCTAAAGATAACGCCGCTACCCGCGCTCGCACACACACCCACACACACACGCACACATACAGCCAGTTGTTGATAGTTGTAAACTATCATAGTAGTAAATGTTTCTGGCGCAACATTACTACCACTCAAACCCGTAATAATGTCGTTCGATATTTAGTACGAGTAGCAGTATTAATATTTGACTTTACATCATAAAGCGGGGGAATGAGTTATTAACTCGGGCGGGCGACGGTGGTCTCACGCGGCCTCATTACCATGTTCGCACGAGTCAACAGTAATCCGACAAATAGATCGCGCCTCTTTTATAGGCACTTAAAGGATGCTCATAAATCCCTCGATACGCGAGTCGCACGTAAGAGGCGCGGGCGGCGCGGAGGGCGCGGGGAGGGAGCAGGATATCGGCCGACGCCGTCGCTCGCTCGCCGATAAAATACCTTTTTATGCATACGGAGCGGGCCGTATTGGTCTATACATCACGGCGGAAGCTCCGCGCGACGTGCCCGCGACGTGCCCGCGACGTGCCCGCGACGATGCCGAGACGGGACCGCGGGCAATGCCGCAGCGCTGGTAATTAATTTACGACCGCCGAGCGGCCGCAGCAAATAAGGAATATTTTAAGAGTTTAATATTTCATAACGGACGGAGGAAATCGTCGGGTTTATCGTTATTGCCCGAATAAAGAGGCATAAAGAGCCACTGAGCCGTGTCGCGGCCTTTTTACGATTTGAGGCTGATAGTGAGCCTCAATAACATAGAAAATGTATTGCTATTGTATCAAAATCAAAATCAAAATCAAAATAACTTTATTCAGTAAGCTTAAATTAAGCGTTTTGAATCGTCAATTTTTTTTTTTTTTATATGGATGGATGGATAGGCACAGGAACCCACCCACCCACCCCACCCATTCAGGAAGTCTTTTAGCTGTGAAGAAGAACGGGCACAACAAACTCCACAGCTTTATAATAATATAGAGGTAACGACATTTACAAAACAATATGTCGTTACCAAATTATACAGTCAATAGTCATAAAACAATTATATAAAATGAAAGATAAAAACAAAAGTGAATCTACAAGTTTTACTCGGGCACTATGAACGCATTAGAACAATGTATGCGAAACTAGAGGAATGTTAATTCCATGCATTTTTGTCATTGATGTAATCGCTTACAGTGTAATAGCCCTTTTCTAAAAGTCTGTCCTTAACATGTGTCTTAAATTTGTCAAAGGGCAAAATTATAACATCGTTCGGGATTTTATTGTAAATTATGACACTTTGTCCCATAAATGATCCATAAACTTTCTGAAGTCGAAATTTAGGAATTACAAGTTTATTCTTATTTCTAGTATTTAGTTTGTGTATATCGCAATTTTTTTTGAAATGAGTAATGTTTTGACGCACGTAAACAATACAGTTATAAATAAATTGTGATGCAACTGTAAGAATATTTATTTCTTTAAACAGCTCCTTAAGGGAGTCACGTGATCCTAGGTTATATATGGACCTTATTGCTCTTTTCTGTAAAATGAAAATGGTTTCTATATCTGCTGCTTTACCCCAAAGTAGTATACCATAGGACATAACACTGTGAAAGTAACTAAAATAGACTAATCGAGCAGTTTCCACGTCTGTAAAATGCCTAATTTTCCTAACAGCATAAGCAGCTGAACTAAGTCTCCCCGCAAGGGTGCTAATATGAGGGTACCACTGTATTTTTGAATCTAAGGTAATACCTAAGAAAACTGTTGAATCAACAAGGTCCAACAGTTCACCATTCAGTTTAATTTTATTTCCTATAATATTCTTTACGTTAGGTAGAGTAAAATTTATACATTTGGTTTTCTTCGCGTTTAATTGAAGATTATTAGTAGTAAACCAATTCAACACATCTGTTAGGGCACTGTTGATGTCATCAAAACTATTTTTATTTCGATCAGTCTTAAATATCAAAGATGTATCGTCAGCAAACAAAACAATATTGCAAAAGTTTTCCGCATAAAATGGTAAATCATTAATATAGATTAAGAATAAAAATGGACCTAGTATTGACCCTTGTGGGACCCCCATTAGCACAGAAGATCCGGATGATATGGATCCGTTCACGCTAACTTTTTGGATTCTGCCGCTAAGATATGATTGAATCAATTTCAAGGCATCAGAGTGCACTCCATAGTGTTTTAGCTTTATTAAAAGGGTGTTGTATTCAACGCAATCAAAAGCCTTGGAGAGATCACAAAACACTCCAAAAGCATTCTGCGATCCCTCCCAAGCCTCTTAAGTGTTTTAGCAGAGCTACACCAGCATCAGTAGTAGACCTTCCCTTGGTAAAACCATACTGTTCACTGTGAAAAAGGTGGTTTATAGCGAAGTGGGAGCCGAGTTGATCTAAAATAAGTTTTTCAAAAACTTTACTAAGAGTAGGTAAAATCGAAATAGGCCTGAAATTGCTCGGGTCATCTTTACAACCCGATTTGAAAAGTGGCAGAACTTTGCTATGCTTCATGAGATCTGGGAAAACTCCTTCGTCAACACAGCTATTGAATATGACTACAAGAAAAGGCGCAATGGACTCGATAATATTATTAATAATTTTTGTTGAAATATCCCACAAATCACAAGTGTTTTTTATTTTTAAAGATTTAAAGGATTTAAGTACGTCTTTACAGTTTACGTGTTTAAATTTGAACACTTCATTACACATGGGTACATACTTTTTTAGCAGAATTTCTGCATTACTTGGTGAAGAGTTGAGTAACATAGTTGTGGCAATTGGTATATTTGTAAAAAACTGTTCAAAAGCATCAGCAACTTTATTGTCTTCACTTAAAAAGCTATTGCCTATTCTTAAAGAAAACTTAGTATCACGTGGCTTTATTTTACCAGTTTCGCGGTTTATGCAGTTCCATATTGCCTTTATTTTGTTATCAGACTTTTTAATTTTTTCACTAATAAATAATGACTTGGCACATGCACAAGCCTTCCTAAAAGTTTTCGAATACTTTTTGATATACTCTAGAAAACTTGGACTATTATTATATTTTTTCTGCTCATATAAGTCATACAACTTAGTCCTACTTTTATGCAAACCAGCTGTAGCCCAATCCCTAAATTTCATTGAATATTAGTTTTAAACTTTTTAATAGAGAAAGTTTTATTAAATTCACCGTTTATAAGATCAAAAAAATGCTTGTAAAGAGCATCTGGATTTTCCTGTATAAATGGTAAACATGCAAGTTTAGCAGTTATGTTATGCTTGAAAATTTTAACCCGTTTCTCTGTCACTGGCCTACAAGATATTTCTTCTGAGTTAGGGTGTCCATATTCAGTAAAAGCTATTTTTTGCCCACAGTGATCTGAAGATAAATTAGTTAGTATGAACTTAGACTCAGGAGCAAAGTTACAAAAAAAATTGTCTAAGCAGGTTGCAGTGGTTGCTGTAATTCTAGTCGGTTCTCTAAATTGGTAATCCAAATCAAATGATTTAAACAACGAGAGTAATCTTACACTAGTTGAATGACTGTCTAATAAATTTACATTGAAATCCCCACAAATTACTATTTTCTTTTTAGATTTACAAATCTTCTTAATTACTTCTTCCATAGTGGCTTCAAAGACACTAAAATTACCAGAAGGAGGTCGATATACACAAACAATTATAAATTTCTCTAACTCGACACATGACAGCTCAATAACGCGTTCAATAGAAAGGGAAACTACATCCTTTCGTTCCGTAATCTTATGTTTACTGTAATTAACAAATATTAAGGATCCGCCGCGAATTGCATTTGTTCTAGTAAAAGCACTGGAAAGCTGAAAGTTTTTAATATTAAAAATTAACTGATAATCTTTAAGCCAGTGCTCAGTTATACATAAAATGTTTATATCTTCATGTAATAAAAAAAGTTCAATTTCTAACTCTTTGCCGGCCAGGCCCTGCATGTTTTGATGAACTATTTTAATTTGGATAGGGCTGGCTTTTGTCTTACCACTTAGTTTAAACTAGAGGTTGTGCAAGACTCATCAACTAAATTTACATTAGTAGAAATACTAACAGTGCGATAATTTTGGGTCGACATTGTTATACTACTTATAACTGTGTCTTTTAAATTATATGCTAGCAATGATGCTATCTGTAGCCTGTCTTTGTATATTAAATACATAGAATCAGTAGTCAACTTAAAACTAGATATAAATTTATTTGTATCAAAAAATACAATACTGTCACTGTGACGATAAGTGGAGTTATACAAAAGTAAGTTCAAATCAAAGATCTGTTTGTTTTGTTTCCACGATAAGTTACAGGCATAGGGAAAGGCACAAACTATTATTTTACAATGAGTTTTAGATTGTATATCAATTAAACTCTCTATGCTTTTTAAAAGGTCACGCTTTTTTATTGTGAGACTATCACCACACAGTATTAGAGCATTTGTTGAATGATTCAACTCCTGCTTGCTTAATGTACTTACTAAATTAGTGAATGTTTGGCCTGGATTGCAAAAGTTTATAAGCTCGTGGCTGAGTTTAGATTTAAGCTGCGGACCCAGGCCCTGACCTATCTTGTCAGAAAAGATAAGAGTTTTTCTAGACATTCCTTCAACAGAAGAATCTTTGTCTAAAGGTAGGTTGCGTTTTATTAACTTTCTATCACTCGATATATTATTATTATTAGCAAATGTAGCACAGGGTACCACTGGGATACCATTTATGACACTCTTTATGGGTGTTACGGATGGCAACAAATCTACTTGATTGTTCAAAAGAGAGTCATATCGTTCTGCATTGTACTTGCACAGATCTACTAACTCTGTGGCAGACTTAATGTGTTCTTCAATTTCTTTTTGCGACAACAAGTATTTTTTATTTAAAGTATCAAGAGATTCATGTAATCTCTGTATGTCAGATTGTAGTTGTTTGGTATCTCGATCATACACCTGTCTACTTTCTTTTAGTTTAGAATCGTAAATGTCTAGAGAGTCCATCAAACTCATGCGTTCTTTCCTAAGCGCAATATTTTTATAAAAACAATTATTCTTTTTAATAAGCTTTTCTGTTTTCCTAATATACCTATTAATTTTTACATATTTCTTAATTTTGTTAGTACCCAAGTAATTACATTTTACTTTACTATCATTGGTAGGTACTACTCGTTGCTTTGGTGAAACATATGATAAACTGGTGTTTGGGAGCTGTTGATGCTCTGCAGAAACAGCCGAAAATCCGCCAGGTGATGCCATCAGTTCGTCAAAAAGGTTCAGGGTGACTTCCGCTTGATTATATTGGGTTTGTTCATCCTGCTGAGATATGCGTTTGTATGCCCTTGCCAACTCTTGCTCCAGCTCAGTGATGCGATTCAGGGCCCTCTCATAGGTGGTGTTGCAATCATCAAATGCTTCAATAGTGCGTTGCAGCTGGTCTTGTTGATGAAGCACCTCGGAGTGTTCATTGTGCAGTGTAGCAAGCTCGGTTTTCAATTGTGTGTTGTGTATAAAAAGTAAAATGGATCATGTGTCTCGCAGTGCGAGTGCGGCTAATAACCGCTAAGGGCAATGGCTCTATCAGCCGCGCCGCCGAGATTGGTTCAACGAGCGGCGCCTGGCTGCACAGCTAGCCTAATTAGACGGGGATTAACGCTAACTACTTATTAAAGGCATACTACGTATACCTCTTTATCCGACGTTTCGACCGAGTTGCACCGGTCGTGGTCACGGGCGGACTGCTGTCGCGATGTGCTGCCTCCGTTTGCGCGGCTGAGTCTTCGTCCACCGCCACATTTTTTATCCAGCTACCGTCACACACAACACTAACAGCATAGTATAAATATAACATTTATACTGTGCTAACGGTGTCCCCATTACGTACCGGGCCTTATTTTTTGCATAACACCTACTTGAAAGATGCGCAAATCACTGGATTGAATTTCATCGAACGCAAGTCCTCTCCACAGATCGCTACTTTTATTCAAGAGTAGTGCGTGAAGCGATTGAAATCAAAAAGCATCCTAATCATTTTAATCCTGAAGACGGTTACAAACTTTCTACAGCGTGGAATCCAGTATTTGCAAATACGTAACTAACTTCGTTTTAGTTATTAATCGACTAACCACCAGAAAAAGGCCTGTGTACGTAATAGGAACACCGTAAGTGTTGTGTGTGACGGTAGCTGGATAAAAAATGTGACGGTGGACGAAGACTCGCGCAAACGGAGCCGAACATCGCGACAGCAGCAGTCCGCTCGTGACCACGACCGGTGCAACTCGGTCGAAACGTGCGTCGGGTATAAAAAGGTATGCGTAGTATGCCTATAATATGTAGTTAGCGTTAATCCCCGTCAAAATGTTTTGTTTATAATGTAACGCGAAAGTTTAAAATTGTATAAAGCCTAATTTTACTCAGACTACATTGAAATATTGAAATCCAATAATTCGAAGATGAAATGTTTAATCTTATTGATGCACTAAATAAGAGTAAGTTATACTCATTGCAATTTAAAATCTGTTTGTCATCTGTACCCATACAGGTAGCGGTGGGTTAGCCAAATTTATATTAGGGGCCGTTCATTAATCACGTGAGGCTCGGCAAAAATCACGAAATATCACAAGGGGGGAGGGGGATGTAGTCAGATATCATGTGTATTTATTTTTTCGTCAAACGCGCAATTTCTAGAGTAAATTTAGATTATACTTTATACCTGTACTTATTTAAAGATAATATTCTAAAAATTTAAAGATTCTTCGTACGTACTAAAAACACTCGTGATTTTGGCTAGAGGGGGAACCTCACCACGTATCACCAATGGGGAGGGCAGGGGGTTTATAATGCTAAAAAAAACATCACGTGATTAATGGATGGCCCCTTATTTATGATAAACTAGTGGGTCCATAAATTTCCATAAAAAAAACCTTGTCCTGACAATTACGAACAAACACAACAAAAAAAGCCAAGTCGGTCGAGCCGTTTTGAAGTGATGCGCGTACAAACATTTCGGCAATTGATTTTTTATTAATATAGAATATAATAAGACACTTTTGGACACTCAAAACTAAAAGAATCGAGACAAAGTTCTATTATAGAGACAGCATGCAAGTCGCCAGCAATGAAGATGTTTTTCCTATTAAGAGCAAGTGTTTTTACAAATTTTAAATGTTTGGAAGAAATTAATTAGTACATAGCTGTAGTCACGCCTATTTCAGGGTTAGACTTAGTTCCCAAAGGGTCGGCAATGCGGATCGCAAAGCAGTGCACTGCCAAAGTATAAGCAATAGCTGCACAGACAGCTGCTCAGCGGCAGGCGGTGAGCCCAGCGCCGCATGCTGTTGGATACTGAGATCGTGAGGGTCCCTCCATTTCACCAAAAATTACATGACATCATTTTACAACCAATCATTTTTAAAAACATACATACATACATAATAATCACGACTATTTATCTCCGTAGGGATAGTCAGAGACTAGGCAATAAAGACTGCAAAAGCTGTCCTCCGCTATAGTCCACTTTTCACCAATTATTAGCAACTGCACATGTGCTCAGCGTGACAGGTGGTGAGCCCATGGCCGCCCGATGCTGTTGGATGTATGTGCAGTCTTTGGTCCGTCAGTCGCCTTTTGCGACACCCAAGGGAAGAGAGGGGGTGGGGGGGGGGGGGGGGGGGGTCGGATTCTTTCACCGCTACGCGACGCGGTTAGTTTTAACTTGAGCCATGATTTTTCATTTCGTATCGGATTTTTCTTAGGATAAACATTTTTCAACAGTGTTTTCCGAGATAAGATAAGATAAGAATTATTATTTGACCACAAGCACATAAAATAAAAGATTGTACAACACAGAAACGATACACAAGAAAACAAAATAACAAAACGAAAATAAACAAAATGCTTTTAAAAATTAAAAAAATATGCTAATGTGGCATGTAGCCAATAAGGTCCTCAGCTTGTGCTGAAACGACATGAAGCCGCTGCAGGGCTGGTGTTCTAGTGACCTAATGCCTTGCTCGCACCAGCGCGCAATTCAGCCGAGCAGCGAGCCACATAAATATTTTATAATTGGTTTTAATTAGGCAAAGTAGCAAGCGAAGTAATGCACTCGCCACTTGACCAAAATACCAACGTGGTGCGAACCTGGCATAAGTAACACAGGAAAATAACACAGGAAAAAATATAGGCGGTAAGTAATAATATAAGAAAAATAACAAAGCATTGTAGTATAGCGCACAACATCAAACACCGACCGTCAAAGATAATATTGTTTCTATTATAATTAATATTATTATATTATTCTATTTGTGGTAAACGCTACGCTATGCTACATACAGCATATCATCTGATACTTTTATAAACTGTAATTACTCTTCTTAACAATCTGTATGTATGCGTCACCGAAAGACTAACAACCTACTGCACATTACTTTAAAAACCCTGTTTCTCTCTCAATAAAGAACACTCAAGAAACAACTTCCGTTGTGTTATTTTATCTCCAGACGCCCCACATCTCAGCATTTATAATTAACATACTTACATGGAAAGAAAAACACTAAACAAGATATCGGTAAAAATTATAATATATATTTTACCGGTATCTATATATATATTTAAAATGTAAAACTTCTTAGGTTCAGCCCACTAATATATTTGCCCCCATCTTCTTCCAACTATAGGCATAACACGTATATTTGGCGAGCGAGTAATAGTTTTAATACAATAAGTAAAGAAATTGATATTGACCTTTTTAATACCAGTGTCGCAACGATAAGGCGTCTCATGAGCCAGTTATTTTTTGGAGGTTACATTGATGAGCAGTAGATAGTGATTAGTAAATAACCTCTGTACCTAATTGATTGAGTTTCTTGTAAGACTGTATCACAGTTTAAGCTACTCTATTTTTAACAGTGAGAACCTGTAATTGGCTTTCTGACTTTAACTATAAGATTCTACATTGTAACATAGCTGTTGGTTTTCCTATCAATAAATAAATAAATAAATAAATATTGTGATGCTAGCACAAGGATAAAAAAATGGAAGGGTTTCCGAACGTCTCGTCGTCGGTCGCTGTTACAACTTTACGCGATTTTATTTTACAAAGGGTACTGGCACATTTTACTATTTGACTGCGAGAATGGAAAGAACTATGAAGGCAAACAGGTGAACAATGTGTGCAGATAAAAAAAAACATAAAAAAGAAATTATAATTGTAATTTGCGATACATTGCGAAAATGAGTGAAAACGAAAGTTGATACATAAGTCAGACCGTGTTACGCGTACTGGCCTGCCTCAGAGGTGCCGGGACACCTTGTCCCCGTCAAGTGCATGACGTGGTTGAGCTGGAGCTAAGGTTTACACGTTTGTTCGTTGAGCAAGATTTTTTTTAAAATCTGTCTTGTTACATTAGAGATTTTGTCCCTCTTGGGGAAAAGGAAGAAAATCCCAAACGCAAGCTTCAGTGGGTTTGTTGTAAAATTAAACCATAAAGTTATCAACGGCTAGGTAGTATTTTACTCTATTTCACTCAGCCAGAAACCTTAAAAATGGAAGGCCATGCTAGGATTTTTACCCGAAAATGTGGAAATTATTAACATTCTATCATGCAAGACCTCTGCCTTCAAACTACCAAAACGTCAAATATGACGATTTCACAACTCGTCCTGAAACTGAAAGACTCTATCATTAATCAAACTACATGAACTAGAAAAAATTTTTACGTTTATCAATGTGAAATGCGTTTTTAATAATATTGAAATTAAATTTACTGGAATAATTACCCTGTCTAAATATTAGGGAGTATTAGTTTCCTCTCTAGCAACCCCTACGGGCAGAGACAATATCCAGATAAAAAATATTTATCACAATCGAATGTTTTGGATAAAAATAGTTCCATTTCCGGATTTGTTTGACTTCAATTTAATTACCGAAAGTAAATATTATAAATATTAATTTATTAAGTAGTTTATAATCCGAACTGTGTCGGCTACTATTTAAAATTGAAGTGATAACATTTAATCTTTTTTTATCATTATAGCAATTTCGCCCCGCCTTTATGTGTCTATGGGCTGTCAGAAACCGTCTCCGGCAAATGTCAATATCAAAATGTAAACAACACAGTTATGATCTTAATTTTTCTAAATCTAATGAAAAGTCTTGCCAAAACTGATTTATTAAGGTGTATTAATTGATTAATTGAAAATACAAGAAAAGGTTGTCTAGCTTTTCGTCAGCCAAAGCTACATGTCTATATTATGAAGAAATAATGGATTCAATTCAAACAAACTAGAATGATTTTTCACTTACGATGTCTACAGGTAATTGTTATTTTTAATAACTGCGAATCTTTTTGTAGATTAGTAAAAGCAGGACAGGGATTTAAATTTACAACGTAACAGTCTAAAGGTGTAAATTGATTTTTTGTCACGCACCGGCAGAGAAAGGTCATTCCAGCACCGCGAGGCCGCAAACCTGAAGGATCCGTGTAACATTACCGTACGGTGGTTAGGGGTGACAAAAACATGAGTACAGGTTCTAGAAGAATATTTCCTGGTATCTTTTGCCCACACCAACTTGTTATAGAGATAAGGTGGCCTTCCCGATTCTATCACATCAAACAGCAATGTGACAAGACGGAGTCTTCTATGAGCTCCCATCTTCGTGAAGAACGGGAGAAACGTGTGTGGGATGTGAAAACAAAAACGCGCACAAGCGTTTTGCACACGCTGAATAAGCTTGGCGGTTTTGGAGAGCAGGCACGGACCATACACTCTGTCACAGTAATAAATATTTGAAATAAAAAATAAAAATATTTGAAAAGATAAGTGGCTCACAGAGTTTTATTCTCAGCTCTTCGCTCAAATGAAAGTCGAATTTTGTATAACAATTTGAGCCGGTAAAAACAATGGCGCGTACACTCTACTATGTGACCTTCAAAGTTTAGCTTACTCTCTAGAGTCAAGCCCAGATTTCTTGTAGAATCCACGCGCTCAATTACTTCGCCATTGATAAGTATATTCCGAGGAATATTACTCATATGAGTTGTATCAAGTTGAAATACTTTCTAGATCCTCAGAAATCATTGCAGCAGCGTTAGCGTAATCACAAGGCTGGATATAGTAGAACAGTTGCAGGTCATCTGCATACAGGTGATTCCTAGTCCCAGTTCCCAGTTGGTAATACTTCTTGTGATATCGGCACTGTACAATGCGTAAAGAATTGGTCCCAGAATCGACCCCTGGGGCACACCGCGAGTGACAAGCAGCTGAGCAGATCGTATCTTGAACCCAAGTAAATTAAAAAAAATTATAAACACTGAATAAAGACGACAACCTCAGACGGGAATCGAACCGTTCAGTGTTTAAAATGTTACTAAGTATATTTAAGCGATAATAAAAGGCTAATATAATAAAAAACATGTATCTTGAACCCATCAGAATTAGTTAGCTTGACCAATTGACGTCTACGAGTATAATGGAGGTAGCTGCGGAACCAACTTAAAGCATTGTTATTGACACAATAATAAGAAATAGCTAAATATAAAATATTTAGCCATTTCTATTCAACCCAACATGAACGACAGCACTAAACTCCGGCCCCTAGTCCCCGGCGGCCCCGCTCGCCCTAGCTACGGTAGCGGCCAAGGCAGTGGCGGGGCAGGGGGTGCTAAGAATCTCCGGCAGAGATCTGGCTACCGCCAACAACGAACTTTGGCCCTAGCAACCTACAACACGCGTACACTGCGGACCGACGAGAAGGTTTGTGAACGGGAGGAAGAATTGAGCAAGATACGTTGGGCCATTATGGGATTATCTGAGGTCCGAAGAGAGGGGGAGGACTCGATAATCTTGAAGTCTGGTAACTTGCTCTATTTCCGGGAGGGCGAACAACTGTCCCAGGGTGGTGTCGGGTTTATTGTCCACAGCACTCTCATAAACAACGTTGTCAAGACCGGAAGTGTGTTGTCGAGGGTAGCGTACCTTATACTCAGAATAACCAAACAGTATTCTTTGAAGGTTATACAGGTATACGCTCCGCCTACGGCACACCCCGACGATGAGATGTAGGCTACGTATGAGGACACCTCTAGAGCCATACAAGTCTTCAAAACTCATTACACCGTTGTCATGGGAGACATTGAAATGAAATGAAATGATTCTTTATTTGCCAAGAACATAGTGTCTACGCCAACGTAGCTAAGCAGAGATGTGGAAGACCGCCTTAATCAAGCGGGGACGCGGGGAGACTGCCGCCGCCCCCGCCCGCCCCGCAGCAGCGCATCAAAAGGCTGAGCTGCACCGGCATCGGCCTCTTTCACCACATCGGCTCCTTCTGAACGCACGCGCGCGCGTGCGATCATTTTAGATTAAGTAATTAACATAAGTAACGAAATTTTAATTAGTAACTCTGTAAAACGAAAGTAAAAAGTTTTATTGGTTTCCATTCATTCTTTTAATTGAACCCAGTATAGTCTTCGTATTAGACACATAGTATGTTACAGATGTTAGAATTTTATTATGTACTATATGTTCCATTCACATAGGAGTATGTAAATTAATTTAAGTTGATTGCAAAATAATCGTAATCGACACAATATTGAAGACACATTCAATTAAGCACATTAAAATAAAATATGGTAATTTTTTAGGGTCAATTAAATCAAATAAAAAATTATGGTAGTAAATAATAATATAATAATAATTAATCAAATAACAGTAAAAAAAACCATAATTATAAAAGTCAGTAACGTCAGTTGTTAGTAAACAAAAACACTGTCAACCCAAAGGAATACCTTTACAGAGAAAGAAACTCATCAAACGTATAGAATGACTTTTCAAGGCGCCATTCTTTTAATTTTTTCTTGAAGTAGCGCACCGGCAGTTCCCGAATGATCCTTGGAATGTGATTATAAATCCTCACGGTAAAAACAGCGCAATTCCTATCGTAAAGAGAGCCTTTACATATTCTTGATTTCTTAACTTTGTAACATCTCGGCGTTGAAATTTGCTTTCCTGAGATATTTTTTTGAAAAGATATCTCAGGAAAGCAAATGATGAAGCAAAGGATGGCTTCTCACAAAATTTCCTGCTTCTAAAATATATAAGCAGGTTAAGGTAAGAATTCCCAACTGTTTAAATAAAGGCCTGCACGAGGTCAGTGGTCCGACACCACAAACAGCTCGGATACATTTTTTTTGTACTAGGAAAGCTCTTTCAATATCAGTAGTATTTCCCCACAGCAAGAGATCATACCTGAGCACTGATGCGACATAACCGTGTACGGTATAAATAGACTATATGGCATGTATTCTTCTATGTGTGTACCACAACTATATAAACGTTGATCTTATAATAATAAAGACAGTATTTACTCATAATTCACTCGTATCATTTCTTACTCCCAATGCCATCCGCATATGGCGACCGTGACAGGGCACAGCGTTACTTGAACCGTATTTCCAAATAAGGTGCACGAACATTAAACAATAAGCGGTCTCTGGTAAAATAAAATCACGATGGCATTCCTAATAACCGTGATCTACATAATTGATGTCAGTGAACACCCAACGTTATTTGCAAAAATTGAAAATGGGCGGAAAATCGTCTAAGGATCAAGGCGTCATCATCGCGCAGAACGCTGGCGCTGGTGGAGAAAACCATGCATCAGTTCTACAAGAAATAAAGGCACACGCCAGCAACAGCAACTACATTTTGGTGGCAATTTGCATCTTCTTATTTATTGGTGGTCTCATAATCTTGTATGGGTTCTATCGGCGGTGCCACGGAAGGTGGATACGACAGGAAATACAGTCCCACGCCCTGCAGCGATCTTTGTCCTATTTTCGCCGTGAGCCGAATAAGATCGAAGATACAAATAATATAACAAAAGTGTAAATTGAAAGTGAGTGGAAAAGTCAATCGAAGTGTTGTGTTCGTGATCGTCAAAGTGAAAGTAAAAACGTATTGTTACATGGTATGTAGAGACTCTAACTAAAATATAAAAAACTATGTAGATAAAAATAAAAAAATATATATACATAAAATAAAACAGAATATTGTATAATGCACGTAATTTTTTATGTCGAACATGAAAGATATATTTAATCGCATTTATCACTACTTACTTTTTTATTATTATTTTAGATTAATTTAATAAATTAAATAAAAAAAATTGGTTGCCTGTAAAGTCGGTTTTACGGGCGAAGATTTTACGTGACAACGTCTTTTTCTCGGTAGAATATTTATTGATATGAATATAATTAAATTGCACAATAGGAACAAGGAATTGAATGAAAATAAGAATTGCACAAATTTTAACTATAGAAATATATTTTTTTTTTTGGTTTTTTTTATTATTATTTTTTTTATTATTATTATTTTTTTTTTTATTTTTTTTTTTTATTTTTTTTTGTTTTATTTTTTTTTATTTTATTTTATTTTATTTTATTTTATTTTATTTTATTTTATTTTATTTTATTTTATTTTATTTTGTTTTATTTTGTTTACTAAAACATTGTACATGTAAACTTAAACTTAACTATTTAGTGGGAGAGAGACGCAAGGCATTCGGCGGGCCTCTCTCTCGTTCGGTGACTCATCGTTACGTTCCCGACGAGCGTTACACTTTTTCATAAGTGTCTCCCAGCTAACCTAATTTAAGATGTTGTCACGTCAAAAAAATATGTATACGTAAAACAATTTTAATACTAAGATTATCTTGACATATTCCCTTGTTTTACATAAAATGGCATGGAACAAGAACTTATAGGTCTGTATAATAAGTCGCTAGAGATAAGAAAATACTTTATAAAAATTGGACCTAGTAGAAGGAAAGGAAATATTGTAGTAAATAAAATACAAGAAGCCGATATATTAGTAAGCTAATTTAATATATTTTTAGAACAATTTTGTTTACTAAAATGTACTTTAAGCAGAGACCAATGTTTATTGCTTGAGGAAAGTAGCCGTAATTTTAATGCACTGTATGAAGAAATTTTAGACTTATGTTCTTTTTATTCAAGTGAGCAAAACTTAGCTACAATGGCGACATTTGATCTGACAATAGCTATGAGTTTATTGTCGGTGGCATCTGATAACGAGTCCAGTATTTTGACGTTAATTGACGGCATTGAATATTATTCATCGGAAATAGATCAGGCGTCACAAACAAAGTTAATTAATGTTGTTTTAAAAAATATACTCTCAAGAGCGGCAAAACATAAATTATGCTCTAGTTACAGCTACATTACGTCACTCGTTCGGGATATGGAAGCACAGCTTTTGCCGAAAAAATCTGCAACGGCTACACAACGTCGTTTAATTAATTTTAGACAAAATAATTTGAGTATCGAGGAGTTTGGTAAATAATTAACAGAAATGTTTGTGGACCTGCCTGTTTCTCAATCTGACGAAAACAATGAAAAATATCAAATAATCAAATCATTAAACGAAAAACAAGCAATCAAAACTTTTGCCGACGGGTTGAGAAACCAAAAATTGAGCACAATTATTTTGGCTAGGAATTTTCATTCGTTAAAGGATGCTATACAAGCAGCTGTCGACGAAAGTACTGTGTTGTCACCTTCTAAAGATTCAGTTATGACTTTTAATAACCACTTTAATAATTTTAGAGGTCGTTGGAATAATTATTCTGTAAAGAGAAGTTTATTCCACAACGGAGGTCGAACGAGGCCTCCCCAGCACGATGAGTCTTACATTCCGCAACCGGGGACGAGTCTCGGATGGAGGAATAGACCGTCCAGCTCTCGCGGAACCCCCAGGACATTCTACAGAGGTCGAGAGTCAAATTTTAATTCTTATAGAAATCGCGATCAACATATTCATACTTTGACAGACGCTGAGCCTAAGCCCACTAGTGAATCTAATGAAATTGTCAGTGAAAATCAGTTTTTTCGGCACTAAAGATATGACTATTTCTGATAATAAGAAACAAAATACGTGTCTGATTAATTTAAGAACACATAAAAATTATTCATACACATGCCTTATTGATACGGGCGCATCAATTTCAGCCATTAAGCATAAACATGTTCTCGAACAGAATCTTCTAATCCATAACGAGAATACCGTTGTCAGCGGTATCGGAGGCAAAGTTCAATCTATCGGATATGTTTGCTTATACTTACGACTCGGGAGACGAAAAATAAAACATAAGTTCTTTGTATTTAATTCGTTAGCATGTAAAGCCAGTAGCATATTGCGACATGACTTCTTAAATAAATATAAATCAATACTTAACTTTAGTACCGTAAAACCATCCAATTTTGCCACGGATGGATATTTTGCCCGCTGAACCAAAAATAAGCTCATCCGAAAATAAAAATCAAACTATTCTATTTCTATCGATTTCGTCTTTTGTAGTAGAAAGTAGATTATAATCATGGCAACATAGTGAATTGCTCTTGTCTCTGTCTTCACCCAGTGTCTTGTCAGAAGTTGTCAAAGTGCAAGTGTTTTTGTGGCGGGCCAATTATGCGTTCAGGGTTTTGGAAATACTGCTCGATACTGAATACAAAGGTGAATTATTCTTGTAACATGGTATAGAAAAGGGTTTTTAGAACATTTCTGTTATGCATTCTATTCGCTAAGTGCCTTAAATCAAGACTTATAGCTATAGGCGAAATAAAACGAATAATATGCGTTTTTCCGTTGTCAATTTTGCCCGCTCTAAAAATTGATTAAGGGTTGTCAAGTAGTCAACTATTGTATTATTTTTTAAATTTTAGCAAGTATTTCTATTTTACTCAGCAAATAAGAACATTTCTTTATTTTGAAAGGGTAACGTCACTCAAGATAAGTACCTTACGGTACTTTATTTCGTTGTTTTTTTTTTGTTTTTTTTTTAAGGAAATACTTGTAGGATTTAAAATATTAGCAAGTACTGAACACAGCCTAAATTACATTTCATTATCAATGAACGCAGTCAAGTATGAATGAGATGAAGTATGAATGAGATGAAGTATGAATGAGATGAAGAATGAGTGAGATGAATGATATAGAGAGAACGGGTCGGTCGAGCACTATGGCAGATTAGATTAAGTTGGGTGTGTACGCGCATGTGGATACGGGGGAAAATTAAAGTTTACAAAGCGATCCAGCGTTTCTCATTTAATCATCCCACATTTTTGGGGGCTCGTCCGGGATGAGAAAATAGACAGTGGTTTCGTCGCGTAAAGAAGGTGATTTTTAAGAAGCACAAGGTGTCAAAGTGGAAATACTAAGAAGAAAGATGACGAAAGACGAAGAAGTAACGCCGACCTCGAGTTCCACGTTCATGGATGCGCGCATACCGACGTTCGACGGTGTGGACAAGACGTACAGTTGCGAAAAGTGGATAGAGGACATCGACGATAATGGAGAAATTTTCGGATGGACGCCCGTCCAAAAATTAATCATAGCGAGAAGATCGTTGCGCGGCACGGCAGAGTTATGGTTTAAATCGGAACGCACTTTCAAAACGTATAATGATCTAAAAGCCGCTATACTGAAGGAGTTCCCAGAGGCTTTAAATGCAAAAGAAGTGCATGAGGTGATGTCAGCGCGTAAGAAGAAGAAAGATGAATCGTGCTATGAGTACATGTTGGTCATGAAAGAACTAGGAAGAAGAGGGAAGCTCGCCGATTACATAGCAATCCAGTACATTATAGAAGGAATCATCGACTATGAACCGAATAAATCTATCTTGTACGGCGTAACTACCTACAGCACGTTGAAAGAAAAACTGGCTATGTACGAAACTATGAAAAATAAGATGACGAAAAGGCAAGAACAGCCAAAGAAAGACGAAAATAAAGCATTTCGGAAGCCTACACGTCGTTGTTTCAAGTGCGGAGACCATGATCACATCGCAGACGCTTGCATCAAAGGCGTAAAGTGCTACAAATGTAACGCATTCGGCCATATTGCAACGCGGTGCACAAGGCGGGAAGCTGCAGTTTCGCATTCGCAAGGGGGCGCTGGTGGCGACGCTCGCTCGTCAAGTTGGCAACAGCAGCGTTCAATGTGCGTGAAGATGGCGATTGGAGGTTCGGATTCGGATGGGGCGGTTGGCAGCGACGGAGAGCGGGTTCATTCGGAGGTTCAATCGGCGTCACATGACAGATCTGTCAACAGAGCTGTCAGTGTCAGTGATCGTCAATGTCAGTGCGGTGCTGGTGCGGTATTAAGTGTAAACAAATAGTTGTACGGAAATAAATCGGTGAAATTCGCGGAAATCGGTGGTGTACCGGTAGAAAGTCTTGATGATTCGGGAAGCGACGAAAATTTAATGTCATACGACTTAGTTTTAGAACTTAATGTTGCAATTTTTGATAAGGAAAGCATCACTTTCACGGGGTTGGGCGCGTTTCAAGTTCAGTCGCTTGGTAGGGTTAAGTGTGCGACTAAAATTGATGGAAATTGTTTTCAAATGTTTTTCCATGTTGTGCCCAAAGATGTTATGCCTTATAAAATTATTCTAGGTCAGCCTTTTTTACAAAACACAACATTAATTTTCGATAAGGGGTCAGTGAATTTCTTCCCACACTTTAATGTTGCTTTGGTTTCAGATTTTCAGCAACCACAAATAGGTAGGTTGCCTGAGGAGTTAAAGTGTCAAGTTCAAGATTTAGTGAAGCAGTATAAGCCGCAACAACACAAGGAAGCACCGATAGAAATGCAGATTATCCTGAAAGATGACATTCCGGTGGCACAGCGACCAAGAAGATTAGCTATCAAGGAACAACAAGAAGTTGAAAAACAAATAGGTGAGTGGTTAACCAATGGCATTATTCGGCCAAGTGTCTCAGAGTATGCAAGCCCTCTAGTACTGGTGAAAAAGAAAGATGGTTCTACTCGTGTATGTATTAATTACAGGAAGATAAATGAAAAGATGGTAAAAGACGTGTTTCCCCTACCAGTAATTGAAGACTACATAGATAGATTACTGCATGCCCACGTGTTCAGTAAATTAGACTTCAAGGACGCATTTTTTCATATGAAAATTAAGGAGGAGTGTATAAAGTACACTGCGTTCGTCACCATGTCACCGAGTGGACAATATGAATTTTTAAGGGCTCCTTATGGATTATCGATTTGTCCGAATTGTTTTACTCGTTTTGTGACAATTATTTTCAGGGAGCTCATGGCAAAGGAGGGAATCATGATATTCATCGACGACGTGATCATTCCTGCAGATTGTTATGAAGAAGGACTAAGGAAGCTACGAGAGGTTTTAAAAACTGCGAGCGAATATGGTCTTAAAATCAACTGGAAGAAGTGCGACCTACTGGTGACCAAAGTCGAGTATTTGGGGTATGTGATTGAGAATAATACAATTAGACCGTCTCCTGACAAGACTGCAGCAATGATGAAATTTCCACAACCCCGTAATCAAAAGGAGTTGCAAAGCTTTATAGGTCTCGCTTCCTACTTTAGAAAGTTCATAGAAAACTTTGCTATGATTGCTAAACCGCTCACGGATATGTTGAAGAAAGACAGTAATTTCTGCTTTGGAGAAATGGAAAGCAATGCTCTTCAAATGCTTAAGCAAAAGTTGTCAGAACACCCAGTCTTAAGAATATTTGATCCAGCACGACTAACAGAGATACATACAGATGCGTAACAAGTTGCATATTCTGCAATTCTTTTGCAGCAAGATCCCAATGACAAAAGCTTACACCCTGTATACTACATGAGCAGAAAAACATCAGATGCTGAGAAGAAATATAGCAGTTATGAATTGGAAGCGTTGGCGATTGTAGAAGGTGTCAAGAAGTTCAGATGCTATTTGTTAGGAATACCATTTAAAATTGTGACAGATTGCTTAGCTTTTGAGATGACCCTAAAGAAAAAAGATTTGTCTACCAGAGTTGCAAGATGGGTTCTGCTTTTACAAGAATATGATTACACTATTGAGCACAGAGCAGGGACAAGAATGCGACATGTAGATGCGCTCAGCCGCAACCCATGCGTTGCTGTCATCACAAGAGGTGTGCATGAACAAATAATACAAGGTCAGAAGTTAGATGAAGAACTTCAGGCTATAATTGAGATACTTAAGAAGAATCCCTACTTGGATTACTATGAACAGAACGGTTTACTTTACAAAGGTGAAGATGGCAAGATTGTCATACCTAATATGATGGATTATAGTATTATACGAAGAATACACGAAAATGGACATTTTGGAAGAAAGAAAATGACAGAATTACTAAACAAAGATTATTATATAAAAAATGTATCAAAGAAAATTGAAGAAGTCATATCATCTTGTATCCCTTGTATATTGGCCATGAGAAAAGGAGGAAAGCAAGAAGGGTTTTTAAATACCATTATTAAAGAAGATATTCCTTTGGGTACGATTCACTGCGATCATATTGGACCACTGACAGAAACTAAGAAGTTATATAACTACATCCTGACAGTAGTAGATGCGTTCACAAAGTTTGTTTGGCTCTTCCCTACAAAGTCTACAACGGCTAGAGAAACCATAGATAAGCTGAGAATTCACCAGCAGACGTTTGGGAACCCAAGTCGGATCATAACAGACAAAGGGTCTGCTTTCACGAGTAATGAGTTCGCAGAGTTCTGTAAGGATGAGAATATCACCCATGTTACCATAACAACAGGAGTTCCACGTGGTAATGGTCAGGTGGAGAGAATACACCGCATTTTGATTTCAGTTCTTACCAAGATGTGCATTGAGGATGAGCGAATGTGGTACAAGCATGTTAGCAAAGTACAAAGGAACATAAACTGCACGTATCAAAGAAGCATTGGAACCAGCCCCTTTGAGTTGTTGGTGGGGACTAAAATGAAACAGAAGGAAGATGTCAAAATAGTTCAACTTTTACAAGAAGAATGCGTAGAAGAATTTACAAAAAACAGAGAAGATCTGAGGGCAGTAGCCAAGGTGCAAATATTAAAAATTCAAGAAGAGAACAGAAGAACCTATAACAAGAAAAGGAAAGAGAGTAATAAATACGGAAGAGGTGATTTGGTTGCCATAAAGAGGACACAGTTTGGACCATGTCTAAAGCTCAAACCAAATTACTTTGGGCCATACCGAGTAACCAAGGTGAAGCCGAAGGACAGATACAACGTTGAAAAGGTTGACAGCGCTACCGAGGGTCCTAACGTCACTACAACCTGTGCCGAGTACATGAAAAGGTGGGCAGTTATTCCTGATTATTACTAATTTCTATGTTTATTTTCAGTTGTTTTGTGTGCATAGGTGTCTGGCCATCGTCTCTATTTTAATGTTATGAGGCATAACATTATGGGTCAACTTTCTTTAGTATTTCTTAACTTATTTTGTACGAAGTTAAAGTTACGAAAAGGCGCGACATTAAGCTTAGGTAGAGTTTTGTTTAATATAAGATGATACGTTTTTATTGTCCAGTAGTTAATTTTTTTTTGTTAAAGAATAGATATCTATGTACGAATTGTTTTGTTGTGTACCCTAGATTTACCTACTTTTAGTACTAAGCAAGTAATGTATCAGGAATGTAAGGAGACAATAAGGGAGTATCAAGGTATGTAAATGAAAATACTTGACTGTAAGATAGGAAGTTGTAATATTATTTAAAGTTATTAGTACTTGGTACCTAGGGATCATAAATTGTAATTCTATGTTAGTCTGGGGGCCAGACTTTGCAGGAAGGGCCGAGTCTGTAGGATTTAAAATATTAGCATGTACTGAACACAGCCTAAATTATATTTCATTATCAATGATCGCAGTCAAGTATGAATGAGATGAAGTATGAATGAGATGAAGAATGAGTGAGACGAATGATATAGAGAGAACGGGTCGGTCGAGCACTATGGCAGATTAGATTAAGTTGGGTGTGTACGCGCATGTGGTTACGGGGAAAATTAAAGTTTACAAAGCGATCCAGCGTTTCTCATTTAATCATCCCACATACTTAAATATGTTTTGGTTTAATGGTTACGGGCATGGGTATCTATCCTATGCATTTGGGTAGTCATGTCAGTACTATTAATACATTTTATGAAATTGTTTTCAGAATTAACCACAATTTAAACCTTGAATTCGGGAACATAAATCGAGGAGAAGACTGGCACAATTGCTTGTGCTAAGTTTTTACTAGAAAAGGTAAAACGGACTTCCTACCTATATATATACATAACATACTTTAAAAGTTTTATCTTTATATTTTTGATAGCTGATTTTTTGATTTTTTCATTGATCTTGTTTAGAGTAATATTATGCTACTAACTGTCAAACGCTACCACGTTTAATTTTCATATAAAAAATAAGCGTAATTACATAATATTGTTAAAAAAGTTGAGATTTATTTTATTAAAAACGTTTTCTTACTTGAAATAAAAGATTTCTTCTTATAAAAATTATCTTTACGTATCCATTACCTAACATCCAGCTTTTTGACAACCTTTACTCATAAAAGTTGCTTGTATGAAAAAAACTGAATATTGGCGGATAAATTTGACCACTTGAATAAATCTGTTGTGGTTGTGAATAAGCAATCGGCACCACGTTAGACCGACAATTTTGCCATTTAACTTTTAATGGTTCTTAGATAAGAACGCCGTAGGAGCTATAGTTTAGCAAATAATGGGTGCGGGCAAACATGGACGAAAATGGAGGTAAGTTTGCCCGCCATCTAAATGTTACAAAACTTTTCATCGCATGTAAATAAGTCGGAATATTCAACTTAAACGCAATTCTATAATCAGCTTAGTCATACTTTGATCATAAAAAGTAGTTCAAATCATTTAATATTTTTGAGAAAATCAACAAAATATTAAAAAATCGGGCAAAATTGGACGGTATTACGGTAATAATACTTTAACGTTATGGAATAATAACTATAAAACGACTATACCTTTGACTATACAAAATAAAACATTATTTTTACCAGCTAGAACCGAGACTATACACTTTATTAGTAGCCCCATAAGGGACGAAAGTGTAGTTTGCGTATCAGAACTACTTGAAGGTGTCTTCATGGCTAGTACATTAGTAAAACCTATTAATGGAAAAATACCAGTTCGGATAATAAATACCACCGAATCTAATGTTACTTTGACTGATGTTATCCCCATTACTCACAGCATAAGTGATTACAAATGCTGCACTTTTGAAAAACCAACTCAAAATGCAGAACGCGTAAAGAAAGTTTTTGCTACACTTAACTTACGCCGTTTGAATAAAGAAGAACAAAAATCAGTCGAGAACATTTGTGCCAAATTTGCCGACATATTTTATGAATGCGGAGAACTTACTTTTTTTTTCGAAAAAGTTATGGATGAGGCATTACATAAAGTCCGTAATGTGGGTAAAACAATAATTGTTTGCGGGGATTTTAATATTAATTTGTTAGAAAATTCCACAATGTCAACTAAAATTATAAACCTATTTCTATCATACAACTTAAATTATTTATTTTTGGAGCCGACAAGAATAACTGCCACTTCGGCCACCTGTATTGATAACATATATACAAATGTAAAACCACTGGCTAAGCAAATTATTAATAATCTGGACTCTGATCATTGTGGCCAAATGGTCAGCTTTCCACACCAGCGTAAACAAGTGACGAAAAAGAATATCACTGTTGTAACAAAAACTGCAGGTCGGCTGGAACGCTTTAAAAGCAATCTAGATACAAAATTAAATTATTTAGAATACAATGACAACCCTAATGTCTTTTATAATAATTTTTTTAACATTTATTGTTCAGAATTTAATAAAACTTTTATTCCTGTTGGCAGGGACGCAGTGACGGCAAAGTAAAACTTCGTAGTTGTCTGAACGAATGCTTTTATTAAAGTAAATGTCGCTCCGTTGGCACAACGGTTTTATAATGAAAAGTCGTTTGAGAGACTAATATAAAAGTAGGGATGTTACACAAAGTAATCGTATAGTATAATCAATAGATACAATTGAATAGAGTATTTTCGTATATTCCAACAGTCCCCCTCGAAAATAGGATATACTAACTTTAACAATAATAGCAAATAGCTGTTAAAAATAGACTAAGGTACTCTTTCCATACTATTTACAATGTAACATAAAATAATATTCAACTTAATAAGTAAGTTAATGCATTCTTTGATAAATTAACATCTTATGTTATGTAGGTACATCATAAGTTATTACATGTTATTAACAACATAAGTTCTGTATGTTCAATTTAATAAGTAATTTAATTCATTCTTGGATTAATTAACATCTTAAGTTACGTGGGTACATCACATGTTATTACATGTTATTAACATATTAAATTATGTATGTTCAACTTAATAAGTAATTTAATATATTCTTTGTTATATTAACATCTTATTGTTTAAAGTTTAAGATTTTTGCACCAATTAGGAATCAAAGAATAGTAGTTTATTTCTCAATTCCTGGAACTTTGGAGAGGGCATCACTTTCGAGAAAATTTCAGCTTGTTGGTCTCCTGTGGAGATAATATTCAAGCTTTATTACTTTATTAGTAATTTGCTCTCTTGAGTGGTACCTCTAATTTCTATCTGTTTAGACTTTTTATGATCTGTGGGATTGTTAGCAATGCTGATACAACCGTTATTATATTGAAATATAAATATCGGTTTTGTTATTAGAATCATAATACTATTTTAAATGTATAGTTCCTTTAATGCTTTAAACATTTCCTCCTCATTAATTTTACTTAAAAAAAAACGCTTTCAAATACTGATAGCTGCACAGATGACTCGTCTATTTCAGTCGTGTACAAAGCATAGCGTACATTAAACAATCTATTACAATATGACAAGATGCATCACAATATTCGTCGGAGTTCAAATCTAAGTAATTTAATGAAGAAGGAAATGATGATTTTGAAGAATTGCAATCTTTCATGGATATTTTGTTTTTGTAAAACATTTGGTAAATAAATAAATTGATCTAAAGTTATTGTGTTCTTTGTCTTTCAATTTTAATACCTAAAAACATTTTTACTTCATTTAAATAAATCAGTCATGACAGAATCATGTCAGTTTTATTAACTCATTCACAATTTTAATAATATTGTAAGGTTTGTCAAATCACTAATCCATCAACATATAGCACTAGGTACTACACTATGTACGTTGTTATGTATAGAATTTTTATCGAGTCAATAAAGACATGGATCTCAGAATTATGAAAACTCATACCTTTAAGGTTACGATCGAAAACAAACAACATCGCGAGGATTGCTTCAGTCAATATTATGTTTTGCTTAATTAACAAACTTGGTTTGGTATACCAACAATAGGTAATACCTTCAGGTATTTTCATACAAATATCCTCTTTAACTACGCCATTTAAAAAAAGGCCTTTTTTACGTCCATGTGGTGGACTTAGAGGTCAAACTGAATAGCAAAAAGTAGAATAAATCTAAAAGTAATGATACTAGTAATAATTAATTCGCGCAACAGGTGCAAACGTTTCGTCGTAATCTTGTAAGTATGTTTGGGTAAAAAAAAACGGACACTAGACGGGCCTTTTATCGCACCGGTTCCCCGTTTCCGTTATTGTTTACTTTAAAAACCCATTTACTACTGACAATATTCATATTTTTAGGTCTATCAACAAATGTCCATGTCTGATTATTGTTCAGAGATTCGATTTCACAATGTATGGCGGAAAACCATTTATCAGTATCACACCATTAAAAACACCACTGTAACATAGTTGTTCGCGCCACAGCGCAACGGATAACCGTCGCTGCGCCGGTCAATTAAAGCGCATATTGGTGCAACGAATGTGCAACAAATGATCGGCCAATCACAGCGAGGTGACAATTATACTAGACGAAGTGTTCGCCCGCGCCGCCGGCGCTGGGCAACGGCAGTGTGCTCCGACCATTCAAAGAGAACCCACGCGCGCGCGCGCGCAAGAACTCAGCCCGTGAACAACCATGTGTTAAGTGTATGTGAATTTGAGAGCGCTGTGTTTACCAGCTCAACTACCCCTAAAACGCCTCCGATCAGTGCCCAGTAAAGTGAAGTGTGTGTGCTACCGCCCTCACCAGCGAAAGCCCGCTGCAACGCCCGCGCCGTTAGCGCCAATCGCCCGTACCTACAGGCGACACCCGATCGCCCCAGATCAACTAGCTGCTCCCGGTAAGTTATTCCTTCCTTCAGCCTTCCTGCCTTCAGCCTTCAACCTCGTCGCATGTTGGTGCCTTAAGCGTCCACATTAAATTTTTTTGCCTCGACTCGTGCCGCCACCCATACACGCCCACACAACACCCACACAATGCACGCCAGCCCAAACACCCCTTACTGCCCTTACTGCAGAACTAGGTGGCACAGATTAATAGCGTGCGCGACCTACAATGCCCAGCCGACGCAGGGCCGGTGGGATTTTGTGGTGTCGCGCGGGCGCTGTCTCCGCTGTCTCGGACCACATTACCCGGACGAATGTAAGTCGGTGAAGGCATGCAGAGTGTGTGGCATCGCCGACCACCATACGTCCCTTCACCGACCGGACGACGCCACGCAGCATTACCAGCCGGAATCGGCGGCGCGGTGGCTTCCGCCCCAACTGCGGGACACTCCGGCAAAGCGACCCACCGACAGAACGCTGCATGCGTCCTCGCATGCACAGCGGTCGCATCAGGGGTCGCAGGAGTAGGTACATGTTACCGTAGATATTCAGCCCCACATTATTAATACAGTCCGCTATTATATATGTATAGGATAACTATTTTAGCCCATTAACTATTTCATTACATGTTGGTCATTCGACCCGTTAAAATAATATTTACTCATATTTCGTAGTTATCACGTAACTTAATTTTAATTTCTGATTTTTAAATTTTATCGCGTAACATTCCTAATTTCATTACCTTACATGACCCTTTCTGCACGATAGACGTTGCAAAGTGCATTGCGAAATATTATTAACCTACCTACAAAAATAAATTAAGAACGTGTTCCAAGAACAGTGTTCGATTCGTGTTATATTTTTACTTACTAATTAGGTTGCACATATAACTTTAGGTACGTATAACACACCCGCGTCTAGACGACGATATTGTTGTTTTTCCCGTTTTATTTTGTAATGAAATTTTTATGGTCGTGTCGTGTTAAATCGGCTCAGATCTCGTGCATGCTCACCACGCGTGCCAAATAGCGTGCTTTATTTTTTCGCTCGTGTTAATTTTATATTTTTTCTGCTTTTAATTCTTGCCTTGGCAATCGATTCAATCTCGTGCGTGCTCACCACAAGAGCATAGTACTTCTACACACGTGCACCCACACATCAGCCTGCAGCACATACACACATGCAGTCTGCTTTTTATTTGCTTCTATTGCGGTCGCCTTTTATTGCGCCTTTGCTCTTTGCGCCACAGTGCGCATTGCGCTTTTCTGTGCCTGTATGCTATCGTGCTCAGTGCACAGCCCTTTATGTTGTTGTTTTTGTGCCTATATGCCATTGTGCTCAGTTCACGATTCAAGTGACTACATGATGGTATGCCCAGTGTACAGCCCTTTTTTGTTGTTGTTTTTGTGCCTATATGCCATTGTGCTCAGTTCACGATTCAAGTGACTACATGATGGTATGCCCAGTGTACAGCCCTTTTTTGTTGTTGTTTTTGTGCCTATATGCCATTGTGCTCAGTTCACGATTCAGGTGACTACATAATGGTATGCCCAGTGTACAGCCCTTTTTTGTTGTTGTTTTTGTGCCTATTTGGTGCTGTGCTCAGTGCACGATCTTACTCATACAGTCACACACGTGCATTCCTCTCAGCTCATCATATACACACCCACTCGTCATTAACTCAACACAGCACGAATCGGGGCTGTAGTCCCCCTTTAACTTCCATTCCTTTCCCCCCCCCCCTCCTACCCTCTGGGGCCCGGGAAGATGTTCGCGCCACAGCGCAACGGATAACCGTCGCTGCGCCGGTCAATTAAAGCGCATATTGGTGCAACGAATGTGCAACAAATGATCGGCCAATCACAGCGAGGTGACAATTATACTAGACGAAGTGTTCGCCCGCGCCGCCGGCGCTGGGCAACGGCAGTGTGCTCCGACCATTCAAAGAGAACCCACGCGCGCGCGCGCGCAAGAACTCAGCCCGTGAACAACCATGTGTTAAGTGTATGTGAATTTGAGAGCGCTGTGTTTACCAGCTCAACTACCCCTAAAACGCCTCCGATCAGTGCCCAGTAAAGTGAAGTGTGTGTGCTACCGCCCTCACCAGCGAAAGCCCGCTGCAACGCCCGCGCCGTTAGCGCCAATCGCCCGTACCTACAGGCGACACCCGATCGCCCCAGATCAACCAGCTGCTCCCGGTAAGTTATTCCTTCCTTCAGCCTTCCTGCCTTCAGCCTTCAACCTCGTCGCATGTCGCATGTGCCTTAAGCGCCAACAATAGTGGTAAGGAATGAGAAGTATTCAAAAGAGAAATACAAATCGGGGTCAGTCATTTTTTATAAATTTTCGGGGTTAGATTGCTAATCTGTCTGACAATTTTGATTGACTAGTATCGTCAATTACTATTGTCTCGTCGGTTGGAATTTTGTGTTTCTTGCCTATTAGTTGTTCAGAGACCTCAACGGACTGACTAATTTTGGCGGGAATTTATACTTGATATTGCTCATCACTTTTAAATATTGGCCAAGAATTTTCAAAAATTAAATTTGTCAAATATTACATCTCTTGCAAGGAAAAAATTGCTTATTTTGGACATTAAACAATTTGTATCCATTTTTGCTATAACGGACAATATCGACTATTTATTATTATTTATTTTATTTTTTATCATGTACATAGTTACTTAAGCAGAGCCAAATATTTTTAAGTGATTAATTTTAGGGTTCGTACCATGCCACATTCGTATGGTTTTTGTTTAGCAGCGCTTTAGTGGGTAGTTATTTTGTTAGATATGTAGCCGTTAAAGCGGCTTCACCCCAAAATATTTTATCTAACTTCGCACTTACGACCATGGTTCGTGCCATTTCGGTCAATGTACGATTCATGCGCACTGAGAAACCATTTTGTTGTGGAGTGTACGGAATTGTCAAATGGCAACTTATTCCCTTAGAAACACAAAACTACTTAAATTCATTATAAATATATTCTCAACCATTTTCTCAATAAGTGTAAATTAACGAACTTCGCATTAAATAAATTGTCACTTTTTATTAACAAAATCAATAAAACATTTTGAGACTTCCACTTTGAAATTCATCAAATATTTGAAAGTGTAGTGGTTAAAATGCTCAATAAAAGTAACAAAATAATGTTTGTCGTCGCCGGTAGTCGGGCTGATCGTACTGCATGAATCCAAATAAATGATAAAAATGGTCTATTATGAACACACTTTCTTTTTTCATTTTTTTTTTGCAAAAAGAAATCGCGATATTGCGACTGATTACCTATTACGCATGGCTCAGATAATAATATGCCGTCAGTAGATTAATGTAACGAATCATTAATTTATGATCAACTAAATTTTTAAGAATTATAATTCTTTGCTCCTTTACATGTTCTAAGCGTTTATGCCATAATTGTAAAGATTTCGAAGCATGAGATGATGTGTAATTAAATTACATACACATCACGACTATCATCCCCGAAAAGTTAGTCAGAGACTAGGCAATGAGGATAGCAAGACTGCAGTCATCTGCCATAGTCCACTTTTCACCAAATAGCGAATTTAAATAAGTTGAGAGTAAATTCATTTGAAATTAAATTTAACAAAGGTAGTTGCTACAGTATTGCATAATGCAATTTGTTATTTTCATAGATATGAACACCATTTGAATCAAATAAATAGCAATAATTGGACTTGCTTGCTTGCTGCATTCGACTTACGGACAGTCAATTATGAGAAACTTTGGGGGAAAAATAAAACGATCCTCAAATCGTCGATTGTACCTTGAACTCCAGGTTTGTCCTGTTCCATAAACCAAAATTGAAATTCCATTTTTAGCTACGCCAATCTTCATAGGACAGGGTAGTTTGGTATGTGAAGAAAAATAATCTCGTGAATTAACATGTAATCGGTAGCACCAGGACCTAAAAGAAAAGAATCATGATTAGTAGAATTACTTGTTTCGTTTCGTAACTCACAATTTGAAATCATAAAAACAATACTGCCCTCGGTTTCCACGTGATGAACAGCGTTCGCTGTACAGTTAAAATTACTGCTGCTGCCCTCGCGTTACGAAAACTTCTTGAAAAAAAAACGGCAGTCCTTTTCATGTAATTTCTACGGCCACATGCTAGCAGTACGGTTTCGTAATTTTATGTATTGATTGCCACGATATTGATTTCTTCTTGAAGATTGAGGGTACACATTTTTATTTTTCTTGTCTAGTCCATAATTATTACGCATAGAAAACTTCTTGTAATTGGTATGCAATTCTTTAAATTCGGTAGATATTTCGGTCTTCAACTTAACTTCATGATCTAGCAGACGAGTTTTTACGAATGCTAGGTTTAGGTGATCCTCTCCTAGCGGTTCCAGCGCCGTGATCACACCGCCATATTAGGAGGGTGAATAACAAATGTAATATTTTATCCATTTCGTCAATTTTCGCTCCAGCGGAAATTAATTAGGTAATTCTTTATCAAAACATGTGAAATGTTGGAATAACTGACATCAGGTTGCAATTTTAGGTGAATTAATTGCTTACGTAATGCTAATTGAGTCGCCAAGCTTCTTCTTATATAAATTTTGTCAAGATCTGCCATGATTGATTTAGCAGTGGCTGACCCTTTTGCAAAATTCAAAAAGGCATAGCCTAAAAACTTAACACTCGTACCTTTAGTAATCAGGTTCCGTTTCAGCCAATTTTAATCGAGGCTGTTTGGTATTTCTTCATCACTCACGTACAGCACTGTTTATTTAAATATGAATTTACTATTAAAATTGACTTATAAAATTACTTTTGAAAATTATGGTCCCTGGGCCCATGACCTGTTGGCAGGGACGCAGTGACGGCAAAGTAAAACTTCGTAGTTGTCTGAACGAATGCTTTTATTAAAGTAAATGTCGTTCCGTTGGCACAACGGTTTTATAATGAAAAGTCGTTTGAGAGACTAATATAAAAGTAGGGATGTTACACAAAGTAATCGTATAGTATAATCAATAGATACAATTGAATAGAGTATTTTCGTATATTCCAACAATTCCAAAAAAGGTCTCAGTTAGTGGTACTGTAACTTTTAATGAATGGGCTACAATTGGTATTCACAGAAGTAGGAAACGCCTTTATGAACTTTATGGTGAACGCAACTATAACACCAGCGATGACTTCAAATTATATGTTAAAAATTATTCAAAGTTATTTAAAAGAGTATGTCGATTAGCCAAGGCAAACTATTTGAGTTCTAAGATTAAGAATAGTAATGACAAAATAAAAATGACATGGAATATTATAAATAGTGAAACAGGAAAGGTCAAAAGTCGTAATAATGAGTATCTATAATTTAAATTGTGATAATAAAACCTTGACTTCTGATGCTGATATTGCTGCAGCATTTGAGAGGTTTTTTACTGACATTCCAGTTTCAACTACAAAAGCCTTGATTTCCTCCCCCACTGTAGCTGAATCTGTTTTGAAGGAGAATGTTAAAGAATGTAAAAGTAATTTCAGTTTTCAAAAAATTTGTGTTATAGATATAATAAAAACATTTAACACTCTCAATAAAAAGAAAACTGCTGATCTGTGGGGTAATTCCATGGACGTCGCTAAATCTGTAATTATGACAATAGCTCCAGTTTTAGCATGCATATTTAATGAATGCATTGACTGTGGTGTTTTTCCTGACCTCATGAAATATAGTAAAATAATTCCATTGTTTAAATCAGGTAGCACTTCTGACCCCTCTAATTTTAGACCTATTTCTGTGCTACCCACATTTAGTAAAATTTTTGAAAAGTTAATGCTAGAACAAATGCAAATTCATTTTTATAAAAATAAACTTTTACATTGTAAACAATATGGTTTTACTAGGGGTCGCTCTACAACTGACGCCGGTGTTGAGCTTTTAATCCAAATATTTGATACCTGGGAGGAATCACAGGATGCCCTAGGGGTATTTTGTGATTTATCCAAGGCTTTTGATTGTGTTTTACATGAAACTTTGGTCAGAAAGCTTAACCAATATGGAATTAGGGATGCTTCTTTGAGCCTTCTAATCTCATACTTGAATAACAGGATTAAAAAGGTCGACATTAACGGTAAAAGATCTCCGGGATCAGTGGTTAAAATGGGAGTTCCGCAGGGTTCAATACTTGGTCCATTCTTGTTTTTGGTTTATATTAATGACTTACCTTATTTTGTAAAAGACAGTCATGAGATAGTATTGTTTGCTGATGATACTTCACTTTTATTCAAAGTGAAACGACGACACCCAAATTATGACGATGTGAATAATGCGGTCTCAAAGATTGTTCACTGGTTTAGTGTTAATAACTTGCTATTAAACAAGGGAAAAACCAAATGTGTAAGATTTGTATTGCCTAATGTTAAGCAGGTAATAACTAGTGTACAAATTAAAGATAAGAATGTGAATCCTGTGGACACCACTGTGTTTCTAGGCATCACGTTGGATGCCAAGCTTCAGTGGGGCCCACATATAGCTAAATTGTCGAATAGACTTAGCTCTGCGGCTTATACAGTAATGAAGATCCGTCAGTTAACTGACGTTGATACAGCTAGATTAGTTTATTTCAGTTACTTTCATAGTGTAATGTCGTACGCCATTTTACTGTGGCGAAATGCTGCCGACATTCAAACTATCTTTGTGCTGCAGAAGAGGGCTATTCGAGCAATATATAACCTACAGGCTGGTGACTCTCTCAGAGAGAGATTTAAGGATATAAGTATAATGACAGTTGCATCACAATATATTTATGAAAATCTTGTGTCTGTTCATAAAAATATTGAAATGTTTTCAAAAAACAGTGATATTCACAAATTAAATACAAGAAGTAAGAACAAATTAGCAGTGCTTTATACAAGGCTCCATAAAATAAATAATTCTTTTAAGGGTCTGTGTGTACGACTATACAACAAAGTACCAAATAATATTCAGAAATTAGATCTTGATAAATTTAAAATCAAAATCAAAGAAAAGCTTATTATAAAGTGTCGGATTATACAGAAGACAAAACAGCTTGGGTCTGAAATGCTCCAAGTACCTACTCTAACAGCTATTTCTAATTGCCTATAATTACTTTATATAGAGCACCATATTTAATTAAACTATTTACATTCAAATTCATATTTTGTATTTTGTGACCTGGTAACGACATATAATATATATATTTTTTGTAAATGTCGTTGCTTCTGTGCGCTGTGGTTTCTTGCGCCCGTTCTTTGCCACAGTTAAAAAATGATGTCCTGAATGGGTGGTAGGTTAAAAAATATTTGGACGTTTCAAAGTACTTATTAATTGAGTTTATTGAATAAATATATTTTGACTATTGACTATTGACTATTACCTGATTGTGCAAACTGTCTAGGTGAGGTTAGTGATGTAGATAGAGCTAGATCAAGCTAATGTAGAATCTGTATATGTCTTGCGTTATTTTAATGCTCACCTAGGAACTTAGTTTAGTGACAAGCTTCTAAATTTTTGTAATTGGCCATTCAGTCGGATACCTACACATTCATTAGTGAAGCGCATGGGTCCAAGAGGTGGTTGGATCACTGCGTGGTTAAACAATCAGCTTGGCAAACAATATGTAGTGTTAAGGTAAAATATGGTGTGTACTGGTCCGACCATTTGCCCATAACTATTAAATGTAAACTTGACATAGTTAGAACTAAGCGCATTGTTGATAAATGAACATGCTTAATACTCGCAGGATATTCAAATATCGTTTAAAGTTTTGCCAGGAAAATCAGGAGCAAATTAAAGCAGATATATTAGCTTCAAATGTTAAGAATAAAAACGTTAGTTAGTTATTTTGGAAAGCAGCTAAAAAAACTCAGTGGCCTGCCAGTAAGTGTAGATAACTGTAATGATCATAAGAGTATTGCAAAAAAAAAACTATTTAAAGATCATTTTAAGGTAAACTCGATACTTGTACACAAGGATGATTATATCAGCAGTGATGGAGCTGTTACTAATTGTGAAAATGCATTAGGCTTTTCCAGTGGTGACTTTGAGAAAAAATTAAAAACATGAAAAGGGGCAAGTCTCCAGGTAGCGACAGGCTCAGCATTGAGCACTTGCAGTATGTAAGTAGTATGAGGCACTCCTACCTACCGTCTGAGACGATTAAAAATATTGTAGTCCCTATACCTAAGAATGCTACTGGAGATATTAATGATAAAACTAAAGCAATATTCCAATCTTCCTGGCTACTGTGATTGCGAGGGTCTTTGATAGCATGCTGGATGAGCACCTAAGCAAAACATGCAGTGTGTGTGTGTAGTACCCTGTGACTTACAATTTGGTTTTCGTAAAATAGAAAGTGCAATCTTGTCACTGAAACACATTGTTACTTACTATAATAAGAGGAGTACTCCAATATATGCATGCTTCCTCGATCTGTCAAAGGCCTTCGACAGAGTAGACTATAAGAAGCTTTGGACTGGGTTCGAGGAGTCAGGTACTCCTGTACAATTAATTATAGGCACCAGAAGATCTTTATTAAACGAGGCAATACTTTCCAGATGAGTATAAATAAAAAAATAAATAAATAAATCTTTCCTACAATCACACCAATTATCTAGCCCAAGAGAAGCTTCGAAGAAACTCGTTAAATGGTTACTAGACAACGGATAAACATACTTAAAATACTTAAATACATACTTATCATACATAGAAAACACCCAGACCCGAGACAATTTAGAAAACAATAATTTCTAAATTGACCCGACCGGGGTTCGAACCCGGGACCTCAGAGATGGCGACACCATGAAAACCGGTGTACAAAGCCACTCGACCAAGGAGGCCGTCTAGTATAACTTGGACTGTGGAGTAAGACAGGGGGACTGACCTCCCCGAGACTTTTTAATTTTTATATCAACCAGCTCATCGAGGGACTTAACAGCTCCATGGTCGGTTGTCACATTAGTAGCGTCAATAACTTGAGCTATGCCGACGATATGGTTCTGTTTTGTGCATCGGTGGGTGGTTTGAGGAAACTGCTTAATATCTGTGAGACTTATGCTGTGGATTATGATCTGATGTATAATGAAAGAAAAGTTAGTTTATTGTTATAAGAGGTAATAACAAGCAACCAGACTTTGTACCACCTGTCTGTATAAACAAAGTACCTTTGGTCAGAGTCTCACAGTTCAAATACCTTGGTCACATTATCACTGAAACCTTGTCTGATTATAAGGACATTGAAAGAGAGCGAAGGGTTTTGTGGGTGAGTGCTAATATGTTGGCCCATAGATTTGCTGGGTGCACTGTTGAGGTTAAGCTTACTTTATTTAGAGCCTCCTGTCACAATTTTTATGCCTGCTCTCTCTGGACCAATTATTCGCAGAGGGCCTACAATGCTCTTAGGATACAGTATAATAACGCCTTATGGATATTGTTAAGATTGCCTAGATTTTGTAGTGCGTCAGGCATGTTTGCCGATGCAGGGGTAGATGACTTGTATGCAATAATGCTTAAAATATCAGCTTCACTTGTAACCTGTCTAAGAGGTAACTCTAACTTTATTCTGAGGCTTATTGCTGACAGTCCAGAGCTGGTGGTGCTGGGGAAGTTTCACAGACTTCATGTGCTAGATACTAACATAGCTTTAAGAAGGTACTAACAATAGCATAATTACTAACATAGCTTTAAGATGGTACTAACAATAGCATAATAACTAACATAGTTTTAAATTTTAAGTGTTACTAACAAATTTATGAACATCAAATATTGTCTGAAATAAATTAATTTAATTTAATTTTTTTTTTTTAATAAGGTCAGGATTACTAAAGCCTCGTGGGATATCTGTATTCTTGTTGTTAATAATAATTACAGTGTTCTTAAGATTTTTCCAAAGCTTTTTTGAGTTTTTAATGTTGTTATTAAAATTTATGTGTTTGTAAAATAAACATTTTTTTTTGCACTCAATTGCTTGGTTTAATGTTTCATTGTCTTATAACTATCCTTTAGAGATTGAATGTTATTTTTTTAATTTTTGGTGTAAATTATCTCTTATTTGCATCATGGAGCGAACAGTATCTGTAATCCAAAGATGAGGCGGAAGTTTTAATTTTGGCATTTTGACTGGAGATAATCAGAGTCTTCAGTCCGTTAGTCGTCTTTGACGACACCCAACAGAATAGATGGGTCGGTATAGTATTATTAAAATATGAGCCGCCACCACGCAGCGCACATGTAGTTAACTGTTCATCGATGTCTTTTTCACTTATTTATTTTTGTTTGAGGTGGAGAGGCCAATGCAGTTCAGACATTCGGTAGAAGACAGTGATAAGCTGATTATGATAATATTATGATAGTGGAATGATATTACAGCCGACATCACTATAGTGAGCTACGATGTAATTTAGCATCGCGCAGAGTCTACGAAATGCTGCTACGAGGTGCTACGACTACGAGCGATTCATCTACAATATATTTTTGTAATTGTGTTGCACTAAATTTGATTATTTTAGGAACTCTATGAGTATTGTATTGCTGTAATTAAAGTCAGGCCCGCCATGTGCGTGGCGGCTGATGTACTGGAAGGTTGCCGCGGCCATTACGACCGGTTAATACGACACGGAGGCACTTATCTTTCGCCGGGGAACAATAGCCCAATCCCCGGTGGGCACTCGCGGGCAATCGCGGCCACCCGCGGTCACTCCGGTTACCCGCGGCCACTCTGGCCACTCCGGCCACCCGCGGCCACTCCGGCCACCCGCACCCGCAGCTGTGCAGCCGCGCTGATTGCCGTTTGTGCGCCACTCGTCGCTACTCATTTGCATTCAGCGCCTAGTTGCTATTTATTAAGAAAAGAAACTGCCTAACACAATATTCGGCGAGCGGCCGCCTAATGAAGTTGTGCTTGGATCTAATAACGCAGCTCACCCGAGGGGTATTCGTTTCCAGTTTTTAACGAATATCGAGCCGGCGGCGGCGGGCCGTGTTCGCCGGGAACGAGTTAATGTCTGATGCAAACATGGCACTAATTGCATGTTTCGTTTGATGCTGACGACGCGTCCGCGCGAGGGGGGCAGGGGCGCAAAAGGGGGGGGGGGGGGCACGCGGGGTCAGGGGGCGGCGAAAAACCTAAACAAACAGCACCGGTCGCCCTGCGCCGCCTCCGCACTCCTGTAAATGACAATGGATAATTCACAGTCGTGTAGTTTGAGTAAGCAGCACGATAATTGTACATTTTCTGCACAACTAACACTAGTACCGAATGTCAAAGGGTGATAAATCGTTTTGTTAGCGGATAGTGAATGCCGACACAGACGATGTTTCCCGCTATTCTCGGTATTTTCCCGACAGAAATATACTTTAGCTTTTTGGGTGACATATCCCACGTAAGTGGTACAAGGAACATGCATTTATTACGCGAGTGATGTATTCGTATAGCGCGCGACAGCCGGCGGCGGCACGACTCCGCTGCCAGCTGCGCGTGTGGGTGTGGGTGTGGGTGTGGGTGTGGGTGTGTAGAGAGCAGCACATGAGGCCTAACTAAGGCCTAAAAAGTCACAGAAAACAGCAACACTGCAAAACAGACATTCTTTTTCGTTATTTCTAATTGATTCAATAGCAAAACGAAATAGCAACGGGTATGATGCTCCATCGACTATTCACAGTCATACTCGCACACTCGCACGTCAAACCACATTTTGAACTATGGATGGATGTGGATTAGACATTGATCTGTAGGTACCTATCTACATATTACACTCGTATTTTTTAATTACTATGTATCCTTTTAATGGTTGAGCTGTAATCTGTATTGTGTACCTTAAATTAATAAATAAATTAAATAATCCAGTTGCCTTTTTCAAAAACAGGAACTTTTAAACAATTAACTTAACAGACAGCAATTATAAAATCTTTATCCCTATTTGCTTTTAAGAACAGCGGCAGTAAATTGTAGTAGGATCGTTGTCGGCCGGCAGATTGATGGAGATAATCCGTTTCGAATGAGAGGGGTTAATGAAACCGAAGGCGAGGCGTGAGTGCAGGCAGCGCGGGCGCGGACGCGGGGCGGGGGCGGGTGCGGCGGCTTCAAGTTTGTGGCCCTCTAAAAACGGTCTCTCGCAAATCAAGTCATCGAAATGGTGATCGGTTTATTATATTTATTTATTTAATTAAGTAGGTATGCCAAAAACAACATCTAAAATGAATTATCATTCACATTAATGAATAATAGTTACAATCCATCATCCGCCCAAGGACTCGGAGTGCCCTCAACTTTCAAGCTTTAAGCACCTCGTGTTAGTAGCAAAATAGAGGTGGCAGCGCGGCGAGGCTCACGGGCTCACGGAGCACACATCTCACTCACTATCATTCGGGCCTCATTGTCATTTGCTATCACTATTTCAGTATATACAAGACAAACACACCCACACACACGCACACAGGCAGGCCAAGAGTGCCCTAAACCGACGAGCATGTATGACGAACGTAATGAGTGTAAGTGAAGCAAAGGATGTGTGCCTGGGTCGCAGCAGATGGAAAGTAGTGGTCTCTACCTACCGCTCCGGGAAGCGGCCGTGATGTAGTATCGCGGACTCCGTCGCTTTACCAGTCTAAAGGTCAAAGTCCCTCGCACACCGCGTCGTCTATGGCACGGGCGCGCACCCGGGCGGGCGGCGCGCTTCATACGAACATTTCTGCAAAGTGGTAAAGCGACGGTGACCCACCTACGAGTATGTCACAGAAAACAAAATCTATTATTAAGCTTATACTGTAAAACTAAAATGTGTCGGAATCCGTATGTTATATGTTATTTACAGCAGCCGTTAATATTGCAAGCGCACTTCCAGCTGATGGACACAGCGGTGCGATGTGTGTTACTAATGCAGGCTAATGCGGGCCCCGGGCCTGCGCCGCGCCGCCATTCAAATATAAAACGTTTAGCTGGCATTCATAAGCGGGCTTGTTATACATTTTGATTACTCAAAACGGTTGCTCAGGTTAACGAGGTGTCAATTAGAGTCATAATTAACAGGGATTTCTCTGGTTTGGTCGATCGAGTATCATGCCCGAAAGCGGGTGATTCTATTACCGTGACGTAGCTGATGTATTTTGACTCACGACGATTTTAATGTACCTACCTGTGCTCCTGGGGTATCTTGCTATAAGTATTATTTATTAATTTTTTATTTGGAACATCAAACAGTTACACATTACGTGGTAGTTCGGCGAAATAGCAATGATTTGTATAAATGTATAACCAACTGCGTTATTCTCGGAGTAATTAGATACAATTGTCAATCAGCTGAATCGGCTGAGTTGAAGAAAAAGTATTATGTTACATTAATCTCTTGCATTAGTAATGATGTACATTTGTATTACACTTAAAACAGTATAGTCAAATGTTACTGAGCTACTGTCAGAGAATTCACACACCATCGTAGGTATTATTTTTAATAGTAGGTGACTTTGATCTGGTTGTTATATTACCAACATCGTAAATGATATTCGTGCGTGATACGTTTAGCCAATAAACCAACATAATAAAATGTGATGGGTGAGTTATTGCGACATTCTTGTCGTTCATGTTTCTGCTTTAGTAATGACGTCAATCATTGTGCAATAGCCTGCCATGGCGGTGGCGCGGCGGGCGCTTCCGGGTTAATTACAATTCATTAAAATCGAAACCCGTTCGTATAAATTTGTTTTATTTCAATTTACATTTCACATTATACTGTTATTACCTAATAAATTCTGTTATTTTCCACAAATCGAGTGGACAGTGCCAACAACACATTCCACACGTAAAATTGAATAAACAATAACATTTGCCTGAACTTTTGTCCGTAGCGTTGATGAAAACCAGCAGAATAAATTGTTTTGCACACGTAATAACAGTGCTCACTTAATAATAACTGCAATGAAATTGACTTTAACAAATTACATTTAGTTAGACGGTGGTAATCAAACATTCCAAAATCCATCCAAAGATAAAAAGGATAAGAACCTCGGACTCGACATTATCTACCATGAGTCGGCGCGGTACTGAGGCGGTACAAAACAAATATTTTTCTATGTTATCCATTTATCAATATAGACAACTGATCTGCTAAAACTTTATTTCAAAGATATTACTATAATGATGGGCGATGGGCTCACCACCTGTCACGCTGAGCACATGTGCAGTCGCTATTTCGTGAAAAGTAGACTTTGATAGAGGACTGCTTCTGCGGTTCATTGCCTAGTCTCTGACTAACCCTTTGGGGGTAATAGTCGTGATTATATGTATTACTATGATGATCATTAAATCATTTATCTTGCCACAAAAATAAAAAAAAAAAATTCATAATATTAATAAACTCACAAAAATTCAAATTATATTTGATTAGGTACATTAAAAATAATATTGAATAACATTTCACATTTTATCCCTAAAATCTTTACAAGACGCTTTGTTAAATTCATACTTTGGTGGAGAACGATGTCAGTTTCAGCTTTCGGGAGCAAAAACACAAGCCATGCGGTCGGATATTGATTTACTGTTTGAACACAAATTAAGTGTCAAAGTTAATATTGTCGTAATACAATTAAAAAGCTTTCAGATAAAGTGTCTGTGAGTGATGGCGCCGCGCCGCCCGCGCCCGACTAATCCAATCAGAGCCAGTTGACGAGCCAATAACATAACACAATAACGCGCGTGCAGCTGGCCGCGCCGCCGCGCCGCCGCCGTCACGGCTTTCATCCCTGTCGGCGGCTTCATTGCTGTACCGGCTTAACGTAATTACCTAACATACGGTTTCATTTTGAATAAAACGATGTGATGACACTTAACATTATTATAAGTCATAACATTGGTTTAACTGACTAGATTTTCAGGAGAGGCATAACTGAATAAAGATGAGTTTCAAAATGACATAATATTGAAAGTATATTGAAAGGCCTTCCTACATAGACAACAGCATTGGGGAGATGCGGCCATGACCCACCATGCTGGCCCAATACGGGTTGGTGGGTTACAACGACTGTTATGTAACAACAATAACCGGGGCCCGGACTAACTGCGTTACGTGCCTTCCGAAGCACAAAATAGCATAACCTGTAATTTCCACAACAAACTTTTACACCCCTTTTACTCACATAGGGAATGAATTATAAATACTCCAGGCACGTTACAAAATATCTTCTGTCTCGAAGGCCATAGCTGTAGCTGCAGTCGCTTCAGCTCTTGTTTGTGAGTGAGCCAGTCATGCGTTCGCTCTCTATATTAGTTTAGATTAGAAATAATACTTATGCAGACCCAAGAGACGTGATCAGACTTTCTTTTCCTAACTCAGTAAACGATTATTACTTGCCTAACTACGGTAGTGTCATGAAACAAAAACATTATCTTCCTACTAAAGTAGGGTGACCATGCACTTCAAATACACGGTTTTCATCATTTTAAGATACATTAAAAAAAACAAACTATTTTAGATGTTGAGATAAAAAAAAGAAGTAATTTATTGCATACAATTTTGATGGATTAAAGTTAGTGCGGGTGACCAGCAGTGACGTGGCAGGCACGCCCAATGGCCTATGTCTGCGTCGCTGTAACACGTCAGCGCCTGTTTTGGCAAGTTCCGGCGCTGCGATTACCCGCTACAACCCGCCGCTACCCGCCGCTACCCGCCGCTACCCGCATCAACCCGCGGGAGCGCCGGGCCGCACGATAAAGCCCCTTTGACCCCCGACAGATCCTTTCGGCGGTGATCAAGCATCCACTTTTATCCTGTTCGTGAACTTTTTACGGCTCGATCAAATTGTAACGTTTTTCTAGAGGAGTACCTATCCAAGTTTAGGGACTCACGCGAACGTACAAACTACTCGCGTAATAAAACCGCACGCATATTCTCTCATCTTTTTTATTCTAGTAGCGCAAAAGAAGTTACATTATTCCGTATGAATGAACTTTTTGCGAGCTCTCGCGATCCAGATATTATATTAAAAGATTAGGTATTTGCCGGTGCCGACGGAGATTGATGTAGAGCAGTAAGTAGAGCTCGCATTATACAACTGTTTGCCATCGGCTGGGCGCAGCACCGCGCGACGGGCGTCACACACACGACCGCCGCGCGCGTAATAATGTCGTGTGCCGTGCGACATCGATGCTACCTGAGTGTCTGAGGCTCCTCGAACTGTGGAGCTCGCGAAGGGGCGCGTGCTGTCGCATTTACATTGCTCATTACCGATCCGCAGACAAACGCGCAGAACGATTTTATTTTTATTGTCGTTATAAAATATTGAGCTTAACTTATCTGATGATATTGTATAATTAAATGAATTCATGTCAGTCCCACCTTTCTTGATTTACCCTGATACCAAGTTTCAGGGTAAATCAAGTTTTAGCTTTGGAGCGATAAAACAAACCAACACGCGGCGGCGGACGGGCGGCCGGCGGGCTCGTAAACGGACGCTGATTAGCGTCGCAAGGAGGTCGTGATTCTCGCAGGGCAGATGCATAATTAATCCGGGCGGCAGGCGGCAGGCGGCAGGCGGCGGGACGCGTAAGCCCCCAATCACGCGGGGCCACACGTCCCGCTGCAGCTGTGCCGCCGATTGCGCGCGGACGTGCCGCACCTTAATCTCAGCTTTATTAGCCTACGCCTGTTGCCGCGCCGCCGCTCCGGCGTACAGTGTTGCCAAAACCGGACGAAAGTCGATTTTAATAAATGTAAGATAGGAGTAAAATAACTTCATACGCATAATCTCTAATAAAGGCCCTATTTTATCGTGTAACAAGTAGAGGCTAAATCTTACACAATGTCAAGATACGAAACGTTAAACTTACATGACTTGCTCGGCGCAGTTACGCGTGCTTACATTTTAACAAAACAATCATATTTACAATATAAAAAGCCATTGCCAAAAATTTGTGCCTTTTTTTCACGGCGGTCGATAAAACCCATGTCAACTAATACAGGGATAATTATAAACAGAAAAGTGTAAGACACCCGATTAGTGTAACCTCAGTCTGGACTAAGTTATATGACTTCAAACATAAAAATATTACATTGTATTTCCTAGTTATTTCATTTAATTTCACTTAATTTCTGATTTAATTAGTTTAATTTGTCATTAAATTCATACTGGAACAATATTTCTTTGGCAATATGGCTGTTTGCATTGTGATTGGCCTAGGAGTGCTCGCCGCGCGTCCGCGCCGCGAGCGGTCAATCACAATGCAGGGTTCCAGGAATTCCTTTTCAGTCATCGTCAGAGTAATTAAGAAATATTACGACAACTATCTAAAATTTATTTTTTGTGACATAGCTCAGCAAAATCGTGAGTACAAATGTACCAGAATTTTATTCATTAATTATCATTGTAAGAGCCATCGTACAGTTATGTAAAAATATCATCGCTAGCAGTGTGTAATAATATCTGCAAGTAGTGTAGCGGCACCTTTACATGTCAACATCGCCGCGAGTTAATTTTGTTAATTTAGCATTTTTATATTCAACTTATTATATTAAATCAGTGTATGAGCAGCACTCAATCAGAGCGGTTTGATTTCATTATCCCCGAAACCCTCTAAGCATATCAACCCCAAAGTGTGGATAACCCCCACAATCATTTTCTATTTGTTTAAACCTTTATAACTATGCTCGAACTGAGTTTAAGAGTAAGGTTTCTAAACATTTATTGTTCGTCGAAATTTTTTATACAAAAATAATTACATTTGGTTTACCGCCGCTCAAAAAAAAGGTACCAGTTGCCAATACAATTTGGTCATTGTCCTGTACAAATATCTTAACCTATTATTATGTTATTATAAAATATTATATTATTTTATTAAGTGCCTTGCCAAGTTAACCTTCTATCGCTTGAATAGTGGCATTAGAAGTTCTTTAACATCTAGGATCAAGTACTAGTTGAACACAGTAACATTGATGCATTAAGTACTGTTCTTTTATCTCTACAGGGAATGAAGGTCGACGTAAGCCCCTACACAGACATCGATCATTACTAGTAAGCGTAGCGCCGGTGGGCGATGGCCTTGTTCCGTGTTGTGTTTTGTATTTAAATTTGTTCTTGCGTTGTGCAACCAGTGTAACATTCTTCAAAAGTAAATTACTTATAAAATACTGAACTTTATACAAAACTGGCATGGGCTCACGTCTAGCGTTGTACCTATTTGGAAACAAAAATTACGAATCAAGCATCCCTTTCTCTACATTGCATCGGGTGCAATGTAGAAAGGCTTAAAATTAATTGGTTTTCAGATACGAAAAAAATTAAAAGCGCTTTTAAACAATACAAATACCCCTTATTCTGCTCGCCGAGCTCAGTTTAATATTCTTTCGAACACAAAAGTGGGATGTTTTTGGGGGAATAATTATAGAATTCTCTTTGTGGGAAAGTTCTTTATACCTCTTTTGTCCTTTCATTGGCGGTACTGAAAAGAGCAATACGGCCATTTAAGTTCGCGCGAGCTGCACAAGATTGAGTGAGCGCGTTGCGAGGCGCGCCTGTACGCCGTGTTCGAGTTCGAGGAGCCATTTTGTAAAGTTAAGTCTACTGTAAAATAAAATCTCAACGAGCAGACTCTATGAAAAGCGGTCACGGTTATTAAACCGTCAGTTTTAATTGACTTTGGAAATGTTAATTATTTTAGTAGCCTAGGGAGGCTTAGATACTCGACGTTTAGATAGAACCCAAAAGTTTGGAAGAGTATAAAACAATGCACGATTTGCCATTGCAGATATACTGAATCACGTTAATTGATGATAATGAGGAGTGCGAGATCGTTTTGATCGTCGTCGCGCTGAGTGTCGCGTGTCGCGGCCGTAAGCTGCTTACCCGCCGCGTGCTCGTCAGGCCGCTCGTTAAACGCGCGCCGCTGCGGCGAGCGATTGCAGCGTTACGACCAGCGACCATCAATTTACGAATTACTACGTTCAGTGAGTAATCGTGTTTCGTTATGTTATACAAAAGTGAATTGATGGATTAATGTTATTACTATCATATTATTCCTTTTCACTCCAAACCTGTTTTTATTTCAATAATGACCGTCAGACCACTAAAACAGCGTTATACATATTAATACATTTGCTTTATGCTTCTTTTCTGTGAAATGATACCTATAATGTAGGTACAGCCACAAATATAATATATAGAAATTATTAATAATTTTCATTCGTCTACTACCTACTTAGATGAGTGTAATTAATTACAAAATTTTTATTTGAAGGCGTGTGCCGACTCAGCGCGCTAGTCGCTTTAGTTGCCAACATGCTCCGGCCGTCTTGTTTGAACCGCGCCCTGATCCCCTGATAGCACCTGCCCGCTATGTTCCTCTGGAGTTTGTTGAAGAGCTGTGCTCTGCTCAAAAGTGATATTTTCACGCTCGTATGTCAAATAAAAGTAGAGCGCACAAACACCCGTGCGCGGGTTGATTTGTTTTTGAAAATGTAGTGTTTGCGTGTATATTGTGGAATCGTAAAGGTTGGGGGGCGTTTGTTATAATAACAACAACCTTTATTTAGTATACGACTTATTTATTGTATAAAAATAACATGGTCAAGTCTACCCCACGGACTTTTCAGGTCCGTGGTCTACCCATGTTGGCACTTCAGATTGTTCTCATTTTCCCCGTTTGACATCTTGTCATTTCAAATTACGTTTTATTTATAAATTATTTCAAAATAAAACCAGCCAGCTCCCTAACAAGGTATAAACTCTACAATACTAATTCATAATAGCTAATTTGTTTATTAAATCAGCATGCTTGTTACAGTTATTAAATATTTTATGTTTACGTGCCGATATCCTTGTATTACTCGGTTTGTGATACATACATACCAATTGTTAATACATTTTTATAATTTTATCTAGTGTCGTTTGTTATTGAAGCTGTATGTACGTACTATTTATAGGTATAATTTGCTGAATGTCTTAATTTTTACATATATGAGCATACGAAAGTGCATTTTGTCGTGTTCGGGTGTTAGCGGGCGCCTCCGCTCAGCTAATATCAAAACTGTGCTGATTTCCCGGAGGATCTCGAGCCGATCGCTCCACAACTTATCAACACGCATTGTTTAAAAATAAGCGGGACTACGCATAAACGCATCATAACATTGTGCGCGTGTCGAGCTGTTAGGTGAGCTCAAACCGGACTCGGTAAAGAGTTTGTATCGTTTTGACGGTGACATCTATGCTGACGACCTCCGTGGTGAAGTGGTTAGCACGCCGGGTCTGGCGTCGCGCCATCTCTGAGGTCCCGGATTCCCGGTCGGGTAAGAGAAAACCTGTTTTTCTAAATTGATTTCGGGTCTGGGTATTTTTACCATTGAAAATGGTTATCAGATGCAAATCGCCTGAGACGTATTTTTGGCCATAGCTCCGAGGATTTTGGTAGGATCGAGATAAGAATAGTACCTATCAATAGTTGAGAATTTATCGAGACACGTGTGTCAACTTGTAATGTATTATTCAAAATAAAATATATTTATTTCGTAATTTTTGTATTCATTTTCAATGCTCCGCTTTTTGCGGGGACAGCGAAATCTGTCAATAATTCTATGTTTATTTATATTTATCCGTTATCTTACCATATTAACATGTTTCAAAAGAATGGCTTATGTTGGGCAAGATGGTGGGGCAGATTGGTGTGAGCGTAAACAAATTTAATTTTAATAATTTTTTTAATGATGATGGCTAGCTTATCATGTGATGACTCCGCTGCTGCCGCCGCATCTAAGGCCCTTTTCTGATTTGTCGGTGCGCATCAGCATGTCGGTGTGCCGAAAGCATACCGCGCCGCTTCCGCTTTCGCACTTGTCTGCAAATATTTATGCAGAGCCGTTTGTACCGTCGTGAAATAACGCGTCTTCGTACTTTTTTATACTAGTTTACGTAAAAAAAAACGTTTTTGGCGTCATACTCATATTAAAAATAATATTAACTGTCGTGTATTTGTGTTGCGGCTAAAGAACTTTTGCAGGATGAAATTTTTTTATCCATGTACAGAATGAAAAAGAAAACATATCAAAAGCTTTTGAATAGTATTTTCCCAGCTATAACACAGCAAATAACCTATCCTGAACCCTTTTTTAGGAAATGTGTAAGTCCTTTTTGCACGAGGCGAATGTGTGGGTAAAATGCAGAGCGGCTACTGGACATGCATGCAGAGTCGCGGTAAGCCGAATCCGTGCCGCGCCGCTGCTGCGCTTACCGGACCAATCAGGAACGCTCCATTCCAATATAGGCGCTCGGTAAGCTGTCGGTACCGCGTACACCGAGCGTGCTGATGTCGCACCGCTGCTGCGCCGACAAATCAGAAAAGGACCTAATTGTATAGCCAGGGCACGATTGTGCTCAATATTAGCTGGAAAGACTGCCACCAACTGATCTATTGGACGATATAGACCATGTAGAAGAAAACATTGCTAATTAAGTGGAACAGTTCCTCCGGAACCCTCACTCGCCGACACGAAACACAACAGCACCAAGTGCCATTGTTGCACGCCGAATATTCGTGAGAGGGTGGTATTATGCCGGGCGAGCCGCCCAAATGCGTGCTGCAACGCAGCGTAGCTCTACTACTCAGTCAGTGTCACTCATTTAGCAACACCCAGGGGTCACGCGTAGGGTCTCAAGGGTAAACCTACGGACGCGAGTAACTTTAACCTCCAAGATTATATTTATTGTATAAATGTTTTATTGTAGAATAAGCACTAGCGTTCGGTTATAGATATGTACCTAATACACAGCAATATCGTTTGCTTAGCTTAGGTATTTCGTAATACATATCATTATATGTATACACTAACCCCAATTACTTAACTTATGTCTTTTGTATCTATATAGGCTTAGGTTTTTTAAACAGCAATATATGTATTATTTTATGTTATATTTTCTACATTCTTAACTATAATATTGCAACTTATCGTATACTTAGCTAAAACAAAAAAAAATCTTTTTTTTATAATGAGCCTTTTTAATTAAGAGCTCCATGAAACAATCCCAGCGACGAAAGTTCAATTTTATTGTAATGGAACGGCGGCGGCGGCACGGCCGGGAAGCTTGTTTCAGCTGCGGGCGGCTGGTGGCCGAAACATAAGGTATGACATCACACGTAAGCTCAGAGCCGCGGCCCACAGCGGGACTGCTCCCACACAAATAGAACAATCGATGATCCGGTTGCAGCCGGACCGCACCGGGCGGCGCGGCGCCGCGGCGGCGGCGCGGCGGACTCTTCATAGAAATATTTTAATTTCGATTTCTCTGAACGCAACTCCGATAAATCATGCCCCTCTAGAGGCGTAAAAATGTCGCCTCGCTGACTTTAATAGATTGCAAACACTTATCAAAGGCAGAAAAATAATGAATATTTTATTTAAAGGAAAAATTCTAAATGTCTTAAAATTCACTTATTGAAAACATCTTTTGGAAATCGGTCCAAAGCAATGATCAAATCGAGAACTAGCCATAGCAGGAGCAGGAGCGAGTGGCGCCGGCAAACACGGCCTCTCCGCGGGCGCTCAACCGAAATAGAGGAATTTAATTCGAAAGCTTTTAGAGGCGATCGCTGCAAAGTTGAATGTAAAGAAAAGAAAAAACTGTTTGATTGCTTCCAAAGTTAGCCTTTGGATTAGATTTCTCCCACCTGCACCAGGGCTCGATTAAAGACTTTTTATTGAAGGCTTTTAATATATCTTTTTAGTATTTCAATTGTTTGTTGTGCCAGAATTTCTATGAATTAAGTTGAATTCAAGTCAATTCATTCCGTGACCACAATATGCCTTCAAATCATAAATTTAAGTAGTTTCCGGTGCGCTGTGAGGTTCTTAAGTTCTTATTGGTGTTATTGACAAGGGCGGCGTACAACATTTCAAAGATGCACTTTAAATAAAGCATGGTCAATCTTGACGAATGTTTATTTAAATCAGGCGTTACTTTGCGTAAATCAATCATGATATACAAAAATGGAATAAAAATATTATATAGTTTTAATTTTTTTTTCCGCCTCTGTGGTCTAGTGGCTAAGCTACCGGTTTCAGACCCAGAGGTCCCGGGTTCGATTCCCAGCGGGGAGTACATCTTTGTGTGCTCGGATTGGTTGGAGGGCTATTAAGTCCGCCTGGCTATCTACCACCATCTAGTCTGTCGCCATAACAACGATGTCTATAGCATTGTTGTGTTCCGACAGTTTGAGATAAGATAGCCAGTTCCTCAGTGGTTGAGGATTCCGGGTGAAGCGCGCTTCCACCTTCGGCCTTATCGTCACTTACCATCAGGTGAGATGAAGGCCAAGCGCTTACCCGTTGCCAATAAAAAAAAAACCCCTAACTCACTAATTTATCAAGCTTGGATGCTGCATGCAAGCACCGCCCTTCCGCCCGCAATTTATGCACATGCAATAGGAGCGATGGATGCTGAATAAGGCAAGCAAATCGAATTTATTGAGGTATATTTAGTTTTTCTTTATGTCAATGTTCATAGTAAACGCACATAGGTTGTGATCGTCGCAGTAACTAATCATATAGTTGTAGCTTACTAACAGTAGTTTCGTAATATATCATTAAAAATTACACAAGCTTACACTATTAGAATATACCTAAACTAATATTTATACCTATGTTAATACCTAATCTAATACCTAACGTAAATGAACTGCAATCTAAATATATGTATAACATAATTATAATAAGTAAATCACACATACTTACTATGTTAGCATTAAATATTAATAAATATACAAAACATATTTACAACTATTTACAAAAATAAAATATATATTACATAAATAACACTTATATATTGCGTACCATTAATTATTCATAGCGTGAAGTCGCGCGAGTATCGCACCGCGCTGTAGTAGCTGCTCAAGACGTTAGTATTGTTTAGATTTCGCAACATTATTGACTGCAGCTATCGGAATTTGATTGCCAGTTTTAGTATATATAAAGTTACCAGTCTAATATCTGTAGCGACTCGGAACGCACGTCGCTCCCAATACGCACGCGTACGTATTTACTACTATGGCGCTTCTGTGGCGCTGACATTTAAAATCAAATCTGTCTTGTTTCCATCCATCACACCTTCTGCACCTAACTTCAGTGGAAATTAACATCTTTCCACCAAACAGGCGATTACTTAACCACCAAACATCCCAAACTGGTGAACCCGACGTGATTACCACTCACTCGCTTCCTTACAGTGGTGACCCCGACAGTGCACAAATTCAAAATGGAAGAACAACAACAGTGATCAAGGCAAGAGTACAGTCGAAACGATGCGAGCGATGTTTATCGTGTGGATATATGAAATATACCTACTATTTTACCCGGACAAGCCTTCGCTTCGGTTTTCGATGGTGGAAGGTCAATTTACTTTGGACAACGTCACCACCGATTCGACGAAATTCTACCACGTCATCGGTATGCTCGACCACCAGTACGCCATAGAAGTTGCAGACATCATCATCGAGTCTCCTCCGCAAATTGAAAAATATGCCAAATTGAAGAGTGAGTCGGCATCGAAGGAGCGCAAGGTCAAGCAGCTACTTGACCACGAGGAGATGGGTGATAGGAAACCATCGTAGTTTCTACGGCACCTTTGTCACCTCGTTGGTCCTGAAGTACCAGAAGATTTTATCTGAACCATCTGGAGCAGTAGGTTGCCTAGTAGCATGCAGACAATAATAGCTTCCCAGCTTCAGTCTCCGCTGGACACCCTAGCATATCTTGCTGATCATCATCGCCATCATCTCCCCACATTGCTTCTGCTTCAACATCGAGCCATAACGCGACGGACGATAAGATTGACAGATGGCTAAGCAGCTCCAGAAGCTCACCCAGCAGGTCCACGCACTCACCATGAGGAATGACAGATCCAGACCCAGATCCAGTACCAGCCAGACGCATCGTAGTCGCAGCCGCAGCAGATTACAGGCCAGCTACCGTAAGTACCCAGTGTGCTGGTACCACGCCAAGTACGGCAGCAAGGCCAGTAAATGCCAGAAGCCATGCGACTACAAGCCGGAAAACTCGCGGGGCGATCGGTAATGGCGATTGACAATTGCCCAAACAACCATGGTCGCTTGTTCGTCACCGATAGGCACTCCAAGACTCAATTTTTGTACTTACTGGTAGTGACTTGTGTATGTACCCTCGTTCGGCATAAAAAGAACAACGACCAAATACTAGTTACGAACGGTGCGCGGACAACGGAACTGTGATTAACACATAATAATATGGCTATGCCAATTTTAAGACGAGAAATTCTCATCTAAGACGAGATTTTGTTTGGCGTTTTGTTATTGCGGACGTTAATAAACCTATCATAGGTGTAGATTATTTATGTCACTATGATCTTGTTGTAGATATTAGGAATAAGAGATTGTTGGATAATTTAACATCATTAAAGGTCTCAGGCGTATCAGCAAATAAGTATAACAGCGTGATATCTTCCGTTAAATTCGAAACAGTTTGCGATACAATGCGGTAACCTCCGAATTCCCTGAGCTAACACGACCAGCAGGCACACCACGAGTAACACTCCACAACACCGTCCACTACATCCGCACCACTCCAGGTCCACCTGTACCATGTACACCTCGTTGTCTAGCCCCCGATAAGTACAAGATAGCTAAGCAAGAGCTTGACGGTATTCTTACAAACTTTATGCATAAAAGTTACCACTAACGTACCACTACTTCCAAGATATTTTACAGAGACACCATATTTAAGAATGTCACTGCACGGTTCGACCGTGAATCTGACAATTGAGTAAATAACCGTTCATTTGCCACTAACGCTATGCCACCCTTCCTCCGCGCTCCGATCATCCGGTGCCGGAGTGGTTTGCGCGTCCGGTGCCGCACAGGTGACCAATAGGTGACTCGGTTTACAACTGCTTCGATGTGCTGCGATTCTACGAATGAAACTGAACTGCGGTCCTCCTGCCGCTCGGCAGCAGTCCCACGGCACGGCCGCACCGACAAACTTTTGTAGCCAAAATTTCCTCCGAAACCGAACGCATCGAGTCGCTCTCAATCAAATGTCGGACGTGAAATTGGATGGGCTTTCTAATATTAAACTGGTGAGTGACAAATTAATTAGCATGAAAGCCGAGCCGCCCGTCGTCGCACTGATGGATGTGCCGGATGGCGCGTTTGACGGCTTTTACCGGCACTGTGCGGCACTGTGAGTGCCCGCGCTGTCACGCGGAGAGCCCTCGCCCGCGACTCTCACATTGCCCTGCATTACTATAATAATATAGGTATCTATAAAACGATTTTTTTTCTTTGTGAATGCACTAAATTCGAGACCCGTCCGATCTATCTTGCGGTGAATTTGCTAAGTTAACTTTATTGCAAAGAAATTATAGTTCAGCAAAATTGTTGAACAACTTTACGCCAGCAGGATTTGAACCCACACCTAGACAATTCAGGTTAGGCATCGTACAACGATATACGCTTACGAAATGTGCACATTACTCAACCCTATTCAACAATTTTGTGAGCCTTCTTCAATGACCAGACCTGAGTAGAGGGTTCGGTATGGCTAATTACGGGACGCTAACTTTTGATATTGATCAGTGTGCGGCATGGCGTCTACCCAGTCTACCCAGAACCAAAACCCCAAGCAGTTCACATTCGTGTATAAATAGCACTTGATCGTACACCATTTACTAAATTAAACTAAGATTTTAGTTTACATTTCTTTATTTGGGTACCTACCTACCTTTGCGAAAAAATGAAGTTTAATATGTTGTTTATTTCATAATAAAAAGTTAAGTTTCTACTTTAATGTAAACGCTAACTTTCTTGGGAGTTACAGTTAGAGTAAGAAAAATAATAATTAATTTACGAATATTATTTTTATATATGGGTTATGGCCCAATATCCCCACGTGCTATTGTCCACGTGGGAGGCCTGTGCCCAGCAGTGGGACGTTTATAGGCTGATGATGATGATTTTTATGAACTAAAAACTTCTTACACTGTTAAACGTGGCTTATGCTATGTTTTATATTATGTTAACTATTTATTGTGGCATCCTGTATTATTTATAATAAAGAAAAAAGAATACAAATAAATTAAAAAAGCACTTGAAAACTTTTCCAATCATTTCCAAGTTTCTCACGACACCGCTGACCAGGAAAAAGGCACTTAACAAAAATAAGAACACTCGTTCGTAAAATAAAGCAGAAACGCAGTAAAGGCGTTTGGCACGATAATCACGACACGCGATACCGCCCAAGGCCCTACGTGAAACGAGTAAATGCTAATGTCAACGGCTTATATTTTTTTTCACAAAGATGGATATTTATATATGTATATTTAAGCGTTAATAAAACGCTAAAATATATAAAAAAAATTATTATTGAATATTTCCGATGATGGGACGATAATTCTTGAGGAATTTTCTTGGTATTTTACCATTAGTTCCATTTTACCACGATACATTGTGACGAGCATGAGTTGCTTAGCAACCATTTTAAAGTTGTAATCGTATAGCAAACACCTAAAATATTTACACTAATGAGTAGTTCCGGTCTAGTGCCTTTATCATCATTTTCACGTTATTCAATAGTGCTTTCCGAGGGTAAATGCACAAGTATATAAATGATACCTAAATTGTTATAGTGTGCCTATAATATTCAAAGAGTTCCTTCAACTTCTCTAGGACCCCATCATCAGATCCAGACCTGATGAAAATGAGACCAACTAGAAAGTACGTCCGTCTAGACAAAAAATTAATTATCTTTAATTGATCGGTTCAATCGTCTTTGAGCAATCGGTGACCATAATCCATGTTTTTGTAAGTCGGTAAAAAAAACTGACAGCTTCCTGTCACAAGTAAATCCACATTGTAAATACTGTAGGGGTACGTGTAATCAGTAGGTGTAATAGGCTGAAGAAGCAGCGGAAACGCTTTTCATGGCTGCCTTTGTTTGCGTTAGTTATTCATTGTAGCTTAACTGACGAAACGTATCAAAATTGTTGTAGTAGTATGTTCCTTGTACTTACTTACCTTTTTTATCCCAGTGAATCCGCCTTATTGTTACCACACCTCCAGAGGGTAGGCAGAGTTATGTGGGGCTCTATCCGTCTCCGTCCACAGAAAGGATAAAAGGGAGGGAAAGGACAATGTTTTGGGCCCATACATCGTTAGCTTCAGTTGCGCGCGCGCATCCCCCCCGTGCGGGCGTGTTTTATAATTTGTACCTGCATTATCTCGTACATGTCGAAATGACGAAAGTTGTGAAGTGCAATAGCTGTAATATTATAATCGATGAAATGTTAGCGTATATACAGAATAAGATATCGGTTATTGATGAGGATACGTTGCTACGTATATGCACCTCATCATTTATAAGTGAACAAATTGCAAAATCAAAGGAGTTGTTGTTCGAGGCAGTTTGTGTTGAGAGCGGGAAAATTAAGCGTAAGAATAAGGGCAAGGAGCAGCGAAATCTAGTGGATATTGTGAACGTTTTTAAGTCTACGGAATCAGATAAGTTTCCCATTTTCGTTGCGAGAGATTTGGAGCGGTTACCTCCTGTTTTGTCCGACCACTTAGACTGTACTAAGCTTTTGAAAGATCTTCTGTTGGTACAAAATGAGCTTAAGGAAATAAAATCAACATACGTTACGCACCATCAGCTAAGCGAATTTAAAGCAGAGATTTTAACCGCGCGAAATGAGTCAATAATACCGTTATCTGTCTGCAAAGTGAATAAAAAGCGAGGTGGTTGGATGATGGACAGTGGGCCTATGGGCCTATCCCATTTTCCCGACTTGTCTGATGATGATTTTAATAATGGCATTGAGGAAATCATTCCGCCTGGGCTGATAAAAATATCGGCGGTAGATGTGAACTGCGACAGCGACAAGGAGCTACCGTGCGCGAAACGCTCGGTCGGCCGAGCGGCTGTGACGTCATCGGCGCCGGCCGCCTTAATTACACCGCAACAGGCGCGAAGCGAGAAAAGTAGGAGAAAACAGGCGTGCTGTGGGACAGAACCTGTGGCGAAGACGGCGGCGGCAGTTCCGGAGGTGCATACTGGTGACAACCAAGGTTGGCAAACTGTGTCCAAACGTCGGAAAGCTCCGAAGTATCGATATTTAGGAAATAAAGGAAACTGTAAGGACTATCAAGGGAAGTTTAAGGCCGCCGAGCAAAGGCTACCTATTTTTATAACTAAGGTACATAAAGATACATCTGAAAAAGACATTACGGATTATGTTTATGAAAAAACAAAAGAACTTATAAAGCTTGAAAAAATATCTTTTAAAGAGGAAAAAGAGCATAATGCGTATAAGTTTTTTGTTCCTGAACAGAAATTGTCATTATTTCTCGATAGCGAGCTCTGGCCGCAGGTAATTATATTTAAGCGTTTCGTGAATTTCAAGCCACGAAAAACGAACGGTGTAAATGGGAACGCCGTGCACGGCCGTAATCGGAATTTTAATGAAAGATAAGTCACTATATAACTTAGTAAGCTTTAACTGCAAGAGTGTTAAGCGTTCGACGGACAACATCAGGGAATTATGTCTATCTATATTGTTGTCTATATTGTTGCCCTGCAGGAAACGTGGTTGTTGCCAGACGATATTCAATTTCTAAATACGATTAATGAGGGCGAGTTCGGCTACACCGGTACATCCGCGGTGGATACGACCGTGGGGATGCTTCGTGGACGTCCGTACGGCGGAGTAGCACTATTGTGGCGAAAAAGCATTTTCGATAACGTCTTGGTGGTGCAGTGCAATAACCCGCGAGTGTGTGCAATTAAAGTTACCGTGGAGCACAGGGCCTTTATAGTGTTTAGCGTTTACATGCCCACAGATAATATTGCGAACCTGTCAGAGTTTACGGATTGTCTCGGTCTGGTAAGCGCTATTATTGATACTAATAACATCGAAACTGCTTATATCTTAGGCGACTTTAATGCGCATCCCGGAGAACTTTTTTATAAGGAATTAGATTGCTTCTGTTCCGAGGCGAATTGGATGTGTGCCGATATCGTTTCGTTAGGTGTTTGTTCGGAAACATTTACCTTTGTTAGTGAAGCAAACGGTGCGAGACGATGGCTTGATCACTGCGTTGTGACTAGCTCGGCGATGCAAACGGTTGTCAATGTAAATGTAAAGTATGATGTACTATGGTCGGATCACTTTCCTCTTGTAATGCAATGCAATTTAGGTGGCATTAAACCAAAAGTTTATGAATCAAACTTTAGTGTACATTGTAATAAAATTCGTTGGAATGAAAGAAAGCCTGAACACTAAATTATGTAACGATAGCTTAAGATTAATTGACTTTCCTACGGAATTATGTGCGTGTAGTGACTATGTATATAATAATCTTGACCACAGATATTTTATTGATAAAATGTATTACAATATTATTGATGTTTTGTGTAAGGCAGCCAGTGCTAGTCATTCTCAAAAACGGATGTCTAGTAGAAAGCCCGTAATGGGTTGGAATAAATATGTGAGAGACTCGCACAGGGAGGCGAAACTTAAATTTGAACTCTGGGTGCTATATGGGAGGCCGAGGATAGGTCATGTTTGGAATGAGATGCACACAAGCCGTAAAATTTTTAAGTCCCGTTTGCGGTGGTGCCAAAACAACAGTGAGAAGATAAAAATGGATGCTTTAGCAGCTCAACATTCCAGGCATGACTTCCGTGGCTTTTGGAAATCAATCAATCATCTTCGAACATAGCAGAGATGTTAAGACAACATTTCACAGTTAAATCGCCGTTAGGACCATCAATGCATGAGTGCGGTGCTGATGCTGGTTGTAGTGGCCAGAAGATAAATGCTCGTTTTGTGGCAAAAGATGTCAATATCGTAATTAATTCAATGTCACGGGGCAAGTCTCCTGGTCACGATAACCTGAGCATCGAACACCTTAAGAATGCAGGTTGTCACCTACCAAGAGTATTGGCAATGCTTTTCTCATTGTGCGTAGGACATTCTTACTTACCGGCTCAAATGATAAAAACTGTTGTGATACCGATAGTTAAAAACAAAACCGGTGATACTAGTGACATTAATAATTATAGACCGATATCGTTGGCTAGTATTGTCGCGAAGGTATTTGATAGTCTGCTTAATAAACAGCTTAAACAACATCTTCAGTTTCACGATAACCAATTTGGTTTCAAACCTGGCCTCTCCACTGAGACAGCGGTGCTGTGCCTTAAGCAGACTGTCAGGTACTATACCGACAGAAATACGCCCATTTTTGCCTGCTTTCTTGACTTGTCAAAGGCGTTTGATCTGGTTCGCTATGATTTGCTATGGCAAAAACTTCGCAAGATGTCTGTACCAGATGAACTAACACGCATACTCAAACATTGGTACCAAAACCAGATCAGCGTCGTGCGATGGTCGGGAACTTTTTCACAGCCACGGATTGGATTGTGGGGTGGGACAGGGGGGTCTGACCTCCCCCAAACTCTTTAATCTGTATGTGAATGCGTTAGTTGAGGAGCTCAGTAGCACGCATATCGGCTGCCATATTGGTGGGGTATGCACGAATAATATTAGCTATGCAGACGATATGGTGCTGCTGAGTGCCTCTGTGTGTGGTTTGTCTAAACTACTTGACATCTGTGAAAAATATGCTGCTGAACATGGCTTGTTGTACAATGTCAGTAAAAGCGAAGTTATGGTTTTTCAGGCTAGACGAAGGTGTGTCGATTTAATACCCCCTATCAAACTTAAGGGATGCGTTCTAAAGAGAGTAGATCAGTTTAAGTACTTGGGACACCTTGTAACGTCGGACCTCAAAGACAACGCTGACATTGAAAGAGAGCGAAGGGCATTATCTGTTCGGGCCAATATGTTAGCGCGACGATTTAGTCGATGCTCGAACAATGTAAAAGTCACCTTATTTCGGGCCTTTTGCACTTCTTTTTATACTTGTAGCCTGTGGTTGGATTACACACAGAAACAATATAATGCCCTTCATACAATACAATAATGCATTCAGGGTGCTGTTGGGGCTGCCCCGTTTTTGCAGCGCATCGGGGATGTTCGCCGCAGAGCGCGATTACACAGTGATGCGGAAGCGGTGCACATCTCTGGTGCGTAGGGTGCGGGCCAGTGCCAATAGTATCCTGAGAGAATTGGCCGAACGTTTTGACTGTCAGTATGTGAATCACTGTAATATGATTCACCTGCTGACTAAAGTCAAAATAAATAATTAATACACCTATTGTAATTTTCATTAATGTTTATTGTTTTGATCATTATTTATTTATATTTTTATTCATTTAAATTTTATTTTTAATGTGTAATCAATTACTTATCTAATTTTATTTTTATTTGATTGTATAATATAATGTGATTTTATTTTATAATTGTAATGTGATGATCCATGTTGGTCGAATAAATGAATTTTATTATTATTATTATTATTATTATTATTAAGAACCAACAATTATGAAATATTCTTTTCTAGGTTCGCAAGGCAAAAATGGACTGCCATGGAGAAGTAAAGTTTATAAGCTCCACAGACTTTAGGTTGCTAAATTGATTTGACATATTTTTGACATTTTATTGATTATGGTTAATTTATAGTATATTAATTTTATATTTTTATTGTAATACTAATATAATTGGTTTTTGACAATTTGGAGTACCTATTAATTTTGTATTTTGTATGTAATTAGAATAGTCATTGTTATCTAGAAAATAAAAATGTTAAAGTTATTTGCATGCTACATTGTCAGCTGAGAAAGAGAAGAAAAGTAGAATAAGACCAAAAATGTACCTTTCTCAAACGCAAATTAAATATTTCATTTCATTTCATTTCGAAATTGCAAGTACCTAAATGACTGTAAAAACAAAGATTTTTGACGGACACTCATGAGAACCTAAATATCAGGAAAGATTATAATTATTTTGAGGTTATGTTTATTAAAGAATTTGAGAAGTGATGTTGCACTGTTTTGTTTTATTTGCCAACACTCATGCACGTTCACTAACACTTAAATAATCCATCATTATTCCACATTAATATTCGACAAAACATGAATTATAGAAAATAAAACGAAACTGCAGACATGACGCTTCACTTTCCCGCCAAGAAGTCCAGAACGACAACTTTTTTTTTCTTGACCAAGGATAGGTACTAGTCCTTCAGTCGTATTATTAGAGTTCATTGTTTATGCTTAAACTGATGATAATGATGAGTTATGATAATATGATCGTTCGGTTTAATGCTAAATGATATTCCCCCCAAACCACTTGAGTTCCAGTTAAGACGTGAGACTTTACTGAGATCTTGCATGGACTTCTTGAGTGAATTTGAATAGTGATGTTGCACTGTTTTATTGCACCGCAGATTAGTAACATTCTCCTCATTGGAAAAGCAAAAGAATCCTAAGGGATGATTTATATTAGAGCGGGCCGTGCACGGGGCCCGGACGGCGCCACTGATTTGAGACGTTGCATACATTTTCACGCCCCGTGCACGTCCCGCTCTAATATAAAGTCGACTAACGTTTTCAGTTTGGAATAAACAGCGATGTATCGTATTCTAATGATGCTTGGAGTATTTGGCACTAAGTATATCGAGTCAGCTATGCATGCATGATATTATTACGTTTGTTTGTACATATTATAAATATTTTGGTCACAAACTTTTATTTCACTGGCTGAATGCACTGAACTCTCAATACCCAACTCATAATAAAAAAATGATACTCAATATTAATGTCCAAAACGTTCTTTTTATTATTGATTACTTGTCTAAAAGTGTCCGCCAAAATCTAAATACTGTTATCTGTCGTAATAATAAGCTAAGATTTATCATGTATGTCATGTTTGTGTTGGTTCTTAGGCTAACTTCAACAATGTCCTTTACCCACTAAACACTGGGGAACAGCAATTCGAGAAAAGTGGAGGCCGTGGTACATGCCCACTGGAATTTAACCGGTTTCTGTACCTGTAGGTACTCACTACCTAATATCATAGTAAAATATTATATTAGTTAGATGTTTGGTTATTCAAAACGCAATATTGTCAGCGGCGCAGCGGCGGGTTATTTTGATCAGGCCAGGCTCCAGAGTGCTGAGCGCCCGCTTTATCGGCTAAATGGCTCTCAGCGCGAGGGTTCGAAAGCGTTGTTCATTATGTCGAGATGCGGCAAAGGTGTGTCCGAAACTCAGCACGGCTCGGCTTCGTCTGCCCCTCTAACCCGCCTCTTCTTTACTCGGCGATGTATTACCCTCTTCTCGAACTAATGAGACAGTATTCGTTCCCGTCGTGTCGTTCTAGCAAGTTTTGAACAACTAATAAAGATAGTTCCCGTGTTTAATGTTGTTAAAAAGTTTGCTTGAAACTCCGGCTCGCCCGCCTGTAGTGTAGTTGGCAACTAGTCGGGAGTTGCGGCGGCAATAAAACTGGCGCGCCAGCACACCCGCGGCGCCCCAGTGCTGCGCCCAACCAACGCCATGCCGAGCTTTACTTAACAAGACATCGCAGCTCGCCAATTAAAAACCAAGCAATGTGAGTTTACACGCGGCGGCGGCGGCGCGGCCTCGGTCCCGCGCCGGAGCGCTAATCGCGCGTGACGTCATCAATTTTCTAGATTGGTTCCCTGCGTATGTAATACAGAATCATCTTTGTAATCGGCCAGTCGGCGGGTTGATTGACGAGCACCCCGCCCCGCACCCCGCGCCGCCGGCGCCGCGCCGCCTGCCACCATCACAAAATAATGGGAATGTAATTTGTGAACAATAAAAGATTGAATCATTAATTCTACTGACATTTATTAAAAACGGCCTGAGTGATGGCTGTGATGGAAATCTATCGTTAAATTAGGAATCTGTTAAATAAGACGGGTCACATTTTAGCCATTGATGGAACACTTTTACTATAAAGCTTTTTTTAAGTCAATTCAACCTATTTATGTTTAATTTTCCAGAAAGAAAAGAGCCTATTATCAAAACCATTTTTTTTCTTTCGGAGGATATTTTTTTTATTACAGTACATTAAAATTAATAACTTGAGTGACTGTCTTGCTTTGCAATCAGATCTAGATTCTTTACATCAATATTATAAAAAAAAATATGTTAACATTAATAATTAATAATTAATAATTAATAAATGCCAAATTAATTACTATTATTACTTAGTCGTAAATCTAAACCAATTTAATTTGACTGCAATTTTAATGGCACGGTCATTAATAGGACACAACTAATACGCGACCTAGAGGTACTATTGGATTAAAAAAAAAATTGTGTTATCGAAGCATATCGACAGTGTAACCGTCAAAGCATATAAAACTCTTGGCTTTGTTTTACGGGAATGCAAACATTTTATATATTATATATATATTATATAGATATAAAGATATCTATCGTTACTGTTTACTGTGCATATATTCGCAGCGTTTTGGAATTTGCCAGCCCGGTATGGAGCCCTGGATACGCCATGTACAAAAATCAAATAGAACGGATACAAAAAATATTTTAAATGCGACGGTTAATTTCTACATCACACGAATAAAACTGCTATCGTAATTTTATTTTATTTATTTATTTAAGGTAACAAACGGTCATAAACAGATTAATCAAATACAAGACAGTGGTATATAACTAGACCTATAGTAACATAACTTAATAATGAAAAGGTTTTAACGGATGAGTTTATGAGAAACGAATTTTACTGTACAATAATGAAAACATGTATCCAAATTTTGTAATATAATACACTCAAAAAGCGTATTTCGTTTGATTATAAATATTTGTATCTATTATAAAATAAACAGTACCAAATACAATAGAAAAATCAGATAGCACAATGACACTTTACAATTACCTAAAACAATGTCTCGCGAACCAGTCTCCTATAACTTACGTAACTATTACAAAATATATCAATATTGGTCAAGTTTTTGTTATAAAAATCCAGAGAACGCCTAAGGAACGAGTTTTTTGTATAATTAGTGTGACATGGGTGAATGTAAAAAGTACTTATAGAACGTGAGGACGGACGAGGAACTTTAAGGTAAACTTTATCTAGAAGTGGACTACAAAGAATTTGACAATTTACAATTTTATGCAAAAACATAGCATCGAGAAAAGTACGTCTAATTTGCAATGAACTTATATTATATCGGGAGGCATTAGCCCTGTAATCGTCTGAAAGAAGTCCATCGCGGAAGTTCAATTATTTTAAAAAAATATTTTGTACTTTTTTGATGCGACCAATGTGAACAGCATACTGTGGGCTCCATACTACACTTCCAAACTCTAAAATACTACGGACGTAAGTGTTAAATAAAGTTATCATGTTTTTGTGTTTTTAAATGGTTTCCCTAAACGGTTAATTAATCCAAGCTGTTTAAACGCATGCGATAGAACATTATCAATATGATTATTATGATTAGGAAAAAGACGGTAGACTTGAAACAAGTAACATCATCTCTCTGATATAATTTATATTAAATATTTATTTATCTAATTAAATTCGATTTTTAATTACAAGAAGTTATTAGTATTAGTGTACTAAATAACATACTGTGTTGGATACAATCCTTGATGTGTGTATAAGTTACATCTGCACAAACCTGCCATCACACTGTCACTTCACTTGAGGTAACCATCACTTCACACTAATTTCTCAACATGGCCAGCTTGTCTGCAGTCCTTGAAACGCAAAAATCCCTTGAAGCAATGCTGCTGAAGAAGATGGATGACTTCCAAGATCAACTAAGGTCTACGTCTCCATGGAAAGATAAGTCAGACAAGGTTGCTCAGCTTCAAAATGAATTTAGCATGTTTCGGGACTATGTTTGTGATATATTGAGGATGCTGCGACAACAGATATCTGAGATCTTGAGGTCTGTTGATGATATTAAAATGAGGCACCGGCAGAAGTATCTCCTCATAAGTGGTGTCACCGATAAATCAAATGAAGATCTGTCCGTGACAAATGTCAGCATTCTCAATAGACATTTTGCACTCACTGACTTATCAGCGGGCAGTCTAAAAAAGTACTACAGGCTTGGACCCTATACAGAAGGGCGCACTCGGCCCATAGCGGTCTGCTTTACTGATTACAAAATGCGGTCCACTATTTGGAGAATCAAATCGAAGCTTAAAGGCACATCCGTCGTGGTTCATGAGTTCCTAACCAAGCCTCGTCAAGCACTGTTTCATGCCGCACGCAAGCACTTTGGCATCTTCAATGCATGGTCGTCCGAAGGAAACATATTTGTTAAGACTACAGATGGAATCCGTCAACGCATTTCCACGTACGATGAGTTGACGACCATTACTACAAAATTTCCTGCAGCGATTCAACCCACTCATGTTGCAGCCCAACGTGTGACTCCTGGAGTTTCTGCTAAACCGGCTCCAACAAGGTCTAAGCGTGCCATCAGGACCATCAAGTGATTCGAACTTTTTTTTATTGTAATGTAAGTTTGTTCATTGTCAGTATTAGTCATATTCGACCACTGCAAGCAATTTGTATCAATAATTTTGTTCACAGTAATCTAGTGCCGATGTTTCAAAGTATGGTCAGTATGTACTAGATAGTCCATTGTTGTTTCTTTAATGTCCTACCCATAGATTAATGATTGGTCTTGCAACGCTCGTCTAGATACCGCGCTACCTATAAACCACAGCTCCGTAAATGCGGCAACTCATTATTGTAGTGTGTTTATGACAATATGCAAGGATGCTAGTGTGCGTGAAAAATTTGTTGCCAGCTGCTCAACTGTTACCCGAGTTAATGGGAAAAATATTTTTGCTGTGATGTATTAGTTAAGTTGCTGGTTATAAATGTAGCTCAGAAAATATTTAAAAATTAACAATTAAAATCTATTATTATGTATCAATATAATTGTATATATTATTATGTAGGTTAGACGTAGGTTTCTTCTGTAGAAAAATGGTAGGTATGTATAGCTATGATTAGACCTCATTTTTTAGTAGTTTTTTTTTTATTACTACCACCCCCTTTTTTCCCTTGGGTATCGTAAAAGGCGACTAACGGACTAAAGACTGCACATACATCCAACGGCATAGAGCGGCGATGGGCTCATCAAAATAATACTACCAACCCCTCTCTTCCCTTCGGTGTCGTAAGAGGCGACTAACAGACTAAAAACTGCACATACATCCAACATCATAGAGCAACTATGGGCTCATCAAAACAATACTACCAACCCCTCACTTTTCTTCGATGTCGTAAAAAGGGACTAACGGACTAAACACTGCACATACATCCAACAGCATAGAGCGACGATGGGCTCATTAAAATAATACTACCAACCGCTCTTTTCTCTTCAGTGTCGTAAAAGGCGACTAATGGACTAAAGACTGCACATACATTCAACAGCATAGAGCGGCGATGGGCTCATCAAAATAATACTACCAACCCCTCCCTTCCATTGGGTCTCGTAAAAGGCGACTAATGGACTAAAGACTGCACATACGGGGTATTGCGTACTGCACAAAGGGGTTGGTAATATTATTTTGATGGGCTCATCAAAATAATATTACCAACCCCTTTCTTCCCTTTGTGGTCGTAAAAGCGACTAACGGGCTAAAGGCTCACCACCTAAGCACATGTGCAGACTGTGCAGTTTTTTCTTGCTGAAGCGTGGACTGTTTGGGCGTGGTCTGTGTTGTCCATAGATTCAAATGATTAGTAATTTTACCATAAACTTTTTTTTTAAAGAGGCTTTTGTATACAAAATTACATGTCAGCCCCATCGTTAACCATAAACTTTAGTAATAACTATCTCAAAAAAGTTGTTGATTTATGTGAACAGTAATAAGTCGAGTCTTTATTCATGATTATTCTACATATGACTAAATACTTTTTCGTTCTTGTAGGCTCATTGTCATGTAACAGACAAAATTTAAAAAAAAAACTATTTCCCCTAGGACTGTTACCTTTGAGATTTTGTCCCTTTTGGGGAAAAGAAAGAAAATCCCAAACGCAAGCGTCAGTGGAATGTTATCAAATAAAACCATAAAATGTTCAACAGCTAGGCAGTATATTGCAAAAGAACACACACTAAAATTTTGTCCAACAACAATAAAATAAAATTATAAATTTTATTTCACTCTTATTATTTAAAAAAGGGGGTTAGTCACAATTTTTCCTTATATTAGGTTAGGTACTAATCATCTACGTTACTCCTTTTAATTTATTAGGCCGAAAATAACAAAAAAAAACTATCAGTCGAAATTGACCCTAGGGTCAATTTCAAATGAAAGTCCAACAAACTTTCTAATAATTTTGCCAACTATAATTTATTGTTTAAAGTACTCTAAACCTTATTACCAAGCTATATCACCCCCTAAAACACACTAAAATCCTAAGAGTCAAAAGTGACCAAGCGGGTCGGTGATAATTTTAATTTCAAATAAATTTTATAATACTGGCTGGGATAACACCAGTACCGTTCGGAGTATGAAGTTGAAATTATAATTAAATTACTCCGTCTATAAAAATATTAAATTAAATGTTTTAATCCGTTTAACCGTATCAAAACTATCACACGTTTAAAGCCAATACACTAGAGAACCGTGGGGTTACACCGCTATAAAATTAATATTAAAGGGCGCCAGGGTCTAGATGTAGACCCGAAACTGGAGACGATGTCACCATACAACTTCACACAGGTCGAACTCGCAGATCCTCAAATGTTTCACAACTTCCCCAACGCTGGGGGTCGTTGGATGTAAAAAAAAAGAATAATGGTTAAGGTGTCGAAACCTTAATTTAAAAAAATGTTACCAAATAAAAACAAGTATCCCAGTGGGCTGGGTAACAAAAAAAAACCGTCAGCGCGTGCTCATCCGCTAGGCGGCGACAGCTCGACTGCCAGCAGGTGGCCGCTGGTACCCCGAGGAAGCAGGTCTCGCGTCCAGGCTTTAGGGCCCAGCTCTAAATCCTGGCGGCGAGACGGGCCTCTCGAAGCATCTGAAATTATCAACACGGGGCCTATTTATAACACTACACGCCTAGTTCAGATCTGTTACATAAATTGGGGTCCCGCAGTCTGCTATCTGTGTATCTGGGGCTGCAACCTAACATAATCAGGGACTCGCAGCGCTAATGGTTATCAAAAGCTTCCCAACGCTGTTGCACAACCATAAACTAACCCCTTATTACTAATATTTAACACCATGTTTTGATTTTAGTGTTGTTTCACATTTAACTAGTACACAAGGCACTACACGGCTACGATATTCCAATAAACAAAACCAAACAATGCTAGAATATTGTGGGATAATGCAATATCCACTCCTAAAGGGATTTGACACGTCTGCCACATGGCCAAGAGCCTTGCGTCGCCTGGCGACAAGGCATGATACGGACACCATGAAAAATCGATTTGAATTCCTAGGATGACGGCTTATTATACTTAACAATGTTACATTTGGGATACTTACGCGCTGGGAGATTTCAACTGTGCGCGTGGCTGCCAGCGACCGGAACTTCGTTTCGGGCACGGATCCCTGTAAATAAACCACACACTTGTTGACTATATTCTCAAGCTAATGACGCCTCAAATCCACTACATTATTACGACCTCAGATTAAAACAAAAGGTTACCAGCCAGGACTCATGCCTACCTTAGTGAATTGATCTCAACACATCACACCACGTCACGCCAGAGATTGAAATCGTTTCGACGTCATCAGACCCGGCACTCCAATTCACCGGAAACACTCAAACCGGAATGCCATCTTATGAAATCTACTCTCAAAGTCGGGTAATATTTAACAACGCAGTTCCTTTAGAATTTTCCTTCAAACTATCAAAACGTCAAATATGACGTTTTCATCTCTCGTTCTGACACTGAAAGAATCTGTCAATTAGAAAACTACTTGAACTAGAGACAAGTTAAAGTTTAGCAATCTGAATTTCGTCCTTTTTTAAATTTGGAAATCAATTCCACTCGAGTTAATACCCTGTCTAAATATTAGGGAGTATTAGTTTCCTCTCTGGCAACCCCTACGGGCAGAGACAATATCCATATAAAAAATATTTCTCCCGTTCGAATGTTCTAGATAAAAGTCCTTATAGAAAAAATAGTTCTATTTCCGGATTTGCTTGAATTAAATGTAATTACTTAAAGTAATTATTATACATATTAATTTATTATGTAATTTATTATTGGAACTGTTTCGGCTATTTTTAGAATTGCATCTTTTATGTGAAACTTAAAAGCTGACAGCCACTTCGCCCCGCTACCGCTAGGCGTCGCTACGGTGGCAGTCATTTTGTCTATGGTGTTATGTCAAATACAAAACGTAAACAATCTTTATTTTCTTTTAAATCTAACGCAAAGTCTTGCTTAAACTGATTTAGAAATATGTATTAATTGAAAATGCAAGAAAAGTGTGTCTTGTAATGTGTCAGCCAAGGCTCCATGTCTTTAATGTGAAGAAAAAATGGATTATAGTCTAACAAGCCACAATGATTACTATTTTTGGAAACCCGATCATTAAAAACAATGATTTCAGGTAAGTACTATTCAACCATTGCAAACCCCTTTTGTAGATTAGTAAAGGCAGACAGGGCCCTGAATTTACAACGTAACAGCAAGAAAAGCTATTTTAGCCTCGCTTAACAACGCTACAATGACGACGGTCTTTTTGAGCAAGAGGAGTGAAAATATTATTTCAAACATTGTCTATGATTTTTTTCAAAACGAATACGTCCGTGATTTGCTGGTGGCGGCACTGACACTGAGAGCATTATCACTGACAAGTGAGGATGCGTTCATAGAGAATGTATGAAAAACACTGTGTCGGAACTGTGGCTTCACTGATATGTGTGAAGCAACCTTTAACCTATAATATTACCCGAATCATAAGCTATACACCTATTCTCAGTTTCATTAAAATCCGTCCAGCGGTTTTTGTGTGATGCGCGTCAAACAAACAGACACAAAATTCCAAAAATGATTCTAATGTTCACGTATCCTTCATCCCCTAGATTATGTTTTTTGCAAATATTTTCAATGTAAGTACAGACACGAAAAGATAACATTTCAGGAACATAGGTCAAAATAAAAAAAATAGCGTTTCCATACTTGAGTCAATCAGCTGATTGCGCATTTTGTATAGGGAAAAATAATAAATTTTCAACCCATGTTTCATAAGGAAAGTTGTTCAGTTTCATCGGTAGAATCCCCTTGATATAGTGTCAGCTAACATTTTTACACCTTATTATAGATCACAAATATAAGTAAACATGAAATAACATAGAACTAGGTTAAGTATAATAGTAACTTTGTAAGACAAATGAAATAGGTTACCTTTAAAAAAAAAGACAATAACAATAAATTCACACAATAAAAATCTCAACAACGGGGATTTTATTTTTGTATAAGCGGTAACACTGAATGGCGTTTATTGTTCATATTATTATAAGATGAATTTTCGAAATTATACGATACTTACTGATGGTATGTGATCCCAGTGTCCTTCTTATTTTTAGAAGTATTATTTTTACACAGTTTTACTACGCAAACTTGCATTTTAGTTTGAATAAATCCCAAAATTTAATAAAACATTCGGGACGTACACGTCACCCACAGCTGTCAGTGTGACTGGCTCGGGTACGCCGATTGCGGCGTAGTATTTGTTGCCGCATTTGACAAGTACGACGGAGGTATCTAGTCGAGCGCAGCGAGACCAATTATTAATCTAAGGTCCTACCATACCACAAATTTAATAAAACATAGATTATTTTACTTTTATCGGGTAGAATTTGACACTCGGACCCTCGGACCAAATATTACAATGGTCCGAGCTCGGACCAATATTATATTTGGTCCGAGATTTGACACATTTTGATACAAGTTGCTTTGTGATTTGTTTGACAGCTTCGCTGTCACCTGGCTGTCTATTTTGGGCTGTGTTCCATTACCTCAAATTTAATACTGATATTACTATAATCAATTTTGTGAAAATGTGCTGTAGTTATGTTTAATACTCGGACCAAATATGGTCCGAGGTTTAATACGTCTGTAAGTTATGTTATATTTTGGTTTGTTAAACCTTTCGATTGGTAAGGTGTGCAGTTTAATTCAATTTAAAAATGTGTTTTTTTTAGTTAGTAGGTTTGATGCCTATTGATTGTTTTTTTATAACTCTTAGATAATAATTGCTTAGTGCACAATATTATATTTAGAAATATTTTTTTTTTTGGTAGGTACCTATCTATTTTTATTGAGTATTTTTTTTTTTTTTTTTTATAGCAGAAGGAGGCAAACGAGCAAGCGGGTCACCTGATGGAAAGTAATCACCGCCGCCCATGGACACCCGCAAAACCAGAGGAATCGCAGGCGCGTTGCCGGCCTTTAAGGAAGGAATAGGCTCGTTTCTTGAAGATATATACATGTATATTTATATTATTTATATTTATATATTCTTTTTTTAAATTTTTTAATGTCGGATGATGATGATTCTCTTTCTGCAAGTGGCAGTGGTTCTTCGTACCATTCTCTCGCCAACTCTTCTGACCATTCCTACGCTACAGGCACGTTCCTCACACATGAACTTGACCTCCTTCCGAACAGCTTAAATATATGTCACATCAATGCTCAAAGTGTTCCATGTCACTATACTGATCTTCTTGACACCTTTTCATCGGATAGTGTTCATGCTATCCTCGTTTCTGAGAGTTGGTTTAAGCCATGCTTGAGCTCCACTTCCTTTTGCCTACCCGGGTTTGTGTTAATTCGCAATGACCGCGTTGGAAAGGGCGGTGGTGGAGTAGCTATTTACCTCACCTCTCATATTAGTTATAAACTCCTGTCTTCTTCTTCGTCTCGGTATGGGTGCATGGAGTATCTCTTTATCGAAATTGATGTCAAAGGTGTCAAGGCCGTACTTGGAGTCGTATACTGCCCTCCTTCCATAGACTATATCTCCGACTTGGAATCTCTCCTCGAATCCTTCTCTTCTGATTACACTCATCACATTATAATGGGCGACTTTAATACAGACCTTTTAAAGGACTATAACCTCTCCCGCAGGTTGCGATATATTATTGAGTCCGTTAACTTAAGCATTCTCCCTCTTGGTGCTACTCATCGCAATCTTGCAACCACTGATACATGGATCGACCATATTATCACATCTTCTGTTGCTCATGTCATTAAACACGGCCAAATTCTAGCATCTGCTTTCTCTAGGCACGATTTAATTTTCCTCGCCTATAAAATAAAACCCCCTAAACCCAGGCCGAAAATTATCCGTATGCGTAATTTTGCAAGGATGGATGTAGAGAAACTTGAGCATGACGCGCGTGCAATTGACTGGGCCCCTGTCTGGGATGCGTCATCCACTGACGATATGATAGCGTATTTGCAAGGTGTTACCTTAAGCCTATTCGACACTCACGCACCACTGAGAAGTGTTAAGATGAGGCGACCACCCGCGCCATGGATTACGCCTAGTGTTCATATGGCGATGAGGAAGCGGGACAAGGCCTTCCGAGTGTTCAAAAGGTGTCGAACGGACTGCAATTGGGAAGCCTACAAGTCTGCCAGAAATCGGTGCAATCAGTGGGTAAGAAAAGCTAAACGTCACTACATTCACAATAACGTGCTTGATTTCACACCTGCTGATACCTGGAAGTTTCTTCGTTCGCTTGGCATCGGCAAGTCAGTGGGTTCACACAAGCCATTATTTGAGCCAACACTGGATGAACTTAACAATCATTTCTCCTCTACCAACACACTTCCTGAAAACGTTAAACGTTCAACCATTTCTACCATAACTTCGTACACTCCTCTTTCTGTCGATCAATTTTCATTCACTCCGCTAACCGAGGAAGAGGTCCGCAAGATTATTCTCTCTATTAAGTCTAAGGCAATAGGAGATGACGGTGTTGGTAGAGGTATGATTATTTTTTTTTTAGAATGTATACTCCCCGTTCTTACCTACATCCTTAATTTTTCCCTATCTTCTGGAGTATTTCCATCATCGTGGCGTAAAGCTTTTGCTATCCCTCTTCCAAAAATTCCAATCCTAGCATTCTCAGTCACTACAGACCTATTTCCATTTTGCCATTCCTATCAAAAATCTTAGAAGCTGCCGTCTATAAACAATTATCATCATTCGTTCTCCGGATCAACCTTCTTAGCCAATATCAATCCGGATTTCGTCCTGGACATAGTACCTCTACTGCTCTCTTGAAGGTCATGGAGGATATTCGGGATGGTATGGAGCATGCGCGGCTGACTGTGTTAGTTCTTATTGACTTTTCTAACTCATTTAACGCAGGCGACCATGACATCCTTCTCTCCATTCTGACACAACTTGGATTCTCTTCCTCAGTGTGGACGTGGTTTTCTTCTTACCTTCGTGATCGCCAGCAAGCTATTCGAGTAGACCAAACCGTTTCTAACTGGTGCGACCTAGTTGCTGGTGTTCCACAGGGTTTCACCTCTTCTCTTTTCGCTTTTAATAAATACTCTTTCCACTCATCTCTCTTCATCTTCACTTGTGGGCTGGCAGAATGAGGGTGACTGATGCTACGTCTCTTACGCTGCACCAGTTGTCCTCGCGCCTGGACTTCATTTCCACTTAACATCAGGTGGAGTGGGGTCATTTGCCGGGCTTATCATAAAAAAAAAAATCTTTTCATCTGTATGCTGACAATCTGCAATTATATGCACAAGGCGATGTTAGCACCTTAAACAAAGCCATCGCGTGTATTAACCAAGACCTTCAGAAAATTCACGACTGGTCTGCCAGTCATGGCATATCTGTTAATCCCAGTAAGTGTCAGGCGATAATTATTGGCAGTTCCCGTCAACTATCCAAGGTGGATGTGGCTTCTGTGATCCCATTGAATTACAACGGCCAGGTAATACCGTACTTGTCAAAAGTTAAGAATTTAGGTTTAGTTATTGACAGTACTCTGTTGGGATGGGCATATTGGAAACATATCTCAGAAGGTTTCAAACACGCTCAGATCTCTGTACAGATTCAAACATTTCCTTCCTTCTAGTACAAAGATAATCTTAATGCAGGCTCTTGTCCTTCCCATCCTTGACTACGCTGACGTATGTTATACTGATGTCAATCAAATTCATCTCAACAAGTTAGATCGTCTCCTCAACAACTGCATACGGTTTATTTTTGGGCTGCGTAAATACGACCACATTTCAGATTTTCGGCATCAACTCAAATGGCTTCCTATTCGGGAGCGCAGGAAAGTGAGAGTTGTTGGTTTCCTCCACAACATCATCCACAATCCACTTGCTCCGGAATACTTGAAATCTAGGTTTCAGCTTCTGGGTGCCTCTCACCAACGTAATCTTCGCTCTTTCAGCAACCTCCTTCTTGAGACCCCAGCCCACCATTCTGGATTTGTATCCAACTCGTTTACCCTCACTGCAATACGACTCTGGAACGCCTTGCCCTTGCACAATAAAAAAGCTACCAGTAAAAATATGTTCAAGAGAGTGGTACGCGAGCACTTCTTTAAATCTCTGCATTAATTTCTTAGTCTGACATTATATAGTATTTTTTTATATATATTATTGTAAGTAAGTTTATATATTATTATCTATTTCTATATTTATTTATTATTATATAAGTATTATATCTTAATCATGTATTATATATATATATATATATATATATACATATATATATATATATATATATATATATATATACATATATATATTTGTCTACAAATAATTAGGTTTTTAGTCTAGTCTTTTTTTTGCAAGCTTGTTTTTCTCTAGACACCCTTACTGGTCGACTGGCAGAGAATGTCTCAGGGCATTAAGTCCGCCTTTTGCTGTAATTTTGCAATAAAGAATAAATAAATAAATAAAATAAATTATTCAAGTGAAGCTTGGAGTCCAGAGTTATACCAAGGTCACGTATTGTTGAGACTCTTTCTATAGTGTTTCCAAAGAAATGGTAGTCATACACGAGTGGGTTGTGCTTTCGGGTAAATGTGATCGCATGACATTTTTCTGTGTTCAAGAAGAGCTGATTAGCTGCACAGTAGTTTTGAAATTTGGTCAGATCATTTTGAAGCTCATTACAATCATTAAGTGAAGTAATAATTTTAAAAATTTTGGTATCATCTGCATACAGTAGATGATGTGAGTTTGCAAAGCAGTTGTGTACTTCATTTATATAAAGAGTGAAGAGATATGGTCCCAAATGAGATCCTTGAGGAATACCTGAGGGTATGTTATGAAATGTTGACCGATATCCCTTCAAAACCTGACTCCTATTTGAAATGTAAGATTTTACCCAGCGCCAGAGGTCGCCGTGTATACCGATTGTATATAATTTTGCAAGTAATAGACTATGATTTATTTTATCGAAGGCTTTTGAAAAATCGGTATACACAGCGTCCACCTGGTGTCCGGCGTCCAAAGCATTGAGAATAATATCCGTGTATGTAATTAAATTGGTCTCCACGCCACGCCCACTGAAAAACCCGTGTTGCTCAGGAGAAATAAGTTGTTTAGTTTGCCAAGTTAAAAATTTAGTAACAATTTTTTCTAAAACTTTTCCCATTACACAAAGTTTAGATATAGGTCTGTACTGACACACATCATGCTTATCGCCGCCTTTAAATATCGGTGTTATTAATGCTTGTTTCCAAATGTCTGGAAATGAACCTTCAGAAAGTGACTTATTATATATTAGAGTCAACGGGACTGACAGCTCCTTTGCTAATTTAGATATGAGAAAAGGATGTACATTATCAGTACCAGAGCTTTTGTTTATGTCTAATTGTTTTAGTGCTCTAAAAACTTCTTCTTGAGAGATGTGCAAACTAGATAAATTGATAGAGTTTGACGATGAATTATGTGAGTGACTTTGAGAATTACTGCAAAGTGTAGAATCGTTTGTGACAAAAACGGAGTTAAAATAGTTAATGAACATTTCTGTAATTTCCTCACAGTCTGTAGATTGAGTATTTTTATATGACATACACGGAGGCAAATCATTCACCCTACCCATTGACTTAGTATAAGTATAAAAATACCGTGGAGAAGTATTCATCTTTTCTTCCGCATGCGAAATATAATTAACATGACATACAGTTTCCAAACGTATGGCTTTTGCACGCAGATGTTTGAATATCTGATAGACACGGGGATTACTGTATTTTTTCCATCTAGAATGCACTGATAACTTTTCGCGGATTACTTTAATAAGTTCTCGTGTATACCAGGGCGGATGATTTGTGTTTGATTTTATGAATCTTTTATAGATATATTTATTCATTAATGTTTTTAATACGGAATAGAAATAATTAACTGCGTCGTTTGTGTTTAAGTCAGAAAGAATTACGTGCCAATCAATGTCTAAAAGCTCTTTACTAATTATATCATAATCACCTGCGCGATAAATAAATTGTAAACGTTCGTTTTCCCTGAGCGTTAACGATTGGGATAAACATGGAGTCACCAGCAGAGATCTATGATGTTTATCTTCAGGGACAACCGGTAGATCGCAGGCTATGACTTTGCATGCAACGTTACTTAGGACTAAATCTAACATGCGATTGTTTATATTGGCACAGCCGTTGTATTGCGATAAGTTGGAAAAAGACATAAAATTTGAAAGATACATAGCTTTGGGGTCGTCATTAGTGTTTAATTGCAACATTCTGCAATCATCGATAATCCAGCCTGCATTGGTGATATTAAAGTCGCCTAAAAGTATAAACTTATCGCTAGGATTATTTTGTATCAATTCAGAAGCGTTATCAAAGAAAGACTGCAAAGTTACAAGATGATTTTGATTGTGTGGGAAATAACAGCAACCGATATGCAGTTAAGTAATAGTATTATTTTATCCGTGCGGTGACGGAGTACCAATCGCCGCCCCTCTCTCCGTCCGGTGGGTATCGTAAGAAGCGACTAACGGACTCTTTCGAGCTATGATCTGCTCCACTGGTGGTAGGGCTTGACCCGTCTGGTTGGTGACCACCGTACGCATGGTGTAAAACCCGTCAAGTGACTGCTTGTCGGTCGCGTTTCGGGATCAGCCAGCGTATAACCAAAGCTCGAGAGGATGATGCTGCGATGTATTTGGTCTGTGGAGGCTTCCGTCAAACCAGTGCCAGGAGGACTTCGTTAACCTGCCGACCAGGTAGAAACGGTTGTCCCGCTGGCCGCCCGTGGCACAGTACAGGGGCCCAAGCGAGCCTAACCAGCTCGTGAGGCTGCCTCACCATGCCACGCATAATCTCGGGGTGGTCCGTCGTGCCGGTTGGTGACCGGACGGTGGGGTTCCGGCGGCCATTCCCGGGGGGGTTCGGGGGCCCTTCCGTTCGGCAGGTTAATAATACTCGTCTGTGGGCAAATTCCTGGGGAAACAGGCCACCACACTTTGACCATTCGCATCGTGGCATCATTTTCTCGATTCACGCCTCTCTCTTTCCACTCCTAAAATGACAGCGCCTAACAACAAAACTGGTACTACAGCGGTCTACACCCCCACCACAACCTTACCGTTTGAGGTGGAGTTCGCTAACATCCGCGGACTCCATGCAAACTTCAATGCCGTCCACCACCATCTTGAGACGGCACGGCCAGCAATGTTGTTCCTGACGGAGACGCAAATAATCCGCCCTGCTGACACCACCTACCTGAACTATCCCGGCTTTGTGCTTGAAGAATCCTTCAAAGCCAAAGCCGGAGTTTGCTTATTCGTTCGGGCGGATGTTTGCTGTCGCCGTCTGCGCTGTCTGGAGGACCCTTCCTTCTCTCTCCTAGTGGTACACGTCGACTTAGGCTCTCATTGCCGTCCCAAGTAACACAGACGTGCTGAATAAAGATTGATTAAGAGCACTCATCAAGAGCATAAGCTGAATACTAAGCTGAATAACGCCTGAGTACCGTCTATTCAGCTGATATTCAAGCAAAAAGGGCCCCAATTTTGAATGCTTAACGCTGAATAACATCTGAGTAACAATTGAGTAGGAGCTTAATAATGTTTCAATTAGCTTAATAACTTTTGAATAACTGCACACATTGCTTTTATAAAGCTTTTACAACTCAGTTATTCAGCTACGTCGAATTGGTTAGAGTATACAGAATTTATTAAGCATTTAATTTATTGTTGACATTTATGCAAGCAATATTCATAGAAATTGGAAAAAGAAGAAATAAATTGGGTTCAATAATAATGTCGATACCTTTATTTGACATGACGTGAACTTTAAGTTATTCGGTAAGTAAATTTTAATTTACAAGTTAGCGGTCTGCCACATGTTAATTATTAGTGCGCAAGTAATTTTGTCGTGAATAGTACGTGTTTTGTTTTCATTTTTAATAATAATAATAATAATAATAAATTCGTTTATTTTTTCTCACCACAAAGATTTTACAGGTTCCAGAAATACAAAATACAATTAATATTAACAGTACTTTTCTTTGTGAGAGACTGATGCCTAAGCTAGGCATCAATGCCTGTATATCAGGACACCAGGTTCCCACCTCTCAATAACAGGTATTAACAACACAACTATAAAATGTATTTTTCACAACTATAAAATGTTATGACGCGCCTTGCTAATAATCAAGATAATTAGTTGTAAATAGTATTTTCATACATACATACTAGGTCTGACAAAAGTACTTGTGATGAATTATCTAATTCTAGCCATTTTATCCAACAAAATAACCTGACTTGAGTTGGAAATGTTGTAGTTGTAAGATTAATAAGCATTTTGGTGATCTCGTAAATTCCTTGTAAGAATTAATTAGAAAGATTTCAATGGCGATCGATGTTTTGTTTTATAATGCTGAATAAAAGTGCACACATGTTTTGTTACTAAACTATAACTTAAAAAGAGTAGTCTCTTTACACTTACTTATGAAAAACATTTATATAGTTGGCATTAGTTACTCACATTTTTAGGGTTCTCTAATCGAACGAACAAAAACCTTTTATAATGTGTAACTTTCCCATCAGGCTTTCACTAAATTGATAACTTACATTTAAAATCACAGCATCTTTGTTATTTTTTTTTCGTGAAAAAGACTATTATAATAATAGTATCTATTATGTTTAAAAAAAATTGCAGGTTTCGTGTGTGTGGCGTGCACTGGGCCCTAGTTTATTTAATCTTCATTGCACAACAATAGGATGTACAAATGGCGGACTTATTATTATATTATTAATTATAATTTATATTTCGTTTCAGAAAAAATGATGTTTAAAATAATTTCAACACGTTGTAAGGGTCATTCAGATTTGTGTACTGGGCCGACCCAATGGAAGAACAAAGAACAACTTCGATGGGCTAGATATAAGATTTATTAATTAAGTAAAGACAGCAGTGTCCAACCACGCGCAGATTGGCTTACGATGAAACAAACAAACAACGCAAATAAAACATTTTATCGCAACGTTAATTTTATTTTCTTTTATTGCGATACCTTCTGCTAATAAAATAACCATTTCAGAAATGAAATTTTCTGTATAATTTTTAGATCTTTCGGTTTTCCAATCCCAAAATCTGTTATATTTTTTTTGAAGACGGAACCCTTATCATTAAAGGGAAAACACGCTTGCTGATTGGGACCGGGTTCAGTTTTGTTTAAACTATTTTCACAAATCCTGTCATGATCATTACTGCTGATGACACTTGGATAATTACTACTGCTGATATTTAAATATTCTTTTAACAATTTTCTTTCTATATGACCGGTTCTTTACGCTTTTGCCACGACTTTTGATCCATGATTTAAACAACGCATAAAATGAATACGTACAATAATATTCTAATTGCTGGTATTAAGCTATGGGCGCTATATGAATACAAATGTGGTCTTTAATTTGAATAAGTTAGTTGAAACTCTTTATTGTACTAAAATAATCTTATTAAAAACACACATAATATTGTTTATTCAGCAGCTGAATAATTAGTAAAACATAGAATCTTATACAGTTTAAAGATAAAGTAAAAACAATTATTCAGTATCAAGCTGAATACCAGAATTATGTAAACAATATTATTCAGAAGGTGATAGTTTATTCAGCAATTAGCTGTTTCAAACGCTACAAGCTTAGTACTGCTTTAATAATAGCAGTATAGATTATTGTTAATCAGATAAATGCTGCCGAAGGCACTGTTTTTCAGATTTAAGCCACCTGGAATGCGTAATGCTTAATAACGTCTGTCTAATAATCTTACGGAGATTGGTTATTAAGCGTAAAGAAGGAAAGGACAGAAATACAGAATTTATTAAGCGTTAAGTATTTTAAGGGTCCGTACTCAACCTTATTCAGTATATGGCTATTCCCAAAGCTCTTACACAAACCATATTCATCTTTGAACTGTTAAAAGTTCAAAGTGTGTACTGTTATCTTGCGTATGTGTTACTTGGGGTGTCTACGTCTGCGTCTACCGATCCCATAACGGCGACATGGAGACAACTCGACTAATTTAACATCTTAGTCGGGTAGCAGATGATGCGCAAGAGCGGTTTCCATCGGCGAAATTGGTGTTTTTGGGGGACTTCAACGCCCACCATGAGTTGTGGTTAGGTTCCTCCAAAACAGACCATGCTGGTAGAACTGCCCACGCATTCGCTCTCACGCATGACCTGACGCAACTGGTGAACCAGTTCACCAGGATCCCAGACATAGTTGGCCATGCGCCCTCCTTACTCGACCTTCTGCTGACGAGTCGCCCTGCTGGATACCGGGTGGAGATTCGAACCCCTTTAGGTTCCTCGGATCACTGCTTGATATCCAGCACAGTGGCCTTGGCATCGCGCCCGCCAACAGCGGTTTCGAAACGCTAGATTTGGCACTACGCGTCGGCAGACTGGGACGGGATGCGGGAGTATTTTGCATCCGTCCCTTGGAGGCAGCGCTGCTTTAGTGGGAAGGACCCGACCGCTAGCGCCACTGCCGTTGCTGATGAGATAGTATTAGGAATGGAATACTAAATTCCACACTCCTATGTCATCAGCAAAGGCAGACGCAACCGCTGGTTCAATCGCGAGTGTGCCAGCGCTGTTGAGAGCAAACAGACGGCATACCGCGCTTGGATCAGAGGTAAAGCTCATGGGGCTCCCGAAACTCGCTCGCTAAAAGCAGCCTATAATAATGCCACCAAGTCGTGTAAGAGGGCCTACATTAGAGCGGATGCCCAGCGCGTTGCACGAGTAGGCCAAGAACTCCTGACGCATCCTACGGGCAGCCGTAGCTACTGGCGTCTGGCCAAAGCCGTGCAATCCAACTTCTGCCAACCCTCGCTGCCACCACTGAGATGTCCTGACGGAACTTTAGCTCACAAGCCGCAGGAAAAGGTCGATCTCCTGGCCAAACTCTTTGCGGCTAACTCCCGGATCGATGACTGTGATGCACAGCCACCCTCAATTCCTCACTGTGGCCACACAATGTCTGATATTAAAATCAGGCAGTGTGATGTCCGTGCGGAAATGCAGTCAATCGATGTCCGGAAAGCTAACGATCCTGATGGCATCCCAGCAATAGTCCTGAAAATGTGTGCAGCGGAGTTGTCCCTTGTGTTAACGCGTCTGTACCGTCTCTCGCTCTCTTCGGGTTGTGTGCCGGAATCTTAGAGAGAAGCTAATGTGCAACCGATCCCTAAAAAAGGAGATCGGTCAGATCCGACTAATTACCGCCCTATAGCCGTAACTTCAGTGTTGTGTAAGATCCTAGAACGAATATTGAACAAACAGCTTATTCGATACCTAGAAGATCACTCCCTAATTCACGATCGCCAATATGGGTTTCGGCCAAAATGGTCAACGGGTGATCTTCTAGCGTACGTCACACATCTCTGGGGTGAGGCTATTGACAAGCGTGGCGAGTCAATGGCAGTTAGCCTTGACATAGCCAAGGCTTTTGATCGGGACTGGCACAAAGCTCTTCTCTCCAAGCTCCCGGCATACGGTTTGCCCGCTCAGTTCTGTACCTGGATTGCCAGCTTCCTGCATGAGCGTAGAATCCGTGTCCTTTCGGATGGATGCGCTTCGCGGTTCATGTCAGTGAACGCTGGTGTTCCTCAAGGCTCCGTTCTATCCCCCACGCTGTTCCTTCTGCATATCAATGACATGCTTCCTCTTGGAAACATTCATTGCTATGCAGATGATAGCACAGTGCATGGGGGATATAACGGGCACCCAACGGCTGGGCGGGTAGAAACCGAAATGAAGCGAGCAAATCTTGTCATTGAGCTCGATCGGATGTTGGACCTCATTTCTAAATGGGGCTCCGATAATCTGGTGGAGTTCAATGCCAATGCAATGCGTTCACAGCGAAAAAGTCGCCATTCCTTCCCCTTCCCTCTCTTCAGGGTACATTTCTAGGCCTGCAGAGCAGTATTAACATGCTCGGTATGAATATCCGCCGCGATCTGAACCAAAAGGACTACATCGAAACCGTGATTAAAAATGCCTCACGTAAACTCGGTGTCCTGAACAAGGTGCGGCGATTCTTCACGCCTGATCAGTTGTGTCTATTATACAAGACACAGGTGCGGTCTTGCGTGAAGTATTGCTCTCACCTTTGGGACGGCTCCGCAAAGTACCTTCTCGATGCCTTGGACAGATTGCAGCGCCGCGCTGTGCACATTATCGGCAATGCGAAGATTACTAAAACTCTCGAGCCTTTGCAATTGCGTAGAGATATTGGTCACTCAGTGTCTTTTACCGTTTATACCATGGCGAGTGCTCTGAAGAACTCTTTGACCTCATCCCTCCTCCTCCCTTCCTCCATAGGAGTACGCGTGCTGCTCTCCGGAGTCACCAATTTACAGTCTCTAACATTCCATCACGCACAAAGAAATTTGGTGACTCGTTTCTTTGTCGCACTTCCAAAAGATGGAATAGTCTACCAGCACACGTATTCCCTCCTACCTATGACAAAGGGTCCTTCAAACGAGGCGTGAAGAAGCACTTTGTGGGCCGGCAGAGTGAGGGTGACTGATGCTACGTCTCTTACGCTGCACCAGTTGTCCTCGCGCCTGGACTTCAATTCCACTAAACATCAGGTGGAGTGGGGTCATTTGCCAGGCTTAGCATAAAAAAAAAAGTAGTACCGGGTCGGTGTGTACGTGTGTGTGTGCGTGCACGCGGGGTGGCGGTCGCGGAGGCGCTCAGTTCCACACTCAGCCAGAGCTCCTCAGCGGTCGCATTCGAGCGCCAGTGGTCCCGGCAGCGAACGCTCAGCCCGCGGCCCCCCGCTCGCATGATCCCCTACTTACCACTCTGTCCCTTCGATAAACATGATAATTGCAATGGAAATATTCTGCATCAGAGTAATGAGGCGTAAGCCATGTTCCGGTGATACAGACTAAATCATAGTCAGATTGTAAAATGTAACGCAAGAAAGTACACACATCAAAAGTGTCTAGGGATCAACATATATTTTTGCAATAACTTTTCTCCTGATTGATATTAATTAAAATTTTCTTTAAGGATTCATCAAATAAAGTGTTTTCGTTTGTCTACAGTAACGATAAACCAAGTCACCTTTGCATTAATAAAGAAATTTGCCATTTTCCTAATAAAAGGATTTTTGATATTTGAACCACTAACATTAAAGTTCGAAAAAAAGACTGAAATAACAGTTTTCTTTAAAATTTTATTAGGTAACTTAAACAATTAATAATCCGTGTTTCTACCGCGAACACTAACAACACAAGAACATCGGTTTGGCATACTCAAAATGAGTTCATCCAAATCATGCTGTGGAATGGCCGCCCATGTTCGTTGCAACAACAAAAAAAGGTCTTCTTGCGACTGGATACCCTCCATATTCGGCAGAGCTCTTCTCTGTAGCATATCCCATGCATGCTCAATCGGGTTCAAGTCTGGCGACTGAGCAGGCCAGGGCATGACATTGATGTTAGCTGCGGCGAGAGTCTGTCTTACAACTCTTGCGGTGTGCGGTCGTGCATTATCATGCATTAACTGAAATAAGGGACCGATTTGCACTTGTAGAGGAACGATGACGTCTGATACAATCGTCTCAGCATAAATTTGAGCGTTGAGGTTGCCTCTGATCCAAATCAACTCAGTTCTTCCGCCGATCCAAATACCCGCCCATACCATGATGGTTCCACCACTATAAGGATGGACTTCCTGGCAGGATTTTAATCGCTGTTGGCGTCCAGGGGTTCTCCAGTGTCGTATACGTCTTGTATCCGGTCTCATACCAAAACGAGACTCATCAGAAAAGCACACGAAACGCCATTGTTCTTCTGCCCAATTTCTGTGTTCAAGAGCCCATTGATATCGAATCCTACGATTGTGCATTGCTATAGGTGGTACCCTTAGCGGTCTTCGGGAATGAAGGTTCACTTCATGCAAGCGGTTTCTGACTGTTTGGTCGCTAATTAAGTTCCCTGAAGAGTGATGAAGCCTGACGGCTAACATCATGGCGGTTATTGTTGGAGCTCTTCGAGTTGTGATTTGAATGTATCGGTCTTGTCTCCGTGTGGTGCAGCGATACCGTCCTCCATGGCGCTCAGCCACGGTACCAGTGCTTCGGTAACGTGTGCAAAGTCGACTGATAACACTCTGACTTGTATTCAGAGCTAAAGCCACAGTACGTTGCCGGGAACCAGCTTCTATCATTCCCACGGCTCTGAGCATTTCTTCCCTGCTTAAATGACGTCGCCGCTCCATAATAACGTTGGTTTTAATCAGTAGTAGGGAAACAGTAGCACTAATAATGTCTTCAATGCGTTGTATGTTTTTATAGGGAAAATATTGACAGCTGATTTTCATCTTTTACTAGAAATTGATTGAAAGTTCCTGTTTCAAATTATGAAATACACCAAAAAGGATCCATATAAATTTATAAAATCATAAATTTATTACAAAGCCACATCTCAATCTCAAGAAATCCGCATAAAAATGCTTGATCCCTAGACACTTTTGATGTGTGTATTACATTTTGTTTTCAATCCCCTCACGTTCTGGTAATAAATATTTAGTGTAGAATCAACCATTATTACTATAATCTGTATAATCAGTTATATATTCAGTAATAGTAAATGTTTGCATTGATAGAATATCAGTCGGGCGGAATAAATGAAAATAAAGCGAATCAAAATTAATAGCACGAACAAATATTACAAATAATATCAGCGAGACATTATTTAATATTTCTTTATTTTGGTATTGACAGAGAAAAATTGGTATCGAAAAATTATGTACACTTTTAAATTATGTTTTTTATTTATAATAAATTGGCGTTTAAACAATAGACATATGAGCTTAGGCCTTGAGTTATCCTTATATAAGGTACTAAGTTGCTAGACATTGAATAATGTAAAATCAAGACATAACAGAAAAAAATATTTAATTGTGCTACAATACCATACATACAGTCACTTAATTTTAAGCAGATCTGACTCGCTTGGACGGGTAGGCCGATGTCTGCAGTGGTGAGCCCTCTCCGCTGGCGGACAGCACTGATAAGTTGATCTTTGCGCGCGCGCTGAGTAAATCTCACGATTATTGGAGGTGCGCGGGTAAACTTGTTCTGTTTTTCGATATCCGCCGTTTGGTTGAATACACGAACACGATGTATGGTGTCGATGTCAGTATCGAGCAGTGAGATTCCAACTTTTAAGCAGATGTCTTTTAAAATCGAAAGCAGGTTTTCACCATTGGAGCGGGGGATACCTGCAATTTCTAAGTTATTCAGCCTTGAGAATTGGTCTTGCATATTGCTTTCGGCCTTTAGATAATTTATCATTTCTGAAGCTTCATCTAATTCTTTACGAATAGTTGGGAGGCATGGGATTTTATTTTAAACTAAAATGAGTCGGTCTTCCATTCCTGAAAACCGCTCTTCCATCACTGACCACTTGGAGTTCAGATCTTGTATTGATTTGGTCACAGAACGGATATCAGTTTTTATATCCTCGGACTTCATGGAATTAAAATCAGTACGAAAATGTTTTAGTTCCTTCAACATTTCCGTGAGCGCATCACTCGTTGCCGCTGGCGCTGGCGCTGATATTCGAAGGTGGTTGAGCACGACATGAAGCACAATGCCAAGCTGCCTTTTTCTCAGTTCCCATTTTTCGATACGTTGATTCAGTAACTCTTGCGCATCCAAAATGGAATTTCCCTTGACATTGGCCACATGTAACGTAATCAGTTACGACATCATTGCACTGATTGCACGACATTATATTTTAGAGCTGCTGACACGTTTACAAATAAAAACAAACAAAAACTTTAATCGACACTGCCGCTGCTATTTTAATCGCGATCGGACTTAGTAGGTAGTTAGAAACGATGGCGCGTACGAGTACCGACAGTGCGGCCGTTTCTCATGCACTCGGCGCGCAGACTGATAACTTGTTAACACTAGAACAAAGGCGTTTAGTATCGGACGCTAGTCTTCTTTACGACCTGGTGCACGCCCAGGGGACTGTCCGGAGCTGGTGGCTGGTGTGAGCTGCCGCACTCCCTCACGCCGCACGCGTCACACACCCTTATTGGCTGTACCGCGCGTGTTACCAACTATGCCCGTAATGCTCCGCTCACAAGAATACCTCAAGCATACAATGATCTGTTTAGAGAAATAGATATATTTGCATATACTAAGAAAGCCTTCATCGTCCGCGTTATCAACATCTTGGAAGAACAGAACAACCCTGACAGTCAACCATAGCTAACAATCACGTGACGTGAGACCGGTACTATGCGCACTAAGGTTATCCCTCCTCAATACAATTTATAGCGAGTAATACACAGGGTACAGTATAGTCATAGTATTCTACTATGATATGGTAATGTAATGCAGAATATAATATAATGCAATATGATGTGATGTAATGTGCTATGTACAGTCACGAGCAAAAATATGTAAACAATTTTAACACTTTATGCAATGGAATAAGAGTCAAAGTGTATAAGTACTTACATATTGGTGCTCGTGACTATACTTGTATGTTTATGTATCTTATCATATGTATATGTATGTGTGTATATATATATATGTATGTATATTTGATATGTTATAATGTATGTATGTTTATTTATATGCGTGTATGTATATAACATATTGAGTTCGCTATCTCAGGACCAGGGGCCCAAGTCTGCTAATTTACGAATGGCATAATTGAATCGCAATTGTATCGCATTGTAATTGTTGACACATTTGGTATTCTTAAATGAGTAAGAGAATACCAAATGTGTCAAACAATTACAATGCGATCCAATTGCAATTCAATTATGCCATTCATAAATTAGCAGACTTGGGCCCCAGGGCGGCTGCGTCATGCGTCGACCACTCCGTCACTCATGTATTGGTTAGGCCAGACGAAATCCTTAATCGCTTTTGACTTTATGTTTTTATAGCAACAGTGTCAAACCTCTCAGAATTTACATCCGAAGATATCTAAATGAAATATTTTACAACATTTTCAAACATTCAGTTAAAATAAGACTGCTAAATAGATTGGTAATATTTGATTATTTGTTCCTGAGGTAGATAGGTTTTTCAACATTTCGTTATCTTCGAGATTATTTGATCGTAATAATGAAATATTACGAACCTGATTGATCATAACGTAAAAGGAAACAAACTAGATATAAGCAAGCAAGCTGCACACCACTGGCTTCTGCGAAGAATGTTTATAACAGTCACACGAGAACAGTTCTTTTAAAACAAGAAACTATAGGTACAGAGCTTAGAAAATAAACAAACAAACAAACAATATCAAAAGTTGGTGTTGCGTCGGGGAGGACGGGCGTGTCAGCTGTTCCAAAATAACACGTAATCCATAAACACTGTTACGAACTATCTCTTTTCCGACGTTCTGTTATGATGATACAATGCGAAAGTTCGCTCTGTTTGTTATCTTGCTCAGCGAATTTTCACAGAAATTGTTTGTATTCAGTCGCAGCCTCGGGCAAATAGAAATCCAGGTAGAACACGTTTGTCTATGGAATACTGGTGCGAGCGGCTCGTAATTGCAGTAGTCGCGCGCTGTTTGCCGCGGCCGAGGCGCTCAGCCGTTTGCTGCAGGGCGGCGCGCGGCGCGAACTACATCGGTGGCGCGAGTTCTCCCGAATTAACTTATTTATTTTTGCTACATCAATAAAGAAAATACTTTTAATTCCAGTTGTATAATCCAAGATAATTACTACCTTAATGATACATATAACAGTGAGCTGTCGCATGTAGCGGGCAGTAGCGGCTGTGGCGTGTAGCGGGCAGTAGCGGCTCCCTACAAGAATTAGGTACACCATCCCATCTCTTCCTTTGGGTATCGTAAAAGGCGACTAACGGATTAAAGACTGCACATACCCAACAGCATAGGGCGACGATGGGCTCACCACCTGTCACGCTGAACTCATGTGCAGTTTTAATTTGGTGAAATGTGGAGTATGGCAGTGCACTGCTTCTGCGGCCCTCATTGCCTAGCCTCTGACTAACCATTTGGGGATAATAATCTTGAATCTATGTATGTATGTATGTATGTAACAGTAAACAAAATATCTCATTAAATAAAAAAACTAAACAAATGATATGTACACCGCCGATCCGTATTGTGTTTCATTTCAGTCGTGTTCGCGTAAGCTTCAGAAACAAACATAAGTCCCAGTTCTGCGCTCAAACAAGCGTATAAGTACAAGCGCACGTGCCGCTTCATCTATTCCGTTTAATTGAAATGCAGGATACGAATACTTTCTATGGATACCGAACCATTGGTATTTCATCAAAAAAGTTGATTGCGATTTGAAAAAATTCAACTAGGACCTGCTATTTTCTTAGCGTTCTTTATACATTCTTTTCGAATCTAATCGATTTAGGGCCGGTTTTTCAATAGTCAGATAAAACTTATTTGGTGGTTAAAGTATTATACAACCATTTTAAAATGTATTGTCTTATCATGTCTTTTCTTTTTTTTACAAGTGACATTTTAGATAGGTCGCGTAATATTTTATCAGATGGATAGGTCTTATCCGAGGATTGAAAAATCGGCCTTTAATGGAATAAATAATTGTTTGGATATGGGTCATATTCATTAAAACTGTACGTTACATAATTATATGAAACAGATATAAAAATGAATTGATTGTAACAGAAAAGGTAACAGATATGAATTATAAAGATAAGTTCACACCAATTTTTAAATATTAAGGTTTGAATATTTAGGTCTTATCTCAATAAAAATGGTCAGTTTGTTTGTTTATTTAGTCAGGTAAAGACATCTAAAAACAAAAACATACATACCTTAAACAAGTTAAGTACAAAACTACTCGGTCACGTTTACGGTAACCTATCATAAATTCGAATATTTCCTGTACGAATTTCAATTGTTCGAAAACGGTATGACGAAGTTTTAAATACCAGATCGTTGCTTTTACATAATTTTGTTAATCCATAAACTTATCATACATACGTTTCATTTTCCAGAAAAACTATTAGCCGATTATCAAAACTACTTTTTTTTCTTTTGGAAGATGTTTTGTTTACAATAAATTTAATATCTAGAAGTATTAAAATTCGAAGTAACTTTTCCTCTAAAATATCATACTCATACCCAGTTTTTTTTTCATAAATTCTTATTAGGTGAATAATCATAAATGTCTTAAAAAGTTAAAACTTTATGTTTCCGGTAAAGTTGTGTTTCAAAAGTCAGTGACAGAAACATGCTTAAACGTTACTACAATTACAAGTTGTTCGATGATATTATGCATTTCAATTATTTGAAATGTTGTATTATGATAATATTGGAAACGTGTTTCTGGAAAATGAATCGTCTAGCTTTAATAGCTTCGGCCAAACATTGAGTGGGATTACAAAATATAGAGATTTAAAAAAAATAACAATTGATAATCGGCTTTTCAAAAGTTTGTAAATTATGTTTTCGGTTAAAAGAAAATTATAGAAAAGAAAAAATTACAAAACGTTTTCGGCTAAATAAAATTCGTACAGGCAAATTTCGAATTTATGATAGGTAACCCACGTTTATGTATTATTATGATGAGTACCTAGTTTTTATTCATAATTTTGTTTATTACCCAACATTTACTTACTTAAAATTTTGCACTTTATAAAAATATGAAATTCAAACAAAAAAATAGTCTCTTTTATAAAACAACATTAAAGCATAATCATACAATTCTAAGCTTTCTTTACTAAGGAATAAAAAATGCAACTTATAAAAAAAATACTGTAAAAATGGACAGAGGCATTAGCTCAAGCAATTAAAATACAAAGAAATCAAATAATCGGATATTATTAACTAATAATCCAAGATAGTGAAACGTTGGAAAAAAAGACTAATATGTAGGAATCGAACCCACGGTTTTCGCATTCCAGGCGGCGACGGTTGTGTGACCTCTCCGCCAGCCACCAAGACATGAGTTAGGGCTACCTACCTACCTACCTACTGGCGTCTGTTTCCGACAATCTGTATCATGCCGCACAACAGACTGGTGAAACGTATCTTGCAAGATACACACATTTGTCGGGTTTTCGGCGAACACAAAGGCAGTGCACAGTGCGCACAGTGCTTGTGGTGCAGGCGTGGACAGAGACAGACAGACATGCGCACATGCACGAATCGAACATGAAGCAGGAAAAACTGACAACACGTAGAATAAATAAAAAGTACTTAATGACGCAATGACGCACGAAAAATGTATTAACAAAATTGTTAGTCTTATGTGTTCGTGGGCTCGATTCCGACCTGAAGTAGTCGTATTTTTTCAACGTTTTTTCTTGTTTTTGTTATTTGTTCCCTTATTAGAATAATGTTTATAAAGGACGATGGCGAAAATAAATAAATAATAAATAAATAAATAAATTTTGTTTACGCTCACACCAATTATCTAGACCAAGATGAGTATTCTTGTGAAACTCGTTTATATGGTAAGATAACGTATAAATATACATAAACATAGAAAAAACACCCAGACCCGAAATCAATTTAGAAAAACAGTTTTTCTCTAAATTGACCCGACCGGGGATCGAACCCGGGACCTCAGAGATGGCGACACCATGAAAACCGGTGTACAAACCACTCGACCAAGGAGGTCGTCAACCCGACCTGACCTGACTATGGGCACAAATCAAACACATTCTAAAAAATATGCTGTTGTCAGTTAATTTTGAAAATACAAATAATATACCTTAAGAACTTCTACTTCTAGAGAAATTAATTAATGCGTAAAAATAATTAAGGGTATCATTTAAGCTATCGCCATTTTAATTAGTTTTGTGTTTCTTAAATAATAGGGTTTGCCCGCAAAATAGTAGATTTGTCACCAAAATGTAGTCACCAAACAATATAAAATCAATTCTACAATAAATCACCTAAAATCATGGAGATAAAGGGTCTAGCACCAAATAAATGTTTTTGTGTGTATTATAATAGGTTTGTTCTAATAAGCATTTAAGCAAACTAATTTAAAGAGATCACCAACAAATCATATATTATGTCACTAGAAAATTTCATAAAGTTCCAAAAAAAAATTAGGGTTGTCGTCATCATCGTTTCAACCAAAAGAGTCTACTACTTAACTGGACATATGCCTCCGCCAAGGATCTTAATTTCCACAGGTAGTGTAAATATATTTAAATAAAATTTCTAACAGAGTAATAAATAAAACCTTTTTCTTTTCTGGCCGATAAAGCGCCGCGCATCGTATGATCGTAACTACCTACGACCCATCGTTGAGACCGGAATGGTCAATTTTTAAAAGCGCTCCAATTTGTCTCCACTTTGAACATATTTTCATTAAAATTATAAATTGATGTATTAAATTGGTAACTAATACTTATTTTAATAACTAGAACGAAATAAAATGTAACTACTTTATTGGTGACAAAATAGCAAATAAAAAGGTGTCGCAGTCAGGGATCAATAATCGATTTATTTGATGACAGATCTACCATTCTGAGCACAAAGCTATTATTTAAATAATAAAACTATTATTTTAAGAATGAAGTTTATTTTCATCTAATGCACTACAATTTTATTGGTAATCCATCTCTTATTTTAACATTAATTTGATAATTCATACCTGGGAACACTTTTTGTTTATCTGAGCACGAAAATATTTCGTGACGATAGATCTATTTATTAGGTGATACAACTTGAAGACAAATATAAATTTTGGTGACAAGAAATATAGTCCCCAATTATTAATATGAATGGAAAAACTTAATAATAGCTTTTGAACGGTTTTGGCCATAGACAATAGATCTTGACGACGATGTCAAGTTACATTTCACGCTTAGGTCTACAATTTCACGTGCTTGCATGTAATACTCCCACCTTACACTCGTCGAACAAATGGATTATAAGTAGTATTCTAATAAGACAAAAATATATTTAAGTATTTTAGAACAGTATTAAATTGCTAAAATTGATACAATAAGTAAACGAAATAAAAACCAAATAAGCGTTAAGTGCTTGATTCTTTGACTTGCGTGTAAAGGAAAGTCACTGTTAAAATCGAATGGCAGATGTTAATCATTAATTTTTTTACAGTCGATCTTTGCGTTTGCTCCGATACTTACTGTGCGACAATTTATTATCATTTCCCCGGCTAGTAATGATTTAATATTATTCGCCTTGGGAACGTACCAAATCCGACATGCTCGGTCCTACTATGGAGAACATGTGCGTTTCCATATAGATTATCAGAGTATCGCTTGAGAGATAATACGTTGTTATGAGGGAAAATTAAATCCAGACACATTTCAAGAAAACAATACTATGTATACCTATAATATATTAATGGAAAATAATGTGTCTGGAAGGGAAAGAATAACAAAATATTGTTGCAGTTGTTTGGTAGGTTAGGTCGTCGAACGATTGGATGCTGTTGACATGTCATGACCGTCGTGTAGTACCTTGGATGGGCCAGGCACCAAGATAACATAATAGCAGCACCAGCAGGGTTTTTAGCGACTTTTTGTAGTTAAAAGAGACGATTTTGAATAAATCTTTGTATCGTTTATTTTTTGTTTCATGTCAAATACCATTAATTACATTTCTCTTATCACTATTTACGTAGTTATCAGATAGTTAAGATCGACTTAAGCTTAGAATTTAATCTTTTAGGTCGTTAAAATGTTTTTCTAACCACAAAAGCTCAAAAATTTTAAAAAATTATATCCCGCATTTGTGAAGTTTTATATTGAATATGGAGTTAGGGCACTGATTCTTCATCATCACTTAATTATGTTAGGTATCTATCAACACAAAATTAATAATGCCCATAGTCATTGAATATCAGGTCCAGCTAGTATGGGATTTGGCCGAAGTCCTTTTGAACTGATTCGATAGGATAGGGGCTCAAACTACCCTTATCTATCAAAAAACCCCAATTGATAAACTGAACTCTATGTAACCGACATTAGGTAAAATCAGGATAAGTTGATGTAAGTCGATGTGATGCTGTCTGTACAGTCAAAAGCACGTGAGACTATTCAGTTTGGACTTTGTACCGCCCTTATGACGGAGGTCAAGTGCTATTATCGAACTTCAAGTGTTTACCGTGTTGTACTGTTGAACGTACAATGGTAGTGCAAATTTAAATTTAATCAAGGATAGAGCGACATAAACATCGGTACTTTGTAGTTAGTGTGGCAATGCTCTTGCATCTGAGCGTAGTTCAGCGAAAGCACTGCGAATGGGTTAGGTGTATTCAAATAAAACAACCATTATTACATTAATTTATATTAATTGTGATGAATTTAAACAAAAAACCCTTTACTTACTAAAGAAAGTAATTTGTAATTTTTACCCGACTAATTATAAGTAGGTACAAATAGCATAAAAGTGTGAAATAAAAAAAATATTTAAAGTTAACGAAAAACCCGACTGCGTCAAAAATATTAACTGAAAAGCTAAAAACAAGCTTTAAGCTAGTAACATTATTCTGTGCTTTAAGGCGACTACACGAGCCATGTGCTGCCACCAATTGTTTAAATGTGGTTGGGCTATTGTAATTTAGTGATAGTGCTGTCACGCTCAGCAGCAACAGAGTTTGGATAACAGCGAAGTTGCTGAAGTCGTGGTGCTTGAGAGCTCAGTTGTGTGTGTCCTGGAAAGTAAAGAATATCTATGAGTATACAGTTCTTAGGTATGTATGTATAGTGGAGCACGGCCATGGCTAACCATTTGGAAATATATTAATTGCAGTACACGCCGATGGTTTAGGGGGTGGAGATTTCATTTCATTTTGAACACATTATGTTACGATGACTTTAAGAAATTCCAAAAAATATACCTTCTCATACAAAATGGTGCTCAGTTGATTAATTTTTAAACCAAAGATCGAAAAAAAATATTTTATTGATTAGAGGCTAGAGGCAACTTGGGAACCTTCAAGCAGAGCGTGACGCTGAAGGAAATATTATACGACTTTGTTTGACCGTCACTCATCATCTCTCAGTCTACGCCATTTGTCGTCACTGGTAAAACACCCGACAGTAAAATGTATTGAACAAATTTGATGGCGTTTTTTGGTGTCCAACCATCTTCGGGAGACACTGCACCAGTACACTGTGCACGTCGAATTTCATCCAGAGGAAATTTAAAACATTTAAGTTTAAAATATTTAAGAACTTTATAATTCATCGATACTTAACATTTTTCACAACATTTTCATAACCTCTAGGACGAAATTGTTAAATGGATTTTAAACTCATAATTTAGTAATTTAACTACATATTCCAATATAATATAATGAACGGTAACTGGTAATACTTAGTCGAACGATGATAGAACTATAAAAACAAAACAAAGGTCAATAAACATAGAAATATCACTTACCAGTGGAAGCTGACTAATTCACTGTTATTTTCTTTATTTTGTATGCGAGATTAACACTTCTAAACGACGCACGCCATAGTTCATTGCTTTATCTCACTCAAATTTAACAGTATTTTGCAACGACATTCCAGTTTTCACACAATTATCACTTTTCCAATGTTTTCCCATCGCTGTAACTTCTGTGCTGAGCAAGGTGTTTGAGTGGATAAATAGCTCCCAGCTCATTCACTACCTAGAGGATTACTCGCTGCTCCATGATCGCCAGTATGGGTTCAGACCCAAGCGATCAACGGGTGATCTTCTAGCGTACGTTACTCACGCGTGGGGTGAAGCGATGGACAAGCATGGCGAATCTCTGGCAGTTAGCCTTGATATTGCCAAAGCTTTCGATAGAGTGTGGCATCGCTCCCTTCTTTCCAAGTTGCCGGCCTTCGGTGTGCCGCCCCGTTTGTGCGCCTCAGTTACAGACTTTTTAGAAGAGCAGAGGATTCATGTCCTTTGTGAGGGTAGTTCCTCTGAGTTCTATAAAGTCAATGCCGGAGTGCTGCTGAGTTCTGTGCTCTCACGTACTCTATTTCTTCTGCATATCAATGACATGTTGTCCTTGGGCAATATTCATTGTTATGCGGATACAGTACGGTACATGAGCGGTACATAGGACATCCTGCGGCAAAACAAGCTGATATCGTGGTGAAAAGGCAAGAACTGGTTGCCAAACTGAACCTGACTCTCGATCGTGTCTCCAAGTAGGGATCTGAAAACCTGGTCGAGTTTAATGCCAGAAAACCCAGGTTTGTGCAATCTCGTACAAGATAACTCCCTTCCTTACTCCTCCCTCTCTTCAGAGCTCTCCTTTACCCATTTCGGTGGACCTCAGCATTCTTGACATGGACATCGGCCAGGAACTGAATCCAAAATGCTACATCGAAAGTGTTATCTTAACTGCCTCCCGTAAGTTGGGTATTCTCAATAAGGTGAGGCGGTTTTTCACTCCCGAGCAGCGCTGTTTGCTGTACAAGACTCAGGTGCGATCGAGTATGGAGAATTGTTCCCATCTATGGGACGGCTCCGCTAAATACCTCCTCGATGCTCTTGATAGACTGCAAAGGCGAGCGGTACGCATTATTGGAGATGCTGAGGTTACAGCCTCTCTTGAGGACCTCCAGCTACGTAGAGACATTGCTTCTCTCAGTGTCTTCTACCGAAATTACTACGGAAAGTGTTCTGAAGAACTTTTTGATCTAATCCCGCCCTCTCCTTTCCTGTCCCGGCCTACACGTGCTGGTCTTAGGAACCACCATCATACTGTGCAGAATATCAGCACTCGTACAAAAAAAATTGGCAAGTCGTTCCTCTGTAAGACCATTCGGCTTTGAAATTCTCTGCCGGCGCATGTGTTTCCCAGTTCCTATAATCCCGGGTCTTTTAAACGGGGCGTGAAACGGCATTTATGCAGGCCGTCATGAATGGGAGCGCTTGTTACCGTGCTTGTTCCACGGTGGGGAGCGCTCTCATTAGTTTGGACTACATCGTATTTGGTAGCATTAAAAGGCTCCAATTGCTACAGTTTTGACAGATCGCCTGGTACGCTTTTATCTACTCAGACGGTTTCTATGCTTTAGTTATTGTTCTGAGGTCGCGCCTCTTGTTTGGCAGTTAAGATATTAATGTCGCCGGTACAAAATTTCATTTCTGATAATTAAATAATTTATAAATAGCATAACAAAGAAGAATAACAGAGAGGAATGAAATATTAGACACTAATTAAAATATCAATATTTTTTTTTACGTAGTTATTTTAATTTATTTTTCATAATTATAAAGCCTAAACCATACTTTAATGACAGTATACATTATTTAAGAATAGGACTTCTCCACTTTGTTTAAATATGGTTTTAAGTTACAAATTCAACTAATAGGACAAGCATAATTTGTATGAAAAGACATGCCGCGGTGTGATGTATTTAGATTTTAAAATAATCTGTAGACATTTTTCGATAATATGTTTATTCTATTATGCTTGATGATTGTAGAAGCAGTAGGTGTTGCAGTTATTTGAAAGTTGTATGTCTTAACAGAAATAACCATGCTGGACATTGACATAGTACGAAATGTACAGTTTTTATGAATATGGCCCATATGAGTCCAAAATGTATCATCATACTTAGGTAAAGTTTGTAATAAGCACCAACAGAATGAAGATCAGTAGGTACCATATTGAGTCTAAAATCCACGTCACATCCATGGTGAGTATAGTCACCCAGCGCGAAAATTTCGCATACGTCCAGGGTGAGTATAGTCACCCAAAACACGTAGTACGTAGTAAAATTTTTTTTAAACACTGAAGAAGACGACAACCTCAGGCGGGAATCGAACCACGCACCTTCCGCATTCCGGGCGGCTGCCTTAACCACTTGGCTACCGAGGTCTGGCTTTCAACCGTCGAAATTTGTCAGTGTTTGATGCTTATGTGGTTTAGTCAACATTGCTTCAGCAAAAAATTTTACTTAAGTATATTTAAGCGTTAATAAAACGCTAAAATATAAAAAATTAATCTATAAACGCAGCTTCATCTTATAGCGCCATAAACACGGCGACGTTCTTTGACCCCTCAGTCTTGGATTTTTTTGACACTTTTTTTGAAAAAAAAACTGAAAAATATATTCATTACAGCAAAAGGCTTAAAACTACATACAAGGTTAAGCCTAAATAACATTAATGCACTTTTTCAGACAAGGCTTTACTACTAAAACGAAGTACCTTCCGGTTCCTCACTAGGCAAGCCTGTAACGAGGTAACCTTTAATGGAATTAATACTTTACGATAGGTAAAATTAAGTATAAGTAAGTACTTACATATAATATACATATAAAGGTATTATGTTAATAATAAGTTAATGTATAGTAAAATAAAAAAAATAATTTTGGCGCAACTGTCAACGTCAAATTTGACAGAATCGAGCATAGACTATGCGATATTTTGCGATAACAATACTTAAATAAAAATACACTAAAAATTGCGGATGTGACAAGATTTGCTTGTAGTATTTAACACTACATAGAAATAATTTCAATTTTAATTTTGAATTCTTCAATACACACCTCATACATGGCAGTCATACCTAGTCTTGCCATAAGTTCTGTCCCAACAAAAATAAGGGTATTATAAAATAAATAAAAAGACGGTAGTACTATTATTAGATATCATTATATTAAGTACTTCGGTTTTATACTAGTCATTTCGATCTAACACATAGCTGTGTAAACATGGTACCACAGAGAATCGTGAGAGCCAATAAGTTGTTGTAGAGACACGCAGACGGTGGCCAACGGAAAATTCTCTTTACGGATGAAAATATATTTACGACTCGATATTTCGATGAGGTTTAGTGCAGGCAAAATATTCCATCTATTATATAAAAATGAATCCCTATTTTCTTTGGTCACGAGACATCACGCGTGAACGGCTGGACCGATTTCGCTAATTCTTTTTTTGTTGTGTTTGTTATTGTCAGGAGAAGGTTCTTATGAAAGAAAAAGTTAAAATAAACACTGTTTTTCAAATATTCATAATTAAGGCTGGTTAACGTCTGTCGGGTCAGCTAGTAAGCAATAATTCAAAGGATTAAGATCAGGACTTGCAGGGGGCCAATCTTCAGAGGCGATGAAATCCATTAAATTCAAGTCTAACCACAGCGCTGGGTTGATTTTGCTTTGTGCGCTGGTGCTGAGTCTTGTTGAATTATACTTCATGCTTCATCCTCGAGATTAGAGAACAATTGTAGTTTCACGTAACGACTCGTTAATCACACACTATAGTTAAAATAGATTTTATTAAGAAAAAAACAAGTTTTTTAAAAGTAAAAAATCAGTTTGAACTGGTATCCTCAAGACCCCCACCCCCGACGCCATCTTACTTTGTAGTTACCTCATTTCAAAGCCTCATTCGCGTTTTAGTGCTACGTTAGTCCACACGTATTTTCATTCCGTGCGTCCGTTTTTTCAAAAGTATGCCTATATTGCCGATATTGACGAATCAGCTCCAGCAACGAGAGCGAGTCGAGAACAAACCAAAATTCTCCTGTGCCGCCGTCCGTCGGTACCCGAAAAGGTTAGTAAAGTAAAACTTTTCTTGTAAAATAATAGGAGGTACTTTTGATTATGATATGTATATAGTCAAAGAGGAGGTAGCTTAGCTTTTGTAGGCGTTATTTCAGAAAAAGAATTCCAGTAAGCGCATGTTTCTTTTTCTTAAGCAACTGCTTAATTTTTAAATTATGTTTGAAGTAAAAGTAATTCTGACCAATAAAAAGCTGTTTTTAATATTTTAGTCAGATATTAACAGTGTAATTAACCTTGTCAACTCTGATCTTGAGTTTGATATTTAAGTGCTACGCACTGTGCTACGGAGAGGCAGTGCCACGCTCTGTATTTCCAAATGGCCATATTTTTTCTTAACGCTACCTCCAATGTTTACGAAAATAAACCAATACTAAGCGACTTTTTGTCGTTTCTGTATATACACTTGCTATCGTAAACCTTGCCAACTCTAACATAAGTTTGATATTTAAGTGCTCAATAATAATATAAGTAATTATTTTACGCACTGCCTTTCCAAATGGCCAAGAGCACAGACTCATTAATTGGCTATGTCCAAGCACGCTTGCCCACGGATGACTTGGATTTGGAAATTGTAGAGCCCGCAGTAGGGCCTTCCACGTCAGCAACAGCTGATCCGGAAGAATGCGCATTGGATGAGGACATTATGAAAAGGTTAGGCGGATCCCCAACCAAAAATGTGGAATAACATGCAAAAAAGCTATAGCCTAAAGGCTATAATGCCGGACGTTCAACTCGCACTTTAAACTCGAAGCCTCAGTTGGCGACCAGCAGGCAGCCAATCAAGAGGAGACAAGAGCCTGCGCATACATAGAAGTCAAACGCATGCCCGGCTCCTTTCCCGCCACAACGGCGCTAGTAGGTACCCGGCGTTAACACCACCGCCGCGCCGCAGCCGCCACCACCGCCGCCGCCGCGCTACCTCGCCCGCCTCGCCGCTACCAGCGACATAACAGCGGCCCAGACAACAACCCTATCAACGCCGATAGATTAGGTACACTGTTCAGGCCGACTTGCCTTATTTTATGAGCAATGGTGTAACAAAACACAAGACTGAATAATTTTGTCATGGGTTCTAGGTTACTGCCAGCATGGCGCAACTGCGATCAATGGGCTACACGCAGGGACTTTAATCGATATTTTATAAATATCGATATTTCAATAAAATTTCGATAGTTGGATATCGATACGAAAAAGCGTTAAAAATATCGATAATTTTATCGATATTTTAATATCGATATTGAAAACTGACGAGTGCGACGTTGCCAACTTTAACAGGCGTAAATGTTTGGGATTGCCGGCGGAGCGACGCGACACCGACAAGTGTTTGTTTTTTTACAAGCTTTTTAGCTTGTAGGTATTCATCTTGCAATGTATGTTTGTTCAAACGAAATTTTGCAACTTAATTTTGATCCACTTCCCGGTTACCGATTGAGCTGAAATTTTGCATACATGTGTAAATCGCGTGACAAAGCAATATTATGATGACATGGTGCTGATCTAATGATGGAGCTGAAAGGTGGCCATAGAAACTTCGCAATGAAACAACACAACCTCATCGAGTTTGGGCTCGTTTAAATCGTCTGGATGAGTAGTTTGTCTATCAATGGTAACCAGGGTCTGATGATGGAGCTGGAAGGTGGTCATATTAACTCTGTAATGAAACGACGCAACCCCATCGAGTTTCGGCTCGTTTTATTCGTCTTTACGAGTACTTTGTTTATAGATGATTACCAGGGTCTGATCTGATGATAAAGCTGGAAGGTGGTTCTAGAAAATCAGTAAAGAAACGACGCAACCCCATCGAGTCTCGGTTCGTTTGATTCGTCTTGAGGGTACTTTGGTGCTAGATGGTAACCAGGTTCTGATGATGGAGCTGGATGATGGCCATAGGAACTCAGTAATTAAACGACATATCCCCATCGAGTATATGGGCTCGTTTGATTGGTCTTGACGAGTACTTTGGTGCTAGATGGTTACCAGGGTCTGATGATGGAGCTGAAAGGTGGCCATAGGAACTCAGTAATTAGGCGACACAATCGCGTCGAGTTTGATTCGTCTTTATGGGTGGTGAGTGGTGGTGGTTTGGTAAACGTGAATAAATTTTGTTCAGTTATATAAATATTTTTGTATAGTGAGATGAACATATGAAACAGGTGTCTAGGAATAACTAAAAAGTAAAAAATAAATTAAAAGTAAAAAACCTTTTCAAAAAACAAAGCTTTTATTTACATGCGCTAAAAAAAATTACTTTATAACTTTTACTATCAACTTATAACGTCATTACACAATTTATATGATATAAAAGGTTGTCGCGAGATTTACTATATAAGGTGACTGCTAGAAACCGTCTTGCGGTTTCTAGCAACTTCAAGGGCTGGTCAGATCAAGTGTTTTAAACATAACAAAAATTACAAAAAAGGAATTCGTGTTTTTTTCATTTTTAATGAAATAATTCATTTTGTGAATTTTAATTGGATAGTCTTTGAGTATATGTATAAACAAACAAGTAAATTAAATAACCTGATGTGATTGATTTTAACTATTAAACCTAAAAAAATACGAGTACTTACTTACTTAAATCTCGCGACAACCTTTTATATCATATAAATTGTGTAATGACGTTATAAGTTGATAGTAAAAGTTTTAATTTCCATTTTGCACCACAAATAAATAGGAAAAATTATTAAAATATGCAAGGAACGTACAACTGCCGCTTGCCAAAATGCAATACAAAATTATAAGCAAAAAACCTTTTTAACAAACAAGCTTTTATTTAAATGCGCTAAAAAGAAAAAATAAACTTTCACTTAGGTGCCTTACAAATAAACAAAGAATAAGCTACAAATAGTTATTCCGTGTTTTATTCCTGTCATGCAAACGTAATTTTAAATAAGAGTAAAAAAGACAAAACACGGAATTACTATTCCGACCATCCGACCTTATTCTCTGTTTATTTGTAGGGCACCTAAGTGAAAGTTTATTTTTTCTTTTTAGCGCATTTAAATAAAAGCTTGTTTGTTAAAAAGGTTTTTTACTTATAATTTTATTTTGCATTTTGGCAAGCGGCAGTTGTACGTTCTTTGCATATTTTAGTAATTTTTCCTATTTATTTGTGGTGCAAAATGGGAAGAAGAAAAACTAACAGTGTATACAGAAGATATAACCTGCACGATGATGGTACATCAAGAAAGATGTACGATGTGCTGTGATGTGGGATGCTCAGCGCTGCCGAAAGGCAGCGCCGGCAGAGGTACTGTGAAGTCGGGAGACGAAATGATACGACGAAGGTTGGTTCTTAACTCTTATTTATTTAGGGAAAAACAGTGTTTATATAGTGTTACAGAACAAAGGAAAGTATTGACTGCCAGTTCTGGGAAATCGGTACAAAGTCCTAAATTAGTTACATTCCATCACGTATAATAAAACAGATGATTCTTATGAGTTATGATGCCGTGACACACTGCACTCGTGACACACTGCACTACACCTTTCCCCTTTTTTTTTGAAAAAAAATTAAACTATATAATTTTTTTAAAATACTAAATATTGATATAAACATAGTTTTACTCAAACTTAAAATAATTAAAATCTACCAGGCTTAATCTTATGCTATGGCTGTATACAATATGATCTGGGTTATGAGTAATGGTATTCCTTATTTGGATACAGTTAACTATAATTATATTTTTGTGTTCTATTTTTATGTACTGTTTTTTCTTTACCTGAAACTAATATTTTGACATTTACGCCTTGATCCTCAATAACAATATAAGGACTTAAATATACAGGATCCATCTTATCTCTATTTTCCTTTTTTAATAATATTTAATCGCCTATTCTATAATTAATTGAATTAGTGGTTAAATCATATTTTATCTTTCTATTAATTTTTGATTTAATTAAATTATTTCTAGCATCCTCTTGGGATTTTTGCAATCTATACTTAAGTTCTACAGTATACGAATTAAAATTATAAACTGGATCTACTTAATTAATAATATTACTTGGTATATGACATAGTCTACCAAACGCCAATTCATAGGGTGTATATGTAGTTGACGAATGTATCGTTGTATTATAGGAGAAACACCAATATTGCAACCAATCGGACCACTTATAAGCTTGATTATCTGTTTGTATTCTTAGAAATGCTCCTAATGATTTATGTGAATTCTCTAAAGAATCAAGACTTTCATGATGATAAGCGGTTGATTGCAACTGGTTAATTTTTAAAAGTTTACACACTTCTTGCATAGTTGATGAGAAAAATTCGGTACCTCTATCTGTTGCAATTTCATTAGGGATGCCATAACGTAATATAAAATTATCGATAAACGCGCGCGCTACTGTCTCCGTTTCTTTATTTCGGAGTGGGTATGCTTTATATGCTTACATACGTTGTAAGCTCGCATTGTAACGTTAATATATAGCAGTACCCATTTGTATCTTTAGTTAGTGGACCTACCAGGTCCAAAAATATTTTGTCGAAAGCCGTTGTTGCCGTGCTAGTTATACACATTGGCTGCTTAATGTTTCTATGAAACTTCTGTTTCTGACATTTATCACAATTTTTTACAAATTTAATAATATCACTTTCCATGCCTTGCCAGTAGTAATAACGTTTCATGTTATTAGTCATTCTTCGAATGCCTGCATGCCCACTGGTCGGCAACAAATGGAAATCGTTTAATATTACTCGTCTATCATCCTTACTATTTATTTTCGTGACACCTTTTACTATACATAACCGTGGTCCGGACCATGTTCCACATTTATTATTAATGTATTGAGCTAGCTCTATCATAACACAAGCGGTGTCATTATTTTGAAGTATGCATACTTCATTTATTTTTTGTATCGTGCAAAATGCCTCTAATTCTCTCGCGAGGAAAGCTCGTTTCGTACACGATCGAGAGTTAATGGTTCGTGAGGATGGTGAGTAAACTATTATATTACTACACAATCACCTTTGCAATTATTTGACAACTTTATTATAGATTCGCAACGGGCTGGTAATTTTATTTGATTTGAGTGTATACCGTTTTGAGGTTTTATTTTTATTTTATTTATTTTAGTATATTTGGGAAACAAACAATTTAACAACACATAAAAATTATTACAAAATAGATTACACAGTTATCAGTAAAGTTTCCACAGTTAAATTATACATACAGATTAAATTCAGGACACAAAGAGTAGCTCTACAACAAACACAGTAAAATAAATACAATATAAAAAAGTATGTAATTATAAAGAAAAAAAAAAATGTTGTTAAACGAGACATATTTAGAAATTGCTATTCATTAACTCACGTATTTGCTTTCTAAACTGAGAAACAGTACAATTAAACATATCCAAAGAAGCAAACTTCTTATTATACCTGCATATCTAGTACTCGTAGAGGGCAAAGAAAACAAACTTTTAAGACGAGAACTTGTCCGAGGGCATCTAATACCTATATTTTCTAAAAGAAACGGAGTGTCAATTAGGTTATTTATTATTTTATAAAGGAAAACTTGGTCTTTTTCAATGCGACGTTCCATCAGAGGGGAAATACAGATCTCTTTTTGCCTATTACGAATAGCTTTATGGTGAATGTACTTTTGCATTTTTTTATTTAGTCTTTCAACTGAATCTATGTGTACATTATACTGCGGAGTCCAGACCACCGATGCATACTCTAGAACCGATCGGACGTATGAATTAAAAAGAAGTATTTATTTTTAGGTTCAAAGAATTGGTCATTATGGTTTAAAGTAATTATCTCTTTTTCAAAATTTGGGCGTAGTGTTCTCGCCTGCGAGGTCACGCTTATCAGCACTGACTGAGTGACGCATCTTTGTCGATCAAACATACGTATATTTCCAAATCATAACTATGTACTAACTCTTACATAAACAAACATCTTATTTCTATAGACGTTGCAAAAATATAATGTTATACTATTGACATACATAAGTACATTAAACAACAAACTGGCTTAACATTGCCATTCATCAATACGTAACTGTTGATCCTATTCTGTGTTATCTAATAATAATAAAAAATATATATAATTATGACAGTGAAATCTACATAATGATTAATGTAACAAACTGCTTGTACAATATACGCTTAATACAATCACAGGTAATTAATTTAAATAAGCGCACAGCTGGTTTAATTAATCGTCACGATCTAGTCACTCTCGGTGCATTGTTTACAATAACATATTCCATAATAGATTCCACGAATTTTATCAGTGACGATGCCTTATTTGGCGGGTCTTTGTCATAGCGGAGCAAGTATGCAAGTTTTAATCTGTTTCTAAAAATAACTTTCATTGACTCTTCTTGTTGAATCTTTTGTTGTTTTATTGAACAATGACAAATCATCTGTTCTAAAAATGCGGAACAGAAGATGATATTCTTAGTAATATTAGTTATAATGGTATCACATAAATTCTAACGAATAATGTTTTTAGCTGAATATGAATAGCAGCTATTATATTTAGTGAATATTAACTATGAAAAAAAATATAAATATAAATTTACCTACCTTATTTAAAACATGACAACATTTACTTTAACCAAATGTATCAAATATATTTTAAAATGACAAAATACTTTCATATCTCGATTTGACTTTTAGATAATTAATTCAGTAAAATATTAATTGAATTATAAAGTCAATCCAGTATTAATTTATTTTTAAAGTCGAAGTACTCGTACGAGTAGCACTTAATAAACTTTAATTGATACACTTAACCTATTTTAGATAACAACAATCTTATTGTTTAATATATATTTTTTTCTTAAAATACAGTCATGCAAGTATAGTAACTTAATAATATTTCATTACTTTTTTTTATACCTAGCTGTTGACGATGTTATCTCCTAAAGCCATTAATATGCCCCTTTTTAAAACGACTTCTTTAATCTTTTAATATAATTGGCTCAAACCTTAAGCTTTTGTTAAACTCCTTAGCACTTTACTTAATATTTTTCACCTACTTACACTTCATACTAGTAGTTTAACTTTATTTTTATTGTTCCATATTGTTGTCTCCTTACTTTCTAGTCATTAAACTTTTACTTGACGAATACGTTTACTTATAGTCAACTCAATTTTTTTTTTCCGTCGTTGTATTATCCGATTACATCGTGTGTACACTTTTATTAACATCGTCGTACCACTTAGTACTTGTACTTTTTTTATTTTTTATTCATACTATTTAGTCATAAATAGCATTATTTAAACGGTATAGATCTTAGAGCAATGCTCTAAAGTAGTGGTACACAACACACACTACTCACACATATTAGTAAGGTACTTTTTATTATTTGGGCCGGCCGGACCCTGTATTATGGTACATTATAAGTCGACTTTTATTATAACATTTATTTATATTTTAAACAGTGCATATTAATATGCCCGTTTAGGTTGTGCGCACACCTCACTACGGGGGATCATAAATTTTAAGGACTCACTCTGACGCTGCGTACTCGCGCACCTTCGTCATCAGCTGCCTCCAACATTCTCACGGAGAAATCTCGTTTACACTATGATCGAATAGAAGGATCTGAACCACCCGTGTACCAATTGCATAGGTTCAGAATTAAGACAACAATTGATCTCCATCAGTTATTCAAGAGGAAGCTCGTTCGCACCTAAATAAGCCTGATGGACCTGAATTCCCTATAGTACCTTCTATATAATGTGTGTACCGTATTTTATTGACTATTTTTAATACCAAGTTCCTTCACAAAAGCGGCTCGCGTCATTTGCGCTGGGAAAAATGGTTTAATGAGTTTATCTTTATATTTATATTAGTTTTAATATTTTCATCATTTTTTTTTTCATTCAACTCAATTCTTCCATAAAACGTATTTCAACATTTTCTTTTGTTTTAGCATTTATTTAAAGTAAGATAAATTAGGCAAATAAGATCTGATGCTTTTGGATGATCAGTCCAATTGCATTTCATCCTTATGAACCTAATTACTCACGAAATTCTTGAACATACCATAATATACGAGTTCATTCAAAATTAATAATCGATAATCGATTTGTATTGACGTTATTTTTCTGAAACATTATTTTATATATCTTTCTGAATACCTAGACAGTATTTAACCCCTTTTTAATTATTATTCTCTTTTTAGATTTAGCATTTCATTTCAAACCATTTAGAAGCCTTAGGTTGCACTTATAATGCCACTAATTTTGTAACTAATTAATTACGTTGGGCAAAGTATCGTCAACAGCTGTTAAAAGGTAGTTCCTTAATTAACTATCGATTACATTTATTATTTTATAATAAAGAAGACGCGTTAAACTTTCTTACTAAAGAAATTCTCAATACACATTTTAGATATTTTATGCGTCATCCATTACGCACCAGATATAAATCCTTATTTTATTTTCACGACTTTTTTTTTTGACAACTTTTACAAAATCACTTTGAACATCTAAAACCCCTATAAAAAAAAATTACTAATCGATCGAAGCGGACACAAAATGCTTTTACTGATATGATTACGATTAATTTCATTTTAAAAGTTTATACCTATGTATTACAAAACAAATGATTTCAGTTTAATTTTCTCAGTAATGGTTCTTTTGTTAACAAAACTCGCCTGTATTCACCCGGCTGCGTCCTCACCCAGCTGCATTCACACCCGGCTGCTGCTTCTCCTCACGTAGGTTATAATGTTCGCCATTTTATCTCACCAACAACGTCATCTCTGGATAGCAGCAGGTTTTTCATCATTTTTATTTCGTAGCAGTTTTATGATTTTTCTTCTTTTACCTCTTCGGTTTTTGATGATTTTGTACCCATATTTCCATTTAACGTGGTGCGTGGGTTTGGGTGGGTGGTGATTTAGCGTGGTGATGACTCATTCCTCGGCGCGGAACTCACACGGACCAGTTCTGACGTCACGTGTGCTGATGTGATGCGTAGCAGCCTCATTCATATCTCGCAGCGTGATTGGATTTTCGGATGCGAAGCGTGGACCCCATTGATGTGATCTTGATTTTCTCTGCGGCTTGGGTTCCAAATGAACCAGCACTGCCTAGAAGCAGTGGACTGGCAGGGTCGCCATGTGATGTGGGATGCTCCGCGCTGCCGAAAGGCAGCGCCGGCAGAGGTACTGTGAAGTCGGGAGACGAAATGATACGACGAAGGTTGGTTCTTAACTCTTATTTATTTAGGGAAAAACAGTGTTTATATAGTGTTACAGAACAAAGGAAAGTATTGACTGCCAGTTCTGGGAAATCGGTACAAAGTCCTAAATTAGTTACATTCCATCACGTATAATAAAACAGATGATTCTTATGAGTTATGATGCCGTGACACACTGCACTCGTGACACACTGCACTACAGTGCAATAAGATTTTAAAACGAGCACTACACATTGAAATGAAACACTTTTTTACGGATTAACTCGCGTTTAATTTACTATTTACATAGTTTTTTATATTATCCTGACGTTTCTCTTCTTTCTTTGACGGACTCCCTGTGACCACGGACCCTGTAAAGGGTTCGAAACGTCAGGATAGTATAAAAAACTATGTAAATAGTAAATTAAACGCGAGTTAATCCGTAAAAAACTGATTAATTTCAAGATTTTAAAAGTAAATACCTACTTCTACCTACATACTTATTTACCTATTCACATTCATATTATGTTGTTGTTTGTTATTGTTAGTTGAATTATGAATTGGGGAGAATTACCTAGTTAGGTATGTAGTATGTGGAGTGTATAGATAAATGTAAAACAACGGATTTAAAACGTTTAAAATAAAATGTGGCCGTTTTAAGACCCAAATAAAACGCTTTAAACTGTTGAAAACTCGCCTACAAAAATAAAAGAACTGTGTTTTACACTTCATTATGGGCAAGTTTCCGTCACCTGAATCCTGATGTCATGTTTCGTTTAATTAGTTTATAGAAAATCAATAGAAAGTTCCTACCTACATTACCTACTACACGAAAACTTAAGTACTTAGGTATGTAGATATTAATGATGTAACGAATATCGATTTTAAGGGAGTGCCGCGCGATCGAAAAAACTGACATAAGTCTCTTAATGAACTTCAAAGCAAAATCATTCTTATTGGAATTTATAATAAGAACAATTCTGCTTTAAAGTTTCAGACCTAGTAAATTAGTTAGAGCAATGTTTTTATTCTGCGAAATGTGCAAAACCATCACGCGCTTGTGTTAAAAATTAAAATTTACTTTTTAAAGAAGGGGCTGCCCTGCGGAATATCAATCAAATACAATCAATATAAAATCAATAATTATTATTGTTTCATGCGTAAAATTAAGAAAGTTGTCAAAAAAAATGTTTTTAGTAGTCATAGATTTATGTATTGTTTAATTATTGATAATCTTTAAAGAATTTGTTTCAAATTTCAACAAGGCCACGACCTTGTGCAATGATCAGGCTAACTTACATAAGTTCTTTTAACGTATTTAACTAATTCAGCGCATAGTAGGCTAGAGTTGGCTTCTAAAACTAAAATTTTATTGTTTTGACGCTTCTTAGGTGGTGATATCAATGACTGTGACTCTTCGTTATCTGGAATCCACAGATAGTACACGGTACAGCAATTTTCCTCTGTATCAAAATTTGCACCAGCTTCAGTGGAAAATGGTTTACTATCCGGTAAAGCTTTTATTAGGTTATAAGGATTCATTTTCTAACTTATGCCAATCACTTATTATAAAACAACATTAATATACTTAATTAGTAGCAGACCGCCGACGACTTCGTTCGCGTTTCGTTCGCTTCGTTCGTTTTGAAAATTCGTCACGGGGTACGGGGTCCACCCGTACCCCGTGACGAATTTTCAAAACGACCCCTCCCGTACCCCAGTGACGACGCCTACATCGCATTTGTTCTATCATTAATAGTTTTCGTAGCGCACGCAATGTAAGAAATTTATTAGAGTTTTAGTAAGGATCATAGATAAATAAGTATCGTCCTTGGTAAGGATTCCTAATTTTTTGAAAATATAATATTGCCTATGTTACCCGGAGATGTGTAGTTTTCCAACGGTGAAAGAATTTTTTAAATCGGTTTTGTAGTTTCGGAGCCTATTCAATAAAAACAAACAATCAAATCTTTCCTTACGAAACGGTATTGCGCAAAAAGAACGATACGATAAATAATAAATAAACGATAAATAACAGCAACGGCGCGGCGCGCGAGCCTAGCCACCAGACAATATGAAAACGTAAATTTGGCAACAATGCATGACGCGACAAAGCCTTATCGATAATTAATTATCGTTATTTTTTCGATATAATAATCGATAATAGAAAAATCAATATTTTTAACCTATAAATTTTAATATCGATATATTTTTTTATCGATATTTTAGTCCCTGGCTACACGTTAACTATTTATTTAGATTACGTTTGCTGTATTGCTCCTGATAATCAGGAATGTTTAGTTAATATTAATGAAACAATAACATTATTTCAATCATTGGGATTTATTATACCTAAATTAACAAAAAAGCTGTCTCATACATATGTAAGTACTTATCTTGGTTTCATTACTGATGCAAAAAATCTCCAGATACGTTTAACTGACTCAAAGAAAGATGTCATTAAAAAAGGAGTAACCCATCTCAGTAAACTCCGACGCTGTTCCATTCGTCAAGTTGCCCCGGTATACAGTTTTGCTGGCTCTATACAAACCATTTGAAAGGTGACCGCCCTTTTATAATCAGGTAGTTATGATGAATATATGAATATCCCATCAAACTTAAACGCAGATTTTAATTGGTGGATTACACACATAAATAATGCAAGTTATCCAATAAAGGAAGGTACTTACACCTTAAAGGTTTTTTGTTTGATGCTAGTAAAACAGGGGGGGTGGCCGGAAGAGCGGTCGTTGGAGTGCGGAAGGCCTCCAAGCATATAAATCTTCTTGAAATGTTGGCTGCATCCTTTGGCCTCAAAATATTTTCAACAAAATTAAATAACTGTCAAATATTGCTAAGGGTTGACAATACGACTGCTATTTCGTATATCAAAACGAATGAGTGGAATCAGGTTTCCACATCCACAAATGATATTTGCAGAGTGGGCTTTCAGGGACCAAGCTCGAATCATAAATAATAATTTCGGTGCCCCTGAAATCGATCTTTTTGCCACAGGGTTAAAAAACACTAAATGTAATAACTATATGTCTTGGCATAGAAGAGCATGTGCAGCAAATGCTTTTACTGTGAACTGGATTTTTTTTTACGCTTTTCCCATTTTTTCAACAACTGCCAAAGCATTAAGGAAAATAATTTCTGACGGGGCTCACGAAATTGTTGTGGCACCATATTGGACTACACAAGCTTGGTTCCCTTTGTTTAATGTCTCTGAACTAATCAGTTTTGGACCTAATAATAAACCCCTAATTTCTTTTTTATAACAACGTTGCCGAAGTTCAAGTTTATGACCGGAAGATTATCCAGAAAATCCGGCCTTTGAGAGATGAAGTGTACCGTCAACCTCATTAGACGTAAGTTGTGCTTACTTATCCAATAATTCAATAGCGCAATACACTGTGGCATTTAAACATTGGTTCAATTTTTGTGATTAACAGAAGATAAATTGTTTCGAAGCGTCAATTCCTAATATCCTTTATTTTTGACCAATTTGTTAAACGCTGGAACCCAATAATTGGGTTTTTCGAACCCAAAATAATTACCCATTTGCTTTGTCATTGAATTTAGGGCCAAGGGTGACCTCTGATGACAAGGCAACCTGAGGCCCGTGTATTATATTAGATTTTTTAACAAATCTGCACCCTAACCATGAACTTCCTTTAAAAGACAGTTACCTTGTTAGCCTTAAGTACAGACACTGTCATTAATTAAGTTAAAAGAAGTCATTAGTTATTCTAATAAGATAATTATAAAAATACCAGACATCATAAAAACCTCTAAGCCAGGTGCTCATCACTATTTTTATGATAATTATATAAGACCTGTAATACGTCCTTCAAATGCTGTATTGACTTACATTAATATAACTCGGCCCATATGAGGAAACAATGAAAATTTATTAGTTATAGAAAACCATACCGTTCTGTTACAAGTCAAACTTTAAGGAATTGGGCTAAAAATGTTTTAAATGTAAGTGGAATTGACACTCCTCTATTTTCTGCGCACTTCACCGGGATGCGAGTATCTCTGCCGCAAGCGGCTCGGGGTTAGCATTGATTTGATTAGAAGCACTGCCGCCGGCGGGAGTGGCAGCTCTAGTACTTGCCGAATAAGTACTATAATCAGCACGTTGACAATGAAAATGTAAACGATTTTGTTCTATCAATCTTAAACAATCAAATGTAATTTATGATATAAAATTACATAATTACACATATAAATCGATGTCAATGATTAAACAGAAATACATGCTATATATTTTTTTTCTTTTAATATTTACATTGATATGATTAAAATTCATTAGGCATATTGCTATATTACTGCAAGAATTAATTCATGCATTTCCTAATAATCTCTCGAGTGACGGCCTGCCGACTATCGCCAAAGACAATTAAAATTCAATTGTGTCTGACGCACGACACTGATTTAATGTAAATCATACAATATATCATTCAAATAATACAAATTTCTATCACTTTCAATATTTACAATTGTTCTCTAATCTCGAGGATGAAGCATGAAGTATAATTGATGATTAAATGAACTTGCCTAAGTGTCGTTCTATCATAATTATACGAAGGCTTCATCCGAAGAGATTAGAGCCCACCCCTATACCCATTGATACGTCGAAATATAAATTAATTGAATGTCTTTTTAAAATTGTCTACCCTATAATTTATTATATATATATATATATATATATATAATAAATTATAGGGTAGACAATATATATATATATATATATATATATATATATATATATATATATAATTAATATTCTTTCAACTAAATGAGGCTTTAAAATGAGCTAACTACAAAGTAAGATGGCGTCGGGGGTAGGGGTCTTGGGGATACATTTTCAAACTGAATTTTTACTTTTATAAATTTTAACTATAGTGTGTGATTATCGTGAAACTACAATTGTTCTCTTATCTCTTCAGATGAAGCCTTCGTATAATTATGATAGAAAGTCACTTAGGTAAGTTCGTTTAATCTTCAAATATACATTGTTTACCAGCTAACACAGCGCTAACAGGCGCGGGGAGGGGGCGCGGACATGCTACGCTACTAGCGCGACTAAACAAAACGTTGGTTTTTTTAATTTTATTTATTCTACAACGGGTAAGCGCTTGGCCTTTAACTGACCTGATAGTATGTGATGATAAGGCCGAAGGTGGAAGCGCGCTTCACCCGGAATCCTCAATCACTGAGGTACTGGCTATCTTATCTCAAACTGTCGGAACACAACAATGCTATAAACATCGTTGTTATGGCGACAGACTTAGATAAGATGGTGGTAGCTAGTCAGGCGGACTTAACAGCCCTACCACCAACCAAACCAAACTCACAAAGATGTACCCCTCGCTGGGATTCGAACCCGAGACCTCTGGGTCTGAAACCGGTGGCTTAGCCACTAGACCACATAAGCGGTACATAAAAAATATTGCGGTGTAAACATAAAATCAATTTTTAATCGCAAGGTTATCGGCAAAAACGATGTTGCTTGATAGTTATTAGCATTATTAGCTAAATAAACTGAGATACCTACTTATTAGTAGATACCTACTTACTGTAGGCGTCGACAGAAGAGACGACTGGTACGACCATATTTTTAAACGCCTACAACCGCTTCGACTGGTAGAAGACGTGATAATGCGTCTGGTACGACGTTGTCCTCACCCTTCCTATGCACGACTTTAAAGTTGTATTGTGATAACCGGCATCCCCATTGTGCCAAACGACCAGTAGGATTTTCGAGCCGAAGGAACCACTGTAACGAAGCGTGATCCGTTACGACAGTGAAATCGCGTGTTCCTAAATAAGGTTCAAACTTTTCAACCGCATAAATCATTGCCAACGCTTCACGCTCTGTCGCACCGTAGTTTCGTTCGTTTTTATTAAGAGACCTACTGATTTAAGCAATTGGGTGCTCTTCTCCGTTCTGTACCTGTGTCAACATACCGCCAATTCCGTAAATCGAGGTGTCACAGTGTACAGTAAAAGGTTGGTCAAAATCAGGACAGGCTAAAACTGGAGCCGAAACAAGAGCGTTCTTAAGATCGTTGAAAGCGGAGTCTGCCTCCGAGAAAACTCAATGACGATCAGTCCTCGAACGACATCTTAAATGTCAAACTGTTTTTTCGTTCTTTTGGGGAACAGGCTAAGGTCAGGGACCATACAGCCTAGAATCAACTTTTATTTTTAATAAGTGAATTCTCACTCCGTTTTTCGGAAAGACCAAACGCATCGATTATATCGAATTCTACTTATCCCGTGAGACTGCTAGCGCCATCTATTGAGGAGTTGATTTTGAAGAATTTGAATTATTTAGAGTTGTTAAATCTTGAGATCTCTATTAAAGCTGATAGTTTGAAAATACTGATGTGTCTATTTATTCGCTAAAATGATATATTAAACTTTGCAGGAAATTTAAAAAGAATTTACGAGAATTTTCTTCGAAATATTCTCGAGAATATTCTCGCTTAAGAAGAATTTAACCTCAGGAAAGACAATAATTAAAATTTTCTATGTGAAATATTTATAAATAAAGCAGAAATACAATCGCAGTTTCATTAATTTAATTAGATTATTGAGATAGTCATCCAATTTATAAATTCTCTTAAATTCTCTTCCAAAAGAATATTCTCGAGAACTTAACAGCACAGTTCTCACTGAAAGAATATTCTCGGGAATTTCCCATCACTATTTGCATAACACTTAAATTGATGCTCGGATCGCCATAAAGTTATTTCCTCGTAATGTCTCATGCATTAGAATTACATTTAATTTAATTAATGTAGGTAATTCTGCACAGATTAAGCAGGGTAGAATAATTTATATAAGTAAATCCTCCGATATCATGTGATACTATATGAAATGAATACCGTCGTTATTACTAGACTATCCCTGTAAAATGAAATAAAACGAGTTTGGCTTTGAGACAAATACCATCTTTGATTTCTTTCCCAGTATTGATTTGGTTAAATAACATTTACTACATTTCACTCCAATATTATATAAAACTGTATTGTTTTCCACCTCTAGGAAAACACTAGTTTTCACGGTACACGTGGTGCCGCCACGCCGTTGTTTCGGCAAACAGCGGCTCGGGCACCCGCGGGGCTGCTTGGACGCGTAAGCGAATTCAGTTCCTCGCAAGTGCCGGACTCGAGAAGTACGCAGCAAATATTGAACGACACTTGTCACAAATTACATTCCGTTTAGCGGCCTAAGTAACCCTTGTGAATTATTTCAAGGCTAAAAGGTAAACCATTACGTCAATAGTCATTTAATTTAAATGTATGCATAATTAAAACGGAGCACTGGAGCCTGTATAATAAATTATTAATGAACCATGTCTCGTGGTGTCGCAGCAGCCGCTAAGTTATTATCATGAATTGAAACTTTACATGATTACACGAGGAGTGCCTGCCGAGCCTTTCTCTCTCGAGCTCCTTAAAACAAAACAGAAATAACATCGTTAAAGTAATCCCTCTCAGCGGCTCCGCAGAAAATATGCTGTATCTCTATCCGCATTTTTTCAGCAAATTGAATACACCTGACAAGAGATATCTGGGCGTGGAGTTATTTTCAATTACGGCGCTTGCAAAATGTATCTGGGTTAGTCGGGCCGCTCGCCGCTCGATCGCGCGGACAATCAAATGCAATTTTCCCTCAGGCCGCCGCCGCCGCCCACCGGCCGCCACTTCAGCACCAATATCTTAAGTCAATTATACCAATATCGAAGTACATTACTTTTTTGTAATGAAGTATAGAATTCGCCCGCGGTTTCGCTCATTATATGCTGTAAAAAATGTCTGTAAAGTTATAAGCAAATCAAACGCATCAATAAAAAGTCCATGCCCGTCTATATATACCTATACCTATACCAAAATTAGTCAAAAGTGTTTAAACGGTTTAAGCGTGAAAGCGTTACAAACAAACAAACAAAAAGTGTCTCTTTCGCATTTATAATATTATTTAGGATGGTCAAGCATTTGTTCCTGACATGACTGATGATAAGCAAGTTGCTTCATAAGATGGTTATGGATGGATGGTTTATGCTTACAAACTTACTATAGCAATGGTATGATACATCTACATTTTATGGCGCTGCAGTCGTTAACCAAGAGCTCCGTGTTATAGGCCTCTAAAATAATTAAATAGTTACATTTTAAACCAATTCGCAACTAGTTCAACTCATACCAAGAAGAACTATAACTGAAGATGTTATCTCAACTCAAACTCACAATGAACATGAAAAGCAAAACAAAATAAACTTTGACAGTGCTGTGTTAAACTTTGCTTTAAAAGGGAACTGTGCGTATATACAACAAAAACTACTCATACATAACAGGATGTGACGATAAACAATAATCGTACGTACCTAAACTACTTACATATATTGGTAAAACAGATTTTTTGATAAATTCAATTCAATTGTTCACAATTTGCATTTACGAACTTGTCGGGTATGCTAAATAATTTTAGGGTTCCGTAGCCAAATGCAAAAAACGGAACCCTTATGGATTCGTCATGTCTGTCTGTCTGTCCGTCCGTATGTCACAGCCACTTTTTTCCGAAACTATAAGAACTATACTGTTGAAACTTGGTAAGTAGATGTATTCTGTAAACCGCTTATAATGTTTGTTTTTGTGTGCATGTTGTGTTTACAGTTAGAAGGGCATATAGTAGAGGATCCGAGTATACAACGACCTTCACCGAGCCGGTTAATGGATGAAAAGTATTTTATATCAAATTTAATGTGTTAAAAAATATGTTGCGAGTGGGTTGGCTGAAAAATTTCAGCCCAGTAAGTATATGATTAATTAAATATTTTAAATATTTTTTATACATTGCACTTGTTATGATAATAGGTTAATTACATAGGTACCAATCGAAAGTATGAAGCCAATAGAATATGCAAACGTTAGGTTGACTAATTTTTTCCTGTCATAACATTGGTTAGGCAGGTGTAAACAGGTAAGTCAATATTAGTAATTTGCAACCGTCTGGTTAAATAAATAAAATTTATCTTTATCTAAAGATAATCTCATAACAAACACACACACACCAAACCAGTGCAATGTAAAAAAAAAAGTATTAAATTAATCATTAAAGGTACTGCATTAAAATTTTTCAGCCAACCCACTCGCGATATATTATTTAACATATTAAATTTAATATAAAATACTTTTCATCCATTAACTTTCCCGGTGAAGGTCGTTCTATACTCGGATCTTAGACTAATACAACCGCCGCTCACTATTTGTAATGTTGTTTTTTTTATATATCTTTTAAATATATTTTATTATATTTTTGCCCCGTGTGGTGCCGGGTCAGAATTGCACCACCCCCTCCCCTGTATCTTAGCGGGTGTCGTAAGAGGCGACTAAAGGGATTTTGCTGGTGGGAGAGCTTTGCTCGTCCGGCGCTACCACCATGCGGACTCGTAAAACCCGCCAAGTGTTCGGTGCTCGACACAGGACGCGTTCCGGGTTCAGAGCCGTAATACCGGAGCTTGGGGAGGTGCGGTGACGGCAGGGTCAAGGTCCGGTGGAAGTCTTTGTGGACGCATTGTTCGGTTGACTTGGGTCGATTCGCCGGCCAGGGAGACCCGTAGAAACAGTGGTGCCGCTGGCCGCCCGCGGCATAGTACAGGAGCCCAACTAGGGCTAACCACCCTAGGAGGCTGCTCCACCAGGTCGCGCATAATCCCGAAGTGGCTCGTCGTGCCGGTTGGTGACCGGATTGGTGGGACCCGGCGACTACTCTCGGGGGGGTACGGGGGACCTTCCGTCCGGCGGGTCGATTAACGTCTTACCGAACAACTACATGCACCAGTTCATGTTAGTCTCCCACACTTTGTCTTATCCCTCTTGCCGCCACAGCATCTCCTTTTACTCACGCCCCCATCCAACCACCATGTCAGTGTCTAAAAACAATGCAGGTCAGACAGCGGCACCCCACTTCCCCACCACCAAGTCGCTTTTTGAGGTGGAGTTTACTAACACGCGGACTCCATTCAAACCTCAACGCCGTCCACCAACACCTTGAGACGGCCCGGCCTGCATTGCTCTTTCTGACGGAGACACAGATCCGCCGTCCTGCCGACATTGCATATCTGCACTACCCCGGCTACGTGCTCGAGGAATGCTTCCTCGCGAAAGCCGGAGTATGCCTTTTCGTCAGGACGGACGTTTGCTGTCGACGTTTGCGCTGCTTGGAGGACGCGTCCTTCTCCATCCTATGGGTACACGTGGATTTTGGTTCCGAGAGCCATGTCTACGCTTGCCTGTACCGTACCCACTCCGGAGACCACGAGACAACTCGGTTATTCGACTATCTGAGCCAAGCAGTTGACGACGTACAGGAGCGGTTTCCGTCTGCCGATGTGGTACTTTTGGGAGATTTTAATGCCCACCATGAGACCTGGTTGGGCTCTTCCAAAACAGATCACGCAGGCCGAACTGCCCACGCATTCGCTCTCACGCATGATCTGACTTAACTGGTTCTCCAGCCCACCAGGATTCCAGATATATCGGGTCAAGCGCCTTCCCTGCTAGACTTACTGGTGACGAGTCGACCAGCCGCGTACAAAGTGTCGATAAGTGCTCCGTTGGGCACTTCTGACCATTTCCTGGTTGGTACCACCGTACTGCGCCGTAAAAGTTCTCCCTCAGTGGAGTCTAAACGGCGTTTATGGCACTACTCGTCGGCAGATTGGGATGGTATGCGCGACTATTTTGCGTCCATCCCGTGGGGCCAGCGCTGCTTTGTGGGTAGGGACCCATCGGAGAGTGCCTCTGCTGTCGCTGACGAGATCATGTTGGGGATGGAATATTACATTCCCTACACTGATGCCGTCAGCGGAAGTAAGGCGCGCCCTTGGTTCAATCGCGAATGCGCCAAAGCTGTTGAACTTAAACAGGCGGCGTATCGCACTTGGACCAAGGCTCGCACGCTCAACGATCGTAACATCTCTTCCCTCAAGGTAGTTTTCAACAAGGCTACCAAAGTCTGCAAGAGAGCTCTCTCGAGAGCGAATGCCCAGCGCGTTGCTCGCGTTGGCCAAGAGCTGTTGTCGCACCCAACGGGTAGCCGAAGTTATTGGCGACTGGCCAAAGCGGTGCAAGCCAACTTTTGCGCGCCTTCTCTGCCCCCACTGCGGTACCCTGATGGCTCGTTGGCCCATCGGCCGCTAGACAAGGCTAACCTATTAGCGAAGCTCTTTGCGGCGAATTCGCGTATCGATGACTGCGGCGCGGAACCACCTACCATCCCTCACTGTGGTTCCACAATGCCTGACGTCCAAATCAGACAACGTGACGTCCGTGCCGTACTGCAGTCACTTGATGTGCGGAAGGCTAGCGGTCCTGACGGTATACCGGCAGTCGTCCTTAAAAAATGTGCTCCCGAGTTGTTTCCAGTACTGACACGCCTATACTACCTCTCGTACTCTACTGGAATTGTGCCGGAGGCTTGGAGAAAGGCGAACGTCCAGCCGATCCCCAAAAAAGGCGATAGGTCTGACCCAGCCAACTATCGACCTATTGCTGTCACCTCTGTCCTTTGCAAGGTTTTTGAGCGAATCATAAACAGACAACTCATTCGCTACCTAGAAGATCACTCCCTGATTCATGATCGACAATACGGGTTCAGACCGAAACGATCAACGGGTGATCTCCTGGCGTTCATAACACACCTGTGGGGTGAAGCAATGGATAAGCATGGAGAAGCACTGGCTGTTAGTCTGGACATCTCCAAGGATTTTGATCGAGTTTGGCATCGTTCGCTTCTCTCGAAGCTTTCGTCATACGGCTTACCACCTCGCCTATGCGATTGGGTCGCCGGGTTCCTGCATGAGCGCAGCATTCGCGTACTCTGCGAAAGCAGTGCCTCACAGTCTCTGCAGGTGAACGCCGGAGTGCCGCAGGGTTCTATAATATCGCCCACGCTGTTCCTTCTGCATATCAATGATATGTTATCCTTGGGTAACATTCATTGCTATGCAGACGACAGTACAGTACATCGGCGTTATTTGGGTCACCCTGCGGCAAAGCAGGCCGATGTAGTGGAGTCGAGACGGAAGATTGTCATTGAGCTGGACGAGGAGTTAGACCGCATTTATAAATGGGGCTCTGATAACCTGGTCCAGTTCAATGCCAAAAAAACACAGGTCTGCGCTGTCACGGCTAAAAAGTCCGCATTTCTCCCCCAACCCTCCTTCCAGAGCAACCTATTACCCATCCAGACTGGTCTCAGTCTCTTAGGTATGGACATACACAGCGACCTAAACCCGAAGAGCTATATTGAGAGCATTATAACCACAGCCTCACGTAAACTCGGAATCCTGAACAAGGTGAAGCGGTTCTTCACGCCGGAGCAACGTTGTCTTTTGTATAAGACTCAGGTGCGCTCCTGCGTGAAGTATTGCTCTCATCTTTGTGATGGATCCGCCAAGTACTTGCTCGAAGCTCTTGACAGGTTGCAAAGACGTGCTGTCCGTATTATCGGTAACGATGACGTTACGACCAGTCTGGAGCCGTTACAGCTACGTAGAGACATTGCTTCCCTTAGTGCTTTTTACCGCCTTTATTACCACGGTGAATGCTCTGAGGAGCTCTTTGACCTCATCCCTCCCTCTCCTTTCCTTTCCAGATCGACGCGTGCAGGTCTTAGAAGCCACCCTCATACCGTGCTGACCATCAAGACACGCACCAAAAAGTTTGGACAATCGTTCTTTTGCCGAACTGCCCGTATGTGGAATGCGCTTCCCGCACACGTGTTTCCCTCCTATTTCTCTCTCGGGTTATTTAAGCGGGGCGTGAAAAAGCATTTATGCAGGCCGCCATAGTGAGAGCGTTCGGCATAGCGTGGTAGCACTGTGACGAACGCTTTCACTTCTTGGGCTTCACTGGCTGCTTTTCATCAGGCAGAGTGAAGCCACTATGGCGTGCCACAATAAAAAACAAAAAATAAAAAAAAATATCCTAACTGCTGTATGATACAGTTTGAGAAACCTATAAAAAAACAATAAATTTGTGTTCAACAAACTTGAACCTATCATTTTTATCAGTTCATGTACGGATCCCGTACAATTACAAAGAATAACGGTTTCGTTTAAGCTCAGGTCAAGAGTACCCTAAACCGACGAGAATGTTTGAATATCGTACACTAGCCATAAGGAAACCGATTGAAGAACATGAACGTTACTCTGAGGGAGACGCGCAGGGTCGCCGGGCGCTTCTCGTGTAATCTGACGGTAAGTAGCAGCTGCCAACGATTCTATATACTCTTTATTGCACATAAACACACATACAGAAAAAAAAAATACAGACAATAGTGAGCAAAGGTGGACTTATCTCTAAAAGAGATCTCTTCCAGCCAACCTAAGGTGGAGTGGGAGCGTGATGTATTAGTGGGAACAACAAAAGTGCTAATTAATTAATAACAATAAAACAAAATATTGCCAATAGATATAGGTACTTAAATAAAATATATAAAAATAATACTACATACTAGTACTACATATAATATAAATAAAAATAAACATAGGTGTCTATATGTTGTCTATGATTGCGATGAAATTAGTGTCAGAAAGTGGTCCTTGACCCTTCTTTTAAAAGATGCAATTGTTGAACTATTCTCTATGCCCGTTGGAAGATTGTTCCAAAGCTGCGCAGCCCGGACAGTATATGATTTCTGAAAGAAGTTGGTGTTGACTCTAGGAATCTTAAGCGTCTTGGTGATGCAAGCACGTCTTGAGCGACAGGGTGGGGGCAACAGTTGGAACCGGGAACGGAGGTAGTAATAAAACGAAACTTCAAATAGATGGTAGAAAGCAAGAGCAAATGATGCCTACTCTTGATATGCGGCAAGTCAGAGATAGAACTTCCTCCTTTATGGAGAAGAGATTACATCCTTTCCGTGATTCAGTGTCGACCGCCAACGCGAGAATGGACGAGACCCTCGTCGGGGCGGGGCGGCCTTTTTATATGATTCGGAAGAATCGCACAAAGACGCCGCCGACGGAAACCGACGCCCGCAGTTTGTCACGCCGGTGGCCGCGCCATTATGCACTAACGACGCCGGGATTGGGCCTGGGACATCTTAATAGATAGTTCCTGCGTTTTGTATGGACTCTTCGACACGTGTGACTCAATCGTAGCAAACACTTTATGAATTATTATGGAACTTTGCGAAAAAAATAAAAATAAATAATAAGGTAAGGAAAGTATGTTCAAAATTAAAATTTAATACTACAATTTCAATTAATATAAAATGTAATTTTCATAACATTTGATTATTTCTAAAGAAATTTTTCAACGATTTTTACTTAATGTTTTATTGCAATAAGTAGTATCTTCCTCTTTGAATTTTCATCTTTTGCGGAGGACGTGGATTCTTACCTGTGGATAGTCATTTTTTTTACTTAACACAATCTTTAAGTGTTTATGAGCGATATTTACGCAAAAAATCAATATTACGAATCTATATCTAATCTTAATTCATGTTCAACATCTTAATAAAATATTGAAAATATTTCTAAAATTATTTCATTTAGATCACTTAGGATGAAAATTCAAAGAGGTTCAATGAGACACTGTTACAATCCTTACTTCCTTAATATGTAATATTGTAAATGCGAAAATAACGTTTTGACTCCCCGTATTCCAAAAATTCTGACTGATTTGCCATTTTAGTTTGAAAGAGTGTAGTTTTTCCGTTCCCTGAAAGCAGCATTTGTAATTACAATAAATAAAGCTCAAAGACAGACGCTTAAAGTGGCAGCTGTTCATTTGGAAAAAAAAAGGATTTTCTAATGGGAAACTCTACGTGGCATGCTCACGTGTATAAAACTCGCAAAATCTTCATGTTTTGGCAAAAGATAGAAAAACTCAAAACGTCGTGTATAAAAATGTACTTAAATAAGCTAATTGCAGTAAAAATACTGTAAATAGCTTAATTTATTGTATGTATTTGTTTTATTTGCAAAATAATTAGCCTAAAAATTGAAAATGCTGCCGAAAGTCACTATTCCACGCGGGCACAGCTAGTAAAAATATAAAGTCAAAAGCGTTGAAAAATGTCGACTGTTAAATGAATGCCTCGGTGGCGGAGTGGCCAACGCAGCGCCCGGATTGCGGGGGCGTGGGCTCGGTTCCCACCTGAGGTACTCACTTTTTTTAACTTTTCTACTTTAGATGTAGTTTTTTTATTTTACAAAAGCTGATGAACTGGCAGGCAGCTCAATCCACGAATCTATGTATTGGTTAAATGCGAAATTGAAATTAGTAATACAGTGTCAGTCGCACGCAAGTATAATTTAGTGGCAGTGTGTAAAGGCGGAGGCCGGGTGCTGTATTTGGCGCACGTCCGCGTTACGTGCCGCCCGCCGACGCGATCTAATATGCCACGGCGCAGTCACGCCACGCCACGCCATACCGCCCGCCGCCACGCCACACCGCCCGCCGCCACGCCACGCCACGCCACACCTTGCCACGTCACGTCTCGCCTCGCCTCGCCTCGCCATCGCCACGCCACGCCGCGCCACACCGCAGCACACGGCGGCGGCACGCCGCCTTCCCGAGCGGCCAATCAGCGGTAACGAGGTGTCTCCGATTAACGAGCCCCACAAATAACCGGCCGAGCCTTTTACTTCGATTACTATTCGGTCAGGAATTTGCACATCGATTTCTCTGCGGTGTAATAAGATTATCCGGAATCCGCAGCTACAGCTCGAGCTTGTATAATAGGTTTTTGTTCGTGACTCCGTAACCATGAACTAGGGGTTGAATATTGTCATTTTATTGGTAAGCTTTCAGGTAGGTCCTATTTTTTATACTTACTTGTACACATAATAAATTCTTCAATAAGTGTAACTTTGATAAATATTGGATTAAAGAAAGAAAGATAGAAAAGCCATTTATGTTTGATATCACGCGGTACAACACAATATAACCATACAGGTACAAACTTATGGAAAACAATTGGCCACAGTAGAGAATTGTGCACGGGCGTCTGATGCCAAAACTGTGCTCAGCTCAGTATAAGCAGCAAGTGGATATATATAATGCTGCATTGATATTCTGCTGAACACAGGTAGTGACATCAGATCTGCCGTCTAATAAGTTTAAAGGCCGCTAAATGACAAAAACTAGTTTTGAGCTAGAGCCGAAAAAAACGGCAAAATTTTCAAACCGATGCTACTCATTTATTATAAACATTTAGTCATGTCATGCCATATACCAAAAGACAGGCTTTCTTTTCAACTTAAATATGAAATTGGTTGATTTTGTTAAATAATGATATTCATGTAGCTAAATACATATTTTCCTTTCTAACCTTGTAAAATTTTAAAGATCGTTTCATGTGTGCAGAACTAAATGGCGGCTAAAAGTTCTTAGCTGCTTTATAGTCATGGATTTATCGATAATTGCCAGAAGAAGTTTTTGAGACAGGAAGTTATCAACATTTACATAGCTATGAAGCATTATTATTTTTTTGCGTTTGTTAAACCTAGAACTGAATGAATTTATATTGATCTTATCCATAACAATAAAGCGGCTAACTACACATAGTCGCCTTTTAGCCAAGTAGATGTCGCTTAACTTCTCTTCCTTTATTTTTTAACAACATTGTATACAGCTGTGCATATCTTAAAAGCGGCTAAATATAAAACCTTTTTCATATAACTGCGTTTTAGGCTAGCATTATCCGAATTAGTTTTTTATAAATCCTGCAAAATTATACGTTAAACTTACAAAATCCAACAAAGTTTTTGCAAAGCGACTAATTTATTGCCACAAAACTATCCCATTAATCAAACAGGAGACATTAAAAAATAAAAAATGGAAACCTTTTCCAAAAAAATTAAATGTGTAACAATTACGTTAACATATTTACAATTACAAAAACAACAACTATCATTAACAATTTCAACATAAATTGCACTTTTTATGGCTAATCACCAAAAAATCGGCATAAATTATAATAAAATAAATATCAAAAGCTGATATACGAAGCTTCAAAATGAACAGCGCTCAATTATATTTGACACTTGTTCAAGTCGAAAATATCGACGTAATCGCGACAGTCGTAAAACATGATCACGACTCATACGGCGCGCACTATGAAAGGTTAACAGTTCTATTATATCGAATACTACTGAGAACATTTAATATATCTCTCTACATAGAGTTTATTTAATGCACTATACGTAAATATGTTACAATTAATAACTATGAACCTATACGTTTGACAAATAGGTAAGTACCACCATGTTGTTATTGGCGTTTGGCGCCCCGTCTATCGCTCGTCTGCTTGAATGGCTCGGCGTATTAATACACTCTAAACCTACTTACATGTTGCAGCTTTATAAAGTGTAGTAAACAAGTAGGTACCAAGGTACGTATATATCGAAGACTACTGAGAACATTTAATATATCTCTCTACATAGAGTTTATTTAATGCACTATACGTAAATATGTTACAATTAATAACTATGAACCTATACGTTTGACAAATAGGTAAGTACCACCATGTTGTCATTGGCGTTTGGCGCCCCGTCTACCGCTCGTCTGCTTGAATGGCTCGGCGTATTAATCTACACAACTCTAAACCTACTTACATGTTGCAGCTTTATAAAGTGTAGTAAACAAGTAGGTACCAAGGTACGTACAATAAACTTATTTATTATATAGTGGGTGGTTTCAGTCTATATAATAAATTATAATAAAATAAAATATAATAACCTGTTGTAAGTCACTGATTCAGAGTGAGTGGAATAACTTGATAATTAATGCAAGACAAAACAACTGTTTGTACTGAATAAAATATGTTTATATTTTCTTTACGTACGTGAAAAACAGTTACTCAGACAAAAATCAAAACAAACATAATTTGACATAAACAGAAAAAATTCTATCATTTGAATATGGTTTGAATCAATGGATTAGAAAACAAAAATAATTAAATAAATAATTTATTTCTTTATGCCCCCAGGGGCACGAAAGTGCCCCCGCCAAGTCGAGTCAAGAAAAGGCACGGCCGTACCATCCTTTTCTCGAAACCATTCGGGCCATTTTTGAACGCTTGTAACTTCGTTGTGGAAAGAATTATAATTTAATTTTTTTAATTACTAAGAGATCATTACTCATTACATAGCTAGATATATTTTTAAATTACATTAAATTTGCACCAGTAGTTAAAAAATTACAAGTCAAAGTTGCTTCATTTTGTCACTGACTCACTCACAGGTCATCAAAATTCTAAGGTACTTCTAGCAGACCCACAAGCTCAAAATTTTGTACATAGCTATTTTGCAGCCTATAAAGCTAAGAAAACTCTGAAAAATTCCGATTTTCTTGTCTGGGGGTACGGCAGTGCTCCTGGCTAGTCGAGTGAAAAAGCAAAAAAAAAGGTACGGCCATCCTTTTCTCGACATCTTTTTCCATTTTCGACCCTAGAAACCCTAAAAAAACTAGAATCTGGGGGCACGGAAGTGCCCCCGCCAAGTCGACCAAAACAAGGGCACAGCTATACTATCCTTTGGAGTTTCCAATATGTGTCTATAGCCTATTCTATTACTATACATAAGAGACAAGGGTTAAGTCTTAAAAGTGCATTGATGGACATTGGCTCTTTAGTATTCACATGCGGTCAAGCGTATGTGGCACTTTGAGGGTGACGAGTCTGTATAGATGGTTTACATCTAATAAATTTCAACTTTAGATGTAGTTTATTTATTTATTTAATTAGGACAGCCAACAATAAAAACACTGATACATTTACACAAAAAATAACATAGATAGGTACATTTCTAAATGTCTTATCAATTATAGGCAGCCACTCTGCATGCTTATTATATAAACCAGAAAATAAAAACAATAAAAAGCACGTAATATACTAAAATCACATAAACACACACATACTAAAACTATCAAATTAAATATTATAACAAACAGAACAACTAATAATAAAATGAAAAACAGTGTTTAGCTTTTTTTTTATTGTGGCACGCCATAATGGCCTCACTCTGCCTGATGAAAAGCAGCCAGTAAAGCCCAAGAAGTGAAAGCGTTCATCACAGCGTTACCACGCTTTGCCGAACGCTCATATTATGGCAGCCTGCATAAATGCTTTTTCACGCCCTGCTTAAATAACCCGAGAGAGAAATAGGAGGGAAACACGTGTGCGGGAAGCGCATTCCACATACGGGCAGTTTGGCAAAGGAACGATTGTCCAAACTTTTTGGTACGTTTCTTGATGGTCAGCACGGTATGTGGGTGGCTTCTAAGACCTGCACGCGTCGATCTGGAAAGGAAAGAAGAGGGAGGGATGAGGTCAAAGTGCTCCTCAGAGCATTCACGTGGTAAAGGCGGTAGAAAGCACTAAGGGAAGCAATGTCCCTACGTAGCTATAACGGCTCTAGACTGGTCGTAACGTCATCGTTACCGATACTACGGACAGCACGTCTTTGCAACCTGTCAAGAGCTTCGAGCAAGTACTTAGCGGATCCGTTCCAAAGATGAGAGCAATACTTCACACAGGAGCGCACCTGAGTCTTATACAAAAGACAACGTTGCTCCGGCGTGAAGAACCGCTTCACTTTGTTCAGGATTCCGAGTTTCCGTGAGGCCGTGGTTATAATGCTCTCAATATAGCTCTTCGGGTTTAGGTCGCTGTGTATGTCCATACCTAAGAGACTGAGACCAGTCTGGATGGGTAATAGGTTGCTTTGGAAGGAGGGATAGTGGAGAAATGCGGACTTTTTAGCCGTGTCAGCGCAGACCTGTGTTTTTTTAGCATTGAACTGGACCGGGTATCAGAGCTCCATTTATAAATGCGATCTAACTCTTCGTCCAGCTCAATGACAATCTTCCGTCTCGACTACACTACATCGACTTGCTTTGCTGCAGGATGACCCAAAAAACGCCGATGTACTGTACTGTCGTCTGCATAGCAATGAATGTTACCCAAGGATAACATGTCATTGATATGCAGAAGGAATAGCGTGGGCGATATTATAGAACCCTGCGGCACTCCGGCGTTCACCTGAAAAAACTGTGAGACACTGCTTTCTCAGAGTACGCGAATACTGCGCTCATGCAGGAACCCGGCGACTCAATCGCATAGGCGAGGTGGCAAGCCGTATGACGAAAGCTTGAAGAGAAGCGAACCAAACTCGATCGAAAGCTTTGGAGATGTCCAGGCTTACAGCCAGTGCTTCTCCGTGCTTGTCCATTACTTCACCCCACAGGTGTGTTATGAACGCCAGGAGATCACCCGTTGATCGTTTTGGTCTGAACCCGTATTGTCGATCATGAATCAGGGAGTGATCTTCTAGGAAGCGAATGAGTTGCCTGTTTATGATTAGCTCAAAAACCTTGCAAAGGATAGAGGTGACAGCAATAGGTCGATAGTTGGCTGGGTCGGACCTTTCCCCTTTTTTGGGAACCGGCTGGACGTTCGCCTTTCTCCAAGCCTCCGGCACAATTCCAGTAGAGTACGAGAGGTGGTATAGGCGTGTCAGTACTGGAGACAACTCGGGAGCACATTTTTTAAGTACGACTGCCGGTATACCGTCAGGACCGCTAGCCTTCCGCACATCAAGTGACTGCAGCACAGCACGGACGTCACGTTGTCTGATTTGGCATCAGGCATTGAGGATCCACAGTGAGGGTTGGTAGGTGGTTCCGCGCCGCAGTCATCGACGCGCGAATTCGCCGCAAAGAGCTTCGCTAAGAGGTTAGCCTTGTCTAGCGGCCGATGGGCCAACGAGCCATCAGGGTACCGCAGTGGGGGCTTCTGTTCTCCCTCGCTGCCGCCGTTGAAACAGCCAGATGGGTCGTTGGCTTACCAGCCGCTTGAGAAGGCGAACTTGTTGGCTGAACTTTTCTCGGCCAATTCGCCCGTCGACGATTGTGGCGCCACTCCACCTATTATAGCACATTGTGGGGCTACCATGCCTGATATTCGTATCAGGCGGTGTGATGTACGTGCCGTGCTGCGGTCGCTCGACGTGCGGAAGGCTAGCGGGCCAGATGGTGTTCCGGCGATTGTGCTGCTCAGATGCGCTGCTGAGTTGTCTCCTGTATTGACACGATTGTTTAGGGAGTCTTACGATACTGGTATTGTGCCGGTGTCTTGGAAGGAGGCGAACATACAACCCATCCCCAAAAAAGGGGATCGCTCGGATCCGGCCAACTATCGACCCATCGCTGTAACTTCTATGCTGTGCAAGGTGTTTGAGCGGATAATTAATTCCCAGCTCATTCACTACTTAGAGGATCACTCGCTGCTCCATGATCGCCAGTATGGGTTCAGACCTAAGCGATCAACGGGTGATCTTCTAGCGTACGTTTCTCACGCGTGGGGTGATGCGATGGATAAGCATGGCGAATCCCTGGAAGTTAGTCTTGATATCGCCAAAGCTTTCGATAGAGTGTGGCATCGTTCCCTTCTCCCCGTTTGTGCGCCTGGGTTACAGACTTTCTAGAAGGGCGGAGGATTTGTGTCCTTTGTGAGGGTAGTTTCTCCGCGTTCTACAAAGTCAATGCCGGAGTGCCGCAGGGTTCTGTGCTTTCACCTACTCTGTTTCTTCTGCATATTAATGACATGTTGTCCTTGGGCAATATTCATTGTTATGCGGATGACAGTACGGTACTTGGGACATCCTGCGGCAAAGCAAGCCGATATCATGGTGAAAAGGCAAGAACTGGTTGCCAAACTGAATCTGACTCTCGATCGTGTCTCTAAGTGGGGATCTAAAAACCTGGTACAGTTTAATGCTAGCAAAACCCAGGTTTGTGCATTCTCGTCCAAGGTAACTCCCTTCCTTACTCCTCCCTCTCTTCAGAACTCTCCGTTACCCATTTCGGTGAACCTCAGCATTCTTGGCATGGCGGCCGGAAACTGAATCCAAAATGCTACATCGAGAGTGCTATTTTAACTGCCTCCCGGAAGTTGGGTATTCTCAATAAGGTGAGGCGGTTTTTCACTCCCGAGCAGCGCTGTTTGCTGTACAAAAGTCAGGTGCGATCAAGTGTGGAGTATTGTTTTCATCTATAGGACGGCTCCGCTAAATACCTCCTCGATGCACTTGATAGACTGCAAAGGCGAGCGGTACGCATTATTGGAGATGCTGAGGTTACAGCTTCCCTTGAGGACCTCCAGCTGCGTAGAGACATTGCTTCTCTTAGTGTCTTCTACCGGAACTACTACGGAGAGTGTTCTGAGGAACTTTTTGATCTTATCCCGCCCTCTCCTTTTCTTTCCCGGACTACACGTGCTGGTCTTAGGAACCACCATCATACTGTACAGACTACCAGTACTCGTACCAAAAAATTTGGCAAGTCGTTCCTCTGTAAGACCATTCGGCTTTGGAATTCTTTGCTGGCGCATGTGTTTCCCAGCTCCTACAGTCCCGGGTCTTTTAAGCGGGGCGTGAAACGGCATTTGTGCAGGCCGTCATGAATGTTATCGTGCTTATTCCACGGTGGGGAGCTCTCTCATTATTTTGGACTGCATCGGCTGCTTACCATCAGGCAGGATGCAGTCACTATGACGAGTCGTTATAAAAAAAAGAAGAAGGCGCGCAAAAGTTGGCTTGCACCGCTTTGGCCAGTTGCCAATAACTTCGGCTACCCGTTGGGTGCGACAACAGCTCTTGGCCAACGAGAGCAACACGCTGAGCATTCGCTCTCGAAAAAGCTCTCTTGCAGACTTTGGTGGCCTTGTTGAAGACTACCTTGAGGGAAGAGATGTTACGATCGTTGAGCGTGCGAGCCTTGGTCCAAGCGCGATACGCCGCCTCTTTAAGTTCAACAGCTTTGGCGCATTCACGATTGAACCAAGGGCGCGCCTTACTTTCGCTGACGACATCAGTGTAAGGAATGCAATATTCCATTCCCAACATGACCTCGTCAGCAACAGCAGAGGCACTCTCCGATGGGATCCTTCCCTCAAAGCAGCGCTGGCCCCACGGGATGGACGCAAAGTAGTCGCGCATACCATCCCAATCTGCCGACGTGTAGTGCCATAAACACCGTTTAGACTCCACTGAGGGAGAGCTTTTATGGCGCAGTACGGTGGCACTAACTACCAGTAAGTCTAGCAGGGAGGGCGCTTGACCTGGTATATCTGGAATCCTGGTGGGCTGGAGAACCAGTTGTGTTAGATCATGCGTGAGAGCGAATGTTTTGAGAGTCTAATCTCAAAGCCAAGGCTTTCTTGAAACTATTTAGAGAGCTAGCAAGTATGTTGACGTCAGAATACATAGCATTATGCAGCTTCATAAGCCTACTAGTTGGAGCATGACATCCAAGATTAGTTTTTGTAGTAGGTAGTCTAAAAAGCGGGACCTTACTACGAGGAAATTTTCTTGGGATATGAAAGCATAAGTCGCTAAGTAAATCCGGACAATCAACGGTTCCGTGTATAATTTTATGCAAAAATACTAGGTCTATGATAGTTCTACGTTTTGTCAGAGAGCGCATTTTAAAATAGTTGAGCCTGTTAGAAAAGGATGGTATCTTTTTAGCCAATCCACAACTATAGGTGACGTGCCATATAAATCTTTTTGTAGTCTTTTTAACCGTAAAACATCAACGTTATACATGGGATTCCATATCACACTACTATACTCTAATATACTTCATACCAAGGAGTTGTACACTGTTATTTTAGTCAAGGACTTCTTAAAAACCTTACAGGTACGTAACATGAAACCAAGATTTCTAGCGGCCTTATTAATAATCATGTCATAATGCGGTTTAAAGGTTAATTTAGAGTCTAAAATGACACCCAAGTCATGCAACTGATACACGGATTGTAGTTCTGTCTTATTTATATGGTACGAAGAGAGGAGAGGATTATGTTTCCTTGTAAAACGTATGAATTGACACTTGGTGGCATTAAGAACCATTTTGTTAGTGGTGCACCAATCAAACACTCTATCGATATCTTCCTGAAACAGAGCGCTATAGTTAAAGCGCAAGAGTCTGCAACTTCTAAATACAATAGACTTAGATGCATTTATCGTCCAGACTTGTCAAAAATCAATTTATCAAACCCTCTGACAAAAGTCTACAGAGACAGAGAGTGGGCCTTAAAAAAGGCCGCAACTGAGGTACAAGATAAATACCTGATTCGGCAAAAAGGAGGACTACCTACAATAATAAATGAGATCCCATCAAAAACATTACATGTACAAAAATGCACAATTCTCGCAACGCTGTTGAGCCGTAAAAAGTTACGAAATCGAATGGAAACCAAATTGGTTAATTCACTACCTATTATCTATCTTTGGAAACTGCTAAGGAAGCAGCATTCAACCACTTTCTCATAAATTGATACCTTGATAGTTAGCTAACATAATTTTATAGTAACCATATTAGTATTATAAACGCACACGTCCATTGCAGCTACATAAAATAAAATCTATCTTAAATTAGCGCTCTGCACTGTAAATTTAAGGTGTGTTAAAATGCACGGAGCAATATAATGACACTGTTGGGTCTTCACGTCAGTCACTTTTAAATCCTTTTAAGGTGTGTTAAAATCGATAGTTTGTGTATAGGAATTTTAACATTGAATAAACGAAGGCACTTTAACACACCTCAGATTTACAGTGTGTGCTTTTATTTATTTGAAAGTAGCTATAAATTACTTTGTTGATGTGTTCGTTTGAAAAAAAGAGCGAATGGCTCTTTTTTTAAAAGAAATAAATAAAATAATACTACCATAGTTTCTATAAAATGTTGTTAGCTAACTAACAAGGTATCAATTTATGACAAAGTGGTTGGATAGCTGTTCCCATAGATAGATAGGTACTGAATTAACCGACTTTGTTTACAACAAAATGTCCGAGATATATTTATATTATATTTAAATTATAACAATACACTGTCTTATTATTTGCTGGAATTTATAAATAAACTAATTTTCGTCACCTTCGTGGCATCACCATCGTGGCGTTTTGAACACGAAGGTGATTTTATGCCATGAAAGTAATTTTTACTTACCTTTATAAAATCAAAATCAAAGAAAAGCTTTATAAAAAAGCTTATTATAAAGTGTCAGATTACACAGAAGACAAAACAGCTTGGATCTGAAATGCTCCGAGCACTCCAACAGCTATTTCTAATTGTCTTTATTTAATTGATACTACATTGTATTGTAGTTTTGTATTGCACATTTATTATTTTTTAAATTCATATTTTGTTTTGACCTGGTAACGACATATTCTTTTTTTTTGTTTGTAAATGTCGTTGCTTTTTTGCGCTGTGGTTTCTTGTGCCCATTCTTTGCCACAGTTAAAAATTATGTCCTGAATAGGTGGTAGGTTAAAAAAGATTTGGATGATTCAAAGTACTTATTAATTGAGTTAATTGAACAAATATATTTTGACTTGACTTGACTTGACTTTATTTAATTTGCAATGTGTAAGTAAGTATTTATTTGTTTTAATCACGACTATTATCCCTAAAGGGTTAGTCAGAGACAAGGTAATTAGGACAGAAAATAGCAGTCCTGTCTACCGTGTAGTCCACTTTTCGCCAAATATCGACTGCACATGTATTCAGCGTGACAGGTGGTGAGCCCATCACCGCTCTATGCTGTTACATGTATTTGTAGTCTTTAGTCCGATAGTCACCTTTTACGACATCCAATAGAAGAGAGGGGGTGGTAGTATTCTTTCACCGCTACGCGTCACGGTTATCCAATGTGTAGAAATATCTTAATGTTGTACTTTTCTGTACCACTTTATTTAAACCAATTTTTATAAACGATACTGAATATAGCGACGTTAAGTAGCTCTAGCACAAACTGTGCAACTGAACAAACATGTGACCTGTTCGTGTCAAATCTTACAAGGAAGATTAATTTGAACCACTTCCCAGAGACCGACCGTGATGAAATTTAGTGTACTCCTTTAGCCCACAACCCGGAAATATTCCCTATGAGGGGTGCGGGGGCTTGTGTATTTTGCCGCTTTTTAGCTATGTATTGCTATTTAAGGTCTTTTTTGTTATGCAAGACATAGAAAAAGATATTTATTTTACTTTGCGTACGTACTAACATGGCTTTCTATAATAGTTTACCTGTTGTAAAAGTAGTAACAATACAACGCTTAAAGGCCGCTAAATGATTCTAGCTGCTTTTTAATTAGGTAAGAGCGTATAACCGCCTTTTAGTTATGTTTTTGCTAGGTATTATACTCCAACGTAACCTACCTAAAAAACCGCTTTATCACTTTTGCTGCCCTTTAGGTAATTGCAAAATGAAATTAAAATAAAAATCATTTATTTCGGGCATAGCCCATATAGTGTTAGTAACATTGAATTCTTATCCTACGTTAGTAAAAACAAATACGCAAATTTCAGATATTAAAAATTTAAAGTATTTACATTAATAAATAATAATAATAAACAATAAATAAAAACTGTTTTTTAGCTTAGCCTTGATAGTAAAAGTTTTCAATCGATCCAAACGTTATAGTACTTTAGTTGCCTTCTTATCTAGTGATGCTGTTTAGCCACCTTTATGCGATGTGAAGTACATTTTTTTTGTATTTAGCTACTTTTTTAAAATAAATATCTTGATAACGGTAAAAGATACAATAACCGTTCCTAGACAGATCGATGGAGATTTTTTTTAAGTACTATGGCATTAAAAAGTGAAAAATGGCCATTTAGCGGCCTTTTAGCTTATAGACTGCAGAGATGTGCAAGACAATTAACTAAGTTTTGTGTTTCACGTGTCTGTCTACGCTATCTACTGGTCATATGCGAAATCATTGAAATAGGCGTAACAAAACTGAAACAATATACTTGGTGCCAAATAAATTAATCTTATTAATAAACCAAAAATAAAGTCTTGAATGACAACAGATGATGTAAACAATAATTCACAGTGCAAATAGGCAGCACAAATGGTTTCCAAGCGGAGTCGAGTGAGGAGACAGACCCGTCCCCAAGTGCAGCATGTTTATCCCATAATATGTAAGCATTACCTGCTTTTAATTAATCCGTCGCGAGGACATTTGCAACTCTAACAAATATCTTTACAGATGTTCTGAATGGTTGTCTTGATTTCAGCGTGCGAATGGGGGGTGGCAAGTTATTTCAGCACTTCGAAGTATTTGAATGATCCACGGAATGCTGGCGTCCGGTGTTGTGGAGTTTGTATCATGTACATAACAAGATAAGTAATTTGAGAAGAAAAAAGCTAATTTTACCTGCTGTTATTCATTACTTTTATTTTAAAATGAATAAATTAAGCACACAAGCAAAAAATGTCTTGATAGGAAAAATAAATCCCGCACATACGCGAATCACAACTATTTATTTATTTATAAGATCACCAACAAGATTACATTGAATCAAGATACAGTTGCACAATGATAGGGCTACCATTCGATGGGTTATTGGGACAAAGCCGCAATCGACGAAACGCAATTTTACAGGAAAAAAGATTTAGTGAAAATCTTGAATAATTGTTAATCTACGAGGCGTATCATAACGGTTTGTATATCAAACAATTCGTTATTTTTTTCTGGGGTGGCAGAAAGTGTACATAGGCTTAGTAGTACTTAGGAATTAAAGAAAATAGTAATAAAAAACATATTGCCACTTTATACATTGAAAGTGGTTTCTGTAATAGAAATAATATCAAATAAAAATAGAAATATCATTTATTTGCGTTAGAATAAGGTACACAGTAGATGTTTGAAGCAAAATATATAAAATCTGCCTATTCAGCCATTACAAACAGCATGCAAATATCTATAATTAAACATTAAAATTAAAATCAAATTATTGTCAAAGTATAAAAATTCAATTAATGTATTTAATTTAAATTACATATTATTACAATTATTATGTAAACATTATTAATTATTAAAGGTTAAGTTTTATTAAAAAAATCATTAATCGTATAAAAAGCATGTTCCTTAAGCCAGTTGTATAAGGCCCTTTTAAATCTATTAAATGGCAATTCTTTTAAGAATTCAGGTATTTTATTAAATATTGTCATACTCATCCAGTAACAGTTTTTTTAAAACGAGTACTTTGGGAATTATAGCAGAGACCAACCTATTGAAATTTCGTGTGCATCGTGGATAAACTTCCTTAGCCTGTTTAAAATAATTTAAATTCTTTTTTACGAATTTAGCAGCTTCAAATATATATAGACATAGAAGTAGTAGTATGCCTAACTTTTTAAAGAGTGGTCTGCAAGGTTTGTCAGGCGCAGTACCACATATTGCCCTTATACACTTTTTTTGAGCTATGAAGGCCCTGTTTATGTCAGTGCTATTACCCCATATGATGAGTCCGTATCGCAGAACAGACTCAACATGAGCGAAGTACGCAGTAAGGGCTGTATTTCTAGTTGCTGTTTTTGTTACTTTATATAGGGCGTACGAAAACCTATTAATTTTATTGCATACTTTTTCAACGTGCTCTTTCCAATCTAATTTTTTATCAATTTCTATGCTTAAGAATTTTGTTACATTTGAAGTGTTTACAATTTGTCCCTTGTAACTTATATTTAAAGTATTTAATGAAAAATTAAAATTTATAAGGCAGGTTTTTTCAATATTTATTTTAAAATTATTATTACTAAGCCAATTTATTATTAATGTCATTGTTTTATTTATGTCATTTACATGATTATTTCATGTTAATTTATTATTTATTGTCACTATTACTGATATATCGTCAGCAAAGAGGATGCTTCGATGGACAGTGACCTCTGGAAGATTGTTTATATAAACCAGAAACAATAATGGTCCTAGCACACTTCCTTGTGGGACTCCGAACCTATTTTCTTTGAACTCTGATCTATATTTTTGTGCTACATTGTTTGAATCAAGTTTTGTTATTTCAACAGATTGCATTCGGTTCCGCAAATAGGTCTTAATCCAATTCAAAGTATTTCCTCTAATACCACTGGATTCCAGTTTTGATAAAAGTTGTTCATGTGAAACGAAATCAAATGCCTTTGACATATCGAAGAAAAGTAAGAAAAGTAAGACTCCATTATGGTTTTATTCCGGTAAAAAGTGCGAAATTAATCAGACAGCAATAGCTTATTGCAGCGTTATGCGTTATCTGAAGGATGTATGGCACATACAGTAATAGCGTTTTGCAATGATGTTACAGGAAATGGTGAATGTTATTAAAAAATGTACTGGCGAATACTGTGTGCATCGTATATATTATGGTTGTACTGCAAGGACTACAAAATTTATTAATATTAAAGCATCACGAAAATATAATGAATAATGTACTTAGTAATCTTAATAGTATAAGGTATATTATTCTATAGACAGCTACCTATACACATCAACGCGGCCACCTGTACAAAGCTTAGCCACAGACCCTAGAGCTAAGCTAACCCGACACTACACCGAAGATATCCCGGACATCAGCCTGTACGAGATTGGTATGGCTCTCAAGCAGCATAAGAACAGCAAGGCATCGGGCCCTGACGGAATTACAGCTGAGCTTCTGAAAGCAGGCGGAAGACCGGTACTCGTAGCTCTTCAAAAACTATTTAATTCTGTGGTACTCGGAGCTAGAACGCCAGAAGCGTGGTATGAAATTGTGGTTGTATTGTTCTTTAAGAAGGGCAACAAGACCCTACTGCCGAACTACAGACCCATATCACTGCTAAGTCACGTTTATAAGCTGTTTTGATGACTTCCAGACAATCGAACAAGCCGGATTCCGAAAAGTTTTCAGCATGATAGATTCGTAGACCACATACATATTCTGCGGCAGATTATACAGAATACCGAAGAGTATAACCGGCCACTTTGCTTAGCGTTTGTGGAATATGAGAAAGCCTTTGATTCGATCGAAACATGGGCCGTGCTACAGTCTCTCCAGCGGTGCCAAATTGACTACCGGTGCATCGTAGTGTTGAAGTGTTTGTACGCAAACGATACTATAACAGTTAGCCTGCAGGACCAGAGCTCGAAGCCAGTCCGGCTGCTGCGTGGAGTGCGACAAGGAGACGTCATTTCTCCGACGCTCTTCACTGCTGCACTGGAGGACGTGTTTAAGCTTCTGGACTAGAGAGGACTTGGCATCAATATTAACGGCGTGTACATCAGTCACCTTCGATTTGCCGACGCTATAGTAGTCATGACTGAGACCTTGGTAGACCTAGGCACAAGGCTCGGTGATCTAAAGAGAGTCTCTCAACAAGTGGGCCTTAAAATAAACATGGAGATGACGAAAATCATCACATGTGTCATACCCACTCCTCTGAAGGTTGGAGACTCTGCTCTTGATGTGGTTGACGAATATGTATACCTGGGACAAACGGTCCAGTTAGGTATGTCCAACTTTAAGATTTAGGTTAATAGACGAATCCAACTCGGCTGGGCAGCGCTCGGTAAGCTACAAAATATCTTCTCGTCCAAAATACCGCAGTCTCAAGACGAAAGTTTCGACCAGTGTGTGTTGTCAGTGATGACATACGGTACCGAAACGTGGTCGTAACCGACATAGCCCAAAGACTCGCCAAGCTCAAATGGCAATGGGCATGGCACATCGCCCGTAGAACCGATGGCCGTTGGGGCCGCTACTCGAGAACCGTTCTGGTTCTCGAGTGGCGACCGCGCACCGGAAGACGCAGTGTGGGCAGGCCTCCAACAAGTTGGTCCGACGATCTAGCGAAGGTCGCGGGTAGCCGCTAGATGCGAGCAGCACAAGACCGGTCGTGGTAGAGAACCTTGGGGGAGGCCTTTGTTCAACAGTGGACGTCCTCTGACTGATGATGATTTTGAGGCTAGCAATTTTAATGGTATTCTTTATTATGTTCATGTATTCTTCCTCTACGTCATCGGTGTCTTTAAGTAGGGCGAAGCTATTTTTCAGTTCCATGTAAATTTTTTCTTTGCAAGAGATCAGGTATGACTTCTTAAAGCGACTTATAGTGTTGCGAACGATTTGTGCTCTGTGTATTTTAAAATTAAATCTTACCACGATGCGTGTGGAAGTGATCTGAACTGTAACAAATCTGGTTCAAAACAAAATTTTGATTTTTTGTTTGCTCGAAGACAAGCAGTAATTGATTTCTTTTCATCGCTTTGTCGCAGAATAGGCTTAAAAGCGCACCTTTCTGATAAAAACGTAAAGAAAGTTAAAACATATGTAACGAATTACCACGGAATCGGTCAAACGGAAAATTGTTGTTAAACAACAAACAAACTCTGAAAAAACCACCGGCGGAGAGCAAAGTTCGGCGAAGTTGTCCACGCGCCCCCGCCCCCGCCGCCCCCGCGCGCGAGTCACTCCTGGCTGAATAAATATACTTCATCGATACCTGCCCCCCCCCCCCCCCTCCCGCCGCTGCCTCCCTTGTTGTGAAGGACGCAATTTTTGTTTGATCCCCAATTTGAATGCAGATGGGAGGTCGTCAAGTTAATTTTCATTTAAATGACGAGCGGATGAAGCAGTGATTGCATTTAGGACGAGGTTCGAAGGCCACCACGGCCCACCGGGCGTCCCCCTTCTACGTCGCACTAAGTAGATAGGGCAATTTTATATTTATATATGTTTAATGTTGGCTTCTAATTTTCACCGTCGCTCCCCAGCAGCATGGTCAAGCCTCCAACAAGCTCAAACGTCCTAACTGTACCTACATCTCGTTGCATTAAAGCATAATTAGAAAAATCTTCTTCTAAAGGGAAAACATTACAGCCACAATACTTTTCGAGCAGTAGCGCCAAGTCCCTGCGAAAGTCACAGTCACGCTTACGTTTACAACAGAAGAAATATGTTTCGCAAAAGTGCCTACTTCACAAGACTAGGCAACATTTAAAAAAACAAGTGCAGAATACATTTTGAATATTTTATACTGTGTGAGGACTTGGTGTGAGCGCCGCTTATATCCTTGCAAATGCGAACAGCCATTGTGTGCGGCTGTGTGCGGCTCAAAGGCCGGCGAATGCACCGAGCATCGCATTCTTCACGTTGGAAATGAATTATGTACGTAGGTACTTTGACATGCAGCGCACTGCATTTATAAGAATTAAAAATACTACTCATTGGTAACAACTACTTTTGAGACGGTCGCGTGTCTGTGATGTATATTATGTACTCTGCATTCATATATAAAAATGTTTCGAATGTTAATCTTTCAGTTCTTATTGAGAAACAATTATCAGGCAGAAATTACTACCAACATTTGAAGTGCTAGTTTGTTATGCTATAAGCGATTGTTGTCCATGGTAGAATCAGTTCATAGCAGCTTTGACACTCATGGCCGGCAGCAATCCATCAGCGCATGACGCGGCAGAAACGCGCGCCAACTACACCGCGCATCATAAACACGGCCTTGGATGGCAACTTACACACGCACACTTACGTTTGTAACTAATAGATACATCTTAACCTACAAACGCAATACTCTACAAACGACGACTGTGTAATAGTAAGTTCAACGAGTGAGTATCTGCGGCAGTCAGCAGCGAGCAACGCACGCAAGCCCGCAACTACACGCTACGGCGCACCGCGGCTCGTGCTACCACGGACTACGGCCTGCTACGGTTGTGCTACGATGGGACGCTTTATGCTACGACGGCCGATGCGCACTCAGCATCAAAATAACTTCAATTCATACTCTCACGACCGAATCAAACCAAAGGGTTAGTCAGAGGCTAGGCAATGAGGACCGCAAAAGCTGTGCACGCCGTGCCCATTAGCCCACGGTTTACCAAATAACAACTGCACATGTGCTCAAAACATAAAATGAGGTACACTAAGAGTGTGATGATATTTCACTGATTAAAATATTTTGACAAAATAATTAAAAATAAAATAAATATACTCTTAAATAATACAAAATTGTACATGCCTTTTGACTAAACCTTATCAGGTACTTACTGCGGAAGGTGCGTGGTTCGATTCCCGCCTGATGTTGTCGTTTTTTTCAGTGTTTAAAAAATGTTACTTAGGTACTTACCAGTTATAATTTATTTATTTATTATTTTTGTAAAAAAACGTTGATGAATTGAATATAAAGTATTATTTTATTATTGTTTTTATATATATTTTAGCGTGTGAACGACATTTTCTGAGGCCAGTTGTGTTATTAGACAGAATTTTTTTTTTCCATAAACCACTCTAATCTATTCATTAAAATGGTATGAAAAACTTTGCTTAAGAATGAGATCAAGTCAAGTACAGTCAAATTATTTATTCAATGTAAACCTTTACAGGCACTTATTGACGTCAATAATAATAATAATAAAAAAACAGCTATCTAACTTATAGTTAAGACTTAACAACTAATCTAACGAGCTATAGTCAGTGCCAAATAATCATCATCGCCGTTGGTCTTATTGATGTTAAGTTGTTTGGATCTCGACCCGGTTTCGGTATCGGTATAACAGTGATGTCTCGCCATTGGCCTGGTACAAATTCTTGAAAATAAAACTTATTAAACATAGACAGCAATATTTGCTTTCCATTTTCTGGTAAATGTTTACCAGGAGATGTATCTTTTTATCGAATAGCTTTTTTAAGTTCTTGCATCGTAATATTAATCTCTAATTTAGAATTATTTGTCAAAGAGGACAAATCATCAGTCTTCGCGAAGTCTGGAGTTAATTTGACGACCATGACGACCTCCTTGGTCGAGTGGTTAGTACACCGGTTTTCATGGTGTCGCCATCTCTGCTCTGAGGTCCCGGGTTCGGTCGGGTCAATTTAGAAAATATTGTTTTTCTAAATTGTCTCGGGTCTGGGTGTTTTCTATGTATAATAAGTATGTATTTAAGTATATTTATCCGTTGTCTATTATTTTTAACCATTTAACGAATTTCATAACGAAGCTTCTCTTGGGCTAGATAATTGGTGTGAGTGCAGGAAAATTAATTTATTATTATTAATTTACGCAAAATTTGAGTGGCCTTTATTTCGTCTATGTTATCGCTATGCGTTTACTAGCCTTTCATCCATTTCATTTTACGCCAGACTTCATTCGGAGAGGATGACTCACCTAACGATGAGCAAAAATAAGTCCACGATGCAATTTTTGCCATTCGTATGAAATTTGAAAAGATGAGCAATACTGATCTTTTATTTGAGAGTATCTAGGTTCTAAGGGGTTGGATTGCGCCTGAAGTTAGCCAATGCTCGATGGCGTTCGGCAACACATTTGGATAGATCCGCACTCCACTATGGTTTAGGGGTAAATTTTTCACAAGGATTTTATCTAATTTTGATAAAAGGAATGTGTAAATCTGCAGCTAAATTAATAGATTCGACAAAAATATCATAGAATTCTTGTAAATTGTCAGACAATTTAAATTGTCTAAAAATATTTGAATTTCTGCGGAAAATATATAAGGGTTTACCTCCATACTCGAAGATATTTTAATCATGTAGTGATCACTGCCCAATGTCTCATTTAACGTCGACCAGTTGAACTTAATAAGTGCTATGTCACACGACGCTAATGACAAATCTTCAGACGAATCCTGGATGCAGTTATTAACTAAGTGAATCCGTGTCGGAGTGGCCGTGTTAATGATATTGAACACGGCCACTAATAAAGCGTCAAAATTTGAGTGCCTCTAATATCGGTTTTTAATGACCAATTGCCATGATGCCCATTCTAATCCCCAATCAGTAATGTTTTATTTTTGCATATTGAGAAAAGTGCATCCCAATCATTTTGATTGGTTCGCACGGATGGTGAACAGTAAACTGAGACCACATACTCAACATCCTGGCAATTGAATACATCAACACATGATTTCAATTTGGGAACTACTTATTGCCAAACTGTGAGGTTATTGCTAGTTAAGTTTCGATACTTATATGAGTATCTACGATACTTACACCTATAATACTTTAACGGTACTGTCCCTTGGTTTGGCTACTCAAGGCATTTAGTAAAGCATACAATTGATGAAGATTGAAGGACTGTATAATAACTATGATTTTATAAAGACTGTACACACACAGATTTATAATATTTACACTACTACTACTACACATACGCTGCTTTGTAAGTTTTCTTTTGCAATGTGCAAGTTATGTGACTAAATCGCTTTATCTGGAACGGTTCATTAAACGACCAACTCGTGTTTGCCAGTCAGCGAGCGAGGCGCCGCCACAGAGGCCGGCGCACGCCCGCCGCCGCGAGCCCCGCGGCGCACGTTAGGTACCAACTTCTCCATGAAGCGTCTCCGTCGCCATGCACGGTGTTACGCTAATTATGCTTTGAGTGTGTAAATTTTATAGTGCGACGAAACTTTACCGCTCTAGCGGTTTTCCCTTTAAATAGAAGTAAAATATAAAACGGTGCGGTGCTGCGATGCGAAGCCGGCGCCGAAGCACAGCGGAGAAAACATTATACGTCTGCAGAATTCTAATAATAATAAATTAAAGCGCCCGAGCGGAACCGTCAAAATAAAAAGCTTGTATTGTAGTAGTTCTATTTAAATTTAAGATTATGAACCGTTTATTAACCGTGTCGCGTAGCGGTGAAAGAATACTACCCCCCCTCTCTTCCCTTGGGTGTCGTAAAAGGCGACTAACGGACTAAGACTGCACATACATCCAACAGCATTTTTATTTTTTTTTATCCACCAAACAACTTAACGTAACATGATTGCATTCATTACTTTCATATAAGAGGTGGCGAACAGGCAAGTGCTATAATCTTTGGTTTGACTGAAGAAATCCAAAAACAGTATTGTTGTGTGTGTAAAGATACCCAAGTGAAAAGAGGTGGTGGCAGTAGACTTTCACACGGTTAAGAAATATGTTGCCACATTAAAATATTTTCTATTATTAATTAGTTTTCTTGGTCGTTGTTGTCAAGTAGGTTGTTGTCAAAAGGATCAAGCGGGCTGCACTGCAGTCGCTCTCGAGCATATCACACGCACGTAGATGATAGTATCTTCATATTAAATCCGCTCAGTGCCCGCGCTTCCAATATTTATACTATTGGAGGAGATACTCGTTCCGGATCAAACGTTGAGGCTATTATTCAATTGCTGCCGGCTCGCCGTCACCCGGAACCGAGCCCCGCGCCCCGAGCCGCCGCGAGCCGAGGCGGGGCGCCATCGCCAGGAGGCCGGGGCGCTGGGGGCCGGGGCGCCGGGGGCCAAGGCGCCGGGGCACCGGGGCGCCGGGTGCAGGGAGCAGCTGTCGCAGCGGCTCTGGCTGAGGCTCCGGTGTGCTGCCGGAACTCAGCCATCAATTTGGTAGATTACCCGGTGCCAGCGACGGTCGTGTTTACCTTTCATATAGGGATGACATTTTTCATATCTTTCATAATGGCTCGATACGGTAACCCTCTGTATTGCGGTTAGAGTGTAAGCGATTGGATGGAACACCATCGATAAAATATTAAAGATATCGTAAAATAATCCGAATAGGTCGGACACGCAATAAATTTTGTGAATTTTATCAGCTGTTTGTAGCGACATGTGCTTGTTAAATATACGTGAAAAGCACTTACGAACGGTGGCACTCGGGGCAGGCGCTAGGCGCGGCGATGCTTGATGTCGCAATCATGGTATTGAATAAATATAAAAAAACCATTCTCTAATTTTTGTTAAGTATATTATTATTATTTTTTTAACTGTATGTGGAAACTTGTTATTAGCTGTTAAATATTGACTTTATATAAGTATATCATGAATGATTAAAATAATCACCATCATCGGCCTATAAACGTCCCACTGCTGGGCACAGGCCTCCGACGTGGACAATAGCACGAGGGGTTGTTGGGCCAAAACCCACCACGCTGGCCCAATGCGGGTTGGTGGGTTAAAATGAAAAAACAAAAATCATCACGGCTCTAATCGCCGAGTGCGCCGCCCGCTCGCCGCGCCGCCGCATATCCCCTATTAACCCGCCGGTGCGCGCGCAACTTTTTGTGACACGAACAGTCGCGCGTGGGTCGAAAAGACCTGTCTTATCAAGATATTTTTTACTATGTATTAAAGCAATTAAAGTTTTTTTTTAAATAAAATAAAAAGAATGTAATAATACAATGCCGAAATATCAAATCTTTATTTCTTATATCAATAATTTCAAAGATTACAATTTTCGAAAAATACTTACTTTTTAACATGTACTAACAATTGTCATAGTGAAACGTTTTTTTTTACCATGGTAATAGTAACAAAACTTTTATTTTTATAAAAAGTAATCAACATTACTCTAAATAGAGCAATAAAATAAAAGATTTTAAAACAATTTTTTTTTTAAAGTTGACGAAAAAATCGAGATCAACTAATTTTTATTTTTTATATAATCAGTTATATGACAGTCTAATATTAAGTTGTACTTCGTTTTTAATCACAATAAGTACATAGAAATGAAGTGTGGTCCATACAAATATAACTGTGACAATATTTGTATTGGGTTTTAGACTTCTTGTCCTTTCTAGGAGGGCAGATCGAACATCGCCCGTGAACACCACTAGGCCCTGGGACTGCAGAGTTCCTTTATGAAGTCAAGTCTTGCAATGGTATCTTTTTGTAAACGAGTCATGTTTGCATTATAAATTATATACGCATTTATCGCCCCCACATTCAAAAATATGGTTAGTGGCCATCTCTTGCTTACTCTTGAGATGAGACAGAGTATGAATCACACATCTCATCAACGACGTAAACTGCACATTTATGCAGATTGTAATCATATTGCAAAAATAATTGACGGATGTAACTCAGAGGTATATCGGTGAGATCGGGTCTTCTGTGTAATAAAGCGTCAGGTATATTTCCTCCACCAGCGGGAACAGGTCCAGGAACATCATCTTCACCACTTTGGCAAGAATCCGAGTCGTATTCACAGAATTCCAAATTATCCTCTATTTCAGATAAAATTTCTGCTTCTATATCATCATCTTTTAAAACTTCTGCTATTCCGTGATCATCTTAATGATTTCGCGACATCTACAAACAAAAATAAAACAAATAATAATATTATGATAATAAATAATTTACTTACACAAGACGTCGCGCGTGGGTCGAAACGACCCATACTCACTTTAGAAGTCCATACACTCCGAGCGCCGTGCACAAACTGGCTGAGGTAGGGCCTGCGGGCAGCCTTTACACTAACTTGAAGGTACTAGGCGCGACCATTTGAAGTAACTAATATTTTAAAAGTTATCGAACAAAAATCGACGTACTGGGTCTTTTCGACCCACGCGCGACCACCCGCGGGTTAATATAGCGCGTGTAATGACTGCTGATCACTGGCCCGCCGCTCACTCGGCTCACCGGCGACGTCGGTGCTTTGTGTATAAACCTGCAGATCAATTCGCCGCCCTGACGGAGCCCACACCTGGCGCGGTCACCTGTGCTATGAAGTATTAAGTTGTGCGGATACGAATTAAAAGGTTGACACTAAGTTTGTGAAACAGTATCTAAAAGCGATGTGCAAAGTGGCAGTAAAGCAATCGATGCGCCGCCCCGCGCCCCGCCCCGCGCCCCGCGCCGCGCCCCGCTCGGTCGCGCTCACACACACAAACAGCTCAAACTCTTGTTTGACTTCACCGCCTGAGAGCTTACCATTGTTTCAGAGCGTTTACTGTGCTTATACTCAAATCTTGTGAATAAATTACATTTTAGAAGCAATATTGTTTCTTAGTTTAGGAAAGTAGCTATGCAGGCTGAGCTGAGGCTGGCTGAGCAAACCATGAGACAGGGTTAGATTTTTGGAAAATTCCGATTATCGATCCTGACGCATTTGAATTTCTTACTATTATATTTTGAAAAAAAAGTTGGAAGAAAAGTAAACAAAGGAAAAATATTTCATAGTAACGATGTTTTATGACACGCTTAGTAAATAAATAAATGTCGAATAACTGCACTATTAAGGAGGAAACTTCTTAATTCATTTATTCTAATTAGAGATAATAATATGTTATTGTATGTGCGAGTGAAGTCCAAGTTCCGAGCGGTCACAATCAAAACTTTAACTCATTTGTGGTGAGAGTCCCGACCGACCATCTGTCGACCTTCAAGAAAGAGGACTATTGGCCGAAAGGTGTCATGTTTCGGCGATTCCGCGGCCGACTACCTAACACCGCGCAGCGTCACGCGTCGCCGTCAATACGTGTGGAATAGTGTATTTTCTAGTTAGTTCCACTTCAACTAAATTTAACTACTCGCGTTTATATAGCATTGTATTGTAACCGTTTGCTGGGTTTACGTTCTCGGGACTAGTAGGTATATTTAATATACCATTTTCAGTGGTTACTTGACACTTATCAAAAGAAATAATGTAAGTTATATAAGCATGAAGCTGCAAACAGGTTTTATGAACATCCAGTGATGTGTTGAGCAACCTGCCAACCTCCAAACAAAGAACAAGCTAACTAATAGTTATCTATAAGTAATGTGGTAGCTTATCAATAGTTTTTTTGTTACTATTTTTGTTATTAATTACTTTTTATAAGCTGTTAGCTATCCTAAAACAATAAATGATTCCGCCTTGCGTGCGCCGCGGCCGCCCCGCCACACGCTGCAGTGCTGATGTTTATGGCCGTGCGGCGACCGGCACGTACGGCACGTACGGCGCGACGGCCTACAACCGGACCTCCTAATGTTATCTATTTAAGGGAAACTTATGATCGCCCATCAGAGTGCTTTGCTGATATGATCTGCTTTATTATTGTTTCTAGTAACCACGGAACCGGCCCTTTGCAGGGCTGGAAACATCAGGATAATAAACTAAATAAATAAATAAACTTTCCTACACTCACACCAATTATCTAGCCCAAGAGAAAGCTTCGTTATGAAGCTCGTTAAATGGTTACTAGACAACGGGTAAACATACCTAAAATACTTAAATACATACTTCTTATACATAGAAAACACCCAGACCCTAGACAATTCAGAAAAACAATAATTTCTAAATTGACCCGACCGAGGGATCGAACCCGGGACCTCAAAGATAGCGACACCATGAAAACCGGTGTACAAACCACTCGACCAAGGAGGACATCCTATTATATAATAGGTAATATAATGTTAAATAAACGCGACTAAATTTGTGTAATGTGTTTTTTATTTTAATGACCTGCTTTATTGGTACGGACTGCGAATTTCTATTCACAAATCAATTGAGAAAACTCGTATAATTATATCCATATTGTTTAGATAAAGTTGTTGTTTTTAGAAATTATTTTTATTTTAGCAGCTTCTTCAAAATTTTTAAAGCTTTATGAAATAAACGAAATGAAGCTCATAAAAGGACGGATTTGCAGCGGTTTGCCGAGCCAAGCCGCGCGACTTATGGGGCGGAAAATTGCGGCCCGGTACTGCACTAATGCCACAAATCAATTCATTTTCATAAACAAGCGATATAAATATATTATAATAATACATTCGGTTTATATATGCCACTTCGTAAACGTTCTGTGAAATTCAAACTGCGGTAGCGTGAGGGGTGTACTACCAGAGCCTATCCATTAACATAGCCGTTTGCTTTTAAAAATGACATTTAACTAAAACATAAAATGGGGCCAAGTTCTAAAGCTAAGACTTAATGCGTACCATGAAACAAAATTGTAGTTTACATTACATTAAGCCAGCTACATATCGAAAAGCCACACCAACTTGGTGGTATAATATTATTGCTTTTGGTATTTTTATCGACTTCGATAAAGCCGATGGTGGAAGTGCGATTCATTCGGAATCCTAAACCACTGAGGAACTGGCTATATTTTCTCTAAACTGTCGGAACACGACAATGCTATTAACTTGGTTGTTATGGCCAAATACTTTATATAGGATAACTCGCTGCTCGATGATGCCAGTATGGGTGGGTCTGACCCAAGCGATTAACGGGTGATCTTCTAGCGTACGTTACTCATGCATGGGGTGAAGCGATGGACAAGCATGACGAATCTCTGGCAGTTAGCCTTGACGTCGCCTAAGCTTTCGGGAGTGTGGCATCGCTCCCCTCTTTCAAAGTTGCCGGCCTTCGGTGAGGTACCCAGTACGTGTGCCTAGGTAGCAGACTTTATAAAAGAGCGGAGGATTCGTATCCTTTGTGAGGGTAGTTCCTCCGAGTTCTACAAAGTCAATGCCAGAGTGCCGAAGGGTTCTGAGCTCTCACCTACTCTATTTCTTCTGCATGTTAATAGCATGTTTTCCTTGGGCAATATTCATTGTCATGCGGATGACAGTACGGTGCATGAGCTTGGAACATCCTGCGGCAAAGCAATCCGATATCGTGGTAAAAAGGCAAGAAATGGTTGCCAAACTGAACCTGACTCCCGATGGTGTCTCTAAGTGGGGATCTAAAAACCTGGTCGAGTTTAATGCGAGCAAAACCCAGGTTTGTACATTCTCGTTCAAGGTTACTCCCTTCCTTACACTTCCATCTCTTCAGAACTCTCTGTTGCCCATTTCGGTGGACCTCGGCATTCTTGGCATGGACATCGGCCAGGAACTTAACCCAAAATGCTACATCGAGAGTGTTATTTTAACTGCCTCCCGTAAGTTGGGTACTCTCAATAAGGTGAGGCGGTTTTTCACTCCCGAGCATCGCTGTTTGCTGTACAAGACTCAGGTGCGATCGAGTCTGGAGTATTGTTCCCATCTATGGGACGGCTCCGCTAAATACCTCCTCGATGCACTTGATAGACTGCAAAAGCGTACGAATTATTGGAGATGCTGAGGTTACAGCCTCTCTTGAGAACCTCCAGCTGCGTAGATACATTGCTTCTCTCAGTGTTTTCTCCCGGAATCACTACGTATCACCAAAAAAAATTGGCAAATAATTCCTACATGTAAGACCATTCGGCTTTGGAATTCTCTACCGGCGCACGTTTTTTCCAGCTCCTATAGTCACGGGTCTTCTAAACGGGGCGTGAAACGGCATTTATGCAGGCCGTCATGAATGGGTGCGCTTGTTACCGTGCTTCTTCCACGGTGAGAAGCGCTCTCATTATTTTGGACAGCATCGGCTGCTTACCATCAGGCAGGATGTGGTCCTTATGACGAGTCACATTAAAAAAATATATAAACTAGCGGCCGCTCGCGGTTTCACCCGCGTGGTTCCCGGTTCCGTGGGAATGTCGGGATAAAAAGTTATGATATTTGTACATACATATTATTATATAACCTGTCATTTAATCAATCAAAGTCAATATAGTTATGTAAGTTGGAACGTAACGTATGATACTTTGTTTCTAGTCCTACTAACTATTAATTATGTGTGTAGTAGGGCACAGTCAATAAAAACACCAATAACCTGTTGTAGGTAGTAAGTGTCTAGGTATAAGTGTAATTTTGAAAATATACATTTTTATTGTACTTAAATAGTTAATTATCAATTACATAATAGTTAAATAAATTAAATTACCTGAGTGTAGGAAGGTTCCCTGCACATTCTTACACATAAAAGTTTTATGAACATGGCAATATACTGATAAGGCGGCACGAAGCCACGAGGGAAACTTTCAAATACCTGCCTATTACGGCGTGAGCGAAATGAGCAATTTTGTATGAAGCACTTTATAATATTCATCATCATCATCAGACGAAGGACATCCATTGCTGTACAAAGGCTTATTGGGGAAAGAAACTCTTCGGTTTAGGGTGGGCACTCTAAAAGAATAAAAAATACTAGAACTGCTACCAGAAACACTTGTTATTTGTTTTTCCATGTTTCATAACAGCAAACTCTCCGCGGAGTATTGTGAGCGTGTGAAGCAACAACCCGTAACCGCCGCGGCTGCCCACAGCTCGAGCGATGGGCCTCACACACGCTACACATCAGCAGCTGCTGTCATTCGGTATAAATCTGCCTAGGACCGACGGAAACGCGACCACCTAGTGGCAGAAATTCTACCTATTTCCGCCGCTAATCATTATTGTTTTGCATTGCTGTGTTCAGGTTTTAAGGATAATAGATCCCAGACAACAGTTAACCATTCTTTATCTATTCCGTGCTAAATCCAAGGGTCTACATTGGATCGCCGATTTTTTTGTTCTCCTAATTGATAATGGCACACAAACCATACGCCCTAATTTTTTTCGCACAATTTTACTTTTCCTACCTAATTCTTTATCGCCGAATCAAACTTCCCAAATGCGACATTGGGCAGAGCCATTCATAATCCCTACTATTTACAATTACTAAATTGTAATTCGCACAAAGTTTAAACGCACAAGAGTTTAAGAGGCCTATTACATCTCGAATGTGATTTTTGCTTTAAATGCCCATTTTCGCATTTTGTAGTAATTTTGCAGTTGTATTTATCGTTTTTATCGAAATAGGATAATAAATTCATTATAAAATCTTTATTCCTCATGAAGTAACAATTACTCTGGTATAAATTTTGTAATTTTAAATAATATTATCGTAGATAGGAGATATTCACAGTTAACTTATTGCGATTTTCAAAGTTTTTTTGGTTTAGAATAAGATTTTTTCCTATATAAAATCAATGATATCTAATAATTCCGAGGCCGCTACGCACTATTCGACTATATAAGAGATATTATTATATTTTTTTTATTTCACTTGTTTAAAACAGTAGTTCAATCGATGAGCTTAAAAAAGTGCCTTCACGCACTTTATGAAAATCTTTCTCTGCAATTTTGGGTTTAATTAAAAAGTTAAGCAAAATTTACAAAAAACGAGGCCGCTACGCACTATTCCAATAGCTATTCTACACTATTCAATAAGTCATAATTGTTAATGTATTTTTGTTTCTGAGATCCATAACGCCAAAATTTGCCATTTTACGCAAAAATCACAGTCGAGATGTAATAGGCCTCTTAACGAATAATTATTTTTATAGGGCAAATTAAATTTGCATGTTACTTAATTGCGTGCATGCAAGCAAGCGCTTGCATGCACGCATGCTTATGCACGAAACCAAGCATGCAGCAAGCAAGCAAGCATGCAGCATGCAAACAAGCATGCAGCACGCTGCATGTACATGCATCAAGTCAAGTGACCTACAGGAGTAGGGCAGCTAGTATTTCTGTTGTCTAATAAAAAATAAAACCTCGAAATTCAAGACAATCGCTACGCTGCGCTTCACGATTGTCTTAAATTTCTAACCTGTCACGTGACCTACAGGAGTTAGCAGTGTTGCCGCTAGTCACTCAAGAAAAAGTCCGAACGGATTAAAAAATTACCCGAAATTACCCGTTCAGTAGATTTTTTTTAAAAGGTATGGTTTATTTTTTCATAACATGCGGTACATTTATTAAATTAACAGATATTATTATTACTTGTTGATTTTCAAATGTTTTCAACGGATTCATATCTTCCAGATAGGAAGGCTGAGAAGGAAAATAATTTTATTTATTTGGATTATTTTCTGTAGTTTTTACGTATGATTTATATTCAATTAAAAATGTAGTTATAAAAAGAAAAATGAAATAAGTAAGTACATAATTTTGCTGAAAAACAACATAAGTACCTACTTTTTTTTCGAACAAACAGAATGAAGATTATTTACTCGTGCACCGCGTATTATTAAACAAACAACAATTTAATGAAAATCAATGGATTCCATCAGTGTTGCACACGGTTAAGCTTGCTATCCACCAGATTCGACTTTGAAACCATTAGAAAACCACTTAAGGTACGTTTCCGAGACGGACCGCAGACTATAACCGCAGGCGACATTGCGGCTAGCGGCTGCGGTTGACCGCAGTGCTGCCTGCGGTCGCAGTTGCTTCTATTTCCAAGCGCGGCTTCATGCCGCGGCTGCACAATGCATAAAACAATGCCTTAGTCACTCCAGTACCTTTGTGCGAGACAGAATGTGGAGAAAAAGTCGCCATTTTTGTACGTGGCACGTCTAAACTCTTTGCGGTTCGCGACACCTCTGGTGCTGCAGTGACTGCAGACTGCAATGCAGTCTGCGGTCACTGCAGTGTTGCCGCGCTTGGAATCAATTTCATAGAGATACATAGAAACTAGTAGTGTCGCTTGCAGCCTGCAGCTGCAGTTTGCAGTCTGCGGTCCGTCTTGGAAACGTACCTTAACGAGACGAGACCCTTTACATCAAATCAATAAAAAATATATTTTTAAAAATATTATCATAAAAAGCATAATAAACGCATTTTTTTTATTTGATTTTTTTGAAAACTTTAGTTACGGAACAGTTTGAACTGCAAGTTGCGTTCAAAAATAATAACTTAGTAAAAGAAATCCAATTATTGTATTTATTTCTGGGCATTAATGGGACTCCACCTGATGTTAAGTGGAAGTGAAGTCCAGGCGCGAGGACAACTGGTGCAGCGTAGGAGACGTAGCATCAGTCACTCTCACTATTCCGGCCCACAAAGTGCTTCTTCACGCCTCGTTTGAAGGACTGTATGTCATATGTAGGAGGGATCATACGCGTGAATTCTAGTTCTGGTTTTTTAATATTAAAATCTTACTTTCACAATCCATTTTTCCATAAATAATAATCTGGGCACAGCCTGATGTCAGTACGTTACAATATACCTATATAGTATATAAGTAGGTGCAATAAAAGCCAAAACAATTGTAACTGTACTTGTAATTGTAACTAAGATGTAACTTTAAAACAAAGCCATTTTTAATCCACTACAAAAACCACCAGCCACTAAAAGCAATATTTCGCCACTAAAAGGGTGTCAAAACCACCAGTTTTAATGGAAAATCCACTAAATTGGCAACACTGGAATCTAATTTCATTCATCAAGGTGACAGTGACAGGTGACGGAAAATGATGCAGATTTTTTTTCTAATTAGGTTGGTAAAGGGAACGTAGCCCATGCAAATAAGTTTAGTAAATTAATATTTTGTCGTAAACGTGTAACGTTTTAGTCGCAAAACTACCCAAAATAAAATTACCCGGCAGTTAACGTTACCCGGAGACTACCCGCTCAAAGCCTAAATTACCCGAAATCGGGTAAAATTACCCGAAACGGCAACGCTGGGAGTTAGGCAGCTAGTATTTCTGTTGTCTAATAAAACAAAATATTATCCTCGAAATTCGAGACAATCGCTACGCTGCGCTTCACGATTGTCTTAAATTTCTGACCTACCACGTGACCTACAGGAGTTCGGAAGCTAGTATTTCTGTAGTTAATATTATAATAGTGAATATTATGAACACAAATCGGTAGTATAACAAAAAATAGGAACTATAGTTTTATGTGAGCCGATATAGACCCCACGCTCTCCTTCCTCCTTAAGAGAAGAAACACTACGTCGAAGTGACATGCAAAATTCTCATACAAAACACAGAAAAACGACGTGTCGTAGTCCCCTGTTTCCTCCTTCAGAACTGGACCAATTTTATTACTTTTTCAGCATCGGTTGAAGAAGAAAGATATTTTCTATGTCTGTATGTTTGATTTTTTTTAAACCAGCCACTTGTGTGTTATGTTTCTGAAGACGCCTTAAAACAGTGATTTTGAGGGCTCCTGGTTATCAAATAAATGACTTAAAACCAAAAAATCCAACATACAGACATAGGAAATCTCATTCTTTAACCGATGCTGAAAAAGTAATAAAAATTGATTACAAAACGTCGTTTTTCTGTGTTTTGTATGAAAATTTTGCATGCCACGTCGATGTAGTGTTTCCTCTTAAGCCTAAAGCAGCCCTGCCGCAGCCGGGGGCGGGCGGGCGTTCGGCGAACAACACGGCAGTCCACTACGCCTCACCTCGGAGTTCAAAGCGCTGCATGAAAGCTTAATTACGTTTACGAGCTAGATTAATTATTAACTGCAACTAAAACTCATTTCATTTTGAACTGGTGGGTTAATAAATTTTGGAGGAACGAAAGTACAAGTCGGCGACAAAAACCGCTGATCGTTTTAGTATTTTTCTCAGCGACAGTAGCTTAACAAGTGCTTGGAAAAAAAAATACGTCTATACTTTAATTTGTTGATACAAAAGTGAGCTGCGAGTTTCTCTGCCGACCGTACAAAGCGTTGAAGCCAGAAAATAATAAAGTTATTATTGTGAGATTTCTGAGGTTGCAGCGATAACCGGAAATGAACCGCATGCAGTCCGCAGCGGCACCGCCGAGAGTCAGCGCGTCATGCGGCCTATCGCTCGTGCGTGACGCGGGACGCGAGCACTGCGGACACAGGAAAGAAACACCCACAAGATACACATTGACTCTATACAAATCAATCAACATGAGCTTATTCCTAAACTGGAGAGCGCACGGGCAATTTGATATCGTTTAAAAACTAATCTTTTTATTTTGCGAAATAAGTTCTATTACAGAAATCACTTGCTCAGGAGAGAAACGCGGTCCGAGTGAGATACCGCTTGGGAGAGCCTTGAGTATCTTTCTATATAAGTCACTGTGGCAGGTTTTCTGCCATGTTAATTTGTTTACATGTCATTTTATTTTATATAAAACCAAATATTTTAATGTTTTTGTATAAAACATTATTTTTCGTTATTTGGTCGTATCTCTATTAAAGATAGCTATTTGGAGAAAAGTGGGATATGACAGAGAACTGCTTTTGCGGTCCTCATTGCCTAGTCTCTGACTAACCCTTCGGGGATAACAGTCGTGATTATATGTAAGTATCTATGTATGTTAAAAATGTCAATACACATATTATTCCATGATTTAACACACAATATAATATAAAGAGTCACGGCGTCGCGGCACAAACAAGAAATAGAAACAACTTCGAAGAGCGCCAAAGTCAAAGAAAAGCAATCGATGCCCCCCGCCCCCCGCCCTCCGCCCCGCACGCCGCAGCTGCTCTCGCGAGTTGTGGCGCGCATATTGTTTGTACTCGGCAACAAACTTCGTAACTGACATTAATGACGCCAAACACAAACAAACTCAATGGCTGCTAGTATTTGATTTACTCGCTTTGCGTCAACAAATGCAAAGCAGTCATTGATCATGGGTACAGAGGTTACACAAGCCTCAAGCACCTACAAAGATTTCACAAGAGAGACAAAAGGGACCCTAAGTTCAGCTGCGCGAAGTGAGTGTTAGAGTCACAAAAAGTTTTATACAACCAAAAAAATAATGGAGGTATGCCTCAACGCTTTCCTTCCTGGGAGTCAGGTAATCGCGATTTGATCTAATCATTGAACGTCGACTGACTTTGGTTTATTTGGTGCAAAAACCTGCTTCCTCCAATCCAGACTGTTAAATAAGTCGTCTTCTGTTCGTCAAATGATCCGACAAACGTTGTCCTGTCTGAATGTTAAGTAAGTTTTAGAGGTAATACTCAAGGGGGGTTAGGTTAGGCGGTCAGCGAAAATTCCGAGCCCTCGCGGGTGTATCGCAGTGCGGGGTCCGCGGTAATTCGTAAGCGCCATTCACGTGTTTATCAAAAAGTTAATAAAAATGTTTAGTTTTTGGAAACCCAAATTAACCCAGAATCGTATTTAGAATTTTATAGGAATTATTATTGTAAAACACGGTCGTAATGAGCATTTATATGAAATTTTAGAAGTAGTCATATTGAAAATTTCAGTGCGAAATATCTAAAATATTTTGAATAACAGCTCATAGAAAACAGCCAATTTTTCCGTTTTCACCGCCCAACCCCACTTCACGGAGGCTCACCGCAGAGCAGGCCTTTGTCCATTGTCATTTAAAATAGTTAGCCATTATTATTTTGTAAATGTTTATTGTAGAATTAGCACTAACGTTCTGTTATAGATAGATACCTAATACACAGGCAATGTTGTGTGCTTAGCTTAGGTATTACGTAATATTATTATACACACTAACCCTAATTACTTAATATAAGACTTTTGTATATAGGCTATTTTTTTCTCAATAAATTATCTTATGGTATCTTATTGAAAAGGACATAAAACAGGGTAATAAGTATACCTCAAGCTGTTTATTTTGATGCTACAGGAAGTATTTAAAACCCTGAAATGGGAAAATCGCAGACAAAACGTCACAGGAATTAGCTTGAACAATTTAAGATTTTCCAATGACATCGTTCACCTGTCGGATAACCTAGACGATCTACAGGTATGATAGGGAAATTAAACGACGCTTAAATAGTGTGGCCTGGAAATTAACCTAGATCAGACAAAAGTGATGACCAACTCAGGAGACTCTACCTCAATGAACACGGTAAACCAGATCATTATTGAGAGGGTAAATAAGTTTTATCCTCTCAATAATACTTGGCAGTACGTGTACCTGGGGCAATAAATTGTAATGGGCAAGTATAAACAAGCTAATGAAATATGGAAAAATAATAATGGGCAGCATATTCAAGGCATCCCACTAAGCCCGCATATATATGACCAGTGTGTCCTACCGGTTCTCACATACGGAGCAGAACCCTGGGGTTTTACAAAATAAAGTATGAAAAAACTAAGCGTGGCCCAGAGCGATGAAGAGTAGGTTGAAATATCACCGAGAAACAGAATAACAAACGAGTGGCTATGTCCGCCAAATCGAGTCACGAATATTACCAAGCGAAGGGCCAAACTTAAGTGGGCGTAGGCTGGCTATGTCACCCGCTAACAAAGTTCATGGTGCGAGAGGCTTGCAGACCGCAAATGCACTGGTAGGATGACCTGAAGAAGGTGGCTGCTGCATGTGGACAGAGAGAGCCCAAAGTAAGGAAGAATGGCAACATTTTAGGGAGGCCTTATCCACATCAGGATTGCGAACGCTTGAGAAGAAGACTTTATTTTATCTATATCGTACATTATCGTCAGTGTATAATTTTAGCATTTTTAGTTTTAGTTTGAAACTCGGCTCACGTAACCTTAAAAAAACTGTAAATTCAGTTAAAATTAAGGAAATCCGTATAAAAAGAGCCATGTATTTAGTTTTTATAAAAACTCTATAGAGAAAATTGTTCCGTTTTTTTTCAGGATTTCTCGAAACTTTTCCAAATTTTCTTTCCGTGAGAACCTAATTTGGACTGATCGAACATTTCAAAACAAAAATAAGTCAAAACGGTTCTGCCCAAGTCTCAAGTGGGTTGGGTTTGGGTTGGGTTTCGCCGAAGGCGGTCTACGGGAGATCTTCTTGTGTATGCCACTCATCTATGGAATGAGGCTATAGAGAAACACGATGAGAACGGTGTGCTTTTGCCGTGTCTTTTGATATCTCTAATAATATATCTTTGATATCGCCAGCCTTATAAACAAGCTTCCGTCGTATGGGATCCCCCTTGGCCTCTGCAATTGGATTTCGGACTTTCTGAAGGAGCGATCGATACGTGTAGTCTTAGATGGCTGCACGTCTGATCTACAGGCTATTGGTGCCGGAGATCCTCAGGGGTCTGTTCTGTCTGCAACCCTATTCTTGCTACACATAAACGATCTGTTGGTACCCGGAATTCTGAGGTACGCAGACGATACAACAGTAATTGTGGACAGATATTTCTCAAGTGCAAAGGCCAAAGGGGATAAAGTTCGGCTTTGTCGAGAGGCCATGGTTGAGCGTTTGGACGCGGCCCTAGAAGCTATCTCCGACTGGGGTGATGCTAACCTGGTCGACTTCAACGCCACCAAAACACAGGCGTGTTTATTCACTGCCAAACGGAGTCCTTTTCAACTCTCTCCGACTTTCCGTGGTGTATCTGTGCCGATATCTGACCATCTTAGCATTCTAGGTATGACCATCTCTGCAAACCTAAACTTCGGCCACTACATAGAGTCCATGGCGAAAACTGCAGCTAAAAAGCTTGGCATCCTTTCTAAGGTAAGGCGGTATTTTACACCGGGCAGCTGCTTCAGCTTTAGCAAGCACAAGTTCGATCCTGTATGGAATACTGCTGCCACCTCTGCGATGGATCTGTCAAGTATCAGTTAGCCGCTTTAGACTATTGAGAAGCGTGCTAAAAGGGTCATTGGCGACTCCAAACTCGTCGAATTCAAGCTGCAGTCTTGAACATCGACGCAAGGTTGCCAACCTTTTGGTTTTTTATCGATTGCACTTCGGCGGGTGTGCGCAGGAACTACATGAGCTGATTCCACCTTCTCCTTTTTATCTCCGTTGAACGAGACGCGGATCTCACTCTTACACTGTCAACACACCACCTATACGCACAAAGCGCTTCGCGTCATCATTTTTAATGCGGACAGCTAAGGAGTGGAATTCCCTTCCTGCGGATCTGTTTCCTGACACGTACAACCTGGACATATTCAAAGCAAGGGTGAACAGGCATTATCTATTTGATTCGCGTTCGCTCACTCAGTAAAGACAGTCGCAAATACTCTCTGCTGATAATTTTCATAACCACCTCCATAATGTCTAAATGTGCAAAATGTACTAAAAATATCTTAAAAACCCGTCCTGGTGTGGAGTGTAATAGGTGTGAGAAGCAGGTGCATCTGGCGACAGAATGCTCAGGTCTAACAACCAAACAACGGGCAGCGCTTCGGGGTAATGACAACCTGGACTGGACGTGTCAGGAGTGTGCTGAAAGTTCACCGAGGCGTAGGCGCAGTTCCATTATAGTGCCTGACGATAACGAGCTGGATGAGCAAGAACAGCTTTTTTCAGGTCAGGTCGACGGCAAAAAGCTCTTGCGAGAGATTAAGGTCTTACTAGAAAAAGCAATGAGACAAGAACTCGGCGCAATCACGCAGAGCCTAGAATTCACTGCAGAGAAAATGGATGAGCTACTAGAAAGCACAGAAGAGATTAAAAAACCGGTAAAGGACCTGAAGAGGAAGAACGAAGAGTTAACGAACAGGTGCAACAACATGCAAACAAGAGTAGGTGCATTGGAGCAGCGAGTACAGGAAATAGAGCAGGAAAGACTGGCTAAGACTATAGACGTTTACAATCTTCCCATTAATGACCCTAAGACCCTAAGACAGCCGAAAAAGCAGTGTCTACAATAACAGAGAAGATGCAACTACGTAACAGTGATGTGGCTGACATAAAGTGCTTTCCTGCAACAAAAGAGCGTGCCGGTAAAATACAAATAATTCTCGAAAAAGAATCTGTGCATACGCAGTGGTTACAGAAGGCAAGAAGCACAAGATTTACGGTAGCTGACATCATACCAACAGCATGTCAAACTAAAGCGAAGGAACCAGTCTACATAAGTGAAACTCTAACTCCGTATAACAAGACCCTACTACGAAACGCTAGAAAGCAATTAAGAGAAGCCGGCTTATTCAAATATGTCTGGTGAAAACGGGGAATCATCAGGGCTAGGAAGACCGACAACGAGCCTGCTACCATCATACGAACAGAAGGCGACATCAAGTTACTACTTAAAAATAATAAGTCCGTATAACGCTCATTCACCTTCTAAGTTTCAAAATGGTGGTATCTTTATATGACATAAATGAAATAACCGATTGCTCTAACCTTAATGCATTTAACACTAAGTTATATACCGTTAACAAACCTTCTTTATTTTGCATACATATTAACATTAGGTCACTGATTAAAAATTTTAGCGCACTAGAACAATGTATCTGTTCAAGCAGAAACGCTTCTAAACTTCTAAACTTAGAAGTTTAGATGTCATAGTTCTAACCGAAGCTAACATCATAATATAAAGGGATATCATATGCACACAGAGCTGCGGAAAAATCGTAAAGGTGGAGGTATTATCGTTTACATAAAAGAAAAGCACAGATTTTCAATTATTAAAAGCACAACAAAGCACTTTGAATCTATTATGTTTAAAGTCATAACCCGAACCGGATATGCCGCAACTGTGTGTGCACTGTATCGTCCCCGAACTTATGCAAGCACTCGTTTATTCGTGAACTAAAAACACTAGTTAGGAAGGTGGATATCAACACGGATCTATTTTTGCTGGGTGACACGAATATTGATCTGAAAGATAAGATCCCCTATATCTCATACGTATAAGTGCATGCTACACGGGTGTGGTTTTGCTTGCGGAATCTCGCAATACACGCGCATTCAAATTGTTAAAGGTAAAGTGACAAGTCTTGCATAGATCACGTCTTTGCGAGGTCCCGGTTGCAGGATGTTTACACCGCGGCGTTGTGCACTGAACTGGCCGATCACAGAGCCACAGTTTTTGCATGCGTCGACCCTGTGCGTACGGTGCGTTCTACTAACATACAGGCTGCTCCTCTCTATAAGGAAGTTTATGACGCAGATAAACTCTGCAAATCCCTAAAAGATATTGATTGGAAACCGGTAAATAGCATGGACAACCCCAACTTAATTTATACATTTATAAAAGATAACTTCAAGAGTTGTTACAAGAATGCTACAATAAAAATAAAATTTAAAGCCAATATCAATAGAATAAACAATAATTGGGTAAATAAAAAAGTTTCGAACGCATGCAATCACAGGGACAATCTTGTTGGTGAATATCTGAAAGACAAAAATAATATGATACTAAGACAACAATATAATAAAGCTAGAAATTACGTTAATAAAATTATTCTAAAAACTAAAAACAGATATTATTATAATAAAATTGAAGATAATAAATATGATCCAAAAAGGCTATGGAATATACTGAATAAGTTGACTGGCCGAAGAAGACCGTCTTAGACTGAGTTTTACTAAATGCTTTTGAAACGCCTAGTGTGAAATCAATAGATATTGCTAATAAATTTGCCGATACATTTGTAAATGGCCTAAAAACTATAATACTACAATGTAAATCTCTTCTATTAAGTAAGATGGATTACTATCGTCCTACAAATGTATCTATGCATTTTCAAGCGGCTAGTGCCGGTAAAATAGAAAAACTTGTTGAAGGCATAAACAGTAAAAAAACCCCTGGCAAAGATGGCATTCGCGCAATTGACATACGATTCCTTCGCAAGGAAATCGCTCCTGTTCTCGCTAAGCTAATAAACTCGTGCATTAAAACCAATCAGTATCCGGATGAGCTAAAAGTGGGAGTAGTGAGACCCATACATAAGGGTGGCTCTAAAACTGAATATGGGAACTACAGACCAATCACTATTTTACCGGTGATCGACAAAGTTATAGAAAAATATATTTGTAATCAAATATATAACTTTTATGATGATAACAATATTTTAACTCACACCCAGTATGGTTTTCGAAAGCATAAAAATACGAGTCAGCTTCTATCGGCGTTTACTGACCAAACTATGCGTAATCTAGACGAGAAAAAGCATGTACTCACACTATTTATTGATTACAGTAAAGCTTTTGATACCCTGCAACATGCTGTATTAACTGAAAGACTGGATGAATGCGGCATTAGAGGTCCATTGCTGAACTGGTGTCAAGAGTATCTCGCAAATCGAGCTTATTTCGTCAGGGTCGTCGATGATCTCAGTGAGCGTGTTCTTGTTGCTGACGGAACGGCCCAAGGTTCGATACTTGGACCATTGCACTACATTACATATGTTAACAATGTGATAAATGTGATCAAGGAGTGTAAAATCTATCAATACGCTGACGATACTTGTTTAGTTTCTGCGCATCGCGACATTAATACTGCTCTGCAACATCTTCAACAAGATTTTACCAGGCTTTTGAAATGGTCTCACGATGCTGGTCTGGTAATAAATACCAAAAAAACAAAACTTTTCTATGTAAGCTCAAGCAACAACCGAAGTAATCAGCCATTGAACCTAATTGCTCACATTGACTGTTGTCTACACAATACGACACCATCGCCATGTAAATGCCCCTCAATCGAAATTGTCACGTCGCATAAATACTTGGGCCTGATTATTGACAAACGCCTTAAGTGGACAGAGCATATTGATGTGGTATGTGATAAGCTGAGAGCTATTCTAGCCAAAATATGTCTGATCAGGAACAAGGTCCCATAAAAAATACTATTAGCCCTGTATCAATCGGTGTGTGAGTCAGTAGTGTCGTATGGTCTCAGCAGTTATGGGCTTACATGTAAAAGCCACTGTTCGCGCCAAAGCGCGACGGATAACCGTCTCTGCGCCGGTCAATTAAGGTGCATATTGGTGCAACGAATGTGCAACGAATGATCGGCCAATCACAGCGAGTTGACAATTATACTCGACGAAGTGTTCGCCCGCGCCGCCGGCACTGGGCAAGAGTAGTGTGCTCCGAGCCTTCAAGGTGAATCCACGCGCACGCCCGCGCAAGAACTCAGCCCGTGAACAACCACGTGTTCAGTGTATGTGACTTGAGAGCGCTGTGTTTACCAGCCCAATTACCCTTAAAACGCCTCCGATCAGTGCCTAGTGGAGTGACTTGTGTTGTGTGTTGCTGCCTTCAAGCCCGCGCCCCCGCGCCTGCCTTCAGCTCCAACCAGCTCCAGCCCGAACCAAGTAAGCCCCAGAAATTCCCTTATCTCCTGCCTAACCCATATTCCGTCGCTGTTACGGCGAACGCCTTTCGCCGTAACAGCCACTTATAGACAAGATATATGAGTTACAGCTTCGTTTGCTAAAAATATTGTACCACCTAAAATAAAACTTTCTTATAAAAATAATTATCGTAACCTTTTTAATTATTGTAAAGTTTTACCAATTTATTCCAAAGTCAAATATTTGCTATTGTTGGAAAACTATTTTAATGAAGAGGTTCCTAAGTCTACGTTTACTAACGTAAAAAATACAAGACGTTCGCAAAAAAATAAACTCTTAACACCTAGATTTAATAATCTGTACGGAGCCCAGCGACTTGCATATATGGTCTCAACTCTCATTAATGAACTACAAGATGAAAATAATTTTAAATTTGAATTCTAAAAATATAAAAATAAAATTGAAGGATTACTTTTTAACTAACCACTAATAGATTTAATTAATACATTTTTACTAACTTACTTTATTTAACCACTCTTTAAAAAAGCATACTGTATATCCTCGCGCGCCCCGCCACCCACCTGCGGCCAGCTGCTGCCTGCACGGCCGCGGCATGACGCGCGCGCACTGTGCCATTTCACCGCATCAAAGGCAGCAAACTATAGGGAGGTACTTTCTGTCCTAGTCATAGTCATTCATTGTTACTTTAGTTCTGCCTACAGTTAGTGTTGCGATCGTGAATGAGCGGTATACGGTTAAACTTAAATTAGTTTTTGTATACCGGCTTAACAACCTGATTATGTATAATTTACTTAGATAAATAAATTTAAAAAAAAAATCTAGGCAAGTATCCTAGGCCACATCGTCACTTACCATCAGGTGAGATCGCGGTCAAATACTTGCCTATAAAAAAAAAAAATAAGTACATGCTATCGCGCCAAGGCTTGCATTAAGAAAGCATTTCTACAGATTTAATACGTACATGCAATCACGACTATTATCCCCTTAGGGTTAGTCAGAAACTAAGAAATGAGAACCGCAAAAGCAGTTCACTGCCAAAGTCCACATTCCACCAAATCACAAATGGCATGTGCTCAGCGTGATAAGTGGTGAGCCCATCGCTGTTGGATGTATGTGCAGTGTCAAGAGGAAACACTACGTGGAAATGGCATGCAAAATTCTTAAACGAAACACAGAAAAACGACGTTTCGTAGTCCGCTGTTTCCTCCTTCAGAACTGGACCAATTTTTACAAGTTAATTTGACTTCCCCTATTTGTTAGTATGTGTGGGACAAATCTAGCAACTGAATTTAAGACCAGTCTCGTCAACCGATTGAGCTGAAATTTGGCATGATAATGCAATGTTATGATACCAATGAGCTGGTCTGATGATGGAGTCTGGAGGTGGCCATAGGAACTCCTAAACAAAACGGCGAAAACTCATCGAGTTTGGATTCTTTAGATTTGTCTTTTCGAGCACTTTAGTGCTAGATGACTCTAAATCCAATACTAAAAAGTAAAAAATAAATTTAAAATAAAAATCCCTATTTAAAAAACAAGCTTTTATTTAAATGCGCTAAAAATAAAAATAAACTTTTACTATCAACTTATAACGTTACACAATTTAAATGATATAAAAGGCTGTCGCGAAATTTACCATGTGTAAACAAAAAAGTTAATTAAATAACTTGATGTGATCGATTAAAATTTTCAATCTAAGTAATAGTTAAATACTTGTACTTACATAATCTCGCGACAACTTTTTAAATCATATAAATTGTGTAACGAAATTATAAGTTGATAGTAAAAGTTTATTATTTACGCATTTAAACAAAAGCTTGTTTTATAAAAAGGTTTTTTATTTTTAATTAATTATGCAGTGCAGTGGTAATGGGGGTAGCAATGCGCATTTGTCTGGCACAGACTATAATAGCTCGTTAGATTAGTTATTAAGTGTTAACTATAAGTTAGTTAACTGTTTTTTATTATTATTAGTATTGACGTCAATAAGTGCCTGTAAAGGTTTACATTGAATAAATAATTTGACTTTGACTTTGACTTTATGTTTTTTTCAGCATCGGTTAAAGAAAGTGAAGCGGTTTAGTCCCTACTTCAGAATAGGAATGAAAAATAGGTTATAATATTTATTCCTATTCTTTTAGAAAAGAATTTACAAAAAACTCAGGGAGGGTTCACGGATCGCTCACTCTGCCCGCTTGAGTAGCTTGAGGCTATTAGGCTTTCTTCGTCGAAGGCTGCTACCTGGGACCTGGAACCGGCGGACTCAGTCTGCGCGCAGGCACGAAAGCAAGGTCGTGTACGCTAGGCAGGTTGGTCTCGCACGCAGGAACTAGCAGGCAGGCAGCAGCGAACAGGCCCAAGGGGCGGACTCCGGTGCAGGAACCCGACATCTCGGGTTAGCTTATTTAACTAATTACTTTAGCAGGGTGACGACAATAATTAGTATCGTGTTGGCAGGGCTGGAGCAGCAAAGAGCCTTCTGAGGGGGGATCTGCCTTTTATATCAGCTCAAGACAGTCGGAAAAAATACTCCGACTGTTATTTTAAATCGTCCAGCGTTACACTGCATTATTGCATACTCAAGCAGAGACAAAAACTAGTGACCCGACAACAAGGAACACAGAGCATATTACACGGGCAGAATCTAGCCTACACAGCCTACACATTCACCGAATGCCATAAAATTATAAGTGGTATCTTATGGTGTAAGACACGCAGAAAAAATCCATGGTGTTTTTTTCAATATGTCTCATCCCAAAACACTATTTAATTAAAAGAAATTAGAAATTAGAATTAGAAAATTAATCATTGAAAACCATTTCAACCCGGCTGGAGCACGCTTTCACCGGCCTAACGATCTTGGCGTCAGAATATGAAGGGTAAAAACAATATCTGGTGCGTCTTTGGCAGTTGTCAAAAAGCAATGTTTACTTGCAGGTCTATCAGATGTGTATTTAGCTAAATTAATCATATTTGCCCAGCAGTGGGACGTTTATAGTAAGATCATTTGATTTGATATGATATTATGGAATGAAACAGCAACGTAAGTACTCTAACAGCTGGAATTCATGGTATTTATCATTGTATGTTTTAAGTTCGTTTATATTGCACCAGCACAATTCAGGATTTGTGGTTAGACAGAAGTGTTACAAAAGATTTAAAAAAAGCAAACATGCAGACATAGAAAATCTTTTTCTTTAACCGATGCTGAAAAGGTAATAAAAATTGGTCCGGTTCTAAAGGAGGAAACAAAGGACTACGAAACGTCGTTTTTCTGTGTTTCGTATATGAGAATTTTGCATGAAACTTTCATGTAGTGTTTCCTCCTATGTACTGTCACGGCACCCAAGGGATGTGTTGGGAATATTCTGTAAATAATGAGCCGTCTATAGATTCTTATAATTGTCCTAAAATTTGTAATTTAGTTATAACTAATATTAAAAGAAAGTTTTTGTCTAAGAAAAATAGACTACTAAGTATCTATTTTATTATTTATTTATTATTTGTAAGACCCACATCTTATATACATATTGAATTTTATTACATAAAATACTATACAAAAAATACAATTAATGATTGAAGATGGAATCTTAAATGAAGACACCATTTCAATGAATAGGCATCTGTGAAGTAGAAAGTTTCCCTCGCGAGAGGTCGTCAAGCCGGCGCTGCTGGCCGCGCGCCGTCGCAGTGGCCATCAAAACGTCCTCCGAGAGGGAATTTGTCACGTCTGGAGAAATAACTGTCTAAACGATGTTGCACCAACAGGACTGGACGGGAGTTACGACCAATAAACATAAAGCGCGGTGAAATACTCCACTTTTAATTTATCTTTCAAACGTAAACTAATGTATTGAGCCTAGGTGCATGAATAAATGAATTAATGAAAAATACTTTATTTTACTAAAGACATAAAAAACGCATAACAAACGTATCAGTTTTACAAAAGGCGGCCTTATTGTTAGGGTAGCACTTTCTGCCATGCAACCTTTGGGCAAGACGACCCATAAAAACAAAGTAAATAAAACAAGGCTATTCAATGATGTTACAATAAAATAATATTAGTGCACAGATTAGAATAGGATGTAAATATGCATACAATCACGACTATTATCCCCGAAGGGTTAGTCAGAGACTAGGCAATGAGGACAGCGAAAGCAATCCTCTACCATAGTCCACTTTTCACCAAATAACGACTGCACATGTTTGTGCTCAGCGTGACAGGTGTGAGCCCATTTCCGCTTTATGCTGTTGAATGTTTGTGCAGTATTTAGTCCGTTAGTCGCCTTTTACGACACTCTAGCGAAGAGAGGGGGTAGTAGTATTCTTTACCGCTACGCGACACTGTTATGAATAATTATGAATATATTATATACAGGATGGCCAGAACATTGACGTCCAAATTAAAAAATTAGGTCCCTCGTGTCGTGTGGTATCCGAATCACTTCTATGTATGTTCCGCGACTTTTCATAGTTTTCGAGTTATGATTTTTTCTGATTTGTTGAGACTCTTCGATATTTCCAATTTAAAAAAATTCTAAAAAAAGTAGAAGACTAGTCGAGACTTTTTTATTGCAACTATATCTTCATGAGTAGTACTTTTATTGATAAAATAATCAGCTTCGTAACTGTGATTAAAGTTATGAAAATGTTGGTCAAAATTGAAAAAATTACGTTTGGTGAATTATATCTTAAATTTAAACTTCCACTTTAAAAAATATCTATACAGGTAACTTTATGGTTCTTAAGTAGGCTTAAAAAATGCGCCAGATACTCAGCTTTCATAATCATTTAAAAAAAGTAGTACTTATTGGAGGTGCTTTGGCTAAACTTCAAAGACGGCAAAGTGGAAAATTCTTAAAATTTGAAGTGATCGAAGAAGAGTAACGCTGGGCGCAACTTTTTACCTGCAATAACAATGGGCCGAGAGAGAAATAAAAGACCGAATTAATGCTATCTCTCTCTCACTCTCGGTGGCGAGAGCGACCGAAGACAATGCAAAACAAATTATAAAAAAATTACCTCAGTCGTGCTCACTTTGTGTTTACTGCTACTAGTGCCGCAATTTTGTCTTTACCACCTCGCTTTGCCCACGGACCTCGATGCTTTCTTATTTGACTACTTATCTTGGACTGTCTTTTGAATTTTGATTTGGACTTTGTTTACTTGGAAGTCTAAGAGATGAGTTACACGTTAAGTGAATATGCAGAAAAGGATTCAGACAAACCCTGGACCCTTCAAAATCAAAATCAAAATTTCTTTATTCAGTGAACTTAAAATAAGCATTTTGAATCGTCAAAAGTTAATGGATGGATGGGCGGGCTCTTGGTCTCCGATCAGGGCTTTGCCTGAACAGCTGCGCTCCGCAGCATTTAATCTTAACTTAAATTCTAATCCCTAACTTAACCTAGGTACTTACCGAACTGGTCCGATTTTTAACCCGCCTTGCAACCTTAGGAGAGGACAGGGGTGAGGGAGGAAACGGGATGGTCGCAGCCCAGTTGCCGTGGTATGACTCCTGGGCTCTGTGCGCCTGCTGAATCCAAGAGGCTCTCCAAATCGCTCACACACACACACGTCCGTCCACCGACCAGTGTCCCCCTTAGTCCTTAGCCTCCGATAGCCTCTTACCCATCACTGGCACGCACCATGACGCGTGGCGAACCGCGAGGGATTTGCGATATACGCTGCCGTCAGCGTTAGTCCGTCCGATTATTACACACAGCAGCCTCCGTTGGCTGTTTCCAAAGAGATTAACAAGATTTAATCTGATTTCTCGTTGACTCACAAGTTAAGGCACGCGGCCATGTCCCAAAACGAACAACTCAATCAACGCGACGCGTATTCTGAACGCCAGAATTACATACGCGCCCTACAATCGCGGTTGTTTTTACACCGTATAATAAGATCTGACGCTGTTCCACCGATGGAAACAACCAGTGTTCCGACTCACAGATATCTACGCCATTTTTATTTTTTTCCGAATCCGAATAAATACCGGACATGACACTGTCCGTTTTACCGACCCGTTTTTTTTCTATCCTTTGCTGAGGCAAAGAGACCACACCCGTACCGATGGCATGTTTCAAACAACAAAAATAAACCTCCAAATATTTGGATCTTAGCTTGCAGTCATTTATAGTTAGTTAACAAACTAATTAACATTAAAAATGATGAAGTGTCCAAAATTATTTTTTAATCACTTGGCTAGTTTTAAGAGTTTTCCACTTTGCCGTCTTTGAAGCCAAATTTTAACCAAAGCAGCCCCAATAAGCACTACTCCTTTTAAATGATTATGACAGCTGAGAATCTGGCGCATTTTTGAAGCCTCCTTAAGAACCATAAAATTACCTGTTCAGATATTTTTTTAAAGTTGACAATTTAAGTTATAATTCGCCAAACGTAAATTTTTCACTTTAGACTAACATTTTCATCACAGTTACGAAGCTGATTATTTTATCCATAAAAGTACTACTCACGAAGATATAGTTGCAATAAAAAAGGCTCGACAGTCTTCAACTTTTTTTAACTTTTACATGTCGTATAATCTAAAAAAAAATCAGAAAAAAATCGTAACTCGAAAACTATGAAAAATGCACGTCAATGTTCTGGCCACCTTGTACATATATAAAACAATAATCATAAAAATAAAAAGTGATCACAAAAAATAGACTTAAATATAAATATAAAGGACATATGTACAGTGACAGGTATGTGAGATAAATCAGGATTTCAGGATGAAGAGTCCAGCCTGGGGAAGTGATCTTTAATTTGACGAGTGATTGAGTCCCGAGACTGGGCACGTCTACTCTACGGCAGAGAGTTCTACAGATGGATGGATTCCACAGTATCAGACTTAGCTACGAAATCAGTGAAATGAGGAGTGACATCATGAGACAGGCAGCTAGAAGAACGAAGGTCACGGACAAGAGTAGAAGAGTGAAAGACAAATTGATTTTTTAGATAGTGATAAGTGGTGTCACAAGAAATATAATTCATATCCTAATTAAAGTAATTAAGGACAACTGATCGACCTTTGACGGAGTTTCGGATCACTAGTTACAATGAAACGGTATCAGAAGCGGGCAACCGCCACTATTCAATTGTCAATGAACAGAGTCGCTGGGACAATGCTCAATGCGTGCCACGAGAACATTCAATGCGCACGTCAGCTATTACTCCAAATACAAAACCGATGCTCTTGAACTAAATCAGATGGCACGCTACTGTCTTCCTCTCGCATGGAGCCGATAGCGACGCCACAACGCAGCGGAAGGAAGCGGCGGCGGGACAATGCGGCGGGACCAGCGGCCGGAACGATCGGCTGCGGGACGCGCGGGACATGCGGCTGCGGGACATGCGACCACGGCCCGCGGGGGCAGTGCGAGACAAGTGGCTCCGTGACAGATCGCCGCACAATGCGCAGCAGCGCCGCTTATCGCAACTGGCTTATTTATTAATCTGTTAACTTTCTCCCTGTTGGCGCTATCTAACTGTATAGTTGGACGTGTGCAATGAATCACTGCTAGAACATGAAAATAAAGTCGCAGATATCTCCTTTATTTATTTAATGAAACTAGGTGGCAATGAAACCAGGAAAAACCTACACAATTGTAGGATAACTAATGTAGGATAAATAGGATAAGAAATCATACAGACGCCGTCAATTTAATTATGAAAAATAGCCTTAAAAGAAATAAAACAAATCTACCGTGTATGTTTTTATTCCGCGCGGTACTTAATTGCTGTTATAAAAGATGAACCGGGAAACAAAACGCCCGTCTCAATATATGTGCAAGACAATAAAACGTTTTACGGCGGGACCAGGATATTTGGCACGCAGAGGGCGCGGGCGCGGGGGGCGCCATCACCGTTTTCACTCAATCGGCGCGGCTGATATTCCATAAAATCTATGCTTATGGCTTTATGTCAGACAACGCGAAGCATAACGCTTCCCAAGGTTATTTTCCCATTGGTATTTCCCACGGAACAGGATGACAACCCTTTTTGTCCGCACTTAAATGGAATCGTTTCCAAAACAAATTTTTCTTCGAGTTAGATTCATCGCGACATCACTTCACGCGCGAAGCCTTGCGAAACATTTTGTAAAACTCTTCTTTTTTCATGGTTCAGTTGCAGGTGGTCATCTTTATGCTGTTTGAAGTATGTGCAGTCTTTAGTCCGTTAGTGGCCTTTTACGACACCCAAGGGAAGAGAGGGGGTGGTAGTATTCTTTCACCGCTACGCGACACTTATCCAATATTGAAGTAACTTAGGCTTTAAAGACCTGATAAGCAGCAATGTTGTTTAATGTAATATTCCGTAAATTTAATTGTTAGTTTACATTCCACAGAGCTATATTTAAGGGCTGGGAGTAACGTTTTATGGGTAATCCCCGCTGTAACGAGAGAAACACAACGAAATTTTAATGCTCCCGGGACTTATCTGGAGATCAGGACCCTTATTTCGCTGTAACGGTCACGGGGAGATAAGTGAAATTGGCATCGATGATCGCCGTGAATCAGTCTGTTGTCGGTCGCTGCGCGCTGGGGGCGGGGGCGCGGGGGGGGCGCGGCGGGGCGGGGGCGCTTAGCGTCAGGATTATGCGACGGGCGCCGCGCCACCACCGCGCTCGTGCGGCACGCGGTGACATCGCAATCTCGTATTGTATCATTCGTATCCTAATCAAAAATATGCTTACCAAAACAAATTGATTTGTTTTAACATTGGATTTAGTACCCACTATTTATTGATCAGATAGAGTGCAAGCTGGCACAGATCCACGATTGCTAAATAATTTGTTTTTCTTGCTCCTGGCACAGACTACTTTATAGTAATACGTCGCTTAATCAACTGTTTTTTAAAAAATCTTCTAAGGTTTTTTTTTTCACTACTTGCACTTGGCACTTGGCCTTTATTTCACCTAATGGTAAGTGACGATCCGATGGCCGAAGGTAGCTATCTTATCTCTAAACTGTCGGAACATAACAATGCTATTAAGACTTAAGGACTCGCTAATGGGTCTACTGGACCCAGGCCTCGGTATATTGGCAAGTAACCTTTGAATTGAGCGCTTTGCGACCTTGTTCAACGATACATTGTCGCAGCGGGTAACACTCAAAGACGCCAGCTAGCGCGCCGCGCAATTGAGTTTTGTGGACGTAAAAGGTGCGTATGGGCACAGTATAAATATGAGCTAAAGCTCTCTCTAAAATGTTTTATATACCTACGCGCCAATTGAGCGTTAGGGTTGTCCTCTTATTTTTGTAAAATTGAAAAAGTTTTTGTTTAGTTAGCGATGTTTCTCAGCTAGTTAGCGCTTTTTTTGAGATAACTAGCAAAGCTTAAGAGTTGTCACTTTTAATTTTTATAAAATTATAGTTTAATTTTTCTATTATTTATCAAAACGTTTGTTTGGGTTCTATAATGATCAAATAATCGAATGAATTGACTAGTTTACAAACAAAATTGTGTAATTAAAAAATCTTTAACATTTTAAGAAGTCTTTATTTTTCGTTAGTTATTATAAATTACTTACTGAAAAATACTTTCGCCTGCTACGACACGTTCGAAAAGCTTTATTATTAAATTTTATAGTGTAAAAAAATCTCATTCTAATGAATAGCTTTTTTAGCTCGCGGCATTTTTAAAAATGGCGCTCACAGCGCCCGCAATATGCAACAGTGAACACTCGGTTCGACGCCACACGCGCTACTGAGAGCACTGCGATGTCCGCTTAGGGGCCCTGTAAAGACGTGCGTCTGTGGGCGTGCGTCGATTCGAGCGTTTGTACGTAGCTTCCTTACTGCTTTAGCTCATATTTATACTGTGGTATGGGTCCGTTGGATGGACCCAGTAGCGACTAAATAATTAAGTGTATTAAAAAATTTAAAAAAACTGTACTATATTATTATTTTTCTGGTTTTATAGTAGAAAATGGCGTCCAATAAGGCATCAATAAACGACAGAAATGTTAAATTTACCTAAACGAAAAAATAGAAAGAGAAGACTGCTCAGAAACAGAAGACTCTTTAGAAATAAATGAACATGAATCAGATTCGGAACAAGATTTTGATGAAGGGGACAAAATGTTTATACCACGCCACCGAGCCCAGTTGTGCAGCCGTTATCAATGCAAGTCTCTGAAAATGAACATACATTGCAACCAATTTCACAACCAGGTGAAGGCTTTCATCGACCTGCAATTTTTCGTCCAGACTTAGAATTGCTGCTTAGCTGGAGTGAACGCATTTGTTATCCATAAAGCCAAATCAGATTCCAACGACTTAGTACGTAAAGACTTCCTAAAATTATTGACTGTTACGATGATTCAACCATACCTACATCAAAGAGTGTTAATTATAAGCATTTCCCCCAGCATATAAAAATCGAATGAGGGCCATAATACCTCAAGTCGAACCACCGCCAGAGCCAAGTCAAGCAGTAAGTAGACGAAAACTTCGTTGCGGTCTTTGTACTTGGAAAAAGGACAGAAAAACCAAAATTTATTGTGCCAAATGCAATGTCGCTATTTGAGAACGCACTAAACAAATTTGTGTAAATTTTTACAATAATATGTAGAAAATATATTGAATGTTGTTGATTAACTAAGTAGTAGTTATGCATGTTACAAAAAGCTTACTAAGTATAAGATGTTGATTTTCAAAGTTAGTTTATAAAAAAGCATGAGTTGTGATTGATTTCTTTTTTTTTATTTAATAGATAATTTATATAGCAGTAAGGGAAAAATATGTGCCATTATAATTCTGGGTGATTCTGAGTCACTCTATTTATTCAGCGCTTTGCATTGTTTTCTATATTTTCTTAGATATTTTATGAATTTCTCACTTTTATGTTTAATGTTATTGTTTTAACAATTTGAATGCAAATTTTGTCGAGAACGAATTCTGCTCGTGGTAATTTTTTCACTTTTTTTAGTTTAAATTTGCTTTTATTTTGTATTTCCTGTAATAATATCACTACACACGATGTGTACACTGTTTGTTAGGTTATTGTCTAGCTCAACCTGAAATTATGTTGTCCTAAATTACTGTAACCTGTATGTGTACCTAAACCAAATAAATAAATAAATAAGATAATAAAAATAATATAAGTCCTGAAAGTAACATGAGTTCAAACACTATGTAAATATTGTCTTTGCATACCATTACTTGTTTACGTAATAAGATATATTCATTAACATTTAGCAGATTTGGATATCACACAACATAATCTGAGTCCAGCGGACTCGGTTGCGAGTTTTTGCGTCACAAATAGGGGTTAACATTAAGTGTTAACATTGCTGTTATGGTTCCAGACTTGAGATGGTGGTACCTAGCCAGAGGGACTAAACAAGCCCTGATTCCACCAACCAAACCAAGTATTCTAAGATGTACCCCCCGCTGGGAATCAATCCCAGGACCTCTGGGTCTAAGACCCATGGCTTAGCCACTATACCACAGAGGCGGTAGTACAGAGACAAGAAGTGCGCCGGGCGGGAGGCCTCCCAAGTAACACATCAAAGCAGTATAACAGCCGCATTACAGCATTTCTGTATCGTTACGGCATTTTGAGTTTTGTTGTATAGTAGCATTACAAACGTGTATACGGCTACTGTAATGCTTATTTGGGCACAAATTATACGGCTTTAGACCCTATATATGTCTGCAAATAGTTGTTTAATTGCATAACAGAGGCATTATATTAGCATTATTGAGGTCAAGGAAAGTAACAATGGCATTAAAGAAGCATTATTATGGTCAATGAAGTTGCTAATCGCATTACAGAAGCACTAAGCTAGCAATATTTTTGCTAATGAAGATGTTCAGTGCATTACGAAAGCATTAGATGAGCTATTTAAATATTCACATTTCGAAGTTAATAAACCCTACATCATTGCAAAAACATCTCTAACACCACGGTACAAATGTTTGTAATACATTGACGTTGTATTTAAACTACTTTGGCTCGCATTATGATTATTGACGAAGACATGTCAAAACGCTTGATTGTAAAAACAAAATTTATAATACTGTGTTACTTTTTGACTTTTTGTTATGTCATGGCATCAAATATGAATGCGCAATGTAGTAAGTAAATGTCTATATAAGTTTCATTGAAAATTTTCACGCACCTTCGATATTTTGTGGTTTTGATCTAAACTGTTAAATAAAGATATGTGTGGAATAACCAAAACAATTGTGATTTTTTAGTATAGAACGTATTATGCATAATTAACATAATAGTATTGTTTGGGCACTACATTAAATTAGATTTATCCTTGTTTTATAAGTTTAATTTTTTATAAATAGTTTCGAATGATAATAATTTAGGTTCCAAAATATTTACAAAATGGCGTCTGTCTATAGCAGCCCGGTGGCTCACCGGGCTAAAAAAGCTAGTTAATGTCGCCAGCAGTAGTAGCTGGCGTGTGTGACTTATTGTAATGCGTATGGCATTACAATAAGTCACGTGTATTTGATTAAAGAGCTGTCAGCTGTACAACAGAACTAAGTTGATCATTAAAAATGCAAGCATTCCATTGATTTACGTTTATGCTGTTCAGAAGTACTAGGCTTTTGCTTACTACTTAAAAGTGCTATTATACAACAAAAGGCACTAAAAACAGCTCAAAGCTGTATAATGTATTTAAAGGGCATTATAATGGTACAACTTTATGCCATTAAGCGGCCTTAAGCATTTATCTATTATTTAAGAATGCTATTGTATATCCAGAAGCACTTAATACAGCTAAAAGCTGTATGGCTGCATTTTGATTTTGCTTTACAAAAGCATTTTGATATGCCATTATCCAACTGTTAGACAGTGTAAAGCATCATAAAGGTTTTGAGATGCCAATATGAATCCTTAAGATGCTCGGTGAACTTATATAAGAGTTTATACGGGCCTTAAGTTGTACATAAATTTACTATTCGTTTCTTAAAATGCTTTCTTGTGTTACTTGGGCTGGGCCTCGGGGGCGCGGCGGCGGCCCCTGCTGGCGAAGCATCAATCGCCGTGACATGCCGGACTCCGCGCCCAGTTAAGTTAACTTAAAAAGACGTAAGTGCGACATCTTTACTTTTGCAAGTTTAGTTTAAGAATTTAGAAGGCTTTGTAGAGCGTGTACTGGTGTGCCCCTACTAGCTACACTAGAGTAACCACCACCAATCTCTTTGCCGCCCGTGAACCCGACCGCACCTTTCATCTTCTACTTATCGTCGCACAGTCTTCCACCAACATCTCCATTATGGTTTTCTGATAATGTCATTCCTCATTGTGTGGAAAAATACTGTAGCGCACATCGTCGACGACAGCCTATTTTACCTAGCAGCCTTAAAAAAGATACTTTGCCGTATGTGGTTATCATCATGATTTGTAAATTAAGAAACCCAGGATAGCCCTTTTGCTAGCCTTAGCCTGCCTGTTTAGCCTGCCTTTGCAGGACCACCTTTACTCTTCTGTCGGTGTTCTAAGAAGCAGCCAAAAGCTGGCTCTATCAAATTATGAAGAGAGACACGCTACTGGCGGCATGTCCAGTGTGGCGGATCGCGGGCCGATGTTTAAATCGCATTAGCAGCGCTTTGTAAGTACCTGCCGCGCCCGCGTCTGCCCGCGCCCGCCCCGCTCCCCGCCTAGCGATGTGTCGCCGTCGCCGATGTGTTCCGTGAACAAGGGTAGCTGTCACACGAGTGACACTCTAATCTCCTTTCCAAAGCGATTAAATATTTATGACAGTGTCCCTGTAATTTCTATGATAATGTTAAACACTCAGACGTGGATAGCGTCCTGTGAGAATTACCTGTTTGACAATGAAAATTCACAAAACACAACTAAACTGTACCTACTTTCTTTGCCCCGTGATAAATCGAACATTTAATGTGAAATTTATTATGCCGTTGACGACACCCACAAACAATATATTTAATATTCTAGATACCTACGTCTGCTATTTCACCGTAAGACAAGAACTTGCTTACAACAAGCTTTTATAATAATTTGCTTGACATGACGAAGGAAACCTTTTAATTCCATCCGACGCGAGGCGCCAGCAGATAATACATTAATGCTCACAGTTACATTTCCCGAGGGGCGTGAAGTAAAACAATTCACTAAGTACCGGCGTGCAATAAATTTCGTGATGTTAATTAGTGAGTGTTAATAAGGTTGCGGATGCGAATTTAGACCCAATTTTGATACTTATAAAATTCAGGTTCGCTGGAGCGGCGTAGGGGCCGCACGCGATTCAATCAGCGCGTCCGTCGGTCGCCGCTCATGGCCAATGCCGCGCGGCGCGACGGGCGGACGCGGGGGCGGATGCAGCGGCGGCTAACAGCTACAGGTACTGGATATCGACAAAACCCAAAAAGTAATAAAACCAGTGATCATTTTAATTGAAATATTAGGACAAATTAGACAACGTACCTATTTAAAACCTAATACCCTGTATCCAAATACGAAAAAATTAAAAGAAACTTCTGAATATGTATAAAAATGTATTGAATTGATCGTATTGAAATTTGATATTGTGTTCGTAAATAGAGCGGATGCATAGGCCAAGGTTTTGAAATAAGGGTTTGGAAATAAGAGAAAGCGATATGGGCCCCGCGCCAAGCGATGTGGGTCGAATCGATATTAGTTGCGGCGCGCGGCTCGCACCGCACGCCCCACGACACGACGACCCCGGACCTTAAATCGCGCGCGCCTCATCGTAATTAAACAAGTTGTATACAACTTATCAACAGTGAAAACTATATCTTCTCTAAAGTCACGAGTCTTCTTAGGTTATTAATACTCTTAGTAGTTTTGAAAACGACCAATTTTTGTATATTTATCGTTAAACATTAATTTACTTACTTTATTTATTTTATTACGTAATGTAAGTATATCATTTCCTATATTTATTTAACACTAATTCACTCCTGTTCTCTCACATTATTGTTTTACTTAGGGTGGGTTGCACCATCTTACTTTAACTTTAACAAACATCGAAATTTCAGTTAAAGTACCGGTTAGGCAGAAAATAAGTTGCACCACTTGATAAAACGTTAAATAACGTCATAACTTTAACCGTAACCGTAACCGCCCACTCTTCTCTGGTTAGTGTTATTGTTAGTGTTAATTAGCTGTCAAATTATGCGTCGAGCTGTAAAATATAACGTAACCTCAAACATCATGTCCCTGCTCCGTGAAAAACTCGCGCAAACCAGTTCTGAAGACGAAAGTGATGACCTGGTCAGTGTGCATAGAAAAAGAAAAGTGACAGCGCCAGAAACTAGGCTTTATGGCTATATTTAGTATTGCAATATTTAAAAATGTTACCTTCAAATAGTTTGGGGTAAAATGCGCCTCGATTGACTTGCAACCTTGTTAAGTTTAACAAAGCTAATGGTGCTGGTGCAACACCTTTTGTTGTAATCGTTAAAGTCAACGTTATTGTTATTGTCAAAGTTGACACAAACTATTACTTTAACTTGTAATATGGTGCAACCCACCCCATTATTTCATTTATTTATTCAATTTGTCATAATTTTCTTTTTTTTTAAAGTCACTCTTCGTATATTATTTCAATATCACAACCCCACACATAACACTTTTTATTAATAAAGTACCACCTTCTTAGAGCTGCCGCCGAGCAGCCCTGGCAGCCCTGGCAGCCCTGGCAGCCCTGGCAGCCCTGGTAGCCCTGGCAGCCCTGGCAGCCTTGGCAGCCCTTGCTTTGTCGCCATTGTGTCTGGTTTTACGACAGTCTACCGCTTCATACCAAATGTCAACGAATTAGAATGTCCTTTTTGTTCGGCTATCCGGCTAGCTTGTTCTACAACAACCAGAGTGCGGCGGGTCCGGACCACGTCATGCGATGTGATAAAGTACTCGTTCGTTTTTACAGGTCCTCATTAGGTTAGTAGTAGATATGTCGCGCACGCAGTGTGAGTATGCACACGTTCATCTCCTACATTATATTAGGTAACTAACGCGGTATACATGTAATTGAAGCTTACATTGCCGTCATTACACATTATCAACGCAAACTGTATTTAATTCCGTTGCGCCTCTGCTGACACGTTTGCACAGTACGCAGTTTGCTAGGGCGACCGGCGGCGTGGGGCGGCGCGGGTCGCGGGTCGGCGAGGGCCTGAATGATAGATGAGAGGTAAAAGCTTTTTCTCGGGCCGCGCGTCGGCCACTTCAAAAGCACAAGTCTAATTTACGCACCATTTCGTATTTCTTTTTATAAAAAAGGTCTCTATTTATGGACGACAAAACATTGTCATCTAAAAACCCAATAAGAAAATGCCACCTTGTGTCATTCTTCCATAATAAAATAAAAGCAAAGATTAGAGCTATATAAAAGGGAAATAAAAGTATTTTACCTTAAAAAGCATTTTACCATCTCATCGGTTACTGTTACTGATGCCACCAAGGCAGCCACGCTTACTTTTTTAGACACAGTAGACCGTCCAAACTGTGAGCCTTTTTCATTTCGTGAAATCATTGTGGGGGAGATTAGAAAGAGCATCCAATCCATTACTTCCAAGGCTGTGGGCGAGGATGGCATTTGCCGTGACATGCTGATGCCTATCCTGGATGACGTTATGCCTATTACCACACACATTCTAAACCGCTCTTTGGCAACTAACGTCTTCCCTTCCGACTGCAAATTAGCCCATGTCATTCCTATCCCAAAGTCTGCTTCCCCTACCGCTTTCTCTCAATTCCGTCCTATTTCTATCCTACCATTCCACGCAGCACCGTAACTACCCAGTTAAACGTCACTGAAGATATTCGCCACGCCATGGATCATCGAATATTCACGGTTCTGGTTCTACTGGACTTCAGCAGCGCTTTCAATTCCGTTGATTATGACATCCTCTTTGCCATCCTTCACTCGCTTAACCTTACCCCTGCAGTGATTGCTTGGCGTTCGGATTACCTCCGCAATCGTCACCAGAGAATCCGGAGTGATGACTTATTCTCGGATTGGGCGCCCCTTACTGCAGGTGTGCCACAAGGTGGGGTGCTTTCATCTCTCTTCTTTACATAATTTATAAATGAGTTCGGTAAAGTAGTATCTTGTCCATACCACTTATGGACTAAGAGCTAGCTACGGAAATAGGTATACAATTTATAGAGCAACGAAATCCCTCTAGTTAGTATGCTATACTATCATTATTAATTAATTCGAGCGCCTGGCAGCTTTTCAGCGGTGGGTGTGAGAGTGGATGGGCATCGAAGGGGTTGTAAAATCAACTGAAGGTATACAATTTATAGAGCTCTGAGTTTGGTGTGATATAATAGCTAATTATATATTTAATTCGGGTGTGTAATGTTTGATATAAATACTTATGGTCTAACGTTCAGATAATATAATTTCATTTCATATAATTTCATTTGATATAACGACTAACTTAATATAATAAAAATTTAACATAATTTTAGATTCTCTAATTTCATTTGATATAATGTACTTTTGATATAATGTACATTTGATATAATAATCAAATGATATAAAACATTACTCATGTAATAAGCAAGCAGTATGCAAGCAAGCAAGCAGAATGCAAGCAAGCATGCAGCATGCAAGCAGACATGCAGCATGCAAGCAGGCATGCACCATGCAAGCAGGCATGTTTTCTGTCACGGCTCCGGCGCTGCGGGACTTCGGCGGTTCCACACGAGCTTATCGTCGCAGATGGCTTTCGCTCACCACCGCCTCGTCCCTCCGCGCCTACGCGGGATTAAATTACACTCTAGCGTAGGGCAGACAAGTCTACGTGGAGTCGGTTTTGCCGCGATTAGTTTCTGTCACTGACGTTTTTAGCATACCCATAACGAAAACACAACGTATTAACTTTTTAAGACAATATTTTAAATCAATTTAGGGTTAAAATGGTATTCTTATTTTTAAGCAAAAATTATGTCAATTGAATATCTTTATTATTGAAATTTTGCATTCACAATGCTATATAGATAACGGATAAAATGTTTACTAGAAAAAAATCAACCAGTCTCAGGAAGCTCGAGTGGGATTTGAACCCACGACCTTTGGATTGCCGGTCCACTGCTCTAACCGCTGAGCTACCGAGACCCCAGAAGACTCGTTGAATTCTTCCTAGTAGTTTGATTACGCTGCAAGCCAGCGGTATTACGTCACTGTGAAGTCTACCCTCACATTCGAAAGAAATACTATTGCAAGTATTTAACGATCGATAAAGACGTAATTGCTTATAAATATCTTTATTATTGAAATTTTGCATTCACAATGCTATATAGATAACGGATAAAATGTTTACTACAAAAAAAATCAACCAGTCTCAGGAAGCTCGAGTGGGATTTGAACCCACGACCTTTGGATTGCCGGTCCACTGCTCTAACCGCTGAGCTACCGAGACCCCAGATGACTCGTTTAATTCTTCCTAGTAGTTTGATTACGCTGCAAGCCAGCGGTATTACGTCACTGTGAAGTCTACCCTCACATTCAAAAGAAATACTATTACAAGTATTTAACAATCGATAAAGACGTAATTGCTTATAAATATCTTTTTTATTGAAATTTTGCATTCACAATGCTATAAAGATAACGGATAAAATGTTTACTAGAAAAAAATCAACCAGTCTCAGGAAGCTCGAGTGGGATTTGAACCCACGACCTTTGGATTGCCGGTCCACTGCTCTAACCGCTGAGCTACCGAGACCCCAGAAGACTCGTTGAATTCTTCCTAGTAGTTCGATTACGCTGCAAGCCACCGCTGGCTTGCAGCGTAATCGAACTCACTGTGAAGTCTACCCTCACATTCGAAAGAAATACTATTGCAAGTATTTAACAATCGATAAAGACGTAATTGCTTATAAACATCTTTATTATTGAAATTTTGCATTCACAATGCTATATAGATAACGGATAAAATGTTTACTAGAAAAAAAATCAACCAGTCTCAGGCAGCTCGAGTGGGATTTGAACCCACGACCTTTGGATTGCCGGTCCACTGCTCTAACCGCTGAGCTACCGAGACCCCAGAAGACTCGTTGAATTCTTCCTAGTAGTTTGATTACGCTGCAAGCCAGCGGTATTACGTCACTGTGAAGTCTACCCTCACATTCGAAAGAAATACTATTGCAAGTATTTAACAATCGATAAAGACGTAATTGCTTATAAATATCTTTATTATTGAAATTTTGCATTCACAATGCCATATAGATAACGGATAAAATGTTTACTAGAAAAAAATCAACCAGTCTCAGAAAGCTCGAGAGGGATTTGTTGAACCCACGACCTTTGGATTGCCGGTCCACTGCTCTAACCGCTGAGCTACCGAGACCCCAGAAGACTCGTTGAATTCTTCCTAGTAGTTTGATTACGCTGCAAGCCAGCGGTATTACGTCACTGTGAAGTCTACCCTCACATTCGAAAGAAATACTATTGCAAGTATTTAACAATCGATAAAGACGTAATTGCTTATAAATATCTTTATTATTGAAATTTTGCATTCACAATGCTATATAGATAACGGATAAAATGTTTACTAGAAAAAAATCAACCAGTCTCAGGAAGCTCGAGAGGGATTTGAACCCACGACCTTTGGATTGCCGGTCCACTGCTCTAACCGCTGAGCTACCAAGACCCCAGAAGACTCGTTGAATTCTTCCTAGTAGTTTGATTACGCTGCAAGCCAGCGGTATTACGTCACTGTGAAGTCTACCTTCACATTCGAAAGAAATACTATTGCAAGTATTTAACAATCGATAAAGACGTAATTGCTTATAAATATCTTTATTATTGAAATTTTGCATTTACAATGCTATATAGATAACGGATAAAATGTTTACTAGAAAAAAAAATCAACCAGTCTCAGGAAGCTCAAGTGGGATTTGAACCCACGACCTTTGGATTGCCGGTCCACTGCTCTAACCGCTGAGCTACCGAGACCCCAGAAGACTCGTTGAATTCTGCCTAGTAGTTTGATTACGCTGCAAGCCAGTGGTAGAGCCAAGCTGCGTTGCAGCACGCATTGGGTCGGCTCGCCCGGCGTAATACCACCCCCTTACGAATTTTCGGCGTGAAACAATGGCACTCTGTGATGTTGCGTTTCGTCCGGCGAGTGAGGGTTCCAGAGACCCCTCCCCCCCCCCCCCTCACAATTAATATGGCAGCGAACTGTAATCTAGATTTACCCCAGGGGGGTACCGACACATCCAGTGTCGGAGAATCCCCCCCTGAGCGTTCTCGCTCAGGCTGCCCTACGTATTCTGGGGAGGGCAAAAGTTCGTTCGTGCCAAGGCATGCTGCAGGCAGGAGAAAGGCGGGACAATTGGCACCGCCTCCTACGCTTCGCGTGGACTTCTGCAATATCAGAGGAATCCACTCTAACTTGAGTGCCGTCCATTACCACCTCGAGACGGCGAAACCGGCCTTGCTCTTCCTCACCGAGACGCAGATATCCCCCCCTCCTGACATCTCGTACTTGCGCTACCCGGGATACAACCTGGAACATGCATTTGTGCCACGAGCCGGTGTTTGTGCCTATGTCAGAGAGGATATGTGCGTTCGTCGCCTTGGCAATCTTGAAGATAGGGACCTCTCCATCTTATGGCTGCACGTCGACTGCGGACGTCATCCTCGCGTCTACGCGTGCCTGTATAGGTCCCACAGCGGTAACATCGGAACTGACCAAATCATCGAGACCGTCCAAACAGCGACAGACTCCCTTCTCCAACGGATCCCCTCGGCCGAGATTGTGGTATTGGGAGACTTCAATGCCCACCACGTCGAATGGCTTGGTTCACGCACAACTGACCACGCGGGTAGAGCCGTTCATGACTTCGCTTTGGCCTACAGTCTGTCCCAATTGGTAACCGAGCCAACACGGGTTCCAGATGTGGAGGGCCATGCACCTTCTTTATTGGACCTTCTGCTGACCTCGCACCCAGACGGCTATCAAGTTTCTGTTGATGCACCACTAGGCTCATCAGACCACTGTCTGATTCGCAGCACTGTGCCTCTCACAGAAACTTCAAAACCGCAACCAGCGGCTAGCCGTCGAGTCTGGCATTATAGGTCGGCGGACTGGGATGGGACGCGAAGCTTCTTTGCGTCCTACCCGTGGTGGCGAGTTTGCTTCTCGCTGGATGATCCTGATGTCGCCGCTGACTCTGTCGTTGATGTGATACTGCAGGGAATGGAACTTTTCATTCCAAACTCTGTGGTTCCCATTGGCGGCAAGTCCCAACCATGGTTTGGTCGTTGCTGCAAAATGGCGTCTCGCTAAAAGCGACAGCATTACCAAGCCTGGGCTAATGCGGTGTCATCAAAGGATCCAAACACCAGTGCGCTCAGAAAGAAGTACAACTTTGCCGCCAGATCCTTTAAGAAGGACATTGCCAAGGCGAAGTCATCATTCATAGGTAGAATTGGCGAGAGGCTAGTGCATCTTCCTTCGGGGACGCGTGCGTTCTGGTCTCTCGCCAAAGCTATCTTAGGGAATTTTTGTCAGCCGTCCCTACCACCATTGCACAAGACCGATGACTGCCTGGCCTATACTGCAAAGGAGAAAGCCGATCTCTTGGGCTCTTTTTTTGCATCAAACTCGACCTTGGACGATGGGGAAAACTCTCCACCAACCATACCTCATTGCGCTTGTACAATGCCAAACGTTCAGTTCCTGCAAAGATCAGTTCGTAAGGCTCTTTTTTCCCTTGATATCCATAAGGCGAGTGGGCCTGATGCAGTTCCACCCATTGTGCTTCAGACGTGTGCTCCTGAATTGGCACCAGTTCTAACGCGCCTTTTCCAGCTCTCTTACACCACTGGCGTCGTCCCGAGCTCTTGGAAGACAGCCCTTGTCCACCCGATTCCAAAAAAAGGCGATCGCTCAGATCCGTCTAACTACAGGCCAATAGCTATTACCTCTTTACTCTCCAAAGTAATGGAGTCCATTATAAACCGCCAGCTCTTAAGGTACCTAGAAGAGAACCAGCTACTAAGTGATCGCCAGTATGGTTTTCGTCGCGGTCGATCGGCTGGTGATCTTTTAGTGTACCTTACTCACCGATGGGCGGAGGCAGTCGAGAGTAAAGGGGAGGCACTGGCAGTTAGCTTGGACGTAGCGAAAGCTTTTGACAGGGTTTGGCACAGGGCTCTTTTCTCTAAACTTCCATCATACGGGCTTCCTGAGAAATTGTGTTCATGGGTTGCTAGCTTTCTTACTGGGCGTAGCATCAGAGTCGCAGTCGACGGTTCGTGCTCCGACATGAAGCCCGTGAATGCTGGAGTCCCGCAGGGGTGTGTGTTGTCCCCTACTTTGTTTCTTCTGCATATCAATGACATGCTGCATAACAACAGCATTCATTGCTATGCGGATGACAGTACTGGGGATACGCTCTACACCGGGCGAGCTAATATTTCTCTGGAAAGCGTCATCGAGAGCCGGAATAAACTTGTGACTGACACCGAGAACATGTTAAGTCATGTCTCGGATTGGGGCCGACATAACCTAGTCCGCTTTAACCCCTCCAAAACACAAGTTTGCGCATTTACCGCGAAAAAACATCCCTTCGTCGTACCTCTGAACTTTGAGGGAGCTCCCCTTGATACCAATCCGATTATTGGAATCCTTGGCGTCGATATTTCGAGTGACGTTCAGTTTCGTGGTCATTTGGAAGGTAAAGCTAAATTAGCTTCGAAAAAGCTGGGTGTGCTTAATAGAGCGGGTCAGTATTTCACGCCGGCCCACCGTTTACAACTGTATAAAGCACAGGTCAGGCCACATATGGAATACTGCTCCCATCTCTGGGCTGGAGCACCCCAATACCAACTCCTTCCATTTGACCGCATTCAACGCAGAGCTGCTCGAATTGTCGGCGACGTGGTTATTTCAAGTCGGCTCGATCCACTGGCTCTTCGGAGAGACGTTGCGTCTCTCTGTATATTGTACCGTATATATCATGGGGAGTGTTCTGAGGAATTGTTCGGCTTGATCCCTGCCGCTAATTTCCTTCACCGCACTACACGCAATCGACTGTTATTCCATCCACATCACCTTGATGGATGGCGGTCTACTACTGTGCGTTTTTCAAGAAATTTCTTGCCTCGAACTACAGTGTTGTGGAACCAGCTCTCGGCGACGGTATTTCCGGACCGTTACGACTTAGGGATCTTCAAGAAACGAGCCTCTTCCTTCCTTAAAGGCCGGCAACGCGCCTGCGATTCCTCTGGTTTTGCGGGTGTCCATGGGCGGCGGTGATTACTTTCCATCAGGTGACCCGCTTGCTCGTTTGCCTCCTTCTGCTATAAAAAAAAAAAAAGCCAGCGGTATTACGTCACTGTGAAGTCTACCCTCGCATTCGAAAGAAATACTATTGCTAGTATTTAACAATCGATAAAGACGTAATTGCTTATAAATATCTTTATTTTTGAAATTTTGCATTCACAATGCTATATAGATAACGGATAAAATGTTTACTAGAAAAAAATCAACCAGTCTCAGGAAGCTCGAGAGGGATTTGAACCCACGACCTTTGGATTGCCGGTCCACTGCTCTAACCGGTGAGCTACCGAGACCCCAGAAGACTCGTTGAATTCTTCCTAGTAGTTTGATTACGCTGCAAGCCAGCGGTATTACGTCACTGTGAAGTCTACCCTCACATTCGAAAGAAATACTATTGCAAGTATTTAACAATCGATAAAGACGTAATTGCTTATAAATATCTTTATTATTGAAATTTTGCATTCACAATGCTATATAGATAACGGATAAAATGTTTACTAGAAAAAAAATCAACCAGTCTCAGGAAGCTCGAGTGGGATTTGAACCCACGACCTTTGGATTGTTGGTCCACTGCTCTAACCGCTGAGCTACCGAGACCCCAGAAGACTCGTTGAATTCTTCCTAGTAGTTTGATTACGCTGCAAGCCAGCGGTATTACGTCACTGTGAAGTCTACCCTCACATTCGAAAGAAATACTATTGCAAGTATTTAACAATCGATAAAGACGTAATTGCTTATAAATATCTTTATTATTGAAATTTTGCATTCACAATGCTATATAGATAACGGATAAAATGTTTACTAGAAAAAAAATCAACCAGTCTCAGGAAGCTCGAGTGGGATTTGAACCCACGACCTTTGGATTGCCAGTCCACTGCTCTAACCGCTGAGCTACCGAGACCCCAGAAGACTCGTTGAATTCTTCCTAGTAGTTTGATTACGCTGCAAGCCAGCGGTATTATGTCACTGTGAAGTCTACCCTCACATTCGAAAGAAATACTATTGCAAGTATTTAACAATCGATAAAGACGTAATTGCTTATAAATATCTTTATTATTGAAATTTTGCATTCACAATGCTATATAGTTAACGGATAAAATGTTTACTAGAAAAAAATCAACCAGTCTCAGGAAGCTCGAGTGGGATTTGAACCCACGAGTCTTCTGGGGTCTCGGTAGCTCAGCGGTTAGAGCAGTGGACCGGCAATCCAAAGGTCGTGGGTTCAAATTCCACTCGAGCTTCCTGAGACTGGTTGATTATTTTCTAGTAAACATTTTATCCGTATATCAATTGAAGTTATAGAATATGATTATTCTACCAATATAGCTTTATAGCATAAGTTGTTAGAGAATATGAGTATTATATCAAATGAATAATATACGTAATGTTGTTATAGGAAGTGTATTTAGATCAAGTAAAAATTATATCCAATGAGCGTTATGTTCTTTGAAATTAGTTCATTTGTCATTATACGAGTATGAAATGATACGCACTCATTTAATTCAAATATGACATTGCCAGGCGTTTTAATTGGGGGAAAAGTAGTGCCAGGTGACATCTAAGGTGCGGGAAAAAGTGCCAAAGTCGACTCGTTTAAAGAGGGCTGGGCCTATACTTTGTCATTAGAGTGGACCTTCAGAATCGTGTGTGCAAAAATACAGGCGCGAATATTTAGTCGATCACCCCGCCAGGCGACGACAAAGGGCAACTGGCTCCAACTCGCGCCATACGTATTAAAAAAAAACTACTTACTAGATCTCGTTCAAACCAATTTTCGGTGAAAGTTTGCATGGTAATGTACATCATATATTTTTTTTAGTTTTATCATTCTCTTATTTTAGAAGTTACATGGTTCAGTTTAGAAAAAAATGATATTAGAAACCTCAATATCATTTTTGAAGACCTATCCATAGATATCCCACACGTATGGGTTTGATGAAAAAAAAATATGCGTTTCAGTTCTAAGTATGGGGAATCCCCAAAATTTATTGTTTTTATTCTATTTTTGTGTGAAAAACTTAATGCGGTTCACAGAATACATCTACTTACCAAGTTTCAACAGTATTGTTCGTATAGTTTCAGAAATAAGTAGCTGTGACGTCCGTATGTCACACGGACAGACAGCATGACGAATCTATAAGGGTTCCGTTTTTTGCCATTTAGCTACGGAACCCTAAAAATAAGCGTGGCATTATTAATGCTTCAGGTATACTTTATTTATTATGTAATGAACTGATTAAGAATGAAATCGTTGCAAGATTTAATATACAGGGCGTCCCACGGACATGCCACATGGAGGGAAAGTACCTATTGTAGATGGAACTTTTTACTGAAAGAAGACATTATTTGAAAAGAAGACATTTTTAATACAAAATTAATCAATTTATGTATGTATTTATTTAAATGTCAGTCGTATGTCCTTACGGCAATGTCAGCTTTTCATTTTACTGAACAAAATTTCACATCAAATGTTAAAATTTATGGTCTTCCTTTATTTGTGACACTATGTTATTTAGCAAAAAATAATTCTTATGATGAAGCCTTTCGATCGGTATGATAAAGCTACAGGTGATTATTTTTCTCATATAACGGGTTCGAGTCCCGGTTTAACCATGTAATTATTTAAGTAAATATCTATGAATGCAGTTTAAATTGTTTTTTAAATTCAAATAATGTCTTCTTTCAGTAAAATGTTCCATCTACAATATTCAAGGTACTTTCCCTCCATGTGGCATGTCCGTGGGACGCCTGTATATTGATAACTTTTCATTCATGTTTCAGGTCACGCAGGTCACGAAAAATTTCGGAGTTGTTGTTATTGTTTGTCGAAATGTTGGCTACATTTCGACAAACATTAACATGATATTACAAATTACTTTTTATATCTAATATTTGATACAAAATAAATAAATAACACAATGACGATGATAATATTATTGCCCCAAATAAAACATTTTTTATATATAAAAAGGAGGCAAAGGAGCAGGCGGGTCACCTGATGGAGTGATGGAGAGCAATCACCGCCGCCCATGGACCAAAGCAAAACCAGAGGACAGATTCCTTTCTTAAAGCCGACCTTTAAGAAAGGAATAGGGTTAAGAAAGGAACTCCGGAACTCTTACTGGCCGAACGGAACACAACAGCATCAAGTGCCATTATTTCACGCCGGATATTCGTGAGAAGGTGGTATTACGCCGGGCGAGCCGGCCCAAGAGTGCTGCAACGCAGCGTGGCTCTACCACTCAGTCAGTGTCACTCATTTAGCACCACCCAGGGGTCACGTGTAGGGTCTCAAGGGTAAACCTACATACACAGATACACACTTTAGACGTATCTTTTTAACTGGGGGTTAAAAATTTGTACGTGTTCGATTCCGGGTTGTGAAGTTTCTTAAAACCGGCTAAGTGCGAGTCAGTATTAGTAATAAGGTCTCGTTTTCACTCTTTGATTAACCAAACACGATAAAATTTGACCCAGTAAATGAGATGACTTTGCACTTTTTCGCGCTTCCGGACCACCTACTTTTCCCCCAATTAAAACGCCTGGCATTGTTATATTTGAATGAAATATATAATTAGCTATTATATCACACCAAACTCAGAGCTCTATAAATTGCACACCTTCAATTGATTTTACAACCCCTCTTAGGCGGGTGTCGCGAGCGGCGCGAGTTGGAGCCAGTTGCCCTTGGTCGTCGTGTCTATTTAAAGGAGAGACGGTTAGCACTCCCCTTGACAAGGATGGAACACACAAAATGGTTAAGGCACAAACTTGACCACATTTTTTTTTTTGGTCGTCGCCTGGTGGTGTGATCGACTAAATATTCGCGCCTGTATTTTTGCACACACATTTCTGAAGGTCCACTCTAATAAAAAAGTATGGGCCCAACCCTCTATAAATGAGTCGACTTTAGCACTTTTTCCCGCACCTTGGATGTCACCTGGCACTACTTTTCCCCCAGTTAAAACGCCTGGCAACATTGCCAGGCTGCATGCTTGCTTGCTTACTTGCATGCTGCTTGCTTGCTTGCATACTGCTTGCTTATTACATGAGTAATGTTTTATATCATTTGATTATTATATCAAATGTACATTATATCAAAAGTACATTATATCAAATGAAATTTGAGAATCTAAAATTATGTTAAATTTTTATTATATTAAGTTAGTCGTTATATCAAATGAAATTATATGAAATGAAATTATATTATCTGAACGTTAGACCATAAGTATTTATATCAAACATTACACACCCGAAATAAATATATAATTAGCTATTATATCACACCAAACTCAGATCTCTATAAATTGTATACCTTCAGTTGATTTTACAAGCCCTTTGTTGCCCATCCACTCTCACACCCACCGCTGTAAAGCTGCCAGGCGCTCGAATTAATTAATTATTATTATGGCATACTAACTAGAGGGATTTCGTTGCTCTATAAATTGTATACCTACTTCCGTAGCTAGCTCTCCGTCGCTATCGAAGCTCTTAATGAAGATCTCCGTGCTGTAAAGGTGTGGGCAAAGGCGTCTGGATTACGTGTGAATCCAACTAAGGCACAAGCAATCATCGTTGGTAGCGGCAGACTACGCGATAAACTGGATCTAAATGCCGTCCCCTAAGTTACTTACGATGGAGTGCATCTTGCATATGCGGACAAGACAAAAATCTTGGCCTTATTTTTGACCGTACTTTGTCTTGGACATCCCAGGTTAACGAAGTGAGACGGCGCATGCACTACTTTTATCATTCTCTCAAGCGACTTCAGTTCTTCTTACCGTACAATACCAAAATTATGCTTGCTCAGTCGCTTCTCAGTCAGGTACTTGGATGCTACTGAAGAGCTGTTGAAAAAACTAGAGCGCCTGCAAAACCGGGCTATTCGGTTCATATTCAACCTTCGCAAATATGACCATATTTCGAAGTTTCGGGCTACATTAAAATGGCTCCCAATCCGACGTCGCCGAGATATGCACATCCTTTGTCTCCTTTACAAAATCCTTCACTACCCTCAACTCCCTCATTACCTTCGTTCCCGATTTACTCTCTTACCAGTCACTTCCCGCCCTAAGCGTTCATGTGACACAAGAACCCTTGTATTTCCTCAATCCAATTAATTCCAAATACTTCCGTAGTTCATTTACAGTTCATTTACCGTCCATGCAACCAGACTGTGGAATAAGCTGCTCAAGTAACACAGACATGCTGAATAACGAATAGAATAGAATAGAATATAAATAAATTTATTCAGCATCAAAAACACAACATAAAAATTGCAAGTAACAATATTATGTGACACTGAGAAGGCATCTACTCAGCATTGTGTCGTAGCATCTCAGTAATGCCACGACGCTGGTCTTCCGTAGATACCTAAAGATTGATTAAGAGCAATCATCAAGAGCTTAAGCTGAATACTAAGCTGAATAACGCCTGAGTACCGTCTATTCAGCTGTTATTCAAGCAAAAAGAGCCCCAATTTTTAATGCTTAACGCTAAATAACATCTGAGCAACAATTGAATAGGAGCTAATACCGTTTCAATTAGCTTAATAACTTTTGAATAACAGCACACATTGTTTTTATAAAGCTTTTACAACTTAGTTATTCAGCTACGTCGAATTGGTTAGAGTATTCAGAACTTATTAAGTATTTAATTTATTGTTTACGTTTATGCAAGCAATATTCAAAGAAATTGTGAAAAGAAGAAATAAATTGGGTTTAATAATTTAATGTCGATTTAATTATTTGACATGAGACATGACGTGAAATTTAAGTTATTCGGTAAGTAAATTTTAATTTACAAGTTAGGTCCACTACATGTTAATTATTAGTGCGCAAGTTATTTTTTCGTGAATAGTATGTGTTTTATTTTCATTTTTATGACGCGCCTCGTGAATAATGAAGATAATTAATTGTAAATAGTGTTTTCATACATAGGTACATACTAGGTCTGACAAAAGTACTTGTGATGAATTATCTAATTCTAGCAATTTTATCCAACAAAATAACATGACTCTTATTGGAAATGTCGTAGTTGTAAGATTAATAAGCATTTGGTGATCTTGTAAATTTCTTGTAAGTATTCAATAAAAAGATTTCAATAGCGATCGATGTTTTGTTTTATAATGCTGAATAAATATGCACACATGTTTTGTTACTAAACTATAACTTGAAAAGTCTCTTTACACTAACTTCTGAATAAAATTTATACAGTTACCACATTTTTATAAGTATAGGTACTAAGATTTTTAGGGTTCTCTAATCGAACGAACAAAAACCTTTTATAATGTGTAACTTTCCCATCCGGGTTTTACTAAATTGATTACATTTAAAATTATAGCGTGTTTGTTCGATTTTTTTTTGTGAAAAGACAATCTTTTATTATATTTTTAAAAAATAGCAGTTTTCATGTGTGTGGTGTGCACTGGGCCCTAGTTTATTTATTTATTTAATCTTTATTACACAATTATAATAGGATGTACAAATGGCGGACTTATTATATTATTAATTATAATTTATATTTCGTTTCAGGAAAGTGACGTTTAAAATAATTTCAACACGTCGCAAGGTTCGCCCAGATTTGTGTACTGTACCGACTCAATGGGAGAACAATGGACAACTTTAATGGCCAAGATATAATGCGGATTTATTAATTAAGTAAAGGCAGCAGTGTCCAACCTCGCACAGATTCGCTTACGATGAAACCAACAAACAACGCAAATAAAACATTTTATCGCAACGTTAATTTTGTTTTCTTGTACTGCTATACCTTCGGCTACCAAAATAACCATTTCAGAAATAAACTTTCTAAATAGATTTTTATAAGTATCTTTCGGTTTTCTCAATCCCAAAATCTGTTAGATTTTTTTCGGATACGGAACCCTCTTCATTGCCGGGCAAACACGCATGCTGGCTGGGACCGGGTTCAGTTTTGTTTAAACTATTTTCACAAATCCTTTCATGATCATTACTGCCGATAACACTTGGACAATTACTACTGCTGATATTTAAATATTCTTTTAACATTTTTTTTTTCATTCGACCGAATTAAGCTGGTATTAAGCTATGGGCGCTATATTAATACAAAATGTGGTCTTATATTTGTATAAGTTAGTTGAAACTCTTTATTATACTGAAAAAAACTTACAAAAAACACAAATAAAAGTTTATTCAGCAGCTGAATATTTAGTAAAACTTAGAATCTTATACAGTTTAAAGATAAAGTAAAAACAATTATTCAGTATCAAGCTGTATTCCAGAATTATTCAGAAGGTGATACTTTATTCAGCAATAAGCTGTTCCAAATGCTACAGCTTAATTAGTACTGCTTTAATAATAGCAGTATAGATGATTGTCTGACGAAGGTTCTGTTTTTTACATTTAAGCCACCTGGAAATGCGTAATGCTTAATAACGTCTGTTTAGTAATCTTACGGAGATTGATTATTAAGCGTAAAGAAGGGAAGGACAGAAATACAGAATTTATTAAGCGTTAAGTATATTAAGAGGTTCGTACTCAACCTAATTCAATATTTAGCTATTCCCAAAGCTCTTACACAAACCATATTCATCTTAAAACTGTAATAAGTTCTAAGTGTGTACTATTATATGTTATCTTGCTTATGTGTTACTTGGGTGCCTGCTGAAGTGCGTGAGAGACCATCGGTGGCGTCATTCAAACTTAGGCTAAAAGAGCACTATCTATCCAACAACAACAATTAGAAACATTTTAACCAATTATTCGTTCATATTATAAATATGTAAAGTATAATATGTATGCATGTATATGCAATATAATTGGTGTAAGTATGTATTATATGTATGAGATATATATGTAAGTATTTCGTCATCATTAGTCCCGCAGACTTTCTCTCCGAACCACAGCTGGGGTTGGCTGGAAGAGACCTCTTCTAGAGATAAGCTCACCTTTATATATGTCTTGTTTAATGTGTTTTCAATGTGTGTGTTTTATGTGCAATAAAGGATTAATGCAAGGAAAATTTGTGTTAATGAATTTTCGGGTTTGATTCGTAGTCACTAAGACCAGCGTAGGACCAGTTCAGGACCAGCCCAGGACCAGCCCGGACCAGCCCAGGACCAGCCCAGGACCAGCCCAGGACCAGCCCAGGACCAGCCCAGGACCAACCCAGAACCAGCCCAGGACCAGCCCAAGGTCAGCGTCCAAGTGACCGGAAGTGCAAACATTAACCTTCACTGCACGCGGCTCGAAGACTTAAGAAGGAAGATACAAATGCAAATAAACTCGTGATTCAATCAATTTGCATGTTTAAAAGTACCATTGCTATACTTACGATCCGAATATTGTTTTATTATTTGTAACTCTCCTTTGTGACTACGGCACTGAACTACTTTTGAATGCAGCAATGATACCTTTTGTTAGAATACAGACTTTTTTGTTAACTTTAAAATACCAACATGGTTCCATATAACAAATTTCACTGTCACCTAAAGCAGTTCCATACTTAATGATGTGATCATCTGTACGTTGATTTGCAGATAAATGCCACCTGTTTAACGTCACCCGTCCTCCTCCATTACCTTGTTTCACGAAGCGGCTTGCCACAACTCACGTATAAAAACGAAAATAAATCCTAGCGTCGATTGCTATTTTGCATAATGAGACGGTCGGTGTAGGACTTTAATGTATGAAACTGTCTTTTTTTAATAAGGCATTCGTTGTGTCGTTTTTCCATAAGACCGTATCTTGCAACACTAAAATTGGATCGGCTCAGGGGCCTTACCATCAACTCTTAGGCTCGTATTCTAAAACCAAACTCACACTCAAATCTCTGCATAACACATATACAGCCATGTCAGCCATATATGGCTGACACACATTTGATTCATTTGTTAATAAGGTGTTTGCGCCACAACCGCAACGACCAATCGCGGCTGCCCCTCCGTCGGCCAATTAGAGTGCGTTATCCTCGTCGCACGGACACTGCGACGTATGTACCGGACGAGGTTTTTTTTGCCCGCGGGCGACCGCCGCCGGCGCCGCTGCGCCGGCAGTGTGCAACGACATCTTAAGGCGAAGCCACGCGTGACGCGCTCTTGAACTCAGCCCCGAAGCCCTATGTGAACCCTATGTGAAGTGCACAGTGACAGAGCTAGTGCTACCAGCTCGCCCCTAACGCCTAACGAACACCAGTGATAAGTGTGTGTGTGTGCTACCGCCCTCACCAACGAAGACCGCCGCCAGCGCCATCCGCGGCACGTTCAGCTCGTGACCGTGCCTGGACCACGGACCCCCGGCAAGCCCCTTCCCGCCTTTCCCTTTAACTACGTCGCATGTTGGTGCCTATTGCAACAACATTTGTGATCCTTTTCGAGCCGGATACATCCCAGCAACAGTCCACATTACCCGGACGAGTGCAAGTCGGTGAAGGGATGCAGGGTGTGTGGGCGCACCGAGCATCACACGTCCCTTCACCGACCGGACGACACGACGCAGCAGAGCCAGCCACAATCGGCGGCGCGGTGGCTACCGCCCCACCTACGGGACACCCCGAGGCAGAGACCGACCGATAGCCCGCTGCATGCGTCTGCGCACGCGAGGCAGCCGCATGGGTCGCAGCAATAGCACAATACAGAATCAGCCCCGAATCACCCCCTAACTTTAATACAGTCCGCTATATATATATATATATATATATATATATATAAAATAACTATTTCAGCTCATAAGATGGTCATTTTTTTATTTTTCTTTTGTGCCATCATTTCCTAAATTCATTTGTTCCCGTAACTTTACTAGTTATATCTCGTGCCCTAATAGAAATTAATTAGTTATTAGTAGTACACAAACACATGTAGTCAGCCCGCACCTATACGGTGCATGACATCAGCCCACGCCTTTGCACAACACAATAAGCCCGTACAAACACTTACACCACACATCAGCCTGCAACACATACACACACACACACACATGCAGTCTGCTTTTTATTTTTTGCTTTTATTGCCGTCGCTTTTATTGCGCCGTTGCGCGTTGGGCCACAGCGCGCACGACTTACGTGCCTATATGGTATCATGCTCAGTGCACGCCTCCCGTGCCTACATGGTAACATGCCCAGTGTACGCCTTTCCGTGCCTATATGCTACCATGCTCAGTGCACGTCTCCCGTGCCTACATGGTAACATGCCCAGTGTACGCTTTTCCGTGCCTATATGGTACCATGCTCAGTGCACGCCTTCAATGCCTACATGGTAACATGCCCAGCGCACGCCCTTGCGCGTTGCCCATTTTGCTCATACAATCACACACGTGCATTCCTCTCAGCTCATCATGTACACACCCACACGTTAACTCAACACAGCACGAATCGAGGCTGTAGTCTCCTTTTACTTCCGTTCCTTTCCCCCCCCCCTCCTACCCCCTTGGGCCCGGGAAGATGTTTGCGCCACAACCGCAACAACCAATCGTGGCTGCCCCTCCGTCGGCCAATTAGAGTGAGTTATCCTCGTCGCACGGACACTGCGATGTATGTACCGGACGAGGTTTTTTTGCCCGCGGGCGACCGCCGCCGGCGCCGCCGCGCCGGCAGTGTGCAACGACATCTCAAGGCGAAGCCACGCGTGACGCGCTCTTGAACTCAGCCCCGAAGCCCTTTGTGAAGTGTACAGTGACAGAGCTAGTGCTACTAGCTCGCCCCTAACGCCTAACGAACACCAGTGATAAGTGTGTGTGTGCGACCGCCCTCACCAACGAAGACCGCTACAGCGCCAGCGCCGCCAGCGCCATCCGCGGCACGTTCAGCTCGTGACCTAGCCTGGACCATGGACCCCCGGTAAGCCCCTTCCCGCCTTTCCCTTTAACTACGTCGCATGTTGGTGCCTCTTGCATCAACATAAGGTATTATAGGTGTTAAGTACAGTTACAAAAGAATGTTGCTATTCATCGCATATATCGCCATCCCTTTCTAACTGTATTCAAGCATGGTTTTGATTTTGAGTTTGTTTTTAGAATGTACAGCCTTGGAGCCGTATTACGTCAATCTGACTATGCAAATTCCCATACGAATAGTATAGTAAGGCCTAATGTTGTGCCCTCAGGTGTCTGAGAAACCACCACACCATCCGCAAAAGGTAGTCAGAGATTAGGCAATGAGCGCCGCAGAAGCAGTACGCAGCCACGCTGCACCACTAATAACTGCCCATGAGCTCAGTCAGCGCTCAACGTATGTGCAGTATTTATTTTGTTAGTCGCCTTTTACGAAACCCAAGGGAAGGGGGGGGGGGGGCTAGCTAGTGAGCCGCTACAAACACCTCGGTTTAAATAGTGCTTTAGAAAAGTATGCTTAAAAATCATTATACTCATAACAGTTACGCTAAAAAGATGTGCACTTACAGTTATGCCGAACTAAAATGCCAAGATAATGATGACATAACATTTTATGGGTATTTCTCATTTTCAGTAAAATTATCTGTGACAGAGATTTTTTTCTTTAATAACAAAAGGCACGTGGACCTAATATATTTATCAAGGTAGTGCCACCATGTCTGGTGAAGATTACATAAAAATATAATAACTTTATTCAACACATTATTTTAAACATTAAAAAATAACCGTGAAAATGTCTTTTCCGTGGATGTGCTGAAGCAAATTTACAGATATAATAATTTTTTCCCAGTCTTTAGCACGATATTTAAAAAATATAGGGATATTATCTTAAACTCAAATAAATACTGACCCATATCAGCTTATAACTTAATATCCAATTGTTAAAAAAGATAACAAAAAACCTAATTAAAATATGTGACTTAAATTTTGATCACTTCCATGGACGAAGGTCACAATAAACTTTTACTTAGGAAAAAAACTGCGTGTATCAGAATTTATGTGAGCATTGACAAGCCCTCACATGTCATAATCATAATGAGATGTCAATTTCTTAACAGCTGCAATACGTTTGTCGTGAAAAAACAATTAGATTACATAATTAGTAGTGTATTATTGGGCATTCTGGCCCACCACTCGTCCGCTTCGCTACCGATCGTTCGCTTCGCTCACTGCGGTTGGCCAGAAAGCCCAATAATACACTACGAATCAGAATTCTAACTCAGCGTCGGTTGAGAGACCCGTGGTAAGTATCTCTTGCGAGCCCGTGGTAAGATCACGCACCGAGCATCGCCTGTCTGTTTATATAATATCTATGTATCATGATTTTAACCCATTCAATTGAAAACCTCATAGCTCTATAGTCTTGTGCAGCTATCAACTGATGATGAAGTTCGTGAAACAAAAACAATCTCTAAAATTAGAGTGCCTTTGTTCTCCTTTACCGACTGAGTCAAATCGACATGGTAGATTACTACCCAATACAATTCGTTGTGTCGTTTGCGGTCCGTCAAATTGTGGGAAAACCAACTTAGTCATAAGTTTATTACTGCATAAAGAGGGTTTACATTTTCGTAACCTGTATGTTTATTCAAAATCCTTGTACCAGGCAAAATACGTATTTCTAGAAAAAGTTTTAGATATGGTGCCAGGAATTTGATATAATAAATACAACCATAACAGTGAAATATTGAGTCCACATGAGGCTTTGCCTGATTCTATTATCATTTTTGACGACGTTGCATGTGAAAATCAAAATAACATAAGGGATTATTTTGCTATGGGACGTCATAAGAACATTGATTCTTTTTATATCAATCAGACTTATACGAAAATACCCAAACAGCTTGTAAGGGACAATGCAAATCTCATTATATTATTTAAACAAGATGACATTAATTTAAAACACGTTTATGATGAGCATGTTGGTTCTGATATTTCCTGGTCTCAATTCCGAGAAATGTGCTCAGCTGTTTGGAATAAGCCTTACAATTATCTTGTGATAAATAAAGATTGTGAAAGAAATAACGGATGCTACAGGTTGACATTTGATACATTTATAATACTAGACTAATGTACATAATAGGTTGTTACACTGTGAATGAATTACTCTCATTCGTGATTCAGGATCAAGCAGTACCCTATCTAAAATGGAGAAAAATTTGAAACAACAAATTATAAAATCTGCTGCAGCTGTAAAAAGAAAAGTTGAGATGATAAAGGAAGCAAGAAATTCGAATAATATGGCTCTGGAAACCATATTTAAGCCTATAGTCAACCCTCTTACCTTGTTAGTTAATAAAAATGAAGAAAAACATCAAGAGCATAACAATCAATCTATGCCTTCTGTGAAAAAAATTAAGAAAGATCAAAGCGAGACCTTGTCCTCTTCTAGTGAAGACTTCAATGATATATATAGTGAAGAAGAAGAAATAGAATCTGACAATGACTTACACAAAAACAAAACAATTTCAGTATCACCATCCGTAGACCACAATGTCAGCGAGGGGTCATTCAAGTCCTTTCAGTCATCACCAAACGTTAAAGATCATACACTATCATGGTCAACATCATCGAGTGTAATGGGTAATATACCTTTTGGAATTAGAAATGAACGAGGGAAATTGATGCTTGGTAAAACCCGCGTTTATGATGATGGGAAAATCCTAAAAATAGGAACGTACAGATTGAATAAAACAGATGGATTGAAAGAGCTCTTGTTTAAAATGAAACCAAATTTAAAAATTACTACAGAGGAAGATTTAAATAATTATAAATTACTTTTATCAGAAACTAATGCACACAGACGCAATTATGATTCATCTAAACCAATAAAAAGCAATAAAGGATTTAAGTACATGAATATTATAAAACCTTTATTTAAGTTTGCTAGAAATGCAACTACAAGTGTGGAAAGTCTTTCACATGGAGAAGGTATTAACGTACTAAAAAAAGTTAAAAAAAATACGGACTTGGTTTATTGGGATGATCCGAATGAGTTAGTAGAACGTTTGAAAATACTATTCGCCTCACGAGATGCGGGTAACACTGGCTTAGATAATGAAATTATCGCAATTATGGAAGAACTGTGGGAAGCAGGAATAATCAAGAATATGAAATATAAAGAACGTTTGACAGGCAAATAGTTCACTTTGAAGAATGCATCAGTGCAGCAATGAACATTGACAAATTTGGTCATCATGTTCATAAGCGTCTACGCTTAGCGGAATATATTGATACCTTCAGCGATACATTGGTGAAGTCAGATACAGGACACTACGATTTGAAATCATCAAAACTGAAAGGTTTAACGGCTCCGGAAGAAGACGACGAAGCAGTAAATAAAGCTTATTTAGACAAAACAATTCAAGAATTAAGAGACGAAATAAAAAAAGTATCCCTTGATGTTAAGAAATACCTAAATAGCTTGGAAAAAGCGACTTCAAATCGTTTTAGTAATTTATATTATACTAAAACAGAGATTGATTTTTTGATTAACCAAAAAAATAAAAATGAGTAAAAAAGACATCGTCAATGAACTACACAAAGCAGCAAGAAGAAATTTCCCGCGTCGATGTACAATCATAAAAGGAATAGATGATTTATGGCAAGCTGATCTTATGGATTTTCAGAAATATTCACATTTTAATAAAGGATTCAAATACATTTTGATAGTTATAGATACTTTGTCAAAATATGTGTGGGTGAATCCTCTAAAATCAAAAGAGACACAATGTGTTACACATGCGTTGCAAAAAATACTAACCAATTCTTTACGAATACCTAAATATTTACAAACTGATCAAGGCAAGGAGTTTTATAATGATACTTTCAAAAAATTATTAGTAAAATATAATATAGTCCATTATTCTACCTACTCTGTAAAAAAAGCTTCTATTGTAGAACGAGTAATACGAACGTTAAAACAAAACCTTTACAAACTTTTCAGTTTGCACGGTCATTACCAATGGCTGGGTCAAAATTTAGATTCGGTTGTTAAAAACTATAATAATACTACTCACCGTATAACAAAATTTAAACCTATTGAAGTTAACAAAGAAAACCAGATGGTTGTAAAATCTAACATAATTAAAACACAAAAACCTAAAATAGTTCGTAAACCTAAGTTTCAACTTGGTGATCATGTTCGTATTAGCAAATATAAAGGAGATTTTTACAAAGGTTATACTCCTAACTGGTCAACGGAGATATTTGATATAGTTAAGGTAAATAATACGCATCCACCTACTTACCATTTAGAAGATAAACACAAACAGAGGATTTTAGGATCTTTCTACGAATATGAATTACAAAGAACTAACTTTCCTGATCTTTATCTCATTGAAAAGGTTTTAAAAAGAAAAGGTAGAAAACTTTTTGTTAAATGGTTAGGTCTCAGCAATGAAGAAAATAGTTGGGTGGACAAAAATGCGCTTGTTTTATAGTATAAATAAGGCATTGCTATTAGATATAACTCACTCGAAAGACCTCAATGAAGGAAGGAAGTGGTATTATTAACAACTTAATAAATAAATTACCGTTTGAGTTACATCTCCCTGGTTATCAGTTTTGTGGTCCCGGGACAAAACTACGGTTACAAAGAGGTGATCGAGGTATAAATAAATTAGACGAAGCTTGTATGTATCACGACATTGCTTATAATAACAGTGATTTGAGTGTTCGACATAAAGCCGATTTACAACTTTTGAATATGGCTAAGAAAAGGTTGAAATCAAAGGATGGTGGAAAAAGAGAAAAAGTAGCTTCATGGATTGTAAAAAAAGCAATGCAAGCAAAACTTAAGGCTGGAGCCGGAGTTCGGTCATTTATGTCAGTTGTAAAAAAAATACGGTCACAATTAAAAAAACTAAAATCTAAAGACAATCATACTGCTATAAAATTGGCTCATGCAGCTGCAAAAAAATTGTTTATAAATAAAAAAGGAATACGGTTGCCCCGGTGTATTCCTATTCCGAAAAGTGGTGGTTTCTTACCTCTGATTCCAATTTTCGCTGGATTATCAGCTCTTGGTTCACTTGCTGGAGGTGCAGCCGGTATAGCAAAAGCTGTCAATGATTACAAGGCAGCTCAGAAAAATCTTCAAGAATCTGAACGACATAACAAGATGATGGAAGCTGTGGCTCTAGGAAAAGGATTGTATATCAAGCCCCATAAAAAAGGAACTGGTTTATATCTGAATCCTTCAAAAAACTAATGAAACGGCTACCCAGACGCCCTCTCACTAATTTCGATATATTGGAGCATGCTACTGATATTCCACACTTTCGAGGAGTTTTCATGAGAGATGCACTTCCTTCAAAACCAAGAAAGATCGAGTGTGCTATTATAAATTTAGATAGTTCTGATAATCCCGGAACCCATTGGGTAGCCTACGTTAAACATAATGACTACTGTGAATATTTCGATAGTTTTGGCAATCTAAAGCCACCGTTAGAATTGATTAATTATTTAAGGTACATAACTGTAAACTATAATTATGTACAGTATCAAAAGTTTGGAACTATAAACTGTGGTCATCTTTGTTTGAAATTTTTAAAAGACTATTAGAAAAAACATTTAAAATGATAATGAAATAAAAAAACTCATCAGTACAAATATGTCTTTCACTGTGTCAATAACTGGCAGAGGAGAATCGTTGATAACAAATTACTCGCCAACCTTACAATTACGTGGAGAATATGAGTGTGGACTCTTATATTTTTCAACTTTCAATTCTATCCCGAACATAGATGAAAGAAATAATAAATTTTATTATGGCAAAGACAAAGTAATCGAAATACCTGAAGGGTCCTATGAACTTCAAGATATTTGTGATTTTTTGAAAAGTAATATTATGAATGCTGCACTAAAATTAACTTGCAATAATAATACATTAAAAACATGCATTTACTGTTCTGAAAATGTGTATTTCAATAAAAATTATTCTCTTGGTAAAATTTTGGGTTTTGGTATGGATACAATAACAGCTAATATAAGCACCGAGTCTCGGTATCCCGTCAGCATTTTATCAACAACTGTAGTGCGCATCGAATGTGATGTAATCAGCGGGTCATTTGTGAATGGGAAAGCAAGTCATATAATTTACGAATTTGTTCCTAACGTACCACCAGGCTATAGAATCATTGAAATACCTAAAAACCTAATTTATTTTCCCGTAAATCAAAGTTCAATCAACTCTATTAATATAAAGTTGCTAGACGCTGAAAATAACCAGATCAACTTACGCGGTGAAGAAGTACAGCTGTATTTACACTTTAGAAAAAAATGTTAAGTTTTAATAAAACCCCATCTACATCTACTGTTCAAGTCATTTCCAAAAGATCCTCTCAGAAAAGAACACCGCTTCGGTTAAAGAAGAAGCTAACTAAAAGCAATAAGGAATTTTTAAAACTACTGGGTTTGTTAAAATGAATATTTTAAATATTACTCAACCGGCATCGTATGATAACAGCATCGAAAGTTTCGAATATCATTCGTATAAACCATATGTAACAAGTTTTAACAAGAACGATGAAATTCGAATACCTATTAATCAACAAGATTTGTATGTGTTGCCTGCACTCAGCAGTTTGTACATTGAGGGCAACGTCAATGTGTATAAATATGACAATACTACGAAACAAAAAGAAAGAATAACAAGTGTGCATTTTGTTAATAACCCTGCATTATTTCTTTTCCAAGACATTCGATATGAGTTGAATGGTGTAGAAATAGATAAGGTAAAAAATGCGGGGATTTCCACAACTATAAAATCTTATCTTTCGTTGAATGAAAACGAATCGAAATGTGCAAAAGTTTGGGGCTGGTCACCTACAGGTACGACCACCGGCAACAATGGAGTATTCTCCGCATCAATACCTCTGAATAAAATATTGGGTTTTGCAGAAGATTATGAAAAAATCATAATTAACTGTAAGCATGAGTTAGTACTGTTGAGGAGCAACACAAATCTCAATTCTTTGAAACTATCTACAGATGAAATCGTGGAGGATATAATAATAAGTAAAATTGTTTGGCGAGTTCCTCATGTTAAAGTATCAGACCGTGAAAGAATTAATTTATTAAAGCATTTAGAGAAAGATCGTCCCATTACAGTGGCATTTCGTAATTGGGATTTGTACGAGTATCCATTATTGCCTAAAACACGTAAGCACGCTTGGTCTATTAAAACTTCATCACAGATTGAAAAACCACGATTTGTAGTTATTGCTTTACAAACTAACCGTAAACATAATGCGACAGAGTCTATGGCAGAGTTCGATCATTGCTTTATTCGTGATGTAAGAGTATTTTTAAATTCATCTTATTACCCTTATGAAGGACTGAATATTAATTTTGCTGACAACAAATTTTCATTAATATACGAACAGTATGCAAGATTTCAGCAGTCTTATCACGGCCGCAGACCAGAGCCGTTGTTGAGTTTGAAAGAGTTTAAAGAAGTCGCTCCTTTATTTGTTGTTGACTGTTCTCGCCAACATGAAACGTTAAAAGGATCGATTGACGTACGTGTTGAAATAGAAGCAGATCAAGAAATACCTGATCAGACGGCTGCATATTGTCTTATACTGAACGACTGCATATTTGAATATAAGCCTCTTAGTAACATCGTTAAAAAACTATCATGAATAACGATACGATAATAGTGGACGTGCAAGGTTTTAAAAGTGAGAAAAATGAATTTATATTAAAAGAATTAGTTATATGCACATCCGAACACACTCAAATCTTTTTAATCAAACCTCCATATCCATTCTCAACATTGACTCTCGAAGAAAGGAAACATGTTTGGTGGATAGAAAGAAACCGAGGATACCGATGGAGTGAGGGATATATTGACTACAGAGAATTTAAAAGACTCATTAAACCTTACTTAAGAGAACGTAAAATTATAGTGAAAGGACAAGAAAAAGTTAAATGGGTGCGAGAATTATGTGGGCATGAAAATGTTTTAGATATAAGTGATAAAGGTATACCTAATCTCGAAACCCTAAGTAAACTTTACTGTAAAGATATGTTTGCATACAATTGTTTTAACCACATAAAATATTGTGCATTGAAAAATGTTATTTGTATAAGAAAATGGTTAATAGAAAATAATGTATCATTGTCAGATTTTTTTTTAAATAAATAAATTAGTGTACCTGCCTGTAAAATGTGTTTTATTTTTAAATATTCTCAGTAATTAAAAGTAAAATAATACAACATAATATAACAGAGTATTATTTATTAAAAAACTAAACTAAAATACATTAATCAAATTAAGATTATATTAGACACTTTTTTTTTTTTAAATAAATGTTTCTCTCTGTAGGTTTTATACGTGACTAGAGATGTTACGTAAAAAAACCTACTCGAGATGTTTAATTTTCCAAAAAATATATATTAATAGCTTTACAGACTATAGCTATATCCACATATTTTTTTTGATATATTATTGACGAGACTTTCAGTCTGGTCCATAATTTGGTCCACGTGTTCAACCACCACATACTGTGCAGACAAAAGAGTTGAGTCATCATCATCGGATGCTGCGGCTTCTTGTTCGAGGTCTATAATTTTTATTTTTATTAGGCGGCGTCCTTTGGCCGGCGCACTTTTCACCACAAATGATTGCTGTGGGTTGTGGAAATGTTTGAGGAAGGATTTTTTCTTTATTTTTCTCTTGCGAGTATTTTGCGCATTCCGAATTTTGAGCTGCAACGGGGACTCTTGCGGCTCCACAACCCAGGGTGGAAACATCTCCGACCATCCTGCTAGAGGATCTTGCGCATCTTGTAGTTCAGGAGATGGTGAACGTTGTTCTTCGCGTGATAGGACGGTGCTATTTGACATATTCTGAAAATAATAATAAAATTATACATTTAAAATCAAAAACTGCGTATGCAAAATATAGCGCCAATAAAAAAATAACTTACCATATTCAACGTTCGTGGGAAAATAAAATTGTATTTTAGCAAAAATACAATATTTATACCTTAGGAACTTGTTCGTGTGTGTGTAGTATGTAAACACATCACATAGCTTATACAGCAATATGCCTGCATTGACAAGTTGAAACTCAGACAAGTTAAGACTTGAACATGAATCATAATGCTGTATAATATACTAGCGGCTAGAGGAGCTCGATGACGCAGAGGAGTTCGATGGCGCAGTGGTTAACGCGCCCGGTCTGTGAGTGCTGAGGTTAAGCAACATTCGCAAAGGGTGGTCATCGGATGGGTGACCAAAAATGTATTCTCGAGATCCTCCATGCTTCAGATGGCACGAAAAGCCGTTGGTCCCGGCTGCATTAGCAGATGTTAACAACCACCAACGCACTGGGCCCGCGTGGTGGTTTATGGTTCGTTCTCGAGCTGATGATGATGATGATGATATTAGCGGCTACCCACGGTTTCATCCGCGCGGTAACAGTTCCCGTGGAAATATCGAGATAAAATGTAGCCTATGTACTAATTCAAGGTCCTAGCTATCACCATTTCAACTTCAGCCAAATTAATTCGGCCATTTTGCCGTGAGAGAGCAACAAACAACTAAACTTAGAATTTTTATTTTTTATAATATTAGTTCTTACTAATTTTACTTTTTTACTTTTTTTTATTTTAAGTGCTAATTGCTACACTTAAGCTGAATTAAATATTTATATAAAATACAGTGAAAAAATTAAATGCCTACCTGACCCAGCCAGGAATCGAACCTGGGTCATCCGCAATCCGGGCGGCTGCACTGGCCGCTATGCTACAGGGAAGGCTGACGTAAGTACTGAATTTTTCCACTGTATTTTATATAAATATTAAAAATATATATTTATGACTTAGTAATGTTTGAAGAAATAAAACAAAATTTGTTATATATTTAATTATCTATATTTATTTATGTTTACCCACACGTATCGAACACATTACATTACATAATTTTAAAATATTTTTAATATGTGTAGTCGACCATAAAATAGCTTTATCACCCTTAGGCTGAAAGCCATTTGCATAATTATCACAAATCAACAAAGTCAATTTTTGCTTACAAGACCAAGTCACATATAACAGATAACGTTTACGGAACAGGTGACGTTAATAGCACATTGAACATTAATTTTGAATCTTAGTGATATTTTATTTGAATTTAAGTTTTTTCAAAAGTGGTAAAGCTATTTTATGCTCGACTATACAAATACAAAATAGGTACTACAAATTATTTATTGTGTAACTAATAATTGGTTCCACTTTGATGTGACGTTCACTCACACCATTAAATGTTAAGTATAGATGCATGCCCCCAAGCTTTTGTGGACACCTTATCGAGCGTAACAAGTCGCTTATCATCGTTGCAAGATAACGCTATTTTATTTAGACTACGCGTAAAAATATCGTGTTTGATTGATTTAAATAAAACGTTTGTCTTTCGTATTATATCCCCGTGATATAAAGTCCTTTTATAATCCGATAATGTAATTTCACGAACGACAGATGTTTTTACACCCTTTGCTTTTTTAATAGTGTTTTCAATCGTTTTTATACAATATAATTTTGAACGTAGTCCCACAAATTCAGTAATGATATTCCCACCCATTTCGTCCTTAAAGAGACCGGGGACCTTTTTATTTAAAAGCGGTAAATTATATGAATTTTGTGTAGAAAAGTTACTTGTATCAAAATAATTTAAAAAATATTGTTTCAAATCTTCATAAAAGTCTCTGGTTTCGATTTGGTAAACAAAGCTATCTGTATCCGTATAGCACATACGTAAGCGATTTCTATATGACGGTTCAAAAATTGAATAATGGAAATCGTACATGTGGCTTTTAGACAATTCTAATACTGTAAATCCGATGTATATTGGCTTATCTAAAATTACACGTTCCGGTTTTGTTTGTATTGCAGCTAAATTTTCTGAAAAAACTGTAACGCTATGGAAACTGGAGTTCGCGATTAACTTAGCAGCACTATTTCTTTTTTTCGTTTTGTTATTCTGATCACTCCATTCATTAACTAAATGCACATTAACCCTTTTCTCATTGTTTTCCAATGTTTTGCCAAAAATACTATTATTAAGCAATTTAAAAAAGTCTTGTTCAAACGCAGACTGAGCTTTTTGTCTCAAACTGGTATTAAGATCGATGTATTGTTTTAAATAAGGACTTTGTCGGAATACTATAACCCGGTGAATTTTTTTTAATGTCAAACCATGTTTTAAACATGTCTTCAAATGAACATAATGAATGACGTAAAAATATTTATCATAAAGATTAGGTACAAGTTTAGGAGCTTTTCCTCCGGGAGGGATGCATTTTTCAGGACAAAATGGTAAGTCATTATGTCTATCGTGTAATTCTTTCGGATAGCTCAAGTCAACTTCCAAAATGTAACCGTATTCCGCGTCGTCGGGAATATTAACGAAATCAAGCTTATCAATTTCTTCACTTTTTAAAAATCTAAAATTTGATAATGGCAAAGACTGGCACATGCTGAATCCATACAAATTATTACAATCTATGTAAACTACATAGGTATCTGGTTTGAGGGCGTCATATTCAGGCATGTATTTGTTATTGGCTTTAGCGTGTCTGTGTGAGCACATACATACCCCTCCTCTTATACCAGATTGGATCATACGCACTATAGCAAGGTTATCGATGAGTTCTAATTCAACCCCTGTTTTGAAAAGCATCGCATCAAAAGACAAACTAGGTGCAGTTATATAGAAAGCCGGATCTAATTGATAATTAAGCTTACAAGTTTGTCTAAACTTTTCAAAAATATCTGTTAATAGGAGAACATCAGTTTTTAAATACAAGTCGGTGTATTCACCTAAGTTTTTTATGTTAAATTGAGTCCATACTGATTGTGCATGTTGAAAATCTTCATCAGTAATGTGCTCATTTACAAGAGAATTAAAAAACATGTCCTTTTCTGGAAGAGATCGTTCTTCAAAACGCTCCCAACAATTAACGTAGCCATAAGGGTAGATACCTTTTCGTGTAAGTAAATTGAATTGTGTTTGAATAGGAAAATGCGTTCGTAAATGTTCAAACTCTTCTTTTTTTATAGTTTTGCTTAACTTTTCTAAACTAGCCCCTAAGAATTTGAACGAGTCTACAAACCGTACCTGTATAAATTCCCCATCCAAAACAGGAATAAATTTCGTAAAAGACACATAATTTTCTTTCGTTTTAGGTATAATCTTAATATTTCCTCGCAATTTACTTAGTTCTTTAATAAACAAATGGCAATCATAACCACCCAAATTATGAAAAAAGATAGGAATAAACTTCGGTGTTTTGTATTGCAGATTACAATATTTATGTGCTGCACCCCGATATAAACCGGTTATATGACAATGATCACGCACTTTATCAGAAAACAAGAAATGCTGACAAATATGACACCGAGTGGCTTGCTTGTAATCTGCGGCATCTTTTCCTGTAAAAATCATGGGAGAATTTTTGCACAAAATTAAATAAAGCTCTTGAACATCGCGGTAAATACACTCTATAACAGTCTTGACCTCGATACGTAACATAGCGATTGTTCAAACGAACTTTGAACATTTGGTCAGCGACGGACGCTGGCCTACTTCATCCGACTGCAAGAAAGCGCTACGTTGCTAGATACACGGACAAAACACTAGTCAAATAGTTATTTGTGTGTGTACAGTAATCTTAGTATATAATGTTATAGAAATTGTAAATAAATCTCTTTGTTGACTCAACCACGGACTACTTCATTTCGACTCTCACTGGTTTGGTAACTATAATCCCCTCACTGTGGCCAAGACACCCTTAGCCGTCAGTTCTGATCAGTCTTGTGAGTCTGCTTGACTGGCAGTGAGATAACCACCGCCTAAACCTTATTCCTCACCACCTTCCGTCTGTTACCTTAGGTCTCATGGTGCAGACATCCCGTACTTATCTATATATTTATTTATCACACTTTTATACTGTAGGTTAGGGCTGTAGGGACTTAGGCTCCGTAGGAACTTAGGGACTTAGGTTCTGTAGGGATTAGGGAATTAAATAGGGTAGCTCTAGTCCTCTTCCTGTCGTATAAAAGTTTCATGTGTAGCTAGTCGGTGCCTTGACAAGAGACCACACATTCATACACTCTGACACATAACACAATTGTAATTACACTAGTCGGCAGCTGCACATTTTGGTCCTTCGAGAAATTTGATCCTGTGAAGTTAATATAAATTACGCGATCCTCTTACCCCCCCTAGGGACTGACAACTTTGGAAAGTTGCGTACTGGTGTACTCAAAAAAGCATCAGTTTCGTAGCAATCCGAAGTACTAAGTACATAGTGTATCCTGTAGGAAAGCTGTTGGTACGGTAGCGGTTCGGTCACTGGCCTCCCAGAAGCGGGTCTCACCAGCTGATTGAGAAGTCGCAAAATACCGTAACAGGAGCGCAGGCGCATTACGTACTGACAAGTAGATTGATAGGAGTAGGGTAGGGTAATAGGGATAGTAAGAAGACAAAAAGAGGAAAACTATGGAGATTCAAGACGTCAACGAACGAGTCAAAGAGCAAGAGCATTTCTACAATGAGATCACAAGACTATTGGCGAATATGAAAAAAGATTCAGCCTCACGACAGACCCAACAATATTTAGACGACAGAAGGAGTCGTTTAAACGACATTTTTGATCAAGCACAAAAAAACCACTTGGAATTACAAGATCAAGAAATACTTTCTACTCATAAATACATGACATTAAATTACTTTGGAAGCTACATTAAGAAGAAATATGATGAAGCTACTGACTATTTAAGAAAAATTGAAGGGCGACTACAAACCGTACAACAGGAGCTATACGAGCCTAAAGACGTACCACAAGAGGATTTCACAGACGCGACAAAACAGAGTCCAAAATTATTTATACAGAACTATCGCATTTCACAACTAACGAAGAAGTTATCTCAAGCAAAAATTGCAATTACTGACCAGAAACCTACTTGGCATTTGCAGTCATTATTACAAGTAATTCAGACCCAATGGCAAGAAATCGATAATAATCACCTAGACCTGCTAATTAATGAAAATACGTACGAACTTGATTATTTCAAAACTAATTTATTCGATCAAACACAGAGAAATTATGAAATTACTACAGAACTCTTACAAGAAAAAATATTTGTAAGTCAACCGACCGGGACCAATATGGGTCACAGTCACAGATCATCCGGGAAACTACCACAAATTAAAATTCCAATATTTACCGGAGATTACAACACCTGGAGTACGTTTCAAGATTTGTTTACGAAGATAATACATGAAGATCATTCAATATCATGTTCAGAAAAAATGCAATATTTAAAATCACATGTACAAGGCGAAGCGGCAAAAATAATTCAGTATTTAACAATAAGTGAATCAAATTACAAAACAGCTTGGGAATTGCTTACAAAAAGGTTTGACGACAAGCGAATGATCGCAACTAAGTTCATTGACAAATTAATTGATTTACCTACTATAAAGAGAGCTAATTCGGCGCAATTGCGAGACATGCATGATACAGTACGCGAATGTCTAGAAGCATTAAAAAATCAAAGTATAGACACCACAGCATGGAGCCCTATTCTGAACAGATTAATTACTCGAAAATGGGACGTAGAGACGAACACCAAGTATGAATACCAACTAGAAGACAGCACTAAAATCCAAGACTTCGAGATGGTTATGAAATTTTTAGAAAAACGCTTTAAATGTTTAGAAACATCGCTTAGTCCGTCAACATCATTGTCAACATCGTATACACAGAATAAGCAGTCATACTTTCAAAATAAGCCCACGGCGCCATACTTCGAGCAACGCACAAAAGAATGTTGGTATTGCCAAAGTAATGACCACCATATTCATCTATGCTCAAAGTTCAAATTATTAGATGTAAATGAACGCATGAAAGTAGTTAGAAACAAACAAATGTGCAACCAATGTTTGAATCATAGTTCATCAAAAAAATGCAAGAGCGTAAAATACGTAAACTGCGAAGTGTGTCAACGACCTGGCCACCACGCATTATTACATCGAAATTATACAGAAAACGTACGTGTAGTCGAGACAAATAATCACGCTAAACCAATTGACAAAAAGAAGATACAGTCAAACGTATCAGAGACAACTTCAAGACAAAATGTTCTGCTAGCAACAGCCTTAATTCAAACAACGACCAACGATGGTATGCCACAATTATTACGAGTACTGTGTGACCAAGGCTCAGAGGCGTCTTTCTGTACCGAAGAAGTAGCCCAATTGTTAGCATACCCAAGGACAAAAATCCATGCCGAAATCAGAGGCATTGGAGATGACAAACCAAAGACTTCTAACTATACAATTAATATAAACATACGACCACGACATTCTAGTGATTATAGTTTACCTGTAACACTAATAATCCTACCGAAACTTACGAGTTCAATACCACGACATGACCTGCAACCGCTTCAGGTACAAAGCTTGCAAAATAAGTTGATTGCGGACCCGACATACTACAAAAAGGGACCTATAGACATAATATTAGGTGCCCATGAATACAGCAAAATACTTCAACAAGGATTTGAAAAAGTTCAAAATGGTATAATCGCCCAGAATACTAAATTGGGGTGGATTTTATCAGGACTCTGCACTACTGACACAAATAATGAGATAAAAATACTTAGTATGACTGTACGCACGCAAGAAGTGCAACAAATGACAAAGTTTTGGGAATTAGAAGAAATCCCGGAAAAATCCTTACTAACCAGAGAAGACGAAATATGTGAAAAATACTACCAAGATACTACTAAAAGAAATAAAGACGGAACATACACTGTACGACTTCCTTTCAAGGATCCCGACTTGGAATACGGAGCATCCCGGCAAAGAGCTGGGGCAAGACTGTTACAGCTGGAACGACAATTTAAGAAAAACGACCATTTACAAAAGCAATATCACGAGTTTATGTATGAATATTTACAAATGGGTCACATGAGAAAAGTTGACAAAAAGGACTATAACAAAGGAAAATATTATATTCCACACCAAGCTGTTATTCGCGAAGATTCACTAACGACAAAATTAAGAGCTGTTTTTGACGCAAGTAGTAAGACAAGCATGAAAATCAGCCTTAACGACAATTTATACAAAGGCCCACGACTGCAACAGGACCTAGCAACCATACTCTTACGGTGGCGCACTTACAAAATTGCATTCATGGCGGATATTATGAAATGTTACCGTTTCATAAAGATACATGAAGACGATATGACATGTCAAAGAATATTGTGGAGATTTCACCCAGACCAGCCAATCGAAGAGTATGAACTCACCACGGTCACCTATGGTACCACAAGCGCACCATACCTAGCCGTCAAAACTTTACAACAACTAGCTTTAGACGAAAAGGATAATTATCCAATGGCTAGTCAGACGACACTACAAGATTTTTTCGTTGACGATATTTTATCAGGGCACGGAGATTTGGAAACCGCAAAAAGATTACAAAGTCAGCTTATAGCTATGTTAAAAAAAGGTGGTTTCGTGTTGCGAAAATGGTCTTCAAACAGTGCTGAATTACTGGAAAATTTACAAAATAAAAACCAAGAGGAAACATTACTGAAACTACCATTTGATGAAAATAGAAAGTCACTAGGAGTGGCATGGTCACCATCAGAGGACAGTTTCTATTTTAACATCAACATCACAGAAAATAATCAACCTACGAAACGATTTATCTTATCAGAAGTGGCAAAAATATTTGACCCACTTGGATGGTTAGCACCTATTATTATAACAATGAAATTATTGGTACAAGAACTTTGGATAAACGGCACAGACTGGGATGAATTAATCAACGAAAAACAATGTAAACAATGGAGTGAAATACAAAAACAATTAAAGTGCATTGAGACGTTAAAAATAAACAGGTGGTGTCAAATAACAAAAAACGTGATAATTGAATTACACGGTTTCAGTGACGCATCCGAAAAAGCCTACGGTGCAGTAGTCTATTGCAGAGTAAAGTGCGATGACCGCTATTATGTCACATTACTACAGGCAAAATCGAAAGTAGCACCAAAGAAAAACAAAACCACATTACCAAGATTAGAACTTTGTTCTACACTACTGCTAGCTAAATTGATAAAAACAGTTAAAGATGCTTTAAATCAACCAGATGTCACCATATACTGCTGGACCGATTCAATGATAACTCTTGGATGGATCAGAGGAGAGGCTGCACGTTGGCAAACCTTTGTCGCAAACAGGGTGTCAGAGATCAAACGACTTTTACCTAACGCCCACTGAAATCATGTACTATCGGCTGAAAATCCCGCTGATGTGATTTCTAGAGGAATCGAACCCGGGAAACTTGAGAACTTTTTACTATGGTGGAATGGTCCTCATTGGCTAAAAAACAACAAATTGCCGATTACAAAAACTATTCCTCAAATATGTATGGAAATAAAGCAAAGTTATACAACAACAATAGATAAGCAAGTATCAAATGACATCTGGGAGAGATTTTCAGACCTGGGTCGTATGTTAAGAGTGCTAACATACTGCTACAGATTTTATTACAAACAAAGACCAAACGAAATCTTATCACGAGACGAAATAAATCAAACCACTATAAGAGTAATCAAAATAATGCAAAATGAAGTTTTTTACCAAGAAATACAAAGGCTTCAGAACCAACAGCAAGTAAAGAAAGGGAGCAAACTTTACACGTTAGATCCATTCATAGACAATAGTGGACTATTACGAGTTGGAGGAAGACTTCACAATTCACAGCTTCCATACAATCAAAAACATCCCATATTATTACCGTATGACCACTATGTGACGTCACTTATTATACGTGACTCACACTTGAAAACACTCCACGGAGGAAATAAGCTTACTTTATCTTACATACGACAAAAGTACTGGATAATCGGTGGTAAAAGGAAAGTTAAAAGTTTAATTAACAAATGCGTAAAATGCATTAGATACAAGGCCACCACAGCATCTCAAAAAATGGGAATATTACCAAAACCACGAGTTCAGTTATCACATCCGTATAGCCACTCTGCTGTGGACTTTGCAGGTCCCATAAAAATAAGAACTATGAAAGGGAGAGGACACAAGTCTTGTAAGGCATACATTGCGGTGTTTGTATGCCTATCAACAAAAGCAATACATTTAGAACTAGTCGGTGATCTATCGACTCAGACGTTTATCGCTGCACTGCGTAGATTCATGGCGCGAAGAGGTCACGTTTCACATATGTACAGTGACAATGCTACAAATTTTGTCGGGACAGCAAATGTACTATATCAAGAAATACTTGAAATCACACAATCGCCAAATTTCCAAAACGCAATGGTCAACATCGGAACCAATTGGCATTTCATTCCGCCATCATCACCTCATTTCGGAGGAATATGGGAAGCGGGCGTAAAATCAATGAAACATCATTTAAGACGTGTGGTTGGAGACTCTACACTAACCTACGAGGAAATGACAACGTTGTTACATCAAATTGAAGCATGTCTCAACTCAAGACCATTATGTCCTTTAAGTGAAGACATAAACGACAACATAATACTAACACCAAGTCATTTTTTGATTGGCCGTGAAGCAGTTGGAGTTCCAGATCCTATTACAAACACCATTACAGATCTGGGAACCAGGTGGAAACTAACTCAAAAAATGAAAAAAGACTTCTGGAATAGTTGGTCAAAGGATTATTTGCATCAGCTACAACAAAGATACAAGTGGACAAAAAATTATGAAAATCTAAAAATAGGTACCGCGGTTCTCATTAAAGACATAAACATAACTCCAAGTAAATGGCCTATGGCAAAGGTGAAAGAAATTCATCCTGGACCAGATGGTGTTACGAGAGTGGTCACCCTACAAAAGGCAACTGGGGCCGAATTAAAAAGATCGGTTCATACGCTCATTCCGCTTCCAATAAATGAAAATTACTACGATTCACAAACCATGACGAAAGAAACGCCTGTACTAAGTAACGTAGCAACATCTCACAAAAACTATAAACGATATAGAAATATACCAAAGGCATTCACATTACTACAATTCATGTTTATGTTATTACTACATATAATTGGTACAACTGCACAAACTACATCAAACTGGACGTACACCATAAAAAATATCGATCCAGGATTATACATAGAACAGATTGGGACAGCTACCATAAACCGCGGAACATTCAGAATTGAAACAGCATTCGACCGAGCATACATGAAACAACAGTTAGATCGAGTTGTTACAGTAACAAATCAATTTAAAAACCTCTGTCACAGATCGCAAAATTTTACTTATGAAACGCATTGTAATGAATTCTACCTTCACTTAGAAGAAGAAAGAACGAAGTTTGAAAAGTCTATTCAATCCTTAACCAATACAGAACATACAAGGAAGAAAAGGGGTTTGTTAGGCCAATTTTTGACCTCCGTATTTGGAGTTAATGATGAAGTTTACAAAGATATAAACACACTACAAGATAATCAACGTTTATTAATTCAAGCATCTAACCAACAAACAAAATTTATGATATCCACTATCTCGACGGTCAATCAAACTGAAGAGAGAATACACAATAAACTACAAAAATTTCAAACAAAATTAAATCAAGCTATTGAATTCATAAACAACAACAATGTTTGGTACAGATCTGTAGACGGGAACCATATTAAGATCCAAGTGATGCAAACCTATCATCTAGCAAACAATTACATCTCTGAAATCATGGAGCATTACGAAAATTTACTAAAGATTTTCCTAGATAATGCATCAATTTACAATGTTTTATCGCCACAACAAGTCGGAAAAATAATAGATTCGGCGAACAAAAAGTTGCCGCATAACTTAAGAATCACACAGACGCAACTACTAAATACTAGAATAACAGAGAATAGCACACACATTCAAGTGTTTGCCAATTTTCCAATTCATGACATCACGAAATACGTATTAGTACACGTCACACCTATACCCGTGAAAAATGAAGACAATACATTTCAAACTATTTTGATAGAGCATACCTTTATGGGCTTTGATTATAACAACGAACACTATATTGAATTAAATCGTGAAGAGTACAATGACTGTATTCAAAAGGATATGAACTTTATTTGTAGTCCTGTAGCCGTGAAGAACATGCAATTTAATACGAACTGCATAGTTGAACAGCTGTTTAAGAGCATAAAACACAACCAAACACATTGCCATTCAAAAACCTTTAGGAGTGATTCTGACGTAATATGGACACAACTCTACAAGGCAAATACGTGGCTATTTATATCAACACATTCAAAAACTGTATCTATAATTTGTGACGGCCAAAGAGAAGAAGTAAACATTCACGATGTTGGTGTTCTTAGGATCTCCGAAAACTGTATAATTAAAACACTGAACAACGTAATATCTGCTAAAAGAACTGAAAAAATCACAGTTACAGAATCCTTTTCTAAAAGTTTCAATTTTTCTATAAACACTGAAATAACGACAACTAAAATAGAAGACATTCCGAAAGAGAAGATAATAGACAGTTACTCTACAGATACCTTCCAACACTTAATAAATTCGGAACAAAATTTACAAACACAGTTAGACAATACAGTTTGGGCACAAATAGAATCTCATTCGTATTTAGCTAGTTTCGTTACTACAACTACTCTTATATTACTAGTTTTACTAATATATTGCTGCGGTCCACAGTTAACCAGATGGGTTCGAGCCAAGATCCCTATCCGACGGGCTGCAGTCGAGCCACAGGCGCAGATCTACAGCATCCCACACAGGACGACCAAGAGGAAGTCGACAAGACCACCTCCCAAACCCCGACGTCAGGCAACGAGCACGGTGCAGCCACCAGTACCGACTGAAACGATCGAGCTGTACGAGTTGGATTCCTGCATCTTGGAGGCGCCAGGATGTTCAAACGAACTTTGAACATTTGGTCAGCGACGGACGCTGGCCTACTTCATCCGACTGCAAGAAAGCGCTACGTTGCTAGATACACGGACAAAACACTAGTCAAATAGTTATTTGTGTGTGTACAGTAATCTTAGTATATAATGTTATAGAAATTGTAAATAAATCTCTTTGTTGACTCAACCACGGACTACTTCATTTCGACTCTCACTGGTTTGGTAACTATAATCCCCTCACTGTGGCCAAGACACCCTTAGCCGTCAGTTCTGATCAGTCTTGTGAGTCTGCTTGACTGGCAGTGAGATAACCACCGCCTAAACCTTATTCCTCACCACCTTCCGTCTGTTACCTTAGGTCTCATGGTGCAGACATCCCGTACTTATCTATATATTTATTTATCACACTTTTATACTGTAGGTTAGGGCTGTAGGGACTTAGGCTCCGTAGGAACTTAGGGACTTAGGTTCTGTAGGGATTAGGGAATTAAATAGGGTAGCTCTAGTCCTCTTCCTGTCGTATAAAAGTTTCATGTGTAGCTAGTCGGTGCCTTGACAAGAGACCACACATTCATACACTCTGACACATAACACAATTGTAATTACACTAGTCGGCAGCTGCACAGCGATTATAACTTGCGTCCGTAGAACATACTATGTTATATGCAAACGCGGCTGGAATATGCCGTTGCAGTGTTTTTGTGTTTTCCGTATCTGAAATTGTATTATTGTCTTCATGTTCTACTAAAATAGTCTCAAAATCAGCATATATTACGAAAGGAACGTTTTGTTTTCGGCCATAATTTTGAAATTTAATTACTGACCCTTTTTCTGGCAAAACGGTAACGATTCCGCTACATACATGATTTTCAATTTCTTCACATGTAGTAAAAAAAACTAAACACGTATCACAAAAATATAGTTTACCGTGATGAGCAGTAATTTGATTTCTAATAAGCCGAGATAAATCTTTGATAAGACAGTAATGAGAGGTCTGTCCGTTTTCTAACAGTAACAAATAAATAGTCTTTTTATTTTTATTGCTTTCAGATTTATACAAAGGTCCTATAATAGTTTTATTTTTCTTTAAACCAAAAATAACGAAACATAAGTTTGGATTGTTTTTTTCAAAAACATTAATGTCTGCAAACGTAACAGGAAAAGTTATGTGCTTGATATTTAAAACATCTCGGAAGTGAGGATAAGACGATATCCGCTCAGAGTGTTTTTGAGTTGGATACAAAGCCGCTGTTACGCTCCATAAAAAACAAAACTGATCCTTGTTTTTGACATTTACACAAGCTTTCTTATTTTGTATACATTTAGGTAGTTCTATGTAAGACGATCCTCCTAATGGCTGGTATTTGTTTATATTAATTTCCAAATGTGAATTACTCAAAAATGCCCAACCGCTATCACGCTCTTGAAACTCTTCTATTTTCTTTTTCAATGAATTAACTACTGTTGAAAATATACTACTAAAATCATTATAAGTGTAAATTATAAAATTTTTTGTGTTAAAGGATTTCATTTCCTGTAAACCATTTTTAAATAGTACGAAAATGGCAAAGAGTTCAAAATTTACTTTTAAGCACGTATGTTTGTTTAAAGTTTCGTCTAAAAGGTGCTTTATTTTAATAGAAATAGAATTTAAAAAAGTATCTAAAGAGACTTGATTTTCAGACTCGCAGGCGGTGATTCGGTACGAAATGATACGAGAGCGAAATGCTGAACCTACAATTTCCACACCATCGCTAATCAGCTGGCTAGAATTATTTTGTTTATGTACACGACTCCGTAAATGTCCTATCCATGACTTCGAACAGACAGATGTGTTACAAATAGCGCAAAATGGCATGTTGCAGAACCAAAAATTAGTTACTAGAATAACAAATTAAAAAGAGTACCTACCTAATTTTACCTATTTAGTAAATATTGACATACAAAAAAAATAATTCAAAAGTATTAAATTTATTAAAGTGGTAAAATGGTATGTTACAGAACCATAATCTAGTTACTAGAATAACAATTTAAAAAATAATTCTAATTTTTCCTTTCGGAAATAGTTACGAATATCAATACAAAAAATTTAAAAGTAAAAAATTGATCAAAGTAGATACTAAGTAAATAAAATATTTTGATAGCTTATATAAATTTAATAGCGTTGCTAAAATAAGTAGGCTCGCTGTCTTCAAATATCAAGTATGCCTGAACTAGAATAACAAATTACAAAAGAGTACGTACCTAATTTTACCTATCGTAAATAGTTACATACTTTAATCATTACAAAAATGTTAAAAAATTTATTAAAGAAAATAGTAAAAAGAAAAATTGATAATTTATTTAAATTTGGTAGCGTTGCTGTAATAAGTAGGCTCGCTGCCTTCAAAAATCGTGTAAGCCAGACCCAGAAAGTCTTGCAGGACTTCCCACTCACGCGATTGCTCACCGCACTGTAGCTTCACAGATGCTAGCGCCTTCTTGTAACGCTCTTCTGCAGGACTGCTTCTCGCGTCGTCAGTATGGTAGATCTTCAAGTCCACGTAAAACTTCCCGGAAGTGGACGCGACGCGGCGACATTGGCCCGAAGAAACCCGGGATGTAAAACTCGATGCCAGCCCGCGACTGGTGTCCTTGATGCTCGACGCCTGCTCGTCCTTACTTATTATCGAAAATAAGTTTTTCGTTTTTTTCGCTCTGTGAACAAAAAAGTTTTATTAATATTACTTCGTTTTATTAATATTACTTCGTAAAAATATTTGTTTAGGATTAGGTTTTGTAGCATTCTAATTACCTATGTAGGTACATTAATGATTTTAGAATTATAAAATTAGACCACATTGCTTTATAATGTTAATAATTTTTAACAAGTTTAAATATTTATACGTAGTATCCATAACACAAGTTCTAAAGAAACTTGGGTTAAGATAAATTAGCTAGGCAGTAGTTGGTGGGATTGTAAGAAATTTATTATATTAGTACTTAAAAGTAAAGATAAAAATCATTTTTAAATATTCATATAAAAAATTACCTAGGAGCAGGAGACGTTGACAGAGCTTGGGCATTGGCGACTGGAGCAATGGTTGTCTTGCGTTTTCTCGGCTTGGGCACAGCCACAGGGACGACTGGACTGGGCGGACTTGTTTTTTTCTTGCTCGGCCTTGGTGATGGCACCTCAACTGGCGCTACCTCTTCAGCACTAGAAGTGTACTCTGAGTCCGACCTATGTATGGAAAAAACACGTCAATATTATAGTAGAATAAAAATAATTAAAAGAAAAAAGTTATATAAAATTAAAATATATACTTACTAACATTTTAATTGGGAAGCTTCTCGACTGCTCACAAGAAAATCACAGAAATTAATGAAATTATTGGGACAAAATCCGTAATTTATGTGATCAATAAATAAATCGTTAGCAAAAATTTAAATCAGTTTTTTAAAACCTAATTACTATGTAATTTCGTACAAATTTGTTACTTATTAATTTCTACATAATATAAAATTAAAAAACAAATTAGTAAAGCACTTAATACCTTTTGAATCAGAATATTGTCGTTCCTTTGATGCTACCTTCCGAGGAAACGTTTTGTATTACACCATGTTGCAGTTTGAGTAAAAAACAAAACTCCCACGTGTATGACAATTTCTTAAATGTCTAAACAAATCCTGTGGTGTTATTAGGTTTTGTTGAGTAGTGAATTAGCATTACACAGCACAACTAATTTTTTCCAAACACTAAAGAGAGGAGCTCGATGGCGCATTGGTTAACGCGCTCGGTCTGCGAGTACTGAGGTTAAGCAACTTTCGCAAAGGTCGGTCATCGGATGGGTGACCAAAAATTTATCACCTCGAGCTCCTCCGTGCTTCGGAAGACTTGTGCCCCAGCAGTGGGGATATTAAATGAGCTGATGATGTTGATGATGATGATGAATTAGCATTTACTACTCGGTCAACATAACTTAACCTGCAGGTTACTTGGATAAAAACTTATTATTATTATCAACTTCAATTATCAACTTTGAAAGAATTATTCTAGATTTATATAGCAAAGATAATATTACTAAAAACTCTGTCTCTCTTGCATCATGTTTTTAACCACACAGCAACGAAAACCATCTCCACCAAGTGGTGGAGATGGATGTGCAAGTGCACTATCGGACTCCACGAACTAATAATTCACCTTAATTAGTTGAAGTTATTTTACCAAATTCAAAATCATATAAGACCCTGATAATTATTTTCATCGCTTAAAATGCTTACATTTAGGCATTTTTTATATTGTCGGATTTATAATATCCATTACAACACGATGTAAATAACAAAACTCTAAAATTACAATCCTTACACACACAAACGTTCAATTAACGCTGAATCTGCTATAATACAATGTTAGACCAAGAGTCATCGTAACTGAATTAAAGCTTTCGTAATGTTATCATTACTATTATTATCATTTCATCGTATTATATCAGTGATAAAAAAAAAAAAAAGATATGTATTATATAATTATTAATTATTATTTATATTATATTATTTAATAAATAAATTTACCACAACTAAAATCTATTGTATATACAAACGATGGATATTTATAATAATTGTGTTATAACGAGCAGAATGATCAAGCCGACTTTTGAAGAAATAAATAAATAGTACCTAAGTAATACTCTTGTCTCTTAAAGCAGTTCCGATGAGACTCAAATACTGCTAAATGTACTTGGTATTTAGTTTGTCTAGGCATTTGTAAGTACATTAAGTTAACCATTGATATATTTTATAACAGTATTAGTGGAAATACATGTTATTATTGGTCCGCAATTGTAATGTTCATATAGGTCTAGCTCTTGGTCTAATCGCTGCAGTGCACATTCCCACGACCGCGTCATTGTGCATGCAAGCATCAGTTGGAATACTTCTTCTTCTTCAAAAGTCACTGCACTTGTGAACTGTTTATAATATGTTGTTGGTGTAAGTGAAAGTTGGTGGTTTATGGCCCGTTCCCCTATCCAACCATGGGGAAGGCTCGTGCCCCAGCAGTGGGGACATAAATGAGTTGATGATGGTGATGATGAAGTGAAAGTTCTAAATTTGAATAAAAAAATATGAATTCAAACAAGAAGACCAGAAAATTGTGTAAGTAAACCTTTATACATTAGTTTAGTCTCAAAATAATTTTCTCTATGTAAAACCTTTTTTCTAAAAAAGGGCTCAAACAAGGTCGTATGGATAACGTCTATTATTGATTGAATAACTTTACACAATTGTAAAATGTGTTTAAAAGTTTTAAAAGTAAGACTTTGACTGAGCCCTTTTTTAGAAATTGGATATATTTAGAAGAAATAAAATTAAATCGATTTGTTGAGCTAGTTGGCTCTAGTCAGCCACTTAAGTTACTATTTTTTGCAATAAATAAAAAATAAAAAAATAAAAAGAGCTTGTTTTTCTTGTCAATGATAAAAGAAAAAGAAATCATAAAGTAATTTTTATTTCCAGGTTCTCAAAAAACGCTTTCATGTGTCTGAAGAAGATATTTGACCGTGAACATAAAATGTGAGTAAACATTTATAAAAAAACATTTTTAAAAACAAATTTTAAGCATTTTTTTATGTGATCGTTAAAAATACAATCTTTATTCTGTTATTTGCTGATAACTTATATTTTATCAACTTTTTATTTATCTTTTTGAGATTTACATTCTAATTTTAATTCAATAATTATTTAAATTTTAACTTTTAAGCATTCACAATACAATTTTTATTTTAAAATAATGAAAAAGAAGTACCTATAAGGAATCACATAGAAGTTGTGAGACGGCTCCACTATTTCGTAATACTTAATTTTCAATGTTTCAATACAATCATTATTTTTATTTTCAGATTTTTTCACTGACGAGCTCTGCAGAAATTTGTTTAAGACCACGACAAGGATATAAGTTAGTGATAGCTAAGGTAAACAAGGTAAGGTAAACAAGCTAAGGCAAACAAAACAACAAACGGTTATGCAAAAGGTAATTTTTGTAGTAATTATTTTAGTAATTAGCTAAACGAGGTTTGAATAGGTTGGTCGGTGCGTGATCTTACCACGGGCTCGCAGAGAGATACTTACCATGGGTCTCTCAACCGATACTGAGTTAGGAGTCTGTTCGATGCGTGATCTTACCACGGGCTCGCAGAGAGATACTTACCACGGGTCTCTCAATCGAACAGCTAGGCAGTGCTCGGTGCGTGATCTTACCACGGGCTCGCAGAGAGATACTTACCATGGGTCTCTCAACCGATACTGAGTTAGGAGTCTGTTCGATGCGTGATCTTACCACGGGCTCGCAGAGAGATACTTACCACGGGTCTCTCAATCGAACAGCTAGGCAGTGCTCGGTGCGTGATCTTACCACGGGCTCGCAGAGAGATACTTACCATGGGTCTCTCAACCGATACTGAGTTAGGAGTCTGTTCGATGCGTGATCTTACCACGGGCTCGCAGAGAGATACTTACCACGGGTCTCTCAATCGAACAGCTAGGCAGTGCTCGGTGCGTGATCTTACCACGGGCTCGCAAGAGATACTTACCACGGGTCTCTCAACCGACGCTGAGTTAGAATTCTGATTCGTAGTGTATTATTGGGCTTTCTGGCCAACCGCAGTGAGCGAAGCGAACGATCGGTAGCGAAGCGGACGAGTGGTGGGCCAGAATGCCCAATAATACACTACTATAATTAAAACTCGTCAAGCATACGTGGTCACTACTGTGGTTATTTTGCCAAGTAAGTATATAATGTTTAATTTAAATTTGTTTTGCTGTTTTGTAGGTTTGATTTTCAAATTACGATTGCCGAAATAGGTTGCAAAGACGAGATTTTTTAGGTTAGTTTCCCGTATTTGAACCAAAAATGTCCTTTCCATGGATGTCACTTCCATTGATAACGTGGATATTTTTCCTCCATGGAAGTGACCACAGGTCCAGGGATGTGATCTTTAACTTGGATTATTCCTGTTATTTTGTTTGTTTTATTACTGCCATATACATACACAAACGCTTTTACGTACAAAAAATAAATGTTTTACTTTTTTTAGATTCTGATCCTTGGGTTACATATACACACTTATGAAGTGTATTAGAGAGAAAACTACCAATGTCATAAATTCAACCGTAACTACAAAAAAAATTGCAGAAATTAATAAGCTATTGCAACGAAAAATCAATAGTGTTCCTGGAACCACAAAAGTCCATGAAATGACATGGGACCCGCGCATCACGCAAAAAATATTTTTGCGAAAGTTAACATGTCTCACATATGCCCCCGGAAAACGGTGTCTACACTACTTGTTGCCCGATAGTTTTGTGAAATTTCCCAACCCATTGCTGCAGGAAGAAATATATGACAGAGATAGCGAAGAACAGGGGAATAAGGAACCGGATAGTGAGACTGAAGAACAGGAGGATATGGACTAGATATTGAATTTGAAGAGCTGGAGGATAGAGAACTTGATAATCAGACTGAAGAACAAGAAGATAACGAGCTTGACAGTGAGACTGAACTACAGGAGGATAAGTAACTAGACAGCAGATTGAAGAACTAGAGGATAGAGAACTTGATGATCAGACTGAGGAACAAGAAGATAACGAGCTTAATAGTGAGACTGAAGTACAGGAGGATAAGGAACGGGTTAATAAGGCTGAAAAAAGGAGGATGAGGATCTTTGAAAGTGAGAGCGATGATGACCTCAAAACATTTTAATTAAGAAATATTTCTAAAGTTATAAAATACCTTGAATGTTTTTTTTATTATAATATTAAGATAATAATGAGGCTAAAACTGGTAAGTGCTATAAGTACAATGTTTATAATATATGTAGCGGTTACGTTTAAAAATATATTTTATTACAAAATATTGTTGATACCATAATCCTAAGATAAAACATGTGATTTTAGTTAAAATTAAAAATTCAAAGCAATTGAAGCTGATTTTCCAAACATTTGTTTTAATTATACAATCCAATGTATTTACTTTTTATACACATCATAATTTCATTGTATAAAATAAAATGTGTGACTTCATCCTTTATTTTAAATATATAGAATGTCACGTCCATAATTTCAAGACATTTCCATGTTTAAAAAAAACTGTATGGAAAATCACTTCCCTGGTTTCAGTGTCACTACCATGGACGTTCGAAATTTTATAGGTTATTTCTAGTAAAACTAAAGAGTTGTAAGCTCGGTACATATTTTTTATAGTAGATTATGACACCTAAATTATTGATATTTACAGCTATTTAAAGTAAAGTTGATCAAAATGTTTTTTTTGTTGTCGTCATCAGAAGTAAAAAATACCCTTATGCAAAAAAATAGGGAACCTAATTGAATTCGCAACACATTCTGTTCCTCGTAGTTTTAAATTAGCAGTCACGCTGTATCATCTCAAAATTCACGTGTTACCTGTAAGTATATCGATCGATACATGTCAATAAATAATTCGAAGGCTACAAATCGTTTCATGTTATAAGTGACGGGTAACTTTTAAACCTTATGAATTTTTCATAAAGGATCAAATGTTTGGAATCAATAAAGGTCGAACAGCTTCCCTTACGACCCAAAAGTTTGTGATTAAATTTTAAATAAGGTAGTGCTGCGAAAGGGTCAGCGAAATTGAATAAAACGCGACACGTTATTGAGTCGGCCGGCCGCCGCCGCCGCCGGTGCAGTCCGGCGGAGCGGCGCGGCGGCGCGGGCAGGCTGCTGAGGGGGACCAACTCAATTATCAGCATTTTACAAGCGCTCGTCGAAAAGAGAGTAGGTATATCGTATGTCTGTCTGTGGCAGTTTGGCATCAAAATTCACATCAGGCCTCGTTCAGCTCTCAATAGGGATCAATTTTAGCAATATGTAGTTGTGCATGATGAAGGCAAATGTGTATGCAAAAAAACAACGCTGCTATCGGGACGAGTTTGCTTAACTTTCACTTTATAACGAGACTAGTTTATAACACTGGAGGCATCGTCGAGTTAGAAGGGGCCTCGGAGATTATTACACTCAATTACGAGAGCTACGTCTAGTTGTGAGATGTAGGGCTGTGGGGCTGCTGAAACAACCTGATTGTTGTTTAGACTTGTGGGGGGCGCGGGCGGGGCGCGGGGCGCGCAGGCAGCTTTGTGCTGCGCCTCGCCGACACGCCTCTCCCAACCTCACCATTGTAAGGTTCGTGAGAGCCCAAGATAAAGGCATCTTCAACGTTTGAAGTGCTCGTCTTACACTCACAATTTATTATAATTAGACTCACGTACTATTTCGAACTAGGAGAGGAAACTTAAACGCTCGCTGCAGAGAAGATAGGCTTCATCCGAACTTCAATAGTGTACTACGTCGCCTCTTATCGCCGGGAGCCGCTATAGCCGCTATAGCTATACCCGAACCGCAGAATTCGACTACGATACTAGCGTGTGTTTGAATTTATAATAAGCTTAACCGTGCTTGTTACCTACGTACTACGGCGCACGAAATTAATATAACTTTATTTGCTTGCTCCAAACTAAAGGGTCGCAAGAATACACAGGAGAAATGGAGATTTGTGGTAAAACATTAGTAGCGAGCGCAGGGCGGGCGCTCCTTTTTCATCACAAGCATTGTCCGTGGGGACGGGACTCGCCGGCCGCCCGCCGCCCGCCAGCGCTGTGTCATGCCGATTGCAGCCAGCTGCGGCCTGCGGCAGAGGCGGCGCCCGGCGGCCATCGAGAGGACCTGCTATTTTAAAACGTAATTGTGATAGATGGATAGTATTAAAACGCGTGAGTTTTTAATGTTGTTGAAAGCGTGTTCCTAAAAATATAAAAATCAGTGATATTGAATAGAGATCTAGATTGGTTCCCTCCAGAGACGCCATTTTACATTTCGTGTCATTCACGCAACCGTGAGCATTATGCGAGCAGCTAATTAAGACGCGTTCCCCGCCGCCCGCCGCCCCGTGGCGGATCACGCGCAAAGTTATAAACACGTCCCTGGGCGGATCAGCGCCAAATAACAAAATGGTAATGAGCGGACGAACGAAGCGAAGGTCGCTTAGTATACATACACACTCAAAACTCGTTAACCAAACTAATGTAATTCTATCTGATCGAAATTGTAAATAGGACTTTACAAAAACCTTGCCCCGGGTCTCAAAATGCAAACTCAGACGATGGCCACAAAAGGAATCTTATATTTTATGTAACTCGATTAAGATGCTGTACTCGCAGCTAAGAGGAGAGTGTTGAGTACTATCTACGGCGTAGGTATGTAGTACCTCACATACTTACACACATACGTACATTCAATTTAATTTAGCTCTACAATGAGCAATGTACTACAAGATAAGAGGCAGATAGGGACGCGATTAATACTCCGCGCCAACTCATCAAAGGACATAAGACAAACCGCAGTACGCAGCTCGGGTGGCGAGGCTCGCGGGGTAATTACGTAAAGCGTAAACACACGCGGCTCAGCGCTCGCATCCGAATCGTGAGGCCCTTCACTTATGACATTCAATCTGAATACCCACACATACCGGTGCCGGTGGTACACTTATAATGGAAACTTCCGAATCGGGACACCGGAGTAAAGGAAACTCTGTGCACGGTCTGTCTGGGTGTCGCGAGTGTGCGAGACTGCTCGCTTCGTGCTCTACGTCAACCGATGGGAAGAAAATCACCGGTTCCTTTTAAATTCTCCCAGTGACTTTGTAAACATTATTTACATAAAAAACTTTAAAATAACGGCTATTATACCAGAAGTGTTACTCAGAGAGTAGGCAATGAGGGCCGCAAAAGTAGTCATCTGTCATAGTTCACTTTTAACCAAATGATAACAGCACATGTGCTTAGCGTGACAGGTGGTGAGCACATCGCCACTCTAAGCTGTTGGATGTATGTTCAGTCTTTAGTCCGATAGTTGTCTTTTACGACACCCAGGGTAAGAGAGGACAGATGGGATAGACAGACTTAGATATATACTATTCGTAGTTCGTAGTAAAGTTATCTCACAAATTGGCTTAGGCGAAACCACTCCAACCTTCAGTAAATTAGTTAAGTCCATTTCGGGGCTGTGCGCGTCTCAATGTTGCCATTTTCCTCAATAAAGAAACCAGATGCGTCCAAAACTTTCCAAATGAGATCATTATCAAAAGCTACTCGCGCGTTAAGCCGCGACCTTGTCCGCTATTCGCATCCTGTTTCCGCCAGCAGCGCGCACGGCTTTAGTTGTCGCGAGCCTCGAGGACCTTTAATTCGCAAGTAACCGATACTTGGGCAGCCCGGCTATTATGCAGCGCCGCTGCTGGCTGCGGTGGCGCGCGGGGCACATGTGTGGCAGACTACTATCTTATACCCCCTCTTCACATCGGCAGACGTCATCTGCGGATGCGTCTGCCGACGTGTAGGGGGGTGATATGCGCTAAAAATTGCGGTATTTATCGTGTACAGACGCAGCAGACGTTAAATACCTACCACAATAGCTCAAACTGCAAGTCTGCCGATGTAAAGAGGGCTTACATGCGCTTTCGACTGCGGCTACGTTTGAGCTATTTACTAACGTTGCCAAGAATCTACGCAATGAGTCGCTTGCCACAAACCAAATGAAACATTCTCTGTCACAAGATCGTAAAATGGAAACTTAAAATATTTAATAGACGTGTATCGTAGGCATATCTTTTTAAATACCTACCCGCCGTTCAGCTGTTGTTTGCACCGACCCGCGACCCCGTCGCGACGCGGTCGGTGCTCAGGTCGAATCAGCCCGTGACCTATTAACAAGCATTTTGCGGTACACCCCGGTTATTTGCAATGGAACGCGACAGTCCTAAAATGTACTTATGATAATTTAAATTATAATCCATAATATAGTAGAAATAATAGAATGGTTTCAATATTTTCTCTATGACTAAAACTTTATTGGTATTAAATACTTTGCAGGATTACTAATACAACATATAAAGTAAAATATGTTTATGTAGTCTATATTTTATTCTGATTAATTCAGTGTCACGGACACTCATGGTAGTCTGTAACGATAAGGTTTACGAGGTTGATTTACTACTGTTTGCACGGCGCTTGTTGCCCAGAGCTGATCAGGCCCTAATTTGTTGGGTTGGGTGGGCCGAGTGGGGCGAGTGGTGCGAGCGGTGCCGTGCCGCCACAGACCACGTGCCGCCTATCCGCCGCCCATCCGCCGCCCATCCGCCGCCATCCGCCGCCATCCGCCAGGGCCGAGTGCTCGCGGTGCCTGAACAACGCCATTACGCGTTTATTGACGATTTGCGGCGAACAACACTGCGTCACCAGCTAATTGAACCGAGCCAATACAAGCGGATTTATTGGCATGTATTAATGGTGCCCGTCGCGTGCTCAAGTAGGAACCGACTTGGTGTGTAGTGCGGCGGCGCTGCTGCAATATAGCGCGGGCAAGCTCTACCGAGTGTAGTTAGTTTCGAGTTTCGAGTTGTGCGGCGAACGTGCCGCCAGCTTCACGATCCGGAGACCTTGCTCTTAAGACTCTACCTACACGTGTTTACATAAACGTACCACTTAAGTGGTCTCCAAAGAGTATAATAGTTATCTGTCTTTACATAAAAATACAGTTCCAGTGACACAGGACCCTTTTAGTTTTCTTTTTTCTTTTAAAATGCGTGCGTAGGGCGCACAGCTCGTGGTCTGTCGTTCATATCTACATAATCATCAAAGCCCTTCGCATCGGATCGCGATGGCCATCATTATTCATACATACACACATTGTTCAGGACTATATCCCCGATGGGTTAGTCAGAGACCAGGCCATGAGGACCGCAAAAGCAGTCCACTGCCACAGTCCGGCACACAGAATGATAACTGCACATGTGCTCAGCATGACAGGTGGTGAGTCCATCGCCGCTCTATGCTGTTGGATGGATGTGCAGTGTTTGTTCCGTTAGGCCCTTTTCTGATTTGTCGGCGCAGCAGCGGTGCGACATCAGCACGCTCGGTATACGCGGTATTTCAATGGAGCGTTCCTGATTGGCGCTGTAAGCGCGGCAGCGGCGCGGCACGGATTCGGCTTACCGCGTCTCTGCATGCATGCCCAGTAGTCGTTCTGCATTTTACCGAGTTGAACTCGTTCGCCCCGTGCAAAAAGGACTTACACATTCCCTGAACCGCGTATTTTGCTTTGTTTTAGCTGGGGAAATAATATTCAAAAGCTCTTATAATGTTTCCTTTTTCATTCTGTACATGGATAAAAAATTTTCGTCATCCTACAAAAGCTTCGATATAAGGATGACGCCAAAAACGTTTTTTTTTACGTAATCGAGTATAAAAATGTAATTAACTAGAGTATCTTCATCGTTCGAACTCGAATACGACATTATTTCACGACGGCACAAACGGCTCTGCATAAATATTTGCAAACATGTGCGAAAGCGCAAGCGGCGCGGTATGCTTTCGGATTACAGATAATATGTTGATGTCGCACCGCACCGCTGCTGCGCCGACTAATCAGAAAAGGGCTGAGTCGCAGTTTACGGCACCCAAAGGAACAGATAGGGCGGTAAATATGGTTGTTAAACTAATAACACGATAACGGTGCAAATTCCTAAATTGTCGCTAAATGTAGGTCACGAAATCTATCTATGTCGTGCAGCAAGATAATTTCAAAAGTTGGCAATGTCACTTACTTAGAAACGATGCCGCGCAAACTGGCTTGTTAGCTCTAACCAAAGGAAAAGATATCTCAGTAGTAGTAACGGCACGAGCGGAACAACAAGACTAAACTCAATAGTCGGAATAAAAGTTGCCTGTGCATGCGGTTTCGGGGCTGAGCGGCGACAAGAGCGCGACCATTACAAGGCACAGAATACCCATACTCATGGAACACATGCTGTAAAAATGACTTGGCCGTGTTTGTTATAAATAAGTTGTTAGAGGACCAAAACACTACTACCATACTTCAGAATAAAACATGGTAGAGTCAGAATGTTTCAGTAGGGATGGGTAAATAAGCACCTTCATAAACAACGTAGCATTGTTGTAATGTTGACTAGAAAATTATATTATAAGACGTTGGATTGACAGACATTTTTGGAACGTAACCTTAAAATAATATAAGATGTAAGCTTTATGAGGAGCGGGCGTCAAAGTGAAAAACGGCTCGCGTCGGGGCGCACTGCAGTGCTCGGAGTGCATTGCAAGCAGCGCGGCGGTGGCGCGGGTGCGGCGCGGGTGCGGCGCGGGTGCGGCGCGGGTGCGGCGCGGGTGCGGCGCGGGTGCGGCGCGGGTGCGGCGCGGGTGCGGCGCGGGTGCGGCGCGGGTGCGGCGCGGGTGCGGCGCGGCCAAGGCCCCGGCCTGGCACCTCGCGTCCGGTAGATATTAAGCTTTGTTACAGAGAAACACAGAACATACACAGAACATACTAACTCTGATTTTCATTTGGAAAGAGAAAGCCAACTCATAAAATTAAAAACAAATGCACATTTTTACAAATTCTTTTTTTTATTCTACAAAGGGTAGAATAAAAAAAAAGATGGCCTTTATCTCACCTGATGGTAAGTGACAATAAGGCCGAAGGTGGAAGCGCGCCTCACCCGGAATCCTCAACCACTAAGGAACTGGCTATCTTATCTCAAACTGTCGGAACACAACAATGCTATAGACATCGTTGTTATGGCGACAAACTTAGATAAGATGGTGGTAGCTAGCCATGCGGACTTAAAAGCCCTACCACCAACCAAACCGAGCACACAAAGATGTACCCCTCGCTGGGAATCGAACCCGGGACCTCTGGGTCTGAAACCGGTGGCTTAGCCACTAGAACACACAGGCGGTTAAGGTTATCTTAGATAATTTAATCGTTATTATAAGAAAGGGGGGAGTTACGAGAGCGGGCGCGTCGGCGCTCGTCGTCCTGCAGTTTTATTAATGATTTGCTTGTAACGCGTTACCCGAAGCCCCATTACCATTGCAAATGGCGGCGCTCGGCTGCTCGCTGCTACTTAATAATGAACACTTTCTTTAAACTTCCACGGTGCTATGAACTGAACTGAGTCAACACAGAGTTTCTACCACTACTGCTAGTATTTACTTTTGTTTGAAAAATCAAAGTAGTTATACTTACATAATGAAACGGGTAAGAGTGAGATAAATATTCTTTCAGATGTAACACTTTTTATTTGGGCAGAGTTTCTGCTTAGATGATTACAGTATTGAAAAGTAACACAAAATGAGCGTGAAGGCTCTTATATAGGCTTGGCTGGCTCGCGTCGACCCACTCCGGCTAGCGGGGGGAGTGTCATAATAACAATATTATGACACTCCCCCCGATGGTTGGGTCCAGAACCCTCTGAGGTCGACCCCTTATGCCCAACATGGGAGGGGGTCCCCCGATAGGACCTCTCCTCCAACCGTCCTTGCGCGGGTCCCTGACCCCTGCGCACATCCGAAGGCGCGTGCAACGAAGACCCCCCCGGTGGGGATCTACTTCCATCAGCCTGTGACTGTTCCCGTACTGGACCCCTAAGTCCATGCTAGTGGTTTGACATCCCGGGCATATTTAGACAGAGGAGGTCATAATGCCGACCACCACAAAAATTGTAAGCCCCAGCTTTGGAGCACTTTGTTTGGGCCTAAGCACATGAAGCACCAGCCCCGTTGCCGTAAAATAATCCGACGTCCTTGCACCCGTTGTGCACCGAACCCGTTGCACCGAGTGACGTCATTCCCAGGCTCCCGACAATACGAGCACCGATTTAGATCCGCCTGTGTCACTAACGCGCCTAGGTCCCGTACGCTCACCCCCCCCCCCCCCTTGAGGCACCCGACAACACGTGACCCCTCCGAGAGTCACGTGGCCCTAAGGGGTGTGGTCCTACTGTCACGTTGTCAGCCCGTCTGCATTCTCCATCCAGAAACGACATCAACTCAGTCAACGTAGGAAGGCCCTCGCTGCCCCCGGTACGCTGCTGTTCGAATCTGGTCTGCGTGTTTACTGGGAGCCGACTGAGAACAATATATAATAAATATATTATGACCACTGGTCAATAGGCTGGCCTAAATTAGCTAAGGCCTTAGTGGCTGTCGTCATCGGGTTCATAATCTCTGTGCAAATTTCAGAGACCCGAGCCACATAAAGCATAGTGAAAATCCGTTTCAGTTGGGTATCTACCAACCGCCGTTCATTTTGATACCTATCGAACAGTATCTGCCGAGCCGTGAGATAGCTGTCCTCCGTAACTGGCAGGTGGGCCACCAACTCCCCAGGTTCACCCCTAACGGCCCCCCGCACCTGCGCCATCTTGTACGAAGCCGTTAGGTCCTTCCTATCATGAACAAGGCTGTCAAATAAATTTATAAATCCGACCCACTGTTTCAGGTCACCTACGAACACCGGTAGGTCGTTGCTGGTGGTTGCTAGGCAGGCGTTACACAATGCCAGATGAAGATGGGTACTCTCCCTTGTCTCCACCGGTGAAGCGAGCATTCAAAATCTGCTGACACTGTCCTGTTCCAGGTTCTTTTCCGAAGACAGCACCACATCATTGTCATCAGCCGCCAACTCAGTAAGATCCATGATACACCGATACATTAATTCCATACATGCGTCAATAACCAAAGCGCGTGCCAAGAATGCCTCCTGTCTGGTCTTTCTGTCAAGGCACGAGCTGACGCAAACCATCGCAGCTCACTTCCTCATCCTGGCCCTAATTGCAGAAATAGTGGTTGGCGGAATGTAACTTCCGAGTTACAAACAACACAATAAAAAAATATATTATTAATTAATTAACCCAAACAAAACTCCTATAAAAGGGCACAATTATACCTACCTCTAATTAGGTCTATAAGCAATAATAATGCAACAAAAATAAAAAACTAAATTATTATTAAATCACCGAAGCCCGAGGCAAGCAAATAACTAAGTCCGAATTAGTTATGTATACTAACTTATAAACAACACTAATACATGTTCACACAACCTTAGTGCTAGAAGAAATGATCCAAATGTAATTATTTCTATCCACACAACAAAGAAATAAGTTTATAACAGCTTCAATCAAGCTCCCCGCTTGGCAGCAAACACAATATTATTCAAGTAACTATCAACTTATATCATATCACTTGAAGTCCTAGTTAAACTGCATGTAAATGTAACGTGTGTGTATGTAAATGTAAGTGACTGACTCAATAACCGATTCCATATTGAAATGCAATAAGCATTGATTGAGTTCCTGTTTTCAATGACCGAGACCATATAATTTCATCGGTCAATTTTATTATATTACAATTTCAATACAATGTCAAGCACTACCATACATACAATGATTACACATTCAAAGTAATTAGATGTTATTACAACACTTATTAAATGTAATTAACTAATTATAAGCTATTCAGGTGGATATATTATTGCTTACCTACCTACACGACCTACAGTGGAAGGATTGAGCCGGCTACTTCTACTGGCATCCCGAACAGCACAAAACAGTTTCAAGCAACCGGCTGCCGTGTCGTTTTAATTGAACCACGCTCTGCTACCACTTGATTAACAATTGTACATCTAAAAGAAAGGTGTGCTACTATACTTATCTGAAAATAGTGTGTATAGTTTAAAAGGACTATTACCGTATTTTGACAAGATAAGATTTAAAATAATTTTAATTTGTGTTGTGTACATCTAAAAGGGATGTTACCTTCACGTTATTTAAAACCGTTACTTTAATTAGTGATGTGCACATTCAAAAGGAATGTTTCCTTATCTGAAAATAGTGGGTAAGGACTATTACCGTATTTTGACAAGATAAGAATTAAAATAATTTAATTTGTGTTGTGTACATCTAAAAGGGACGTTGCCTTCACGTTATTTAAAACCGTTACTTAAATTAGTAATGTGCACATTCAGAAGGTATGTTTCCTTATCTGAAAATAATGTGTATAGTTTAAAAGGACTATTACCGTATTTTGACAAGATAAGAATTAAAATAATTTTAATTTGTGTTGTGTACATCTAAAAGGGATGTTACCTTCACGTTATTTAAAACCGTTACTTTAATTAGTGATGTGCACATTCAAAAGGAATGTTTCCTTATCTGAAAATAGTGTGTATAGTTTAAAAGGACTATTACCGTATTTTGACAAGATAAGAATTAAAATAATTTAATTTGTGTTGTGTACATCTAAAAGGGATGTTGCCTTCACGTTATTTAAAACCGTTACATTAATTAGTAATGTGCACATTCAGAAGAAATGTTTTCTTCACTTGTTATACTTTATGTATAAAAACGATTGTGGATTAAATAAATTTTGACCTTAGGTGAATAAAATAGCGTTCTAGCGACGTACCAAAGTGAATATTCGACCTTGTTAAATAAGGCGAAAACGAAATGCAGCCTGAGGCGGACTGGGGACCGATTCTCTTAGAGGAGCCTGGACCAGGGCCGTCTACTTCAGCTACGCAAGAAGCCGAAGCCACTTCCATTCACTCGATGCAAGTAGAACCGTCTCCAAATGTTGTGACTGTTCGTCCAGAACTTGACGAAGAGATACTGAATCTTTTGGGACAAAGCCCTAAGAGAAAAAGCTAGGGCCAGAGATAAGAGCAGCTTTATCTGGCAGCTTAAACGCTGATCAAGAAAGACAAAGAGTTAGAATGTAAGTAAGTGCAACTGGCGGCTGCCATTTCCTACATTGGAGGCTCTCTGACCAAGTTGCTTTCGTTGGAACATAGAGACCAAGCTGTCATAAAGTTCTTGATTGAAACTAGTCATCAGCTACACAGCATAATGAGTCTATGACGAGAAGGAGTTTCATATGTTCAACAATAAAGAAAGATTTTTAGGATCAGCTGTATATCAAACAAACTCCAAATCAGCCTTTAAACCAGAGGCCTCCACTTCCGGTAGCCAGGCAAACGGGACTTTCGAGGCGGTCGGAACTGGCACCTCCAGCTGCACCGGCACCACGTCGCCGCGGCGCTTTCAGCAGCCCGGCCCTCGTCGCTAGATCCGGTACGTTCTGCAGGTATGCTGTTCTTTTTTTACGATAGTTTGCGAATAATAACCGACGATCCGGTTATTTTAGCTGGGTAAAAGGTTATAAAATACCCTTTTTTTAACGTGTTTCTCAGTTAGACGAATCACGCTTATTTTCATTATCTTATAATACAGAGTGGCCATATTTTTAATTAATCGATTCAGACGCCACTTCTCCTTGCCAACCTTGTGAAGGTCAGTTTCTGTCTAGTTATTTTCTGATCAAGAAACCCAACGGCACAAATAGGTTTATATTAAATCTAAAATTACTAAATAAGCATATTACGACTGAACACTTTAAAATTGAACATATAAGAACAACAATGAAACTAATTTCAAAGGATACCTTCATGGCTACCCTGGATTTAAAGGATGTTTAGTTTTTAGTAGGTATTCACCCTAGTCATAAAAAATATTTGCGTATCCGACTTGAAGAAATTCATTACGAATTTAATGTACTTTGATTTGGTCCTAACACAGCACCGTTTGTTTTTACGAAATTGTTAAAACCAGTTATGTGTCTTCTTCGGTCGTTGGGCTATTTATCATCGATTTATTAAGAGGATATCTGCGCTCTTGCTAGAGATTATAAAAACTGTCTCGATAATGTCTTGGTAACAAGAAAAATTTTAGAATCTTTAGGTTTCATTATTAATGACAAAAAGAGCTGTACAGACCCTAATACAGTCTGCAAATATCTTGGTTTTTTAATAGATACGACAAAATTTCAAATAAGTTTATAACCAATGACAAAAGAAACATAATAAAAAAAGTGTTATAACATTTTAAAATTAAAGAACGATGTATAATTAGGCACTTCGCACGACTAGTAGAACTTCTCACTGCATCTTGCCCCGCCGTCCAATATGGTTGGTTATACACCAAACAAATGGAAACGTGTAAATATCTTGCAATTTATAATACGAATAACTACGATAGTTACATGTCATTACCACCGTATTTGAAAGACGATTTTCTTGGTGGTTAAAATCTATTGGAAGGGTGGATAATCTTATCAGGCAAGATAATTACTGCTTAGAATTTCTTTTTCGGATGCAAGCAAGAAAAGGGGGGGGGGGAGCAGGTGCTGAGGGGACTGCTAGTGGTCAGTCGAGTATTGTAGAATTAGTTGAGCGCATAAAATATTTAGAGCTCTTAGCTTCCTTTTTGGTCTTTTTTTTACAAATTTTGTTACGTATTGATAATACTTATAACTGCTATTTATCGTATAAACCGTATGGGTGGAGTTCGGTTCCCACACCTTACTGAAATAACTAAGAAATTGTGGCAGTGGTGCGAAATCCGCAAAATGTTCGTTTTCGCTTCGTACTCGTACATCAGCTCAAAAGATAATGAAATAGCAAATGCAGAGTCACGAAAATTACATCCTGACACTGAAGGGGAGTTGATAGATAATGCTCTTACTATTTTATTAATAATAATTAATAATAAAATAGTAAGAGTTTTAGGTAAGCCTGATAATGATCTTTTTGCATCCAGACCAAATTATAAATGTAAAAAGTAGGTATATTGTCTCTTGGAACAGAGATCCTGGAGCTTACGCTACAAATGCATTTAGGTTAAATTGACATCATCCTTAAATTTACGCATTCGCGCCATTCGCTGTTATACTGAAGGTTTTAAGAAAAATAATAACGGATCACGCAGAAGGCATTGTTGTTGTTCCAAGATCTTCTCTGGTGGGAGTTGGTACAATTTGTGCCCAGCGATAACGTATTAATGTCGGTTTCCAACAGCCTACCCAAGCGGACACTGATTGCAGGAAGGTTATCCGAACGGCATTACTGAGGAGGAGTGATATGATGTTGCAATCCGTTGCTAGGTAAGCTTTTATAAAGATCACAGTGTGGATCTATACGAGGCGTCAACTCCGCACGTAATTTATTTATTAACAAAGCTTTTCTATTTGAGCTTACAATATGGTTCACTAATCAGCCATCGCTCTGCTCTATCTTTGATCTTAGGATCGAGAGTAGGGTCTGATGACCGTATCACAAAACTATTCAAAGGATTCTACAGACTTCGTCCTTTAGCCCCAAAATATGGTATATCTTGAGACCTATCACTAGTCTTAAATTTCCTATCAAAATTGCATCCCAATAGGTACCTTTTTAAATCTAGAACAGCTAACTAAAAAGTTACATTTCTTATACTTGTAACAGCACACAGGGTGCACATAAATAATCAGCTTAGCATTTTTATTGAGATACAGGACATTATTAAGACATCTTGTCCAGGTTTAATACAGCCTCATCTGAATATTCCCTTTTACAGAGAACTTTCAGAAGTATGTCCAGCGGAAGCATTAATGACATACATTGAGAGGACGAAAACTGTAAGAAACAACGAAAATAATCCTTTTATGTTTCAAAAGACCTCATAAAGCAGTATATTCTAATACTATTAGTAGATGGATAAAAGACACTTTATTAGCTAGCAGAGTTGACACTTCTTTATTTTCTGCTCACTCCACCATGAGGCATGCTACTACCTCAGCTGCAAATAGAGCAGGCGTCATTATCGATACTATTCGCAAAACTGCTGGGTGGAGTGCTGACTTATTTGTTTTTAAAAAAGATTTGATTACAATATATTATAAACCTCTAGGTTTATTTAGGTTTTGTTTTTTGATTATATTTATTTAATTACCTAGTTATTGATTTACACGGAAAAAGACGTTTTAATATTTCACTATCTTTCAAAATCTACAATTGTTACCTAATCTCAAAGGACGAAACAACGAATGTATAATTAGTGATTAAACGAACTTACCTGAAGTGATGTTCTATCACAATTATACGAGTTGCTTCGTCCGAAGAGATTAGGTCCCTCCCTCCCTAGATATCCCCTTTGCGTGAAATATTAGGCTCAGGCCTTTCAACTATATGAGCGGCCGTACAACCGAGGCGCAGAGGAAAGTGACAACTACCCTACAAAAAATTGTTTATTTTTTTGCTTTTAACTTAGTGGATGAAAGGCGACACGATACGTGTTACTACAATTGTTACCTAATCTCTTCGGACGAAGCAACTCGTATAATTGTGATATAACATCACTACAGGTAAGTTCGTTTAATCACTAATAGTATCACATGATATCGGAGGATTTACTTATATAAATTATTCTACCCTGCTTAATCTATACAGAATTACCTACATGAATTAAATTAAATGTAATTTTAATGCATGAGACATTACGAGGAAATAATTTTATTGGAGATCCGAGCATCAATTTAAGTGTTAAAAGACTTCTTCTTACTTCTACTCTCAAGGTCGCTTTATGTTGATTCGCGACTGCAATCACATTATCCCATATCGCAATATGTTTAAATAAATTATTTAGGTACTAATTGAAATTCTACAGTAAATTCAAACCAAAGACCATCCTGCCAGACAACCCGGCATCTCGAACAGTGGCGGCCTGGAGAAAAACCCTAGGGTGACGGTCCAGGCGTCCACCGAACGAATATGGAGACTGACCTGAAGATCGATGGCGATCCTTCCTTTACCTGGCTAAAGAGCTGCACGGTAGACTGCCATCAGGTTTTCAGCAATCCACCTGGACCGGATTTAAATTATTTTACCGAGACATTTCATCCAAAATTAAAAAAGTACAAGACCGATCAAAGAACCATTGTAAAAATGAAAATGGAACTTTATCTTAAAAGTTAAAATCTAACTATAAATTAGAAAAAAAAACCATCATGTCTGCTTAGTTCCCGCTTCTACAACTCCTGCGGGTCGTTCAGCTCCAGACAATCATGCAAAATCCCTCATCTTCCCAATAAACTATATCGAAAAAAAATTTAACCGTTTCACATTTCGGGGCCGATGTATACGAATTAAAGGTAGCCCTGGGGCTCCGCTCTTCTCTCCTCCTCCTCCATCCTCCTTTCTCGTCGATCGAGACGAATCAAAAAAAACTCAATGACCATCAGTCCTCGAGATGACATCATAAATGTCAAATTGTTTTATCGTTCTTTGGAGGAACAGGCTAAGGTCAGAGACCATACAGCCTAGCCAAACAACTTTTATTTTTAATAAGTAAATTCTCACTATGTTTTTCGGAAAGACCAAACGCATCGATTATATCGAATTCTACTTATTCCGTGAGACTGCTAGCGCCATCTATTGAGGTACTACAGAATTAAAATCAACGAGACTAATAAGTTTGCTTGGAAAAAATTATTATTTTATAAACAAAGACAACGTTAAAAATATACCACGTTACAATACACCCCCTCCAACGAAAGTTTCGAGCGTAGTGAGAAACTACGCTGCTCTCAGCGTCACTAAAGAAAAATCCTACCTAAGGAGGGTACCAACATTGGCCACATCAATTAAAAAATCAAACCCCCGTCGAAACAAGACAGAACACATGTGTTAAAAAAAATCATGGAAATGAGACAAAAAACTTAACCTAAGGATTTGCCTTGGCATAGCCGAAGCTCCGAAGAGACATCGACTCACATTCGTGGCTTACGGCATGGTGAGCAAACAACGTACTTACCAACAAAATCACCATAACCTGAAAAACCTCTACCAAAACAAGCTACGGCATTGTGAGTAAACAAATTACCAGCAAACACCCTACCACAGTAGCCTTATGCAAAAAACTCATATCTAAAACTACTAAAAATAAAGTTCAAATTCACCTAAGTTAAACCAATTCCAGATCTTCAAACCCCCACCCCGCTAACTTCAGGACTAAAGTTAATTAACCGTCTGGATATGCATATTTATACAGTTAACACTTACATACTACTTTCATTATTCTACTTTTTCCCATCATCTATCGAAATCCCTTTCTAATCTTATCTAACATCCTTCATCTTCATCTTAGAGTAGCAAACCAGTTTATTTACTTTCGCCACCCCTGACACTAACCCCAGAGTTTTTATAAGAGACACTCGTATGCAAATTGGAGGACAAAAAAAATTATCCAATGACAAATTATTATTGGCTTATCAATATTAATTCGGGGTAAACCCTCGATTGGTGAAAAACATATATTTTGTTTTTACGCAACCGTCAACGCAATTTTAGCTCGAGTTGGATAGCAAAACAACAACCGTCTTCGCGGTGAAAACCCGCTCGTGTTGAAAAAAAATTACTAAACCGTCAATGCAATGTCAGTTCAGGTCGGTAACAAACGCAACCGTGTACGGGAAAACCCTCGGGTTGTTAAACACAAACTTACAAATAAGAATTACATTCGAAGTTGTATTTATTATTTTTAAGAAAACATCTAAACGCAAAAAACCTAAAAGGCAACGCTTTTGTGCACTGAAAACTTAAAAACTAACCTTAACCTAAGGGTTCGCCTTGGCATCGCCGGGTCCCATACGAGACACCGACACACAAAAGTGGCCTACGGCATGGTAGGCTAGTAACCTACCTCTATTTTTGAAATATGCCAAGCACCTTGCGGTTTCCCGTCTAGTGACACCAACTCATAAACTAGACGAGAACGAATTTTAGCCACTATGCACTTCTCAAACTTCAGCGCCAGTTTTGAGGCTTTGTATTTCGCAGCATCGCTTTAGACAAATGTTTGCTGCCACACTTCCTGACCTACCTTTATGGTCATTGGTCGTCTGCGGGTGTCGTAATGTTTCGCATTTGTCTGATGCGCTTTAAGGATCCTTTCACGGACCTTTTCAAAGACCTCTTTTAAAACACCGAGCTCCCCCGTATATTCCTCTCTAGGCATCGTTACTTCATAGTCCCTTCTTGCGACTTTTTATAAAATGAACCATTAATAATTTGCTCCCTACCATGCGCTAAAAAGAATGGCGAAAACCTTGTGCACTCATTTACCGCGCTATTTAACGCGAACTGTATCTTGTACAGATTCACGTCCCAAGTCCTATGATCGTCCTTGACATAAGATGAAACTGCTGTCATGACAGTTTTATTATAGCGTTCGACTAGGTTGACTTGTGGCGTGTATCTTGGGCCATAATGAACGAAATTCCGATCCCGTAAATTGAACCCCATTATCGGTAATTACGGTTTCAGGAACCGCATGTGTTAAAAGAACAAAATGTTCAAACGCCTTAGCCACTAAAGCACTAGTCGCGCAACGCAAAGGAAAAAGCATCGTATACTTGGAAAAACAGCAAGTTACCATTAAGAGATGTACAAAACCCGAGCGTGACTTAGGCAAGGGACCCACTAAATCCTTCGAGAGGACTTGAAACGGCCTATAGCACTGTTTCGGTTGACCCATGAGACAGTGCTTGTACGCGGCGCAAGTATTACAGTTTTTCACGTATTCTACCACGTCACGGTACATTCCTGGCCAGTAAAACTGCAGGGAAATTTTCCTGTGAGTTTTAAACACGCCGAAATGTCCGAACGTGGGTGGCTCGTGATGATCAGCAATAACTCTTGCTCGCTGTCTTTTGGGCACAACCACCTTCCAATCAAACTCCTGAGTCAAACCATACTTGGATTTCTTAAACCGATACAGCGTGCTATTTTCAACTCGATAGTTCGGAAAGTTTTGTGGATTACCTTGACAACCTTTAAAAACTCGGTCGTACCAGTCGTCTCCACTGTCGACGCCTAAAACCGCTCCGAATGGTAGGAGACGTGATAACGCGTCTGGTACGACGTTGTCCTTACCCTTTCTATGCACGATCTTAAAGTTGTATTGTGATAACCGGCATCAACATCGTGCCAAACGACCAGTAGGGTTTTCGAGCCGAAGGAACCACTGTAACGACGGCTGATCATTTACTACATTTCACTCTAATATTATACAAAACTGTATTGTTTTCCACCTCTAGGAAAACAGTGGTTTTCAATGACGCCGGCCTCGGTGGCGTGCCCCGCCTGCAGTTCCCTTGATGCTGATCCAAATCACACACACTCACTCGTCCGTTATACCGACCAGTGTCCCCTTAGTCCTAAGCCTCCCGAATAACCACTTAACTACCAGCAGGCACCTTCCGCGACGCGATAATGACGCGTGCCAACACGCGAAGGATTTGCGATATAGACGCTGGCGTTAGCATTAGTCCGTCCAATTATTTACACACAATAGCCTCCGATGGCTGTTTACAAGGAGATTGAGAAGATATTATGCGATTTCTTGTTTATTCACAACTAATGCACGCGGCCATGTAGATAAATAAACAACACTTTAATTGCAACACCACAAAGATTTACGTGTACCGACCCGAATCGAAGAAAGTCAATTACCGCGAGTGCGTATGTTGCCGACAGGACTACAATGCGCGCACCTTAATCGCGGTTTCTTTTACACCATATAATCAGGTCTGGGCTGTCCCAACCATGGGAACCAAATCAGCAAACCGTAAACAGACCGACCGCCATAACCAGAAAACCGAATCTGAATGGAATGCCGACCGACATGACATTTTTTATATTTCGTTAGGTAGGCAAAGTACCACAACCATACGGCCTTAATTGATTTTAAACATACGTTTTTGTGTCTTGATTAAGTAAAACTCACCACAATTAATTAATATAAGTTTTATTTAGCACACACACATTAACAGTGACAATGCCGAGACGTGAGAGAGCGAGTGGTATGTATGAGCGAGACAACACATATATTTCCGTTCGGATACAATACAACTCCTTTTAGAAATAATTTACTAAGTTTGGATATACAACAACTCTTCCCCACTTTATTCAAATTCTCATCCCTCCCATGTCACTTGAAACAAAAAGTACTTACAAAATACTTAAAATAAAAAATTACTAGGTTTTTATTACACTACCGTTTTATGTTAGAACTTCATATTACTAATCTACTTAAATAAACTACTCTTCTAGACACTCACTACATTTTAACATTTAGTTGGTATGTCTTTTCCATTGACACCCTTCTACATGCAAAATAAAAGTTGTGTTTGGAATGGACTCGTCTATGACAAGGCCTTGAATCCATGGCTTGCGCCCTTTTCGGTAATCCCTAACCATTACTTTACCAACCATTACAACACCAACCGGAGGCCTATTATCGACTGTGATTTTTGCGTAAAATGGCCAATTTTGGCGTTATGGATCTCAGAAACAAAAATACATTAACAATTATGACTTATTGAATAGTGTAGAATAGCTATTGGAATAGTGCGTAGCGGCCTCACTTTTTGTAAAGGAGATCGGCGAAATTGGGCCTAACCATTACAGGAATCAGACTTTAACTAAAATCATAGTGTAATTTTTATAACTTGTGGAATAAAAAACAACTAATAATTCTATGGGGATCAATTTTTTGTAATTAATTATAATAACCACCTAACCAAGGACGCATATCAAGTGGTAGTCGAAGGACAATGCTGCCAGTAGAAAAACTGCCTATTGTTTCGATTAGTACGAATTGATCATTGTATTTTTATTCAATTTAGGTAGTATTGAGATTGACTTATTCATTGATACTTCACATAATAAATAAATTAGTGATTTTTGATTACGCTACGTATTACGGACTTTGACGATAGCTGCTATTACGAACAATCCGCGCCTGCACAACGGACATTGATCACTGCTTGTTTGACTTTCTAAGTACTACTACGTACTCTCTAAGTAAGTACTGTCTAAGTATTCTAGCAGTGGTGAGACACCGACCATTGCTTCCGATTGTACTTCTTTTAAAGATAAACTTCATAAACTGTTGCGTTCGTTTTACTCGTAACAATGCTTTAGGTTCGCATTTGACACAAGACGAAGCAATACTGTCAGTTATTCAACAGAGAATACTCTTACGGTAAGTGCATATATGTAAACATTTCAGTTACATACCAAATACACAATATAAATAGTAAGTAAACAGCTATTTGTTTAATTTACGTTAACTAACCTCACTTTGAGTTACTTAACTCCCAATATTTGTGTTATCATAGAATAGAATAGAATAGAATAGAATAATTTATTAACCATATAACTCGGAACGTTATACAAGGCAAGTCCATGATACATCATCGTTACAATACATACATTATATAAAAAACACAATTAAATTAAATTAAAAATAGTACTATGAAATGAACTATGTAATGAAATTATTAAAATTAGTAGGTAAAAATGTCAAATTAAAGTATTAAAAATATAACATACTTAAACCAAAATGGATTATTGATCAGTCATAAATTAAAATTTATTTTTACAGTACAATATTATAATACTTAATAAATAAAATAAATAAAATAAAAAATTTGGTGGTTTCTATTGCAATTTTAAAAATAATTTAATAAACTAAAATGATAATTATGTAAATCTATATAAAATTTCCTAATATAAGAACGAGGATTCATTAAGACGCATAGCCGTGAACTCGTTAATTGAATAAAATGGGTTTGAAACAAAAAAATGCTTTACCTTATTTTTGAACTGATTTTGGCTAAGTTCAGTAATTGCTAATGGTAATTGATTGTACATAACTATCTTGTTGCATATTCCTTGTTTCCTTACCTTTACCAGTCTCGTCCTAGGTTGGTTTAATCTCTCCTTATTACGTAGGTAATAGCTGTGTATGTCCATTTTTCTTGATAGTGCCTGTTTCTCTTTGTGTATTTCTACAAGGCTACTAAATATATACAATGATATAACCGTCATAATTTTATTAACTACGAAATATTCTTTAGCCGATGCACGCTTGCGAAGTCCGTTTATGATCCTGATTGACCTTTTCTGGCATTTAAGGACTCGATTTACGTCTGAAGCATTTCCCCAAACTGTCACAGCATAATTTATGAGGGAATGAATGTATGCAAAGTAAACTGAGACTAATGCTTTCTTGTCTATTACAGGTTTAAGTTTAAATAGTGCGTAGTTTGCACTGGCTAATTTTTTACACAGTTTATCTATGTGAACTGAATGACTGATAGTGTGATCAATATTATAGCCCAAAAATACGTTATCTGTAACGTTCAAGTTCCGTTCCAATCCTTTCCTGGCTTGGTAGTGCATAACTATACTTTTATTTGCGTTAAGTATAATGCCGTTTACATGGAACCAATCCTTTAGACTATTTATTGTTTCTGTAGTCTTTTGCTCGAGAATAACTCTACATTTGTCTTTAATACCTACGTGGGTGTCATCCGCAAACAAACTAACAAATGCCCATTTTGGGAGACAATTCACCAAGTCATTGACATAGATTTAGAAGAGCACAGGACCGAGAATAGAACCTTGAGGTACTCCTATATTAGTAGCTCCTACAACCGATCTATCACCGTTAACAGCCACAATCTGCGTTCTATTTCGCAGGTATGACCTCATCATGTTTAATTCAATTCCCTGGAAACCATAATATTCCAGTTTCAAAATAAGGATGTCATGGCGGAGGCAGTCAAATGCCTTGGATAAATCACAAAAAATGCTTGCGCATTTCTGTGACTCATCCAAAGATTCTAAAATGAAATAGACCACTTTTCTAATTGCCATTTCCGTTGATCTATTCTTTCGGAAACCAAACTGTTCTGCCGCAAAAAGTTTATTTTCTTCGAAATACTTAACTATATTATTTTTAATAATAGTCTCTAATATTTTAGACAAAGTTGGTAGTATACAAACTGGTCTGTAATTACTAAGCTCAAAGAATTCTCCCTTCTTGTGCAAGGGTATTACTTTGCCACTCTTTAAAACATCGGGAAATACTCCCATCTCCAAACAACCATTAACAACAATCAGTAACAGCTCCATCAAGTTCTGATCCTTAAGTATTAATTCTTTCATAGTTTTAGTATTCATGTTGTAAATATCAACGGTCAATTTAGATTTTAGGTTATTTACTACTGACCATAACTCTTTGTAATCAATAAAAGGAAAGATAATAGATGTTGAGGGTCTATTAATATTATTTAGATATTCTAAACATCGTTGAGTGTTTGCACCCACATTACTTGTTAATGAATATGCAATTTTACGAAAGAATGTGTTAAACAGGTTTGCTATGTCTTTAGCCTTGGTGATTTTCTCTTCCTTATCATTCTTAATGTACGGGATAGTAGTCTTAGAACTTTGTTTATTTCCCTTTCCAACCTGTTCCCCCACAATCTTCCAAGTTTCTCTTATTTTATTACTTGAAATTCTGATTCTGTGCGCATATTGATATTTTTTTGCTAGAGTCATAACCTTCCTTAAAACTTTTTTATACCTTCTTATTTTTATTCTCGTTTGCTCATTCGGTGCATAGTTCTGTAAAATTTCTAATTTTGCTAAATTATTTTTCGATACCTGTATCCCATTTGTGGACCACTTCTTAACAATTTTATTTGAGTTATGTCGTACTGTTGGAAATGCTACATCGTAATAATGCCTAATAGCGTCCAACAAAATACTCATTCCTACATTCGTGTCCTTAGAATCTATGATTTGTGATCTTAGGGTAATAAAATCTCTGTTAACTAAGTAATGAAAGTAGTTAAAGTTATTTCTAGTCATTTTCCTTGAATACGTAGTTGTTTTAGATATTGTATCTTTGTTATTATAAAAAATTAGTTTAATAACATTATGATCAGATAGTTTACAGTCTGTTACATATCCTTTACAATTTTTAAAGTTAACAAAAAAGTTGTCAATGCATGTCGCACTTGTACCATGTGTTCGAGTAGGCGTATTGAGTAGCCAATTGCAGTGAAAGTTTTCAAGTATATAAGCAAGTTTATGTATTCTCTTATCAAGTTTAAGTACATTTAAATTAAAATCCCCAGCTATGATAGTAAGTTTACCCTCCCGACATATGATATGTAAAAGTTTATTCAGAACATCAAAAAATAGAGAAAGATCTTCATCAGGCCTATACAAAGATACAATAACTAATCTTGAGGCTCTCAATTCAATAGCTGCCAATTCACAATTCATTTCAAAAGATAATTTATTGAGGTCTTTGCGAACCTTGTATTGTAATCCATTTTTAACAAATATAGCTGCACCACCATGATCAAAAAATTTTCTGTTAAAACACGTGGCGAGTTCATAGTTATCTAATTTCATAGCTGATACTTGATGATCTTTGGCCCATGTCTCTGTAAGACATACTATATCACATTTTTCTTCTTGTAGTACATGCTCAATTTCTAAGTACTTGTTATGGATGCTTTGAACATTAGCATGAAGTATTATTTTATAGTTGGTATCCGTTTCACCTCTGGAAAATTTTCGTTATTGCTTTGTAGCTTCCTCATTTCCGGAAAACATTTTATAAATTGCAGAGCTGAGGACGATGGGTACTCATTATTTATACATATTGTTATCGCTTCTGTTATAAAAATCTTAGTTTTATTTAAATTTGTTTTGTTGAAGTTCATGCTTGTCATGTTTATATCCAAATATTTAACTTCTTCGGATATGCTGGCTATATGTGCGATTTTAGTATTTATTTTGTGAATTTCGTTATCCTGAATACCATTATAGCAAATTCGACTAATTATCAATTTATATTTCCTTTGGGGATTTCGTATTATACCGTCTAACATTTTTATATAATTTCTGTTTTCGCTATCTGTTCCTTTAATATTAATCTTGCTGATTAGTATTACCACTATGTCGTTCCTATCTAATGTTTTAGTTTTTTCTTCAAAATTTTCTAAGATTGCAGTATAGTGTGCTCCTGGTCTGCAATAGTTTATAAATTTGGAGTTTTCGGTTCTATTTCGGTTTCGGTTTTCGGTTTCTTCCCGTAGAACAGATTTATAATTGTTATATTGTTGGAATCCGCTGGTTTTGATCTACAAAACCGCATATAAATCATCAGTGTAACGGTCAAGGCCCAAGGTCCTAAGGAATTTTGCCGGTCTCCTTTTGCTTAACTTTTTAATTAAACCCAAAATTGCAGAGAAACATTTTCATAATGTGCGCTAAGGCACTTTTTTGAGCTCATCGATTGAACTACTGTTCTAAACATGTGAAATAAAATAAAATATAATGTTATCTCTTATTATAGTCAAATAGTGCGTAGCGGCCTCGGAATTTTTAGATATCATTGATTTTATATAGGAAAAAAATCAAATAAACCAAAAAACTTCGAAAAGCGCTATAAGTTAATTGAGAATATCTCCTATCGACGATAATATTATTGAGCAAAATTTATACCAGAGTAATTGTTACTTCATGAGGAATAAAGATTTTATAATGAATTTATTATACTATTTCGATAAAAACGATAAATACAACTGCAAAATTACTACAAAATGCTCGGACCAAATATGTAATATTTGGTCCGAGACAAAATGCGATGCGCCGGCCGTCCGAATTCAACTTATGCTCACAGAATGGAGATTTGTTAAATTACGCACAAATTTATTATCCTATTTCGATAAAAACGATAAATACAACTGCAAAATTACTACACAATGCGAAAATGGGCATTTTACGCAAAAATCACATTCAAGATGTAATAGGCCTCTTAAGTAGGTTTTATACTATTCATTTCGGTCTAACACATAGCTGTGTAAACATGGAGTGGGGTACCACAGACAATCGTGAGAGCCAAGAAGTTGTTGCAGAGACACTCCGACGGTGGCCACCGGACAATTCTCTTTACGGATGAAAAAAAGTTTTGTGTTGAAGAGAAGTTTAACAGTCAAAACGATAGGGTTAATAATACTTTTTTTTTGTCGTGGCAACAACCGGCAGCTCGCCCATCCTTGCTTGCATGCATGATTAATGCAATCATAATTAGCATCATGTTATGATTACAAAAATAGCATTTTCATCTTAAATTAATTTTAAATGTTGTCTTTAAAAGTTAATTGTTGTGTTTTCAGTAATGTTCTGCTTCAAAAGTCAGTGGCAGAAACGAATCGCTGCAAAACCGACTCCATAAATATATATAAAAATATTAAAGCCCGCGTAGGCGCGGAGTGGCGAGGCGGCCCACAAGCTGAGGAGCAGGTGGGTTTAACGCTCGCCGCCGTAACTGAGCCAGGCCAGCAAGCCGAACTGCGGTGGTAAGCTTAAGCTATCTGTGACGATAAGCTTGCGTGGGACCGCCGGAGTCTCGCAGCGCCGGAGCCGTGACAGAAGCAATGCCTGTTGCATGTTGGCTTGCATGTTGCATGCTTGCTTGCATGCTTGCTTACATGGTGTATGCTTGCTTGCTTTCTGCATGCTTGCTTGCATGCTGAATGCTTGCTTGCTTGCTGTGTGCTTGCTTGGATGCTGCATGCTGCTGGGGGGCTGGTAGCATGTGATGATAACAAATAAACCTAAGTCGATCGGTATACGTTCTTGCCAGTTAAGCAACTTTCGCAATGCCGAGTTACTGCATGGGTGACCAAATCATAAATTTTGGATCTTTAATAATTCGGAATTTTGATATTCGGATCGATCTATTTTTTTTTCTATAAGTTGGTAGCAATTTGAACTCAGTAGTACAGTGTTACCTATGTATAAAGTTATGCTGATAGTTTTCTTCAATTGCCGCGGTGTAGCGCACTACGAATTTCATCCAGAGGGACAAACGGTGAATAAAGAATATTATTCATGTGTCATGAGGCGTTTGCGAGGGAATATCCGCCGAAAACGGCCAGATTTATGAACCGACAATTCATGGATTTTACACCATGATAATGCACCATCGCACAAAGCCATCATTGTGCAATAGTTTTTAGCCAAAAACTCGACGAATGTCATCGACCAAGCGCCGTACTCTCCTGATATGGCTCCGTCTGATTTTTTCCTGTTCCTGAGGCTAAAATTATCACTTCGAGGAAGGCGTTTCGATTCGATTGAATCTATGAATAAAAAGAAAATTCGCTGAAGGAGTTGAAGACCATACATCAATCAGCTTTCAAATAATGTATGGAGAACTGGGTCAATGCGCTAGCGTAGCTGTATTGCAAGCGAAGGGACGTACTTTGAAGGTGACAAAATAAATTAAGACGAATAAATTACTTTTTCATCCCCCCATCTTGGAAAGAGTATTTTTACTCTTCGATATCTGAGTGCAAAAGCCGTTTTTACCCGCTAGAGGACAAAGTAAATTGAATTTATAACATCGTGTGCACTTAGTATGTGTATTCAAAACATCATTAAACCTATTTTCTTCTTCCTCCATGGTGCCGATTTATCATACGACCTTTTTAAATTGTTAAAAACTCAGACTCGGAACCTTTTTGGTGTACCTACTTTTTTAATTTGGTTGGTAATTTCCTCGTTGAGGTGGGATGAAAAGTTACGTGTTGCACTCGAGTGCAAAGATTTTTTACCTCGTGCTCTTTTGATTCCCTCGGTAACGCTCAGGATTCTAATTTTTGAATCACTCGCTGCGCTCGTTCAATTTTAGAATCCTTCGCTTGCTCGGTCATCAAAATTGAGCACGCGGTTAAAAAGCAAGTTTGCACTCTTGTATAACAAATAACTATTTTGGTGTCATTGACCAATTCCCGGTAGTTTTTACACAGAATGTATGTAGTGTACCTAATTATAGTTAATAACATAGCAAGTAAGATTATTTTCACTCCTACGAGTATATAGGTACCCAACGTACCCAATTATTTTTTTTTAAAAGCACTGACAAATTTCTACGGGTGAAAACCAGACCTCGGTAGCCAAGTGGTTAAGGCAGCCGCCCGGAATGCGAAAGGTGCGTGAATCGATTCCCGCCTGAGGTTGTCGTCTTTTTTCAGTGTTTAAAATTTTACTTAAGTATATTTAAGCGTTAATAAAACGCAAAAATATATAAAAACCTTAATATTCAATGTAGTGACGTGTCCGTAGTAATATTGTATGACTAAGTCTTTAGCTACATTCGTAGCACCGGAGAGAGTCCGTAGCCGTCCGTAGGGCGGGCGTGGGGGCGCCAGGTCAGGTTACTTTTGTAATTGCAATTGCACGCGAGCTTTCTCAAGCTGGAATTTGTCGGAATAATTTGCCGTGGCTCGCCGCCGCAACCGCCGCCACGCCGTGCGGCCGTCATTAAAATGCCGCTCATAGCGGAGACGAGCGTTATTGCGCTCACACGGCGGGCGGGCGCAATGGCGGGCGCAATTAAACACGCTCGATACGGCCGCCAGCTAAGGCCAAAGCCCGCCGTGCTCCACCAATTTCAATATCGGACGGCGCGCGGCGGCGTTCCGGTAACGGCGATCAAAATATCCCTGCTTTAAGAGGTCAGCAAAATATGTAATGATGCTGAAGGAGCAGAGTTTGTGCTCGCTTACACGCCTTCGAAACCTGTACTTAATATAGACTCGAAGCAATTACCTAACGCCATTTAGTGTCTCCTTTTAACAATAATAAGGATAGATTTCTTAACTATGACGTTACAAGTGTTGACGATATATTCAACACTTGTAACGTATTCATAGGTATTCTACGTGACATTGTACTCGAGGAGAACAAAACTCAGCTTGCACCAGCGAGTGACCAAGCTTGGTATACCTGCCTACCTCTAACCAAAAGTCTAGTACCTACCAACCAATTAAGTAGGAAATTAAATATTTATTTGCAAACTATTTTTAGCTACATGCTGCTACATACATATAATAATAGCGTTTAGAATTCTTCGGCATTATTATGGATTTTCACAAAGCAAAGGTAACCTGAGATGTTAGGAAAATAGATGGATTGATGGAGGAGGTAGTGCGACTACTTATGACACCCATTATTTATCTGCAAACTTATATCGAAAAAGGGTAAAAATATATGAGCGAAAAATGGAGACTCCGTCCCGCAAGCAGCTAAACTGTTTAAGAATCCATCCGCCCGCCTACCTGCCTATCTATCATCTGACGCGCTGCGTAAAAACTTTTACAAAAACCCTTTGTAATCTTAAAGGTAGCGGCATACAGGAAGGCGCAAAGAATGCCCCGGGGGTTTCTAAGACAGTTACGTTAAAGTGTAACATTAATAATTAATATAAAAAATTGAGCTCAATGACGTAGCGATCAGTGTTCTCGTAACGATCGCGTCATCTGAGCAACTTTCGCAATGTTTAGTTAATGAATGACTAACAACATTATTTTCAGCTTCCACGAAAACGTTGTGTTGACTTGTCGTTCTTTAAAATGGCAGAAGTAAAACAATTCCATGTTTCATAAATATATTCTCATTTATGTTATCAATCTAGGAGTAAGTATAATGTTAAGACTAGCTTTATAATATAATACTAACATTATCGTAAAAATAACATTTATTCTCCGACAATCTAATCTCACCGTTCCGCACAAGCGGGACAGCTACCTACCGCAGTATTAAGGTGCCGGCGGTAAGCGAAACATGTCTGATATTCGCTCGAATGGTTCTTAAATACTTATCTGGCTCGCTGGCCCGGCATCCCGGCATCCGCCCGTGTGCGCGTGTGCGGGGGCGGAATGCGAGCGGCCGCGCCGCCGCATCGCCGGCTGCCGCATCCATTACAGGCGCACTACACGTTAACACACTGTAGCTAACACGCCAACAGTGATGTACGCAAACGCCCGTGATCTGCACACTCATCAAACCTAGTAACTTCGCAAGCTAACGTCAGGTATCAGAACTGTTAAAGTAGTTACGTAGGGGAATACAATACCTCTGGCTGGCACGAACGCCTCACCTCTCCACATTCTAGTATCGGTTAGTTCGGTCCTTGAACGTATAGATATACCTATACAATAGAGCAAAATAGTAACTGAACTTACTTAAGTTATAATACCTACGTTAAAAGCTTAGCCGAGTCTTTCATAATGGGCATAATTACGAGTACAGGCAGTGGCAATTTTTTTTTAATTAACCTATTAGTGTCCCACGGCTGGGCAAAGGTTTCCCCACTTCCTCCCAGCTCTCTCTCTCCTTAGCCAGCTCTAACCAATTTCCGTCGGCATCGAGGTAGAGGCAATGATGTTGATTTATAAGTTATAACGTCCGCAGGAAACCGTCGCCAAGCTTAACTTTACGATTTCAGGGAAACGGTCGTCGTTTCTTTCCACGGGCAGGAGTGATGGATGCGCCGGGGGCGGCGCAAGCGGATACATAATTCTGTTAGTTGCGGCGCGGGGGCGCGGGGCGCCGCCGGCTGCCCGGAGCCCGCACGCGGCAATTCCGCCTAAACGGCGGCGCGCCGCTGGGAGTTTTCCGTAAAAGAGAAAACTTCGAACAAAGTAAAACACACATTATTTACGCTCTCGTAGTACAGACGCAACAAAGAGCTCCGCTTATCTCCCCGCTCTAGCTGCGCGCACAAAGGTACATCGCAACAAAAGAAGTAATTAGCACGACGGCTATTACTATGCACGCTAGTTAGCTCCCAATTAATGATTGGCAAAGGGGACCCGCGAACTTAAAACTGTTATTTTGATTGGCAGCACTACATGCTTCACTTATAGCTGTGAAAGATATTTCTTAAATTTTTTAGGATGAAATACAACAGTTTACTTAACTGTAGTTAAATAATTGATAGAAGAGATAGAGATACAAGGTGATCAATCCAAATGGGTCAGTAGGGAGAAATCAAAAATTTTAGGAGATAGAGAAATCTGTTCCTAGAAACCATGGCGTCGATTTTAGATTTAATAAAAAAACTAAACTAATTTTATTTGTTAAATCCCATAAGTACCTCATACGTAACCAGAACTCGAACCCGCGGTCTCTATGTCATTAAACAATGGTATTCGTTGTTACTGTTGATGGTATGAATAATAAGTCTTATGGAACACATTTTAAATGGAATCTTGTTGAAATAATTACAAGAAATCCAAAAGAAAGATAATAGTTATATTTATTCACACACAACACAAGTAAACAACAAACTATAATAAACTAAAACTAAATAACTTAAAAATTAAAAAATCTAAAAATATCTTATAAATAAAAATTATCTTTATGAGAACCGCTGCCGCAAAGTCCCTAAATGGCTGGCAGCGTTGCCCATTTGTATTGCTAGGCTTATTCGTTGGCTAAAATAACTGCCAGCCCTTCGGTCGCCGGAGGCCTCGACAAGGCGTTTCGATAAATCTTTAACGAAACGCCGTGCTTCTGGCCCCCACAGCTCCAGCGTTTCCACCCCAAACAGCACAAATACATAGCTCTCGCCAAGAGCTTCGTATTTGCGCCGCTTGAGGCTTTCGGCTGCGGCTGCTGCCGCGCCCGCCTCGCAGGAGGTCGCACGGATGTTGGAGGGAGCCAGTGTGTCTACACAAGTCGCGCCCCACAAAAGCGACCACCCTACCTTCCATGAAATTAGAGACATTCCGTCGGGCCTCTTGCCATATCGCTACGAAACATGCCGTTTGGCTCTAAGATTGCCGGTACGTCTGCAGAGGCAATGGCCCGACGGATAATGTCATTTAACGAGGCGTGGCGCGATAGACGCACTTCAGGATCAGGACAGCCCGTGATGGCCGAGCTCATCAACGGGCTGGCCGCAGCTGCAGCGATGCGGTTGGTTGACTCAGGCGCCCATAAGCGCAGGTTAACAATAACTGTCAACATCTGGTTACTCAGGAGAGTACCGATGTTTGCAGATGGTAATGCCTGAAGCCAACATCCTGATTTCTTCTCAGCCACAGCAAGGAGGCGAGCGCGATCAGCTTCATTTTTGTTTGAAGCAACTACTAGTTGGTCGTACAATTTTAGGCTAAGCAGCTAGTCCCACTGTCGCTGAGAGTGAGGTGCCTCGGGTAGACTGTTCGAACATGTCAAAAACCAGGCGCTCCTGGCCTCAGCCAAGTAGACACCTCTACGGAACCCAACGAAGGGCTAACGATAGTACTATAGAGGCTGTGCGTACTGTGGGTAGAGGACAGGAACGCCGGTAATGACACATCCGAAATTTTGCGGATCCCTAGGCCGCGAAAACGGATCGGACGAGAAGTCTGATCCCAGGACCGGTCGGTTAGAGGGCAATTCAGAATTTTGATTAATACATTTTTATTTAGTTTGTCCAAAGTTTTTAGTAGATAAACGTATTTGCAAAGTTGTGAACACCGGAGCACATAGGTGAATTTGGGCACAAAAGGACGATCCGTTGCACAATTACCTATTTTACGAACGCCAAATGACCTAAACGCAAAATGACCAAAACGCAAAATGACCTAAACGCAAATTGACCTAAACGCATAATGACCTAAACGGAAATTGATCTAAACACAATATGAACTAAACGCAAAATGCCCTAAACGCAAATATACCTAAGCATATCATACACGGCATTAAACTTATTATTATAAATCAGTAAATCATTGAATTTTATACTTTGAACTATTTCAAATAAAAACTAAATATTAAAAAACTTTCATTTTATGTTTTTTAATATGTCTGCAAATACATTATTATCAGATTGTTGTTAAGTTTACCATAATAAATGGTTTTTTTTTTTTTTTATATAAGAGGGAGGCAAACGAGCAGGCGGGTCACCTGATGGAGAGTAATCACCGCCGCCCATGGACACCCGCAAAACCAGAGGAATCGCAGACGCGTTGCCGGCCTTTAAGGGAGGAATAGGTTTAAGGAAGGAATAGGAATTGGGAGGAGGGGGGGGGGGGAAGGGGCCTCCGGAGCCCTCACTGGTCGGACGAAACACAACAGCACCAAGTGCCATTATTTTACGCCGAATATTAGTGAGAGGGTGGTATTACGCCGGGCGAGCCGGCCCAATGTGTGCTGCAACGCAGCGTGGCTCTACCACTCAGTTGGTGTCACTCATTTAGCACCACCCAGGGATCACGTGTAGGGTCTCAAGGGTAAACCTACGGACGCGAGCAACTTTGACCCCCAAAGTTAAAGTCAAAGGTACAATTAGTATGAGTACCTTTATATTTATATACAATAATGTTTGATCTTCTTTCAGTTCCCTTTATAGTTTACGCAGTCGATTGATTTTGCAGGACAGGACGTATATTCCTTATGTATAAGGTGTATTTTCAATAAAGATCTATAACTACATCTTTTATTTTTAGGGTTCCGTAGTCAACAAGGAACCCTTATAGTTTCGCCATGTCCGTCCGTCCGTCTGTCTGTCTGTCCGCAGCTTAGCTCAGACATTTTGAACACTAGAAAGCTGAAATTTGGCAGGAATCGGAAATATATTTGTTACGCCGACAAAGTAGTAAAATAAAATCTTGGTTAATCATGTGCCCTGCGGGGTGGTTGTCAACTCATGACCCTTTTTTATTTTATTGTACGTCACCCTTGGCCGTAAAGCCGTATCCGCCTGCAGTACGGGCCGGGGAGTAGGGACTTGTCCGTTCCTTTCGCAGGCTGCAGTCTTATTCATGTGCTGCAGTTTTGTATTGGATAGTATGCGATTAGGGTATTATGCGTTTAGTACCATTATACGACTTTAAGACAATATACGTTTAGGGTATTGTGCCTTTAGGACATTATGCGAATTACATATGTTGGCACTACGAAGACCGCTGACACCGCGATACCTAAATGAGTGCATTAAATATTGCAAAATGGAGGAAATGCCAAGTCTGCAACTACGTGACCTGCCGCGCAAGCAACACCGAGCCCCCCCTCCCCCCCCCCCCCCGCACGCCGCCGTCGCTGCGTGCCTGCCATCAACAGACACTTTTGAATCTTGCATCGATCGGGTCATTAGGTTTCAGCAACTAGAATTAAATTGTATTTTTATATTTTAATTATATTCTTTAAAATCATTTTTCGTTTTTTTTAAGACCTACGGCTGTAGCCTTCGTAATTGGCGCAGTCGGTAGGACATTCGCGGTCGGTTTCGCGCTTCATCCAGGAAGATTTCCGTAATCGCACGAGCCGCCCGAGTGGCTACTAAGTCGCGCTTCGAATATCCGAACCTGAAGGATCAGCCAAGAGGTCCAGTATCCAGACATCGATACGCCGAAATGTTTATGTGAGTATACTTGAATCGTTCTCGTGTTGCCTCCTATCTTATCCTTAAGTCATTTAGTTTTATTCACCATTTTTCACCCGAAAAACTCCGGGTCCAGCGTTTCTGCTTTATATCAGCAGTCTCGCAGGAGAGCATTAGTAGATACGAATAGGTTTAATATTAGTGTAGATAATAGCATTCCAGAAAAAATGGAAAGTAACCCGGACACGATCCATAAAGCCTTGTTCCCGATTTCGACGGGAACGCGAATGTCTTAACAAGGTTTATAAGAATTTGTAATCAATTACGTAATGAATTTCTGAGAGATGATTAAAGAAGGCAATTAAATAACTTATTTTATTAAATGGAATCCTTAACTAAATGACCGGACCAGCCGCCACTATTATAAATTCAAATGGAATCCCTGATAGTTGGACCGGCATAAGAAACACTTTAGTAAATAATTTCGCGGATCAAAGAGATGAAACCGCGTTGTATAATGACCTTTCTTTAGCTAGGCAATAGTAGCCCCCAGGAATTTTACGACCAATGCCAAACGCTGTTTAGCACGATAATGACCTATGTCACACTCCATGAGACTATAGGAACCACTATCGAAGCCAAACGAACGCTTTATAAGAAATTGACCATGCAAGCATTTGTGCGAGGTTTAAAGGAACCACTTGGATCTCGTATCAGATGCATGAGGCCAGATACTATTGAGAAAACTCTGGAGTATGTGCAGGAAGAGTTAAATATTCTATACCAGCAGCAACGTACTGACAATTTACCTAGACCACAAGTGGGACTACGCCCACAACCTGCGTACCTATAGGTTTCTCGACTCCCAAACCTATGAATAATTTTAATGAAATGAAATGAACTGAAATGAAAACTAGTTTATTTAGCTACAACACGTGTGTTGTTACAACAATCACAGTTTATCAAAATATAGATTTAAAAAAAACAGATTACTATGAGAACACTTATTAAAAATAATAGCAATGTCTCGCGGCCGCAGCTACAAAGGCCAATTCAGCATTTTGTCAGGACCAATGGAGCCTGACGCTGGTTTTCAATGGGCTCCTTCAATAATGTTTTTGACATATGGATGCCGATACTTTACAATGTACAGTAGGTAGGTTCTCAATTAAAAACTAAAAACTTAAGTAATATAAAAACAGACTTACAATGTACCTACTTTCACAATTAAAAACTAAAAACTTAAGTAATACCTATATATAACAGATAAATAGGGAACAATACAGTTTTCATTGATAAATAGGGAACAATACAGTTTTCACTTTATTGCACGCCAACCGGCGCACATAGGTGGATTTTAAGGATCTAGCTGGCCAAAATTATTTTATGGTTAATTTTTGCTTAGAATCTCGTACTTACTTATCTTTCATCTACTTATGTATTATAAAAATAGTTTTGTGAAAAAAGTAATAATAATAAAAAGTAGTCATAAATATGTACAAAGAAACAAATAAAAACGGTGTATTTTTATTTTGTGTGTTTTTTATTTAATTTAAAATATAATAAAAATACAAAATGATAAAAACAAAATACAATAAATTAACATAGCTAAACTTCTTAATTCTATACTATATCTGAAGTTTCAGTTTCATTTGGATCAGCCGGGAGTAACATTTTGATATTCTCTGGGCAAAATGGGAGGCTGTGTTTAGATTTTTTTTTTGTGTTAAGGTAGTTATTAGAGGGTCTGAGCTCAGAAGCCACCTATTATAAATATCGCGGTTACATTCTTCTCTGGAGAATTTTCTTCCATAATGTTCGCGATAAGTTCTGAAGTGCTTGTTTCGGGCTTCTGCTACCTCTTCCAATAGTTGCCCAATTGGTATTAAAGCATTTTTAATTATTTCTCCACCAAGCATGAGAATTTTATGCATAGTTGGAGTTATCGGGTGCTATCCGTATAAGTCGACATACAATTTTGCCGTAGTCATTGCGTATTCTTCGAATTCTTGGACGTTTATTTTATAACCACTTAAGATTGTTTCTAATAATAACTTTTAGTCTATATATCAAGTTGAAGTCAATTATTGTTATGTCAGCAGCTAATTGCGGGTTCTCTCACTAGAATCTTCAAACGATATAGAAAGACGACCTGCTTGATGGCAGTTCGAATGTGCCCTCCACCAACTTTAGTTGGCTTTTAGAAATGCTGCTTCCTTTCTATGGGCTTTGGACCATTTTTCTTTAATTGATGTTTTAAAGTAAACAAATCTTTGTTTTAAACTACATTTATCATCTTCAGTTTGACCATAATTCGACAACACGTGGATTTCCAAAAAAATCAACTTTTCATCCAAAATAGGCAAATTTTAGCTGTTGCAGTAAGTCGTACAAATACCTACGACTTACTATTTTTGTACCTGAGGCACCAGGTGCACCTAACACAAAGAAAATTGCCATTTACTAGACTTTAAACTAAAACTGCATTTTTTATTTTAATGGAGTCATCCATTAAAAAATCCTATAATCTGGTTATCTGCAACTATCTGCACCTGATGTGTGTGTCATTGGTTAGCCTAATATATGCAGTATACAATATTATAACAAACATTGCGCGATCTGACGCGATAATATAACAAATTATCTATTTAATAAAGAATTTGAGTATTTTTTTCGCTTAAAAACGACCTACTTTAAAAACACTACAGGTACATTACAATTTATTCTCGACATAGGTACATCATAGGTTTTTCCAACACGTCTGACCACTTCGAATGCCTGCCACAGAATGCCGCCACGTTCCGCCATGATGCAATCGGTCATTTCTCCCTACCATTTCTAGACTTTCGTTCGTTACATTTTTAATTTTTAAAAGTCAAATCAGCTTCGTTTTAAAACAGTGTTGTTTTTTTTAAATGCTTAATGAATCAGCCTAACAGCCTAACAGTATCGACTGACATAAGACCATTGGTAGGTTTAAATTATATTTATACCTATCTATTATGCGGGTACGAAGAGAGTTATGTTAGTTTTAATAAATACGCATATTTCCTGAATGTAAATGTTAGTGAGAGTAAGGAACTCCTTTTGTTTAAAAATACCTCTAAGTGTTTCATCATAATACAAGTTATAAATCATTCGTATACATTTTTTCTGTAGCAAAAATGTACTATTTGAATTTACAGAGTTACCCCATAATATAATTCCATTAGTAAGAAGAGGAGATATTACCAAAATAAGCAGTTCTAGCTATTTTAGTGGAAGAGTTTTCTGCTAAAATAGACATTGCATAACAGTAACTAGAAATCTTTTAATTTATATTAACTATGTGGGATTTGTAATTTAAATTTGAATCAATTGAAACGCCAAGAAAGTTGCTTTCGTTGACTTCTTTTATTTCTGTAATAGATTCATACATTTTAAATATAAACGAGTCGGACCTGCTTTTTCGAAATTGGACAAATGTAGTTTTAATAGGATTTACTATAAGATTAAAAGCTTTGAGCCAATCAACTATATCTTTAACTGTTTTATTAATGTCATCTTCAAACTCGCTTTTACTTTCATTATCTCCAGAAATAAAAATTGTTGCATCATCTGCAAACATAACGCACAATTGATTTATTGCTTTTGGAAGCTCATTAACATACACTAAAAAAGAAGTGGACCTAAGACGCTTCCCTGTGGCACTCCAAGAACGACTTTATCAGATTCAGAAAATGCTTCTTCAATAGTTCTTTTGTTATCAATATAAGCATCTATTACTGTACATTGTTCCCTATTTTTAAGTAACTTTCAAATAATTTTAAAGCAATACCACGTACACCCAGATTTTCTAGTTGATTACGAAGTACATCATGAATTACCCAGTCAAAAGCTTTTGACATATCTATAAATAAATCTACACAAGCTGGTTTTTTGTTTATAGCTTCCCACACCATCATAAGAACTTTAAAAATTGCTGTAATTGTTGATTTTTTCTTTTGAAATTCATATTGATTTGGGTTTAGTAGACTGTTACATGTTAGAAAGTTATAAAGCCTAGTATGTATTACTTTATCAAAGATCTTTGAAAAAGAAGATAATAAAGCTATCGGTCTATAGTCACTTACATTAGATCGCGATCCTTTTTTGAACCACTTTTTTTAGTTCATAAAGGAAGGTTCCACTTTTTAACATTAGGTTAATAATTTACACAAGAGGTTCACATATTGACTTGAATGATTTCTTGATAACATTCATAGGTATACTATCAAGGCCAAAACTCTTTTTATTTTTGAAACTTTGTATGATTATATTCATCTCATCAATATCAACTGGTTTTAAGTAAAAACTATTACAGTTTAGTATAGGGGATGGCTTATGGTTGACAATAATCAAAATTTTGTGTGTTATTCATTATGAAATAACTACTAAAAGTGTCAGCTACATATAATTTTAGGATCTTGGATAACAGTGTCTTTTACGTTTAAATTATTAATTGTAGGTTTTAGGTCATTCACAGATGAAGTTTGTCGTTTTATAAAATTCCAAGTAGATCTGTTATAATATGAACTTTGCTCTATAAACTTAATATTAGATTTCTTTTTTGCTATACGAATTACAGACTTTAATATTTTACAATAGCTTTTATAATGCAAAAAAGTATGTGTATTTTTGCCATATTTAATAATTTTATTATACATCGCTCTTTTGTTTTGACATGTCAAAAAAAAAAGTCAAAATATATTTATTCAATAAACTCAATTAATAAGTACTTTGAATCGTCCCAATCTTTTTAAGCTACCACCCATTCAGGAAATCATTTTTTAACTGTGGCAAAGAACGGGCGCAAGAAACCACAGCGCACAGAAGCAACGACATTTACAAACAAGAAAAAAGAATATGTCGTTAACAGGTAATAAAATACAAAATATGAATTTAAAAAATAATAAATTATGCAATACAAAACTACAATACAATGTAAGTATCAATTAATTATAGACAATTAGAAAAAGCTGTTGGAGTAATTGGAGCATTTCAGATCCAAGCTGTTTTGTCTTCTGTGTAATCTGATTAGGATCTAATTTCTGAATATCATTTGGTATTTTGTTGTAAAATCTTACACACAGACCCTTAAAAGAATTATTTATTTTATGGAGCCTAGTATAAGGTACTGCTAATTTGTTCTTACTTCTAGTGTGAATATCACTGTTTTTTGAAAACATATCAATATTTTTATGAACATAAATCAAATTTTCATAAATGTATTGTGATGCAACAGTCATTATATTTATATCCTTAAATCTCTCTCTGAGAGAGTCACCCTTTAGGTTATATATTGCTCGCATAGCCCTCTTCTGCAGCACAAAGATAGTTTGAATGTCGGCAGCATTTCCCCACAGTAAAATGGCGTACGACATTACTCTATGAAAGTAACTGAAATAAACTAATCTAGATGTATCAACGTCAGTTAACTGACGGATCTTCATTACTGCATAAGCCGCAGAGCTAAGTCTATTCGATAATTTAGCTATATGTAGGCCCTACTGAAGCTTGGCATCCAACGTGATGCCTAGAAACACAGTGGTGTCCATAGGATTCACATTCTTATCTTTAATTTGTACAGTAGTTGTTACTTACTTAACATTAGGCAATACAAATCTTACACATTTGGTTTTTCCCTCGTTTAATAGCAAGTTATTTACACTAAACCAGTGAACAATCTTTGAGATCGCATTATTCATATCGTCATAATTTGTGTGTCGTCGTTTTACTTTGAATAAAAGTGAAGTATCATCAGCAAACAATACTATCTCATGACTGTCTTTTACAAAATAAGGTAAGTCATTAATATAAACCAAAAACAAGAATGGACCAAGTATTAAACCCTGCGGAACTCCCATTGTAACCACTGATCCTGGAGATCTTTTACCGTTAATGTCGACCTTCTGAATCGTGTTACTCAAGTATGAGATTAGAAGGCTCAAAGAAGCATCCCTAATTTCATAGTGGTTAAGATTCCTGACCAAAGTTTCATGTAAAACACAATCGAAAGCCTTGGATAAATCACAAAATACCCTTTGGGTATCCTGTGATTCCTCCCAGGTATCAAATATTTGGACTAAAAGCTCAACACCGGCGTCAGTTGTTGAGCGACCCCTAGTAAAACTATACTGTTTACAATGTAAAAGTTTATTTCTATGAAAATGAATTTGAATTTGGTCTAGCATCAACTTTTCAAAAATTTTACTTAATGTGAGTAGCACAGAAATAGGTCTAAAATTAGAGGGGTCACAAGTGCTACCTGATTTAAATAATGGAAATATTTTACTATTTTTCATTAGGTCAGGAAAAACACCACAGTCAATGCATTCGTTAAATATGCAAGCTAAAACTGGAGCTATTGTCATAATTACTGATTTAGCGACGTCCACGGAATTACCCCACAAATCAGATGCATGCATTTCCTATACCTTTACTTTGCCAGTTTTTTACTCTTTTATGTGTTATTTTTAATCGTTCAATAGGAATACATAAATCATAGATTGTTTTATATAGTTTCATAAAAGTTTCATATGCCTTACATCATTGTGTAAGTAAACTTTAACAAAACTCAGTTTAGAAATATTATCTAAAAATAAATTAATATATTTATCAATGTTTCTTTTAAATATATACCAATATTTTAATTCAAAGCTTTTACTACAAGGTATTTCAAATTGTTTGTGCTGAATGGTCAGACAGACCAATATGTTAAACTTAATTTATCAATGTTTCTTTTAAATATATACCAATATTTTAATTCAAAGCTTTTACTACAAGGTATTTCAAATTGTTTGTGCTGAATGGTCAGACAGACCAATAAGCTTAACTTTTGACTTATATGTCCTTAGGTTTGTTAAAATATTATCCAAGCAAGTTTTAGATGTTGGCGTAATTCTAGTAGGTTCGTTAATCGTTAATTTGACATTGTATTTTGTAAGAGTATTTTTAAATATTTCGCTTTTTCTATCATTTTCTAAAGTGTTAATGTTAAAGTTTCCAACTATAATTATTTTCTTTTTAGAATACCTACTTCTAAGTGTAAATCTTTGTAATAATAGTTCTAGCGTCTTTATAAATATATCAAAATTTGACTTAGGTATACTATAAACATACTATAAACATTTGTAAATGTAAACAGTTACCAAGCCGTTCATCAATCCCATGTAATTCTTCCTCTGTCGAATTGATTGATGTTTCTTCCAAAGGTTCCCTTACTCAGTGCACAGTTAAAAATGTACCACAACTTATACCAATCAACCAGATTCCAAGAAAGACAGATTGTAATAGTGACTTGGTAATATTTAGTGATGAATTTGGTAAAAACATGGGTCGGTTGTTATTTGACTTGGGACATTCAGTTATCAATTATTGTATACCGGGTGCTTCTTATCAACATATTTTGAAAAAAGCTGTAGAACATAAATATAACCCCAATAGCACCTTATTATTATTTGTCGGTAATAGAGGTAATCTGAACAAAACAAGCCTTATAAAATGTTTAGAATGTTTGAATAAGTTAATTGTAAAGAAAAATATATTGTTTACATTCCCCTATTGTAGTAGTTTGCCACAGGAGGAAAATTCTATTAGACATAAGCTTAACCTGACATTACATTTATTTTGCAAAAATGACATAATGCATTTAATTGACACTAACAATTATGTTAGTAATTTTTATTTGACAAGAGATAGTTATTATCTGCCAAATTATTTTAAGCGACAAATAGCTTTATCGCTATCCTATTGTATTCAAACGTCAGCCAAAAACTTGGCTAAACAAGTTGCTTCTATTGAGCAATGTATATTTGACATAGACGTCAGTAGTGTTTCTAATGACATTCCAATTAATTATTTAAATTAAATTATATGACAAAAGAGGAAAACTCTTGCGAAATGTTTGTTAATAAAATGAAATTAAATGAATGTAAAAATAGCTTTAGCAAAAGCGTATGTCAATCATTAAATTTAAAAAATGTACAGTCTTTAAACATTGTCCACCAGAACATCCAAGGAATGATGGGCAAAGATTTGGAGATTGAATTGTTCATGAACTGTAATAAAATTGATATTCTTTGCATAACAGAACACTGGCTTAAAGACCATCAGTTCATGTTCAATTTTAAGAATCATTTGGTAGGAAGTTCGTTCAGTCGAGGAAATGCAATACATGGTGGCTCCTTAATTATTGTTAGTAAAAAGTTTAAATTAAAGGAACGCAAAGATATAGTGAGCCTCTCGGTTGAGCGAACAATAGAAATAGCTTGTGTGGAGTTGGAGCAGTTTGTTGTATTAAGTGTGTACAGACCTCCTTCAGCATCATATGATTTTTTCGAAAAAGTTATGGATGAGGCATTACATAAAGTCCGTAATGTGGGTAAAACAATAATTGTTTGCGGGGATTTTAATATTAATTTGTTAGAAAATTCCACAATGTCAACTAAAATTAAAAACCTATTTCTATCATACAACTTAAATCATTTATTTTTGGAGCCGACAAGAATAACTGCCACTTCGGCCACCTGTATTGATAACACATATACAAATGTAAAACCACTGGCTAAGCAAATTATTAATAACCTGGACTCTGATCATTGTGGCCAAATGGTCAGCTTTCCACACCAGCGTAAACAAGTGACGAAAAAGAATATCACTGTTGTACCAAAAACTGCAGGTCGGCTGGAACGCTTTAAAAGCAATCTAGATACAAAATTAAATTATTTAGAATACAGTGACAACCCTAATGTCTTTTATAATAATTTTTTTAACATTTATTGTTCAGAATTTAATAAAACTTTTATTCCAAAAAAGATCTCAGTTAGTGGTACTGTAACTTTTAATGAATGGGCTACAATTGGTATTCACAGAAGTAGGAAACGCCTTTATGAACTTTATGGTGAACGCAACTATAACACCAGCGATGACTTCAAATTATATGTTAAAAATTATTCAAAGTTATTCAAAAGAGTATATCGATTAGCCAAGGGAAACTATCTGAGTTCTAAGATTAAGAATAGTAATGACAAAATAAAAATGACATGGAATATTATAAATAGTGAAACAGGAAAGGTCAAAAGTCGTAATAATGAGTACAATTTAAATTGTGATAATAAAACCTTGACTTCTGATGCTGATGTTGCTGCAGCATTTGAGAGGTTTTTTACTGACATTCCAGTTTCAACTACAAAAGCCTTGATTTCCTCCCCCACTGTAGCTGAATCTGTTTTGAAGGAGAATGTTAAAGATTGTGAAAGTAATTTCAGTTTTCAAAAAATTTGTGTTATAGATATAATAAAAACATTTAACACTCTCAATAAAAAGAAAACTGCTGATCTGTGGGGTAATTCCGTGGACGTCGCTAAATCTGTAATTATGACAATAGCTCCAGTTTTAGCTTGCATATTTAATGAATGCATTGACTGTGGTGTTTTTCCTGACCTCATGAAATATAGTAAAATAATTCCATTATTTAAATCAGGTAGCACTTCTGACCCCTCTAATTTTAGACCTATTTCTGTGCTACCCACATTTAGTATAATTTTTGAAAAGTTAATGCTAGACCAAATGCAAATTCATTTTTATAAAAATAAACTTTTACATTGTAAACAATATGGTTTTACTAGGGGTCGCTCTACAACTGACGCCGGTGTTGAGCTTTTAATCCAAATATTTGATACCTGGGAGGAATCACAGGATGCCCTAGGGGTATTTTGTGATTTATCCAAGGCTTTTGATTGTGTTTTACATGAAACTTTGGTCAGGAAGCTTAACCACTATGGAATTAGGGATGCTTCTTTGAGCCTTCTAATCTCATACTTGAGTAACAGGATTCAAAAGGTCGACATTAACGGTAAAAGATCTCCGGGATCAGTGGTTAAAATGGGAGTTCCGCAGGGTTCAATACTTGGTCCATTCTTGTTTTTGGTTTATATTAATGACTTACCTTATTTTGTAAAAGACAGTCATGAGATAGTATTGTTTGCCGATGATACTTCACTTTTATTCAAAGTGAAACGACGACACCCAAATTATGACGATGTGAATAATGCGGTCTCAAAGATTGTTCACTCGTTTAGTGTTAATAACTTGCTATTAAACGAGGGAAAAACCAAATGTGTAAGATTTGTATTGCCAAATGTTAAGCAGGTAATAACTAGTGTACAAATTATAGATAAGAATGTGAATCCTGTGGACACCACTGTGTTTCTAGGCATCACGTTGGATGCCAAGCTTCAGTGGGGCCCACATATAGCTAAATTGTCGAATAGACTTAGCTCTGCGGCTTATGTAGTAATGAAGATCCGTCAGTTAACTGACGTTGATACAGCTAGATTAGTTTATTTCAGTTACTTTCATAGTGTAATGTCGTACGCCATTTTACTGTGGGGAAATGCTGCCGACATTCAAACTATCTTTGTGCTGCAGAAGAGGGCTATTCGAGCAATATATAACCTACAGGCTGGTGACTCTCTCAGAGAGAGATTTAAGGATATAAGTATAATGACATTTGCATCACAATATATTTATGAAAATCTTGTGTATGGTCATAAAAATATTGAAATGTTTTCAAAAAACAGTGATATTCACAAATTAAATACTAGAAGTAAGAACAAATTAGCAGTGCCTTATACTAGGCTCCATAAAATAAATAATTCCTTTAAGGGTCTGTGTGTACGATTATACAACAAAGTACCAAATGATATTCAGAAATTAGATCTTGATAAATTTAAAATCAAAATCAAAGAAAAGCTTTATAAAAAAGCTTATTATAAAGTGTCGGATTATACAGAAGACAAAACAGCTTGGGTCTGAAATGCTCCAAGTACCTACTCCAACAGCTATTTCTAATTGCCTATAATTAATTTATATAGAGCACTATATTTAATTAAACTATTTACATTCAAATTCATATTTTGTATTTTGTGACCTGGTAACGACATATATTATATTTTTTTTTTGTAAATGTCGTTGCTTCAGTGCGCTGTGGTTTCTTGCGCCCGTTCTTTGCCACAGTTAAAAAATGATGTCCTGAATGGGTGGTAGGTTAAAAAATATTTGCACGTTTCAAAGTACTTATTAATTGAGTTTATTGAATAAATATATTTTGACTATTGACTATAAACACATATGACAACAACATTTAACTCAGGTAGTGAAATGCCGGAACATTCAAAGTTAAGTTCCATTGATAAAGAATTTACACGGTCTAGTTTCTTAAAGTTAATACCATTTTTAATGTATATACATACTCCACTTCTAGATTTGTTACGTGATGAAGATGCAGCTAATTGATAACCTGGTATCTGAAAAATATTGACATGTTCTTTTTTATGAAAAGTTTCACTTAAACATAATAAATCATATATTTTTGTATTCACAATTACTTCTATTAAGCCTAGTTTTGATCTAATACCCTGTGTATTTGATGTAGAATATTGAATGAGTAATTATTTTTATTAGAGAAAAAACTTTTTAGTTACAAAATTGTTATTGGTGTGTTCTTTCGCAAAATAATAAGGTATTGTTCCTTTTTTAGGGTTCCGTAGCCAAATGGCAAAAAACGGAACCCTTATGGATTCGTCATGTCTGTCTGTCCGTCCGTATGTCACAGCCACTTTTTTTCCGAAACTATAAGAACTAAACTGTTGAAACTTGGTAAGTAGATGTATTCTGTGAACCGCATTAAGATTTTCAAACAAAAATAGAAAAAAAAACATTGAACAAACCGAAAATTTTGGGGGTTCCCCATACGTAGAACTGAACCTCAAAATTTTTTTTTATCTAACCCATCCGTGTGGGGTATCTATCAAAAATGATATTGAGGTTTCTAATATCATTTTTTTCTAAACTAAATACTTTGCGAGTGAGATACTTCCAAAGTGGTAAAAAGTGTGTCCCCCCCCCCCCCTCCCTGTTACTTCTAAAATAAGAAAAAGATAAAAATAAAAAAATATATGATGTATGTATATTACCATGCAAACTTCCACCGAAAATTGGATTGAACAAGATCTAGTAAGTAGTTTTTTTTTAATACGTCATAAATTTATTAATTAAAAAAAATACACTAAGTATTATTAAAACATGGATCAAAGTTACAACGAACTACAAAAACTTTTTTATGATGTTACTTGCTGCTACGGAACCCTTAATGGGCGAGTCCGACTCGCAATTGGCCGGTTTTTTATTGTTGTATTTAGCCCTTGATTTATTTGCTTATTAGCGTCACACGAAACTTTTTTTTAAATATTTTACTATTAGACATCATTTTTTTTTCGCCTGCTAAACAGGATAAACCTAGTTCAGGCACTTGTGTATTATTGTCACTAATAGTATGTTTAGTATTCTGGATATGTTGTAAAATAAGTTATTCAATAAAGATTGTATTTATTTATTTATTTATTTATTTATTTATTTATTGTAGCTAGTTTCCAGGTAAATACAGTTTTCGAAGCAAGATACAAAGGTTTTCAACTGTGAATTTAAAGTAACAGTATTTATATTTGAATTGTACATAACATTCATTAGAATAATCTTTTCACTCCTCTTGCTCAAAAAGAACGTCATTGTAGCATTCTAGAGCGTGGCTAAAATAGCTTTTCTTGCCCTAGGGGATAAAGTATTTTTTTTTAAATTTTTGTCTGTCACATGACAATGAGCCTACAAAACGAAAAAGTATTTAGTCTTAGGTAGAATAATCATGAATAAAGACAAGACATAATACTGTTTACTTAAAATCTACAACTTTTTTGAGATAGTTATTATTAAAGTTTATGGTAAAATTAGTAATTATTTGAATCTATGGACAACACAGACCACGCCCACACAGTCCACGCTTCAGCAAGACACAACTGGGCCCTTATTCTGTAACGATTCCTTGTTTCGAAACCACGTCAATTCCTTAAAAAGTTACGATATCTTCCCAAAAACGTATGCGTTTGACGTTTGTGCGCGGTAAGGTTTAGGTGTGGAATCTATAGATTGCGATACAGAATCAGGGCCCTGCACAGTCTGCACATGTGCTTAGGTGCCTGAGCCTTTAGCCCGTTAGTCGCTTTTACGACACACAAGGGAATCTCTATTCTCTGGAGAGGGGTTGAATAGTATTATTTTGATGAGGCCATCGCCGCTCTTTGCTATTGGATGTATGTGCAGTCTTTAGTCCATTAGTCGCCTTTTACGACACCCAAGGGAAGGGAGGAGTTGGTAGTATTATGTATTTTGATGAGTCCATCGCCGCTCTATGCTGTTGGATGTATGTGCAGTCTTTAGTCCATTAGTCGCCTTTTACGACACTGAAGAGAAGTGAGGGGTTGATAGTATTATTTTTTGATGAGCCCATTGTCGCTCTAGTATGCTGTTGGATGTATGTGCAGTCTTTAGTCCGTTAGTCCCCTTTTACGTCATCAATGAAAAGTGAGGGGTTGGTAATATTATTTTTATGGGCCCATCGTTGCTCTATGCTGTTGGATGTATGTGCAGTTTTTAGTCTGTTAGTCGCCTTTTACGACACCCAAGGGAAGGGAGGAGTTGGTAGTATTATGTATTTTGATGAGTCCATCGCCGCTCTATGCTGTTGGATGTATGTGCAGTCTTTAGTCTATTAGTCGCCTTTTACGATACTGAAGAGAAGTAAGGGGTTGATAGTATTATTTTTTGATGAGCCCATCGTCGCTCTAGTATGCTGTTGGATGTATGTGCAGTCTTTAGTCCGTTAGTCCCCTTTTACGACATTAATGAAAAGTGAGGGGTTGGTAATATTATTTTTATGAGCCCATCGCCGATATAGGCTGTTGGATGTATGTGCAGTCTTTAGTCCGTTATTCGCCTTTTACGACACCCAAGGGAAGAAAGGGGTTGGTAGTATTATTTTGATGAGCCCATCGCCGCTCTATGCTATAAGATTAATGTGCAGTCTTTAGTCCGTTAGTCGCCTTTTAGGACACCCAAGGAAAGAGATGGAAAGACTGCACATACCTACTATCCAACAGCATATAGCGGCGATGGGCTTTTCAAAATTATACTACCAACCCTTCTCTTCCCGTGGGTGTCGTTAAAGCAACTAACGGGTTAATTTTTAATAAAATAAACCAATTAATATTGTATTGGATTGTTTTATTTTCTCGCATTCGTAGTGAAAAACATAGTGTAACACACGGCGCTAAAAACCCATTAAAACTCGGTTTCTATTTACTCCCTCGCTAAAGCTCGGGAGTAAAACTACCTCGTATATAATGGGTCATTTTAGCCCCTTGTATAACAATCTACTATTGGTTTATTAACAACTTTCAGAGTGGCACATATTTCCGCAAATAACTTAGTCGGATTTACATCATTATCACCAATACTCAATACTACCCAACCATCTTCTTCGAGATCAAGATTAGTCAACTTAGACATTTCTAGTATGTAGTCGGCGGGTGCATTAGGGTAGATGTTTCCAGAGATTATGTACTCCCTTGGGGTCTCGTACTGTGATCTTATATGCAATAATACTTAAGAAATATCGACACCTTGTTGGTCACCAATAATCACTATCCTATTTTTTTCTTATTTTTCTTGCACTTGATAGTATGTTCTCACTTTTGTCGCTAGATGGCGTTTGGTAGACATGTGGAATGAATGGATGTTCACTGGCGCTGGTTCTTTTTTTTACCGACACCTTTTTTGACGTAGATTGTAATTGCATACCATTATTTGGTTCAGTTCCAATCCTTTTTTACAAGCTTTTATTTAGCTTGGAATGTATGTATGTATGTCTTGTTCGGGTGGAATTTTGCAACTCAATTTTGATCCACATCCCAATTACCGATTGAGCTGAAATTTTGCATACATGTGTAAATCGCGTGACAATGCACTATTATAATGACATGGTGCTGATCTGATGATGGAGCTGGATGGTGGCCATAGGAACTTTGCAATGAAAGAACACAACCTCGTCGAGTTTGGGCTCGTTTGAATCGTCTTGACGAGTAGTTTGTCTTTCAATGGTAACCAGGGTCTGATGATGGAGCTGGAATGTGGTCATAGGAACTCTGTAATGAAACGACGCAACCCCATCGAGTTTCGGCTCATTTCATTCGTCTTGACGAGTGCGTTGTTTTTAGATGGTTACCAGGGTATGATCTGATGTTGGAGCTGGAAGATGGTCCTAGGAACTCAGTAAAGAATCGACGCAATCCCATCGAATCTCGGCTCGTTTGATTCGTCTTGACGAGTACTTTGGTGCTAGATGGTAACCAGGGTCTGATGATGGAGCTGGAAGATGACCATAGGAAGTAAGTATTTAAACGACATAACCCTATCGAGTATGGGCTCATTTGATTTGTCTTGACGAGTACTTTGGTGCTAGATGGTAACCAGGGTCTGATGATGGAGCTGGAAGGTGGCCATAGGAACTCAGTAATTAAGCGACACATCCGCTTCGAGTTTGATTCGTCTTAATGGGTGGACTGTTTTTGATGGGTGGTGAGTGGTGGGGACGTGAATAAATTTTGTTTACATAAATATTTGTATGCAGTGAGTTGAACAGATGAAAAACGTGTCCAGGGATAACAAAAAAGTAAAAAATAAATTAAAAGTAAAAAGCCTTCTTAAAAAACAAGCTTTTATTTAAATGCGCTAAAAAGCAAAAAAATAACTTATACTTTAAAACTTTAACTATCAACTTATAACGTCATTACACAATTTATATGATATAAAATGTTGTCTCGAGATTTACTATATGTGTAAAAACAAGTAAATTAAATATGTAACTTGATGTGATTGATTTTAACCATTAAAATTTTCAATCTAAGAAAATACGAGTAAGTATTTACTTAAATCTCGCGACAACCTTTTATATCATATAAATTGTGTAATGACGTTATAAGTTGGTAGTTAAAGTTTAAAAGTAGAAGTTATTTTTTCTTTTTAGCGCATTTAAATAAAAGCTTGTTTTTTAAAATGGCTTTTTACTTTTAATTTATTATATATATTAATAATAATATGTAATTTGCTTTTTTAAAATTGTATTTTCTTCTAACAAATTATCAATTTTACATTCAGCTTTCAGTAGTTTTTCTTGAAGAGACCGTATAATACTTTCCAATTCATTATTCTTTCCTCTTAATATTGTTTCTACATTTGAGCAGCTTTTATCGATAGTATTATCCATTGAGACAAGAGACATGATATCATCCTCATCAATGTCCCAAAAGGTATCACATAAAGAATGAAATTAATTTGACAATGGTACCTACATTTACTTGATACTTATTCCTTTGTGTAACATTTTTATGTGAAAAACTGCCAGTTGACAAGTTATGATCATATTTTTTTGTAAAATTTTGTGTTTAAAATTTTACTTAAGTATATTTAAGCGTTAATAAAACGCTAAAATATAAAACATTAATCAATAATTTTTTGTGTTATAATAAGATGTTATATTCTCCTTTGTTGCCTTTTTTTTCAAGCAAGGTGTGCATTTCCCGGCAATTTTTCTTTTAGGTTCCTTAAGATAAAATATTTGCTCTGATACGTTTGCTCAATCAATATCATACTTATTATTTAAAAAATATTATTGTTTACAAAAGTTACAGGTCAAATGCTGTCTATTTAAAATTTTCTTTTTATATTTTCTGCAGTACAGCGCCATCTTACGATCATAAACAAAATCAAGTTGTAACTGGAGAAAGAATCAAAATAAGCATGCTAATTTAGTAATGCTTTAATAATATTATGTTGATGCTTTTAAAATAGTAGGCGTCACTAGATAAAATGTTTGTTTGGTGGAGGCAAGTTTGAAATTTAACGAACAATTATGTATTTAGATTAAACGCACTAAATATTAATGCAATAAAATTTTTGCACTGTTTATAGTTCACTGTTGGTGGTAATAATTATTAAGACTGGTTTTATGTAGTTTAATAAAGATTTGAAAAGTTTATACACATTTAAGTTCGATGCAAGCCACTTTTAATATCAGTTAATAACTGCTGAGTAACTTATTATTTTATTGAGATTACATTTGCACATGTGAATTAACACTTAAACTTTCTATTTAGCCACAGTGACATAGAAATTACTGCTTAATAAATTAAAAATTTAAAAATTACACGGAGCTATATTATGTTGTTGCCGTGAGAGCAGCGCCCTCTACTATTTGCGATTTACGCTGCAAGCCAGCGGTATTACGTCACTGTGAAGGTTTCCCTACCCTAAGAAATACTATTGCAAGTATTTAACAATCGATAAAGACGTAATTGCTTATAAATATCTTTAATATTGAAATTTTGCATTCACAATGCTTTAAAGATAAAGGATAAAACTTAGAATAATAACGTATAGAAAGATATAGTCTTCATACAAGTGCTCTGTCAAAAGTGAAGCACTAAACCGATTCACACTTTCGTGACGATTACTTGCTTGCGCTCGGCGACACGCACACGTACGCTTGTAACTCCGTAGTGTACATTAAAAACTCGGCGTTTGGAGCCATTTCTGGCTCCAAAAAAAGTGCTTCAAAATGGGCGCGCGGACTTACCTTCTATATGTTATTATTCTAAGGGATAAAATGTTTACAAGAAAAAAAAGGTGAGGGTAGGTAAACCTTCACAGTGACGCAATACCGCTGGCTTGCAGCGGAAATCATCAACTACTAGCTACCGAGACCCCAGAAGACTCGTTGAATTGTTTCTATAGAAACAATTCAACGAGTCTTCTGGGGTCTCGGTAGCTTAGCGGTTAGAGCAGTGGACCGGCACTCCAAAGGTCATAGGTTCGAATCCTATTCGATCTCTCCTAAGACTGGTTGTTTTTTTTTCTAGTAAACATTTTATCCTAGTCTTAAGTCCGTTAGTCGCCTTTTACGACAAGAACGAATTTGTAAAATGTAGGTATCTTATGTTGTTAATACTTATCAGAAGGGTTATTAGTTAACTAATTTTATAACAAATAAATAATAATGCAATACAACTTAAAAGTTTCGTGCAGAAATCTTATGTAGATTTATACTTAAATAAAGTTTTTACATGCCTACAACCTACATACAAGTACTCTCACGACTATTATCCCCGAAGGGTTAGTCAGAGACTAGGCAATGGGGACAGGACCACATCATTACTCATGTGACAGGACCGCCGAATCAGTTCTTTGCTTTAAGACTTTAGCCCACGTTCTCTGCCCTATGGCAGAAATTGAGCGTAATAGGGGTATAAGTCCATCGCCGCCCTTTACTGTTTGTTGGATTTATGTGCTGTTTTTAGTCTGTTATTCGCCTTTTACGACACCCAAGGAAAGAGAGGGTTGGCATGGTAGAATTATTTTAATGAGCCGCCCGCCACACGCAGCTCCGCAATAAATAAAGTTTTTATTCGACAATTTAATGACTACAAAATGTACCTATGACTTACTAACTAATAAAGCCACAATTTATTTTCTCGACTTCCAACCCTCTACGTAACGATTTGATAAAAAATAACACCATCTAAGTAGTCAGACGCAGAGCTAGGAAAGTACGCTTTGAGCAAGCATCTCGTTGGGCTGATCCTTCTGAGCTAAGATGGGCTAAAAAACAAGAACTTGACTTTTTAGCTAGCAGTTAGGGCTAGGCTTTATAGATAGATAAGTTAACATAAAGGTGACAAAAAAACAATTCAGATTAATAGTTTTTCACTTCAATTTTTTTTAAATAATTCTGTAACCAACATCATCTTGGAATAAATAAGTAGGTACCTAGGTAGGTACTGTTCCCACCTACTTTCTACTTCCTATACGTAAAGAGGCGGATTGTGGGTAGCTTTATTGTTTACCAGTCAAAATTTGGAAGTCAACTTAATTCCCATTGTCTTTGAAGACGCCCCGGTACAACCGCGCTCCTGTCCTCGAGCCAGGCACTTTGATTAAACGCGATGAAGAAAACTTTGTTCGTGTCTTTTATAAAAAACTGCGACAAAACTTTTTAGCCGCAATTCAGCGGAGCACAGCGCCATCTCTTAGCATACTAACAACTTACTTATTTGAACATATTCTGAGCAGAGAGGAATAACAATAGGTATACTTATGTGATTTCTTCAGCAAGTATACCTACATCTTAATAATGGATTATACAGTCTTTATAAATCAGTTTACTTTCTATATAGATATAAAATACGTAAAACCGTGAACCTAATGTTCCTACCTTCTTGTCTGATATCCCGTTAAAGTAATCACACTAATACTTAGATTAAAACATTTGTTTTAATCTAAGCACTAATATTATAAAGGCGAAAGTTTGTAAGTGTGTATGTTTGTTACTCTTTCACGTGAAAACTGCTAAATGGATTTGAATAAAATTCGGCATACAGATAGTTTATAACCTGGATTAACACATAGGATACTTTTTATCCCGATATTTCCACGGGAACGGGAACCACGCAGGTGAAACCGCAAGCGGCCGCTAGTATTATATAAAAATAAGCTTGCGCCGATATTATATCGGCTAACAAATCCACCAAAATAAATCGATATTTGGATTCGAATGAAACCCATGTCTTTGAAAGCTTACTAAGCGAAGACCCTTTCAAGCTATATGTCCCTGTGAATCCTGGATTACGGATGATCAAAAGGATCGGATCCAATTTAATGACACGTGTTTGCGACGGTCTTTTCTGCGTCGTACCTACTTAAGAAAGACATTCAATGTGTAGAAACAAAATAAATACCTAATTACTTATTATAAGTTGCATTTGAACAATCAGAGCCAAATTCAATGAAGTTTTGAAAACAATTGACAAGTCTTTGTGCACACATCTAGTGTTTCTAGAATGTTTACTTACCGTTTCTCAAGAGAAAGACACAATTCGTTAGTGGTGCAAAAGGGTCAATTTGGACACTCGATATTTTATGCGCTAAAAATTATTAAGAATAATTAGTTTAAAAACATCTTCATCGAATTTAGCCCTAACATAGTTAGGTAGGTACCAATACCTATACCTAATACAGAGCTGACCGCGTTACATTTAACGCGGTCAGGTCAGACTCATTCTTTAATTTCTTAAAAGCTAGGTATTTTGGAGCAGTAGGTAACTAGAAAAACGTGCTCTGTAGATAGAATAAGTTTATATTTATAAGCGAATAGATATTTAATATTATAAGCCTAAGCCGCCCGCGACTACGTCGTGAACACCCCGTGCGCCGTGACGAATTTTCAAATACTTTCTAGGAGTAGGTATTAGCTTAAGCTTATATTTGTAAGCGAATATACAGGATGTTTCTTTAAGGGCTCAAGCCAGTGCAAGCTGATAGCGGAGTCACAATTTTACCACAGAATAACGAATAGTACTAGTTTTACAAAGCATGTAGGGGGGTAAACAGTATAATGATTGGCACTATAAGCCGACTTTTAATAGCATATGACTATTTCTCATAAACAAACAATTTTTTTATATTTGTAGCGGTTTTTTTGGGCACTAGTTTACACAGGCATAAATAAAATGACGCTTTAAAACTAAAATTAAACGTTTTATAGACTTTGGAATAAAAAAAACTTACGTCTATGAATTTGTAGTCATTGGCACTTGAGCATAGTGAATGGCACTATTAATTAAATATAATAATTGGCACTATTGGCAGTCTTTTAATCATTGGCACTTAAGGCAGTCTTAAGAATTTATAGGTAGGTATATCTATACCTACGTTACGTTACGGTTAACCCTTTAATTGGCAAAAACAAAAAAGTAAAAATAGTAAAGTTATTATCAATTTATTGTGTTAGTATGCAATAGACAACAACGACAAAATTTAAAAAAAATAAATTACTGAATAGTTTCCTGAAAACATAACGTTAAGTATACTCAACAAAAACGGATGGTCATAAACTGAAGGTAAAATATAAACGTTGAGTATACTTAAGAAAATCCGATTAGGGGTACTAAAATATAATGTGACTCAAGAATGTAAAACAAGTTTAATGAAAAAAGGAACACATTAGTTATTAGAATTAACTCTGTCTGTTGAATTTTTTTAAAGCCCTAAGTTTCCTAATATCATATGTCTGCATATCCCGCCTATAAAAAAACCAAGCATTATTGATGCACTGCTATCCAAAAGTTGTGAAAATATGAAAATATACCAGCGCCTTGTTTTCTTTTCGGTCCTATATAGTGCCCCTATCTACCGACCTCAATAGATAGGGTATCGCAACTAGAACTACGGGTCCGGTTGTGTTTTCAGAGGTACTACGGGGTTCCGGTTCAAGCCCCCCGCTGGTCGTGCCTTTAACCAGGCGCCTCCGGCGGGATCCGGACATGGGTTGGACTCGTAGTGGCGTGTAGTTAGCTGTAGAGCTTGGGAATGTTCGTCTGTCCTGGTATTGTGTGCCAGGACTTCCAAACTCGTGCACAGCGAGCGGGGCCTAGTAGCGGTCTCTGAGGGGCCAGAAGCGAAACGTCCTGCGGGGAACGTGAGTTTCCCTTATAGTTGGTAGCTTTGTCCGATGGTTTTCATTGGACATTGGTGTTGACATCTCCGGTACTAGTCTGGATAACTAGTAGAGGCGGCCTCCTAGATGCCGTAGTCTCCGGTTCAGCCAGCCGCGTAGGACGTGGGAACTGGCTAGGCGCCCGGACGGGTTCCGAGAAGTGAGTGTGCTTACTACTCCGCTACCAAGGTGGACACTTGGGAGTCGACTTTAGAGTCGACGACCCTAGCAGTGGCAACTGCGAGTTGTGCCCTTCGTGCAACGAGAAGTGAGCGAGCTTGACAGCTCCGGTTACCTATCTGGACAATAGGCAGTGAACTACACGTGTTCACGGGGATACTCTCCTGATACACTAGTCTTATGAGTACCGAATGAAGAGCGCGCTGCGGCGGGCACTAATTTGGCGTCAAGACCTAACGTTGGTGGTCTCCTGCGCGAGTGTTCTACTGGCGCAGGGACGTCTGGCACTTCTTGCATAACCAATGAACCAACTAACTATGTCTAGGTACAGCAGCATTTCTGAGTCGATTTGGACGAAATGACAAGAAAAACCAACCCAAATAAATAAAATAACACACAAAACCATCCTAAACTAATCCAATTCAATAATTCACATCATGCCACTTTGTTGAGTATACTTAACAATAACTTTGCAAAGTAAATTTCTAATCACTTGATTATGTTTAAGTGGGCTCAACATTCATGTGCACCGATCTTTCATGTCCATAACAAGTAGAGTCGGGGCTTGAAAATAACGTAATATTTAAGTTTACATATCTGTCAAACAAAAATAAGTATTTTTATTTCTTATAAAGTTAATAAACACTAAAAAAATTAATGATTTACCTGCACAGTTCGCAGCTCGGACCAAATATCACAATTGGTCCGAGGTTCGCAGAGTTCTTCGTCTTGTCGTCTTTTTGACACACAAATGTCAATTGCAGTGTTACCATCGAGTGAAAATATTTTTAAACTAAATAAAAACAATCTTACTTGTAATAAATCAAATAAAATCTATGCTAACCGTATAAAAATATACGTCTGTATTTTTTTTATCCAATGTTGAGTATGCTTATGAAAATCAAATTAAGGGTTAAAGAGTACAGAATGATCTCATTCTGAACTCTTTAAGATCCTCCTTAATTATACCTCATCTTCTAATGCCGCCACTACACAGTCGCCGAATATCGCCGATCGAGTGATCGTCTATATTCGCCACGATCACCGGCACGATCATTGTGCAAGCGTCTACGCATTCGTCTGTAGTAGTCATTGATAATACCAGTGTTGCCAACTTAGTGGATTTTTCACTAAAACTGGTGGTTTCAACTCCCCTTTTAGTGGCGAAATATTGCTTTTAGTGGCTAGTGGTTTTTCTAGTGGATTTATAGAAATTTATTTTCATTTTCAGTAGGCGGAATCTACTTAACCACTCGGTTAATTTTTTTAAATGACTTATTTACTTGTTTTAAAAAGGGATATTTTTAATTGCACTGCACCTCACATACACAATCTCCTCTAAGAAACTTACTGCACATCAGAAACATGACTGTTCTACAATTAAACTATCTGCTCATCAAAACATGTTCCCTAAAAAACTTTAAAAGTATACCTAAACCAGCTATCTTTTTAAATCTATTTACAACTAAAATCTAGTTCATACAACAGACTTATTTTTCATAAAACAAAAATGCTGCGCCCTACTCCTGTAGGTCACGTAATAGGTTAGAAATATATAGCTTGTCTTGAATTTCGAGGTTATTTTTTTTATTAGACAAAAGAAAACTCTGAAATAAATGAAGACTCCAGTGTGGTCACCGTTGTATTTTCTTTTAATATGAGTAAAAATATTATGGAAATTATGTTTAGGGAAGATATATTATGCATGACAGGTATGATGTTCAATTTATATTATTATGTTCTTTTCAGAATAAGTGATGTTTGAATTTGATTAAATAGATTGACATATTTAATACGAATAAATTATTAGATCTGCATTCCGAAAACAAATGAGCATGCAATTCAAATATATACTTTTGCTTAAACTAGAAAACTGAATAACAAGAGTGCGTTTTTCGTGTGTAAGTCAGTAATTTTGGTGCTGTTTTTGATTTATTTTGTTTGACAAGAGGGAATTATTAGTAAGGCGATTATTATACATTCCGTTTTAAAATATACCTATTTATTAATTCATTTCAAGGGTATTCATTTATACTGATTTACTAAAAATTGTCTTACCTGGGTGGTCTGAAGCGGTCTAGGATACGGATGAATGAAAATGTAGGGGGGAGGCCTTTGCCCAGCAGTGGGACACAAAGTAGACTACTAAAAAAAATAAGAATACGCTGCGGTTTGAGGTTGGTAGAAAAATGCTGTAACGAATTTAAAATTCCGACAGATGTTGTAAATCAAACTGGTACCAAAGCGAAAGCATCTCATCAGTCTGATTCCGACGACGATAATAACGACAAAAATAATTCATCTGAAAAAGAAGATTTAATTCAAGTAAATTATAATTATAACGAAGTGGTATTTCTAAATCGGTACTAATATTATAAAGAGGAAAGATTTGATTGTTTGTTTGTTTGCATTGAATAGGCTCCGAAACTTCAAGACCGATTTCAAAAATTCTTTCACCATTGGGTAGCTACACTTTCTCCGGGTGACTTAAGTGTTAATACTGACTCCTTGCTCTCTACGACCAAGCAGCAGTAAAACGCAGTTATTGGAGATCAAAAACTGTATAATTCTAGTTATTAGAAAAACAATATTTTATTGGTACGTACAATTTTCACAATTCAAAAATAACAACCCAAAAAACAATAAACGAAATATGAAAATATAAAATCAGTGAAAAAGTTTGTATATACATATAAAAACTCTTTTCACTAACACTCCTCCTTACTTTCATATCTCTAGACCTATCTCTTTCACGCACCATTCGAACTTGCCACTTAACAAGGGCTTTGTCAAAACAGCAGCCACCATTCGGTTCGTCTCCACATATTCTAGTTTAATGTGTTCACATTCAACAGATTCTCTTATAAAATGGTGGCGCACATCAATATGTTTAGTGCGTTGATGGTGCATAGGGTTCTGCGCAATGGCAATAGCAGACTGGCTATCGCTGTAGATCTACAGTGGCTCCTCAGGCTTTTCAGTGATTTCAGCAATAAATCTCTTTAGAAAAATTGCTTCTCTAGCAGCTTCAGAAATTGCAAAATATTCTGACTCTGCTGTTGAGAGAGCTACTGTTCTTTGTTTCCTACTATCCCAGCACCCTGCTCCTCCTTTCCAGAGAAATACCACTCCAGAACATGACCTTCTGTCATAGCAAGTAGCATGACTGGCATCTGCATAACCCTGCAATTAATTAAACTCGGTCTTCTTCGTGTACTTAAGTCCTAGGCTTTAACTACCTTTTAAATACCTAAGCACTCTTTTAGCAGCTGTCCAATGTTCTTCAGTATAACAGCTGTTAAACTGACTTAGATGATTCACCGCATACGTGATATCCGGTCTAGTGCAGACAGCCAAGTACATTAGGGAACCTATTAAGTTTTGATATGGGATCTTTCCATTCGGTTTGTGTTCTGGACCTGGTTTCTCTAGCTTCTCCCCAGGAACTGACGGCGTTGCTGCAACCTTACAATCAACCATCACAAACGAATTCAAAAATTTTTCCACATATTTTTCTTGGTCAATCTTGATTCCCAACTTATTTTGAGTGATTCTCATTCTTAGAATACACTCTGCCTTGCCGAGATCTTTCATTTAAAATTTTGACATAAGACCTCTTTTTACTTGTCTTAACTCTGCTGCATCATTCCAAAAAATTAACATATCATCAACTTAAACCGCTAATATGATGATCTTTCCCTCTTTTGATCTCTTGTAGACGCACGGTTCACTCTTGGATCTCTTGAAGCCTAACTTCAACAACTCTATATTCAATTTATTGTTCCAAGCTCTAGGGGCTTGCTTTAATCCATAAAGCGAGCGTTTAAGTAGACACACATGATCTTCTTTCCCTCTCTCCACAAAACCTTTACGTTGTTTCATGTAAACCATTTCACTAAGGTCTCCATTTAAAAAAGCCGTTTTTACGTCCATCTGATCCACATTTAGGCCATGTTTAGCCGCCATTGCCAACATTATTCGAAGAGAGCTATGTCTGACAACTGGAGCGAAAGTCTCATCATAATCCGCCCCATATCTCTGACTAAAACCTCTAGCAACAAGTCGTGCTTTGTATCTCTTCTTATTTCCCGCCTCTTCTTTGATTCGAAAAATCCATTTCGAATCAATGACGTTGCTTCTGACTGGTGGTTTTACTAGGACCCATGTTTTATTTTTCTTAATGGAATCCAGCTCCTCCTGAATGCTTTTTTTTCCATTCTCTACTGTCAGACCTTGACAAAGCATCACGAACCGAGGTTGGGTTATTTTCTGTTTCCACTGCGTTATATAAAATATGGTCCGGAAACTGATTTTCTGATTCGTAGTGGATATCTCCGTTCCACCACTAAATTCTCGACAATAGTATCCGACTCGCAATCCTAAAAATCTTCATCTTCTGCTTCAGAAATAGTTTCTTCCTGTTGAACAGAAACAGTAGAACTGTCTTGTTCATGTACAGGATTAGCTCCTTCCTGTTGAACAGCTACAGTAAAACTATCTTGTTCGTGTTCCACTCGTTCCACTCTAGGAATGTCGTTATCCACATCATTCTCTTGATGAGGTTGCAGAACATCTGGTACTACTGTATTCTGAACCACCGTTGGTTCATCTTGTAGGATTATTTCAGTTTCTTCTTTCGGTTCCTCTATAGTGTCTCTATATTTTTGGTTTTCTAAAAATTTTTCCCGATGCAGGATCCACAAGTCGATATGCTTTCGAGCAGTCGTTGAATCCCACGTGGATAAGCTCTCTGCTTTTTGCATCCCACTTGGTCCTTTTTTGATTAGGAATGTGCATAAAAGCTTTGCAACCAAAAGGTTTTAGCATGCTTAGATCACACTCCCTGCCAGACCATTTCTCGTCCGGAGTCATATTCTTCACCGCAATCGTTGGTGACTTGTTCTTCAAGAACACGGCGTGATGGACAGCTTCTGCCCAGAAATGTTCTGCTAATCCGGACTCATGTAGCATGCTCCTTGCTTTCTCGCAGATAGTGCGATTGGCCCGTTCAGCTACGCCATTCTGCTCTGGTGTGTACTCCACCGTCAGTTGATGCTGGATTCCGCAACTCTTCAGAAAATCATCCATCCGCTTATTGACGTACTCAGTTCCGTTATCTGTGCGCAAGATCTTCATTTTCTTGCCGCATTGGTTTTCAGCAAACGCCTTAAAATCTATAATTTTTTCAAAAACTTCGCTTTTTTGTTTCAAAAAATAAATAAATGTTTTGCGTGTAAAATCATCAATAAATGTCAAAAAATATTGGAACCCGCTATAAGAAGGAATATTCATAGGTCCGCACACATCGGAGTGAACTAAACCTAACGCTTCCGTAGCTCTCTTTGCATCAGTCTTACAAAACGGCTGTTTCGTTTGTTTTCCCATAATGCATGATATACAATCTAGCTTAGAATTAGTATCAGGAAAACTCACCCCTGTTGCCATCTTATCTCTGTGAAGTTTTAGGTAATGCATACCAAGAAGTCCCATCCTCCGATGCCATAACATTTGTTGATCATGCTCTGTCGTTTCCAGCGCAGACCCCTGTGAACAGCACTTAATTTTATAAATGCCTCGTTCTTCCACACCTTTCACGACAGCTTTACCTCGCACCTTACACCCTTCTCGCTAATACTACCACGTGACCTTTTCTCGCAATTGCATTCACACTTAACAAGTTAGAAGCTAACTTAGGTACATACGTAACGGTGCTGATTGTCAATCCAGACTCACATACTACCGTACCCTCACCTGCACAAGTCACTCTTAAAGACCTAGGAGTATCCTTCAAGTTCTTAAACTAAGACTTGCGATTCGTCATGTGGCATTCGTCATCTTGGAATGACATCTATCTATTATGATTACTGTTGCATATAGCTTGTCGTGCTTATGTAACGGGATCCATGTATATGTTAGTATTAATTAGTTAGTATTAGTACGACATGATAATTTATTTAATCTTAATGTTTATGTTGTAATATTATTATTCTTGACTTGACCTATGATGATTGCTATTAAATCTTTTTTTATAATATTGACATTGTCTTTGCAAATTTATTGTTTTGATTTCGATGACTTTTGTTTTGTATTGTTCTGTATAGCTACTCCCATTATCATTACATTAGTAACCACTATTTTAAAATTTATTTGTAAGATTTTGTTATTTTGATAAAAAAGTTGGTTTTGCTTGTTGGCGCTTTGGTACATACTGTAAGCCAGTGAGTGTCCTGAATAAATAAATAAATAAATGTGCGTAGACGCTCCTGAATCGATGATCCAGTCTACCGCTTGTGGTGTCGACGTCCCGAACGCAAAGGCTTGAAGAGCTTCCTTCTTCCCTTTTGGATTATCTGGACATTCATGTGCCTTATGCGGTCCATCACAAATGAAGCATTTGATTTTTTGTTTCATCTTCTTAGGTGTACTTTTAACCTTATACTTATTTGACAATAGTGCTGTAGTCGGTTGGCTTGCACTCGTGCTTGCCGAATAGGTATCTTCCATTTGAAAAAGCTTTGTCTTTACATAATCAGTAGTAAGAACAACGTTACTATTTTCTACGGCTAGTCTCATTGGTTGGAACTCTACAGTAAGGCCTTGGAGAAGTAAAGCAGCCAGCAGCTCATCGTCAACCTCCTTTCCCAGACCTTGAAGTTCCTGAGATACCATCATTACAGATGTGACATGTTCCCTAACCGATGGGAATTGCTCCAGCTTCATGCTTACTAGCTTTGAAAGCAGCCGGCAGCGATTGTTAAGACCTTTGTCCTCAAATGCACTCCTTGAAGCTTCCCAAACATCTTTCGCTGTTTTAGCTCTGCGTACATGTACCAAACAATGTGGTCTAATCATCAAGCAAATCTTTGCTCTAGCTTTCTGGTCTTTTCTCATACCTTAGACATCGCTCTTTTCAGGTGTAACTCTCGAATATTCCCACAAATCGTCGTGAACGAGATACAACTCCATCAAAAACTTCCATGTGGCGTAATTGCTGTAACCATCCAATTTCTTTATAGAGGGTAAAGCACTGCCACCAGAAAACTCTGAATTTTGTGCCATTGTTGAGTTCTGGTTTTTATGAGAACTCCCGTTACCAATTGACATCTCCTTTTAGGTCACTTGGGACTGGGCCCATAACCTGTTAATACTGACTCCTTGCTCTCTACGATCAAGCAGCAGTAAAACGCAGTTATTGGAGATCAAAAACTGTATAATTCTAGTTATTAGAAAAACAACATTTTATTGGTACGTACAATTTTCACACATCAAAAATAACAACCCAAAACGAGCAAAAAACAATAAACGAAATATGAAAAATATAAAATCAGTGAAAAAGTTTGTATATACATATAAAAACTCTTTTCACTAACAATAGGCTATATAATATTTTCAAAAATTCGTCACGGGGTGCGGGGTCCACGCGGACAAAGTCGCTCGCGAGGGGTCCGCTAAACACTATGGAGTGCACTCTGATGCCTTGAAATTGATTCAATCATATCTTAGCGGCAGAATCCAAAAAGTTAGCGTGAACGGATCCATATCATCCGGATCTTCTGTGCTAATGGGGGTCCCACAAGGGTCAATACTAGGTCCATTTTTATTCTTAATTTATATTAATGATTTACCATTTTATGCGGAAAACTTTTGCAATATTGTTTTGTTTGCTGACGATACATCTTTGATATTTAAGACTGATCGAAATAAAAATAGTTTTGATGACATCAACAGTGCCCTAACTGATGTGTTGAATTGGTTTACTACTAATAATCTTTAATTAAACGCGAAGAAAACCAAATGTATAAATTTTACTCTACCTAACGTAAAGAATATTATAGGAAATAAAATTAAACTGAATGGTGAACTGTTGGACCTTGTTGATTCAACAGTTTTCTTAGGTATTACCTTAGATTCAAAAATACAGTGGTACCCTCATATTAGCACCCTTGCGGGGAGACTTAGTTCAGCTGCTTACGCTGTTAGGAAAATTAGGCATTTTACAGACGTGGAAACTGCTCGATTAGTCTATTTTAGTTACTTTCACAGTGTTATGTCCTATGGTATACTACTTTGGGGTAAAGCAGCAGATATAGAAACCATTTTCATTTTACAGAAAAGAGCAATAAGGTCCATATATAACCTAGGATCACGTGACTCCCTTAAGGAGCTGTTTAAAGAAATAAATATTCTTACAGTTGCATCACAATTTATTTATAACTGTATTGTTTACGTGCGTCAAAACATTACTCATTTCAAAAAAAATTGCGATATACACAAACTAAATACTAGAAATAAGTATAAACTTGTAATTCCTAAATTTCGACTTCAGAAAGTTTATGGATCATTTATGGGACAAAGTGTCATAATTTACAATAAAATCCCGAACGATGTTATAATTTTGCCCTTTGACAAATTAAAGACACATGTTAAGGACAGACTTTAAGAAAAGGGCTATTACACTGTAAGCGATTACATCAATGACAAAAATGCATGGAATTAACATTCCTCTAGTTTCGCATACATTGTTCTAATGCGTTCATAGTGCCCGAGTAAAACTTGTAGATTCACTTTTGTTTTTATCTTTTATTTTATATAATTGTTTTATGACTATTGACTGTATGATTTGGTAACGACATATTGTTTTGTAAATGTCGTTACCTCTATATTATTATAAAGCTGTGGAGTTTCTTGTGCCCGTTCTTCTCCACAGCTAAAAGACTTCCTGAATGGGTGGGGTAGGTGGGTGGGTTCCTGTGCCTATCCATCCATCCATATAAAAAAAAAAATTGACGATTCAAAACGCTTAATTTAAGCTTACTGAATAAAGTTATTTTGATTTGCTAGTTGTTAATAAAAACAATTGTTAAAATATTGTTTTCTTTCGTAATAAGTACATAATATTTTTTTTGTTGAAAATTTAGTTTTTATGTGAAGGGTCGTCTCTTGTTAGTGGTTTTCTGACGTCATGCTCCCCGGCGGAACCACTTTTGATTTAACTATTATAAGTCATTCAAAAAAATCTATGTAACGTCTATAAAATTCTAGTCCTATTAACCTCTGAGGTGGCACGCAGTCATATTATGACTGCGGGACACTTGAAACCAAGATGGCGTCAAGTGGCACCCCCCCCCCCCCCCCCCCCCGCCAGGTAGCCATTTTTTTAAGTCCATTTCCGGTGTCGGGTTACGTTATGACGTTATGAGTCATATCTCAAAAGTTAGGAAGGAAATATGCATGTATCATAAGTCTACGTATTCGTAATGAAATAAGCTAACTGCCTAAATAATAATATTTACAATTGAAACTATTCGTTTTTTTCAATAATGAGCTAAAAATAAGGTTTTTTTATTTATTTATTATTTTCCGATTTTTTTTTGTAAACCCCAAGACAGTATAAATAAAACCATTTTTCAAAGAAGTATTTGTTTCTTTTATAATATTACACATTGAATTACAATAATCTGATTAGAAAATTACTAGTCTTCATACATTTTATTTACACAGTGAGTCTAAGAACTCTTGACCTTGAAATCGGCGGGCCGATAAGGCGGCAAAAAAGGGTCGACTTGTTAATGTAAACATTCTCTCGTATAACGCAGTTCAATTGTATTGGTATCCTTGTTTAACATAGCGTGTTTTGTCGCGCGCTCCCTATTCCAGCTTCGTGCGCACTTAATGATAACGTAAACAAAAAACGGCCCACCCACGCGCAGTCATAATATGACTGCGCGCCACCCTTGGGTATTTTGACAGCTGTCATAATAAAATCGCGCGCCACCACAGAGGTTAAAAAAAATCTATGTCTCAAGTTTCGCCGTATTTTGTTAATTAAAGTGGTTGCGCTGCGAAGTATCCTTCCAGCGAAACCACCACGATATATCTATTAATATGCATAGTATAATAAAATATATGGTATCAAACAATTCTATAACAATATTATATTGAATTAGGACCCCCAAATCCTCAGTAGAATTTGAATTTATGGACAAAGCGGTGCCTCTAATTTTCCCTTAGAAATAGTTGCTAAACACCTCTTCTAAACTCACTCACTGATATTCTAAAAAAAAAGGCATGACCTTTAAGAATATTTTATTTCGGTTAGTATGACTGAATAAAAATTCAAGTTTTGAATGAATAACGTCCCTATTAAGTAGTTTATTTATTTATTTGTAAACCACAACAACCCACATGGATTTATGAACGCACTTTTTCCTTTTCCCCTACCACGAAAAACTCTCGTAATGGTATAGTAACCGTATTTGCTGACTATTCGATAACGCTCAAGTTTCTATCGTGCCCTCACACAGAAAAAGTGAGTTCATAAATTCATGTGGGTTATTGTAGTTTACAAATAAATACGTTATTCATTCTAAACTTGAATTTTATTCACTGTCATACTAACCGCAATCAAATATTCCGCTAAACATAATATAGGTATACCGTATAAAGGACATCAGGCAAATTCCTTTGACAATAGACCCAAAAATGTATGGCATTTCTGTTTATACCACAATGTAGGTATGTAAATAGTGGATCGTGGAAACTATTCAAAGTTTAATAAAGATTTTTATTAGAAGAGATATTCACGTTTGAAATATTTTTCTTTTGTAACACTACTGACACTAGTATAGCAACACTTGTAACTCAAACGAAACGTTTCGTTATGTGCAAAATGAACATTATTTATTAAGCTTTTTAGTTGTACACAAAGATCTTAAATATCAAACACGATACCTCGGACCAAATATAGGTCCAAGCACGATACGGATGGAGCGTGTGGAATTCTGTTCTGTTCATTTAATCATGTGGTTGTAACCAAACGCTTCACAGTTGACAGTGATTGACAATGTCAGCAACACTGACAGCCTATAGGCTAGCTGACAGATCGAAAATGGCATGGCATTCAAATCAAAGCGATACGTACCCATTTTCAAGTATTTGCATAAGCTATATTAACAATAAAAATCTAAAAGTTAGTTTTCTCTAACTTCAGAACTATTTCTCCGAGAAATCCAAACCAGCCAACTTCTGTCAATGTCACTGTCATCTAATGCAATGCGCCTTGTTCTTACGCAAAAAAATAGTGATGGCGGCCACAAAATGTCCGTTTCATAGTCGTAGTTTTGATTTCTAATTAATTAATTTCAGCCAAATAAAGGAGTTTCAAAGTTGACACTGATTTAGGTATATAATGACACATAGTGCTCAAAGATAATAGAAATAAGTTTATACATTTTCGGGTCAAATGTGCCTGATGTCTTTTGTGTTTTGTTGTTTTTTCGGCATGAGCCCACTAACTAAATAGTTTCTGAACGTCCAATAAAAATGTCAACTAGATCAAGTAGAAGTAGGTATCCCTCTACTCTTTGTAGGTAATAGCTAGGTATCCTAGCAACTTGTCGCGACCCCGGAATAACTTTGTGTTATGACATATTAATTTACACGTTGATACGCTTTCAGAAATAAATGCATACGGAAGCGCGAGATTAATTCGTACAAAGGTAATTTGATTAATGATCAATTAATTAGAACAAACAAACATTAACCTTCGATCGCAGTTTATTTGAGCCCAGATAGGTATGCTAATGGCGTAAATGTAGGAAAGAAACATCGCCATAGCAGTTTTAGCACAGAATAAATAAAGTACCCTCTACGGTTTTAGTACCGTCGAAGGGTTGTGTGTCGTCAGCTACGCCATGAATGTAGTCTTTGTCTGGAGCCTGTTTAAATACGAGTAATAAACGTAGGTACACTGAAAAGTAAACGTGAAAAACTTCTGCCGATCAACTATGGTTCATAACAGCCTGTCTCGTTGTACCATTCGACCATTAGAATATTCACAACAATTTGTCGACTAACCGGAGCACGCTGGCTGTAATTTGGCAGAAATTCGACATCTAGCTTGGATTTATCACGACAACGACTACGACAAAAAATTAAGACTTCTCTGCGGTACTGGAAGCAAACATATGCATATTCTAAGAAATAAAGCAAATTTTGACTGTAGGTTCCCGCTGGACCGCTGGAGTCAAATGGCCGGACGAAACTAAGCAAAACAACGCACGCACCCTGGTATTAAAACAGAATCACGGTACTAGCATCTTATTGGAGTTTCCGTGGACCTCTGGAATGTTAAAGTGCCAATACCTTGCTTAAACAATAACATCACCCTTTTACAATACTTTGCTTATTACTATGTTAAAAACCTGAAAGGAAGCTTAATAACTAGTATTAGTATTTTGCAATTACGTCTTCCTTAAATTCTAGAAAATCACTAAATTATAACATAATTAGTCGCCGTTTCACGTAAATGTCCGTAATACTTCCTTAAATAACGTACGATCTACGAGTCAAATTCGTAATCCAATTATTCCTGTTCTTCCTCTGGATGCATGAATTATGTCTTAAAATTAGTCCTTTTAATTAAAATCATAACGAATAAATGTTCTTTTATGGCAAGTGGGGATCTTTAATTCCTAAACCGCATATTATCCTTTCAATGGTGTTGCTAGTGATATTCTTTAACGACCGCTAGGGTACATCCGTAGAATAATAAATAAAGCTTATGCTTTAGTGTGTCTGAGGGTACATCAGACAATCAAACTGCACGGAATGATACGTTCCGTTATACGTAAAATTTATTCGGTAGTGCGGGCAGCATAAGAATCCTAATAAAAGCGTCAATTAATCTATCGAAGTTATGCCGCCGCCACCACGACTATTTAAGCCACCAAATGCCTCAGCCGGACTCTTAATATCCCAGCACACTTCACCATGTCGCGACCCCGGAATATCTTTGTGTTATTACATATTAATTTAATATACATTGCTTGTCGCGTTATTGGTAGAGTAAAACAAAAAATATTAGAGTATCTGCTTCGCTTAGTTTTGTATATTCCGAGGGGCGAAAATTACACACATAAAGACTGAGGCATTGGCGACTCACCCGTGGCTGAAGCGACACAGGATTGGGTGGCGGCCGCAGACTGTGGCGGGTTCCCTCGGGACCCCAGATTCCCGCCTATAATGTAAAAGGGGTTTATGACTCAACTGTCAATAAGTGGCTCAATCTCTCCAGTCATCAGGAGGCATCTTTAGATTACTTAAAGCAAAGCATGGCAAATTGGACCAGATGAATAGGTATATTATTAAAGCTCACGTCGTTATCATCATCCTACGCACGTCTACCCCTCTCCACCCCTTTCATCGGCAGGTACAACTGGCTACACCAGTGACCCAGGCCCAAGGAGTTGCTATACCAGTACTGGGTGGCCTTATAAACTTGGTGAACTGTACCTCTCTCTGCCCTACAGTCACGTCGCCCCTCTCTCTCCAGCGACACTAGCACCGAGGGGACACCCGCAAGTGCGACTCCCTCGGGCAGTCCTAAACAGGACTGCGCCTCCTCCATGATAAAGTCCGTTAATTGGCCGTCCTGTGGAGCGAGACGTGATTCCAATATAACGGAACGGTCCAAGCTTACTCTAAGGAGAGTAAGGACAGCCGGTAACCCCACTTTAGTCAGTCTCACAAATCGAAGAGTTCTACGGCGGGTATCATCAGTCAGATTGTCCAATAAACTGACTACCGCCGCAGATCAAGTAAGGGGTCATCCCTATGATCATTAGCTCGGTTTACACAGGTGACCAATAAGAGAACAAATTGAATGCCATCAGAATAGAAAGATTAACCACTTTATACTTTATTAACCATATTATTAGTTCGGTCAGTTTATGAAAGTAACATCAAGAGAATACAATAGAACGTTGTCAGAATGGAAAGATCAAACCACTTAACTTTCATGCTGACACGTGGGCAGCATCTCGGCACACGTGGGGCAGCCTCTCAGCACACGTAGGGCTGCATCTCAGCACACCAGTCTCCAGAGCACCTCACTGAACCACTTTGGACAACGAAATAAGCCCGCTCATGGCTCGACTGCTATATTTATTGAGACTACCCTCACTACTAATGCTGCCCACCCCGAACAATGTTGCCAGCTTATAAAAACTGACCATAGACAAGTCGGTCGTCCGACTTGATACGGTACATCGTGACGGCTGTCACGACACAACTACATAAACAAAACCTCTCAAACGAATATCTCAGAGAGTCAGGTGGAATTCAAGTAAATTAATTGTGTAAGGTTCATTTAAAATCATTTTCTTAATTCATTTTAGTCTATTCTTAAATCTATAGAAAGATTGACAATCTATGATTTGACACATGTCATGTGTCAGGGACTTGGGGGGGAGAAGTAGGACGGCAGTCGGTGACTCGGTGAGTGAGGCATTCTCGGCTGGGCTCTTGAACTGGACGGACTTGTATTGTAACCGAAACGGACGGATGACGGGAGGACTGGTTGTATAATGAAGAAAAATAAATGTTATCTGATATTGGCTACGTGTTTTACTACAAATCAGAAGTGGTAAGTACATGCTCACATTCGACAACGTTTTTCTTTAGCAGTGTTAATGCATAACTACTCGACTGTGAGGTGGCTGAATTCAGCTAGAAATTACCCGCAACTAATTAGTGATTAAACGAACTTACCTGAAGTGATGTTCTATCACAATTATACGAGTTGCTTAGTCCGAAGAGTTTAGGTAACACTTGTAGTAACACGTATCGTGTCGCCTTTCATCCACTAAGTTAAAAGCAAAAAAAAAACAATTTTTTGTAGGGTAGTTGTCGTTTTCCTCTGTGCCTCGATTGTACGACCGCTCATATAGTTGAAAGCCCTGAGCCTAATATTTCACGCAAAGGGGATATCTAGGGAGGGAGGGACCTAATCTCTTCGGACGAAGCAACTCGCATAATTGTGATAGAACATCACTTCAGGTAAGTTCGTTTAATCACTAATTATACATTCGTTGTTTCGTCCTTTGAGATTAGGTAACACTTGTAGATTTTGAAAGATAGTGAAATATTAAAACGTCTTTTTCCGTGTAAATCAATAACTAGGTATATTAAATAAATATAATCAAAAAACAAAACCTAAATAAAGCTAGAGGTTTATAATATATTGTAATCAAATCTTATTATTAACATTTTATAATTAACATCAATCTCTGACAATGGACATGGCAAAGTCTGGTTCAGGTTGGATGTTTCTATGGTAGTGTTTTGCAAAAACAGAAGAGTTAGCACTCCACCCAGCAGTTTTGCGAATAGTATCGATACTGACGCCTGCTCTATGTGCAGCTGAGGTAGTAGCACGCCTCATGGTGGAGTGAGCAGAAAATAAAGAAGTGTCAACTCCGCTAGCTAATAAAGTATCTTTTATCCATCTACTAACAGTATTAGAATAAACTGCTTTATGAGGTCTTTTGAAACATAAAAGGATTATTTTCGTTGTTTCTTACAGTTTTCGTCCTCTCAATGTATGTCATTAATGCTTCCGCTGGACATACTTCTGAAAGTTCTCTGTAAAAGGGAATATTCAGATGAGGCTGTATTGAACGTGGACAAGATGTCTTAATAATGTCCTGTATCTTAATAAAAATGCAAAGCTGATCATTTATGTGCAAGGTGCACATAAATAATCAGCTTTGCATTTCTACAAGTATAAGAAATGTAACTTTTTAAGTTAGCTGTTCTAGATTTAAAGAGGTATTGGGATGCAATTTTGATAGGAAATTTAAGACTATTGATAGGTATACCATATTTTGGGGCTGAAGGACGAAGTCTGTAGAATCCTTTAGTGACCAACCCGCTCAGATGTTCCTATGGAGGGGCGCCGACCAAACGAAGCAACCTACACGCTACAAGATGACGTCAATAATATTCGGAGCTAAGAGTTCACCTTTCTTAGCGCACAGCGTGAGAGATTTGAACGCTGAAACGCACGCTGCCGAGTATCCGCGCGCATACGAGGCAATTACGAGAAACCATTATATGGACGACTACGTCGACTGCTACGACACCGAGCAAGAAGCGATTGAAACGATAAAGGAGGTCGCGAAGGTTCACGCGCAGGCAGGATTCACGCTGGCCGGTTATAACTCTAACGGACCGTGCGTGTTGCGTGAGCTGCCAGCAGAAAGCCGTGACACATCACCTCGACAGCTCGGCGCTAGTCTTCAGCAATGTGGCAGAACGCTCGGTTTACTATGGGACGCTGCTACAGACGAGTTGGCGTTTAACACCGAGATGGTTCGCGTGCACGACGACGTGAAGCAAATGAGGCGCGCTCCTACTAAACGAGAGGCGCTGAGTGCGGTTATGTCAATATTTGACCCACTCGGACTGTTGAGTTATTATACTATACGAGCGAAGATCATCTTACAAGGCATATGGCGGTTAAAAATAGAATGGGACGAGGTCTTACCCGATTACGAGGCCGGCGAGTTCCATGAATGGTTGAACGGATTGAGGGCATTACGTAGTCTGCGTCTACCCCGGCGTCTACATACGGGGGGAGTGACGAGAAAGCAGCTACATGTTTTTGTGACCCCAGCGAGGTCGCTTACGGCGTTGCAGTATATTGGAGAATGAAGGGTGAAAATGGCGAAATACAAGTCGCACTCGTCGCTGCTAAGGCCAGAGTGGCACCGATAAAGCAACAAAGTATTCCGAGAATGGAGTTGCAAGCGGCGTTGATAGCTACGCGACTAGCGAGCTCAGTATTGAATGAACAAAGATGGCAACCTGAGAGAGTCGTATATTGGACCGATTCACAAACAGTGTTGAAATGGATAAATAACGACACGGTGCGTTACACCCCCTATGTAGCGCACCGCTTAACTGAGATCACAGAAACGACGATGCCGTCACAATGGCGATGGGTCCCTACGGCTCACAATGTCGCGGACGACGTAACGCGCGGCAGTGAGATTATGAAAACGAAGAATGATCGGTGGTTTGTCGGACCGGCATTTTTATATGCAAACGAAACCGAATGGCCTACGAGTGACGTCATCAACAACGAACACAGCGCGGAGAGTGAACACTGCGTGACGCACACGCACACGTGGCAGAGTGATAGTAGCGTAGTGCCAGACGCTAAACGCTTCTCTTCCTACGAGCGTTTAGTTAGAACGATGGCGAACGTGCTACTATTCACTCAGAGATGCCGCCGCCGCGCTAGTAACATGACAATTGAACATATCAACGAGGCCGAGCGCCTACTAACCATTGAATCGCAACGAGAGAGCTTCGCAGACGACATCGACCGCCTCAAAGCATCCCGCAAACTACGCGCGGGCAGCAGACTACGACGACTCGACGTGTTCATCGACGAAGGCGGAGTATTACGAGCAAGAGGGCGAATAAGGGCAGCGGGTGTGTCTGCCCCCGCTACTACGCCCGTAATACTGGACGGCAGCCACCCGTATGCGCGGTTGCTACTTAAACGTGAGCACCGTCGCGCCCACCACTCGCACAATGAGCGCGTCGTCAACGAAATAAGGCAACGATACTGGGTTCTACGATTGAGGCCGGCTGTGAGATCCGTGGCGTTCAATTGTGCATTTTGTAAAGTGAGAAAGACGCTACCTACGACGCCGGTGCACGGCGACTTACCAAAAGCACGTATGGAAGCCTTTGTACGGCCTTTTACGAACTGTGGCCTAGACTATTTTGGCCCGATGACTGTGACTATCGGCCGGCGCCATGAGAAACGATGGGGGATTGAACTTACGGCGAGCTTATCTACCGACTCAGCGATTATGGCTCTAAGATGAATGGCGGCCAGGAGGGGATGGCCCCACGTTATATATAGTGACAACGCTACGAATTTTAAAGGCGCGGACCGAGAATTAAAGGCCGCATACGAAGAATGGGAGCCAGCGCTACGAGAATACGCGCTAACGCAACGCACAGAGTGGCGTTACATTTCGCCAGGCGCGCCACACCAAGGCGGCGCATGGGAACGGCTGGTGAGAACAGTCAAAACGGCGCTGCGCACTACGCTCAACGAGAAGTCACCGCGTGAAGAAGTACTTATGACGCTACTAGCCGAAGCCGAGCACACTGTCAACGCTCGGCCTCTAACACACGTCCCTGTGAGCATCGACGACCCGGAAGCGCTGACACCCAATCACTTCCTTTTGGGTAGCTCGAGCGGCCTGCCCACCACTGGGCCGTGCGAGCGCGCCGACCGAAACACATGGCGGGCGGCGCAGGCGCTGGCGGACGAGTACTGGCGACGCTGGCTGCGCGAGTATCTACCACTACTCATACCGCGCGGCGGCACGCGCGACTCCGAGCGACGCAACGTACGAGAGGGCGACGTGGTCATAATTGTGGATAACACACTACCCCGCAATGTATGGCCTAGAGGCGTCGTCACGAAGACATTTCCTGGACCTGACAAAGAAGTACGCAACGTAGAGGTGCGCACCAAAGGCGGCACGTTCGACGACCGACGACGAGACTGGCTGTCCTGCCGATGGAGTGAAGAGGCTACGCGGATGCTGCGCCGGGGGGAGCCTGTTACGGACAGAAGTCTCGACTTTATGATATTATATAGTTATATATAATACGGCTAAATTTAGGTATGTGTATTTGCATAAGTAGATTAAGTCTCATATGTGTAAAGGTTTTTTGATAATAAATAATTAATTTTTTGCGTTTCATTTTAACAAAAGGTAAAAGTTATTAAACAGGTAATGGTTTTGACAAGGTAAGGGCCAGGTATACGTGCCCAGGGGCCTTACGCCTCTCTAAGGTAATTAAAGTTAGGAAAGTAAGAGATTAGCTTTCGTAATTATAGGTTTCTATTGTTAGGAATATCAATGTAATTAAGAAAATAAATAAGTAGGGTATCCACATTACGAGTGATACCGTAGGGTAGGTAATAAATTTAAGATAAAAAGAGAAGTCCGAACGAAAGGGACAGCTGCACAAATTACGACGGTACATGTGGGTAGTTAGTTATGGTAAAATGTAAAACTGCCCACATGAGCAGGCAGCTGTCCCACAAGGCTGCTAGTTGCCAACCCATAATGTGTTTAAGTCACGGCCGGTCAGAGCAGAATTTGTAAGCTCACCGGACCCCACCTAGAAGAATAAAGAAGCACTAATCAAGAACCGAGTTTTATTGAAGAACATACAGTCCACATTGAAGCACAACGGCTAAACTGTTCGGCGACTACACCCGTCTGGAACAATGTTTGTAATGACAACGTTTAAGTTTTATTTGTCTTATCTAGTGAGGTCTGCAGAAATCTCCCTCTCGCAGCAGCACGTCGACTCATTGGGATCTTTTATGCAACCCCGTCCTATAACTATTTTTAAGCAATCAAGTATTATTTACAAAATCGACTCTAATCCTATTTTCACTTCCAGGCCTCACATCACAATAGTTGGATTGATGACCAAATCTATCACAAGTGAGACACAGTATTATGGGAGGCCCGCGCCCTTCACCATTATGTATAGCAAAACTAATCAAAACTAATTTCCGCTGTCTTGTTAGGTCTTCTACCGTCATTGTTAATAAATAAATTACAAAAATTTAAAAGTGTACATGTGTCCGTATGTTCTTGCACAGTGGATGTTTAATAAAATAGAAATCATTAGAATATTTATTGTTGAATTCAATGAGAATCTTGGTTGGGATACATTATTGAACGCTAAAAAGAAAAATACGATATTGATACGATTAAATTAAAGGAGCTTATATGATTTATGTAACGTAAAATGTAAAGTTAATGGATGAATTTCCTTATTGCTTAATATTTATTTATGAATTAATTACTACTTTGAAGATAATGAACAAACTGTTTGTCAATTGTACGGAGAATCCCTGGTAGAAGTGGATGACTTAGCAGAGATTATTATAATTACAATGGGAGAAGTATGGGAGAAATGTATGGGTTCACATAAGGGACTGTGTTTTCTTATTGGTGTGGATTCATTTCTTATTTAGTTGGATTAATAATCCTGTAAGAACGTAGGATGGGTTTTTACAAGATTCTTTGGTTTCTTAAATTTTAATGTTATTGTTTATCTTTACAATATACCTTATAAGTTCTTATTCATTTTAATTTGGCACTCGGTGATTTGTGTACAGAGAACGTAGGATTACAAGATTCATTGGTGGCTAAAATTTAAAATTGTTATTGTTTAGCTTTACAATATACCTTATATGAGTTCTTATTCATTTATTTTGGCATTCGGTGATTTGTGCACAGAGAACGTAGGATGAGTTTTTACAAGATTCATTGGTGGCTTAAATATTAATTGTTATCGTTTGTCTTTATAATATCCCTTATAAGTTCTTCTTCATTTAATTTGACACTTGGTGATTTGTGTACAGTTTAGGTAATGCTCATGGATCGGAGTGGGTGGAGTTTTCTGGTATTGGCATTCAAACGATAATTATCAAATGTATAGATAAGCTTCCGAAATTAAATTTTGAGAGAGATTAAGGGTGAGATTTATAGAGCGTGCTTACGAGTAACTTTGACTTTACTTACGGCGAACTTGGCTCAGTGCATCCTAAGTACGAGCTTTGATTTCGAATTGATAGTCATACAAAAGTTGAGACTAGGCTGAGCTTAGTGTTCCATTTCAAGCATAACCTTCTTAATTGTTCTTTAAACTTAGAAGAAAATAAAATGATTTAAAAAGTACTTTTAACTTGTACGAAATTTAATCATTAATTTGAATCATTAACAGTTATAAATTACAATATTTTCATAAACTTAATTATAATAAGTCAAAAACTTTTTGTCGGTGTTGGCTAACATATTTTTTGAAACGGAACGCACTGGCCCCTCTGACAGTGACATGACAACTGCAGTCTGTCAAGTCAAATAAATTGGCTTTTGGGCGTTGTTTTTTACGATCCGTACGATCCATAACGAATGTTTAGTCAATTGTCTCGTATAATTAAATCAATTTGCTATGAAATACAATAACTATCCTTAAATTAAAATCAATTAATTGAAGAGATACTGTTTTGACAGAAAGATATCTTGTTTTGACAGAAAGATAACCCGTAAAATTTAAAAAGGCACGGAAACGCCGTAGAGCTGTTGACGTAGTGTGCTATTATTCACGTTCGGTTAATATCCTGAGTTTTTCGTAAGTCACCGATTTCGGTGACTTAACCTGTGCTAAGTCTGTGCTGAGCCAGCGTCGAAGTGTTGATTATAAGTTCCAATTTTGTCTTAGCTCGCTAGATAAGTCTGAGTAAAGTGTAAGTACGATCTATAGATCACAGCCTTAGTTCCCGTATTCATTTGTTTGTCTTAATAATGGGTTAGTCATATAAAACACTATTCACGCAGTTATATATTATTATCTGAAAGTGCTATTTACAAGTTTAACACGCTATTGAAATTGAAAAAGTCAATATGAAATTGATACCATAAAATTACTTAAAGTAATTCAATAACAAAAGTTATGATGTACTAAATGATAAGAAATCACTTGTTTCATATTATTTTATGGCATTTTAAATAAATAACAATGTTTGTCTGGACATATCCATATTAGGCGGTCGTTGCAAAAGTGCAGAAATAGGTCCTGCCTATTCCGATCTATGGTAACAATATACAATACTACATCCAACAAATTATTTGTTACGTATGAAAGAATTCAATTTATTGTAATTTTATTTTATTTGCTTAGGTACTGTTAATATACGTTTTCTCTTTGCTAGGTAAATTGCTCGCTGAAAACAAGTCCGTAATTAGTATGGTTTACTATGACCAAATGTTTTGTTACTAAGGTATTTTAGGAAGAAAAACTATAATATAAAAAAACTACTTTTTGAACAATGAGAATTTGCCGTAAGAATCAAAATGTGAAATGGAAAATGTAAAAATAATCAAATATAATTCAAAACATTTGTAAAGAGAAAGATTTGCCAAATGTATGTTTGTCAAGTGATTGTTAGTAAAATGAAACATTTGCGGAGCATGTTGTTATTAAAAATGAACATACTAGTTTATGAAAATTGGTTGTAAAGAAAAGGTTATCAGTGATCCTGTTTTTTAACTAAGTTAATAGGATGGGTTTTAATATGAAACGATGGTTGTAAAGAAAAGGTTATCAGTGATCCTGTTTTTATAATTAAGATAATTGGATGGGTTTAAAGTCGGGGTTTTCCTAGCCGCAAGAATCGGATGGGTTTGCGGCTAGAAGAATGTAATAACTTGTTAGAATTTTGGATGTGTTTACAGGATTATTATACTGTGTTTTCCAAGCCGCAACAATTGGATGGGTTAGCGGCTAGGAGAATTTAATAATCCTGTGGGAATTGGATGGGTTTACAATGAAATGAAATAGTTTATTTGCTTTCAAACACATTTTTGGTAACTTTTAATTTGTTTTTGAATCATGTAAGAGTTGGATGGTTTTCGGCTAGGAGAATTTAATATGCCTGTGGGAATTCGATGGATTTACTGGATATTTGGTAGCTTTTAATTTGTTTTTGAATCATTTAAGAGTTGGATAGGTATGCAGGATATTAGTAGCTTGTATTTTAAGTAATTTGTTTTATGTATAAGTTTTTAATGTATTGGTTGCTAATGTACTTACTCGCCGAGTGTAAGGTCTGGTTAATGTCTTAAATATTAGCGTGCCTTCCTGGTACCGTGTATGAGGACGTGATGAGGACATGCACGAGGTCAGGATGGACGAGTGTAAGGTTAATTTAAAATCATTTGCTTAATTGCGTGTTTTACTACAATTGTTAAACTTAGTATTTCATCTTAAGTCCAACGATGAGAACTATGTAGTTCAATGCGATTTGCACAGCCGGGGAACCCGATTGGAATAGTGGCGAAAGGGTATGGTGTTTAGTACTTTCCTGGCACCAGCCAAAGACCACCATCTTCAGCACCAGCAAGAAGTGATTCCCCTGTGATGATTGTTAGCTTCGAGTGTGTTGTATGAATAATGATTGATTTATTTTATAAAAAGATGTATGTACGGGCATTTGTGTTAGTAGTTAAAAGTACCCAAAAGTACATTTCTTGCGGGTACTTCAAAATTGATAGACGCTTTTAAAGCTGCTCTGCAAAATTAAATTTATTTAAATATATTAAAGGTGCTTACAGTTTTAATTTCTCTCAAATGTGTTAGTAATGGTACCAGTGAGTGTTGGCATTAACATATTATCACTCGCACTTTCACTGCAATCACAATCCCGCATCACATCACCTACTTGTCACCTCATCGCATCATCTTTAGTTCTACACTACTTGCTTCCTGAATATGGACACCGTCAATGTCAATGACACTATTCAGGACCACGCTGTTTCACGCCCGCATGGAGGAGTTTGAAAAGGCACTTCAACAGCATGCGGAGTCATCAGTTCCTGGAGTGCAACTACAAACTGTCAAGGCGCTATCTGCAGACTACCAGCAGTTCAAAACATTTGTAGTTGAGGCTGTGAACACGTTGAAGATGAAGCTCCATCTTCTCAATGCGGGTATGGATCGACTCGATACCCACTCTCGGCGTAAAGTGTTGCTGCTCCATGGCTTGCCAGAGGACCCCCCAGAGAATGTTCCTGCTAGAGTACACGAGACGCTCAAAAAGATGAAGCTGACACAGCTTCGGCCGGACTGCATCGAGACATGTCACCGACTTGGTGCTGCTAAAAAAGACAGGGCGCGCCCTGTGTTGCTTCGCTTCACAACGTACGGTCACAGAGCTGCGGTGTGGAACGCTAAGACGGCGTTGAAGGGTACACTAATTTCACTCTCGGAGTTTTTGACGAAGTCCAGGCAAAACATGTTTACAGCCGCCCGTAAACATTTCGGCGTGAAAAACTGTTGGTCGTCAGATGGCACCATAGTGGTTCTATTGCCGGACAAGAGTAGACGGAAGATAACTGCGATGGCTGAGTTACAACACCTACAGGCCAGTTTTCCATCCGCGACAGGCAGCTAAGTTAATTTTTTTCCTCAATTGGCTTAGTCCATGTTAGGTAATCCAATAGTCTGTTGATACTTGAGGTGGAGATTTGTTCTGATACCATCTCTTTTGGTGTTTATAAATTATTAAATTAAAAAAGTTTTTTTTTTTTTTTTATACTAAGCCCGGCAAATGACCTCACTCCACCTGATGTTAAGTGGAAATGAGGTCCAGGCGCGAGGACAACTGGTGCAGCGTAAGAGACGTAGCATCAGTCATCCTCACTCTGCCGGCCCACAAAGTGCTTCTTCACGCCTCGTTTGAAGGACCCTATGTCATAGGTAGGAGGGAATACGTGTGCTGGTAGACTATTCCATCTTTTGGAAGTGCGGCAAAGAAACGAGTCACCAAATTTCTTTGTGCGAGATGGAATGTTAGAGACTGTAAATTGGTGACTCCGCAGAGCAGCACGCGTACTCCTATGGAGGAAGGGAGAAGGAGGGATGAGGTCAAAGAGTTCTTCAGAGCACTCGCCATGGTATAGACGGTAAAAGACGCTGAGTGACGCAATATCTCTACGCAATTGCAAAGGCTCGAGAGTTTTAGTGACCTCTGCATTGCCGATAATGCGCACAGCGCGGCGCTGCAATCTGTCCAAGGCATCGAGAAGGTACTTTGCGGAGCCGTCCCAAAGGTGAGAGCAATACTCCACGCAAGACCGCACCTGTGTCTTGTATAATAGACACAACTGATCAGGCGTGAAGAATCGCCGCACCTTGTTCAGGACACCGAGTTTACGTGAGGCATTTTTAATCACGGTTTCGATGTAGTCCTTTTGGTTCAGATCGCAGCGGATATCCATACCGAGCATGTTAATACTGCTCTGCAGGCCTAGAGATGTACCCTGAAGAGAGGGAAGGGGAAGGAATGGCGACTTTTTTGCTGTGAACGCGCACACCTGTGTTTTCTTGGCATTGAACTCCACCAGATTATCGGAGCCCCATTTAGAAATGAGGTCCAACATCCGATCGAGCTCAATGACAAGATTTGCTCGCTTCATTTCGGTGTCTACCCGCCCAGCCGTTGGGTGCCCGTTATATCCCCCATGCACTGTGCTATTATCTGCATAGCAATGAATGTTTCCAAGAGGAAGCATGTCATTGATATGCAGAAGGAACAGCGTGGGGGATAGAACGGAGCCTTGAGGAACACCAGCGTTCACTGACATGAACCGCAAAGCGCATCCATCCGAAAGGACACGGATTCTACGCTCATGCAGGAAGCTGGCAATCCAGGTACAGAACTGAGCGGGCAAACCGTATGCCGGGAGCTTGGAGAGAAGAGCTTTGTGCCAGACCCGATCAAAAGCCTTGGCTATGTCTAGGCTAACTGCCAGTGACTCGCCATGCTTGTCAATAGCCTCACCCCAGAGATGTGTGACGTACGCTAGAAGATCACCCGTTGACCGTTTTGGCCGAAACCCATATTAACGATTGTGAATTAGGGAGTGATCTTCTAGGTATCGAATAAGCTGTTTGTTCAATATTCGTTCTAGGATCTTACACAACACTGAAATTACGGCTATAGGGCGGTAATTAGTCGGATCTGACCGATCTCCTTTTTTAGGGATCGGTTGCACATTAGCTTCTCTCCAAGATTCCGGCACACAACCCGAAGAGAGCGAGAGACGGTACAGACGCGTTAACACAGGGGACAACTCCGCTGCACACATTTTCAGGACTATTGCTGGGATGCCATCAGGACCGTTAGCTTTCCGGACATCGATTGACTGCATTTCCGCACGGACATCACACTGCCTGATTTTAATTTCAGACATTGTGTGGCCACAGTGTGGAATTGAGGGTGGCTGTGCATCACAGTCATCGATCCGGGAGTTAGCCACAAAGAGTTTGGCCAGGAGATCGACCTTTTCCTGCGGCTTGTGAGCTAAAGTTCCGTCAAGACATCTCAGTGGTGGCAGCGAGGGTTGGCAGAAGTTGGATTGCACGGCTTTGGCCAGACGCCAGTAGCTACGGCTGCCCGTAGGATGCGTCAGGAGTTCTTGGCCTACTCGTGCAACGCGCTGGGCATCCGCTCTAATGTAGGCCCTCTTACACGACTTGGTGGCATTATTATAGGCTGCTTTTAGCGAGCGAGTTTCGGGAGCCCCATGAGCTTTACCTCTGATCCAAGCGCGGTATGCCGTCTGTTTGCTCTCAACAGCGCTGGCACACTCGCGATTGAACCAGCGGTTGCGTCTGCCTTTGCTGATGACATAGGAGTGTGGAATATAGTATTCCATTCCTAATACTATCTCATCAGCAACGGCAGTGGCGCTAGCGGTCGGATCCTTCCCACTAAAGCAGCGCTGCCTCCAAGGGACGGATGCAAAATACTCCCGCATCCCGTCCCAGTCTGCCGACGCGTAGTGCCAAATCTGGCGTTTCGAAACCGCTGTTGGCGGGCGCGATGCCAAGGGCACTGTGCTGGATATCAAGCAGTGATCCGAGGAACCTAAAGGAGCTCGAATCTCCACCCGGTATCCAGCTGGGCGACTCGTCAGCAGAAGGTCGAGTAAGGAGGGCGCATGGCGAACTATGTCTGGGATCCTGGTGGGCTGGTTCACCAGTTGCGTCAGGTCATGCGTGAGAGCGAATGCGTGGGCAGTTCTACCAGCATGGTCTGTTTTGGAGGAACCTAACCACAACTCATGGTGGGCGTTGAAGTCCCCCAAAAACACTAGTTCCGCCGATGGAAACCGCTCCTGCGCATCATCTGCTACCCGACTAAGATGTTCAATTAGTCGAGTTGTCTCCATGTCGCCGTTATGGGATCGGTAGACGCAGACGTAGACACGGCAATGAGAGCCTAAGTCGACGTGTACCACTAGGAGGGAGAAGGAAGGGTCCTCCAGACAGCGCAGACGGCGACAGCAAACATCCGCCCGAACGAATAAGCAAACTCCGGCTTTGGCTTTGAAGGACTCTTCAAGCACAAAGCCGGGATAGTTCAGGTAGGTGGTGTCAGCTGGGCGGATTATTTGCGTCTCCGTCAGGAACAACATTGCTGGCCGTGCCGTCTCAAGATGGTGGTGGACGGCATTGAGGTTTGCATGGAGTCCGCGGATGTTAGCGAACTCCACCTCAAACGGTAAGGTTGTGGTGGGGGTGTGCACCGCTGTAGAACCAGTTTTGTTGTTAGGCGCTGTCATTTTAGGAGTGGAAAGAGAGAGGCGTGAATCGAGAAAATGATGCCGCGATGCGAATGGTCAAAGTGTGGTGGCCTGTTTCCCCAGGAATTTGCCCACAGACGAGTATTATTAACCAACGGAAGGGCCCCCGAACCCCCCCGGGAATGGCCGCCGGGACCCCACCTTCCGGTCACCAACCGGCACGACGGACCACCCCGAGATTATGCGTGGCATGGTGAGGCAGCCTCACGAGCTGGTTAGGCTCGCTTGGGCCCCTGTACTGTGCCACGGGCGGCCAGCGGGACAACCGTTTCTACGGGTCTCCCTGGTCGGTAGGTTAACGAAGTCCTCCTGGCACTGGTTTGACGGAAGCCTCCACAGACCAAATACATCGCAGCATCATCCTCTCGAGCTCTGGTTATACGCTGGCTGATCCCGAAACGCGACCGACAAGCAGTCACTTGACGGGTTTTACACCATGCGTACGGTGGTCACCAACCAGACGGGTCAAGCCCTACCACCAGTGGAGCAGATCATCGCTCGAAAGAGTCCGTTAGTCGCTTCTTACGACACCCACCGGACGGAGAGAGGGGCGGCGATTGGTATTCTTTCTCCGTCACCGCACGGATAGATAGTAACGTAGGTATTATTCTGTTTTGTTCTTCTTCTTCTTTCTTTAGTTACTGGACCCTAATGTGCTCTAGCACAATTCTGCCAATTTCACGTGTGTAGAAAATACACGGTATACAAATATTGTGATATTAATTTTCCTTTAAAACTTTCTTCGCCAATTACCTGAAGCAAAACAACACAAATTTGGACATCACAAACACAAATTATACACACACAAACATAAACATTTTAGTACTACTTTTGAATTAATTGGCCAAATGATATATAACAGGGTTATTTAAGTTATAATTTTAGTTTGTTAATTATAAAGAATTTTGATAAGTGACATATGAATGGGGTTCTAACTAGCTGCAACAAACTTGTAACATTAATGGGTCGGGGAATTTTCGGTGGCAGAGAGTCATATAGGGAATAAACCAATAAAGGGCAGTTAAAAATCAAATGCTCAGCAGATCCCTCATCCAGTCCACACTCACATAAAGAGCTGTTTTTTACCCGAATCTTTGCAAGATAAACAGGTGTGCAAGCATGGCCTAAACGAAGACGACATAAAACAGACACAATTTTTTTGGGTATATCTTTGTATTTAAAAAACCACGGTTTATTTGGTATTTCCAATTGTATATCATAATAATGTTTACCAGCTTTATTTCTTGATCTAGACCAGTCCATATGCCACGACTGTGATAAATGAGAATTTGCAAGGGGAACAATATCTTGGCAAGTAGCTGTAGAGTGAGAAGATACACCAACTGAGATAGCATTCCTGGCGCAGGAGTCTGCAGTTTCGTTACCAGGAATTCCAACATGACTCGGAATCCATGCTATTACTATATCTAGATCCCTCATTTTGCATTTGTGTAAAAGTTGTCTAATTTTTTGGATATTTGGAGAATTCACTTTAGCCCGAAAAGGATTTGAAAGAATGGCGTGTAAACAACTCAAAGAATCAGTGAATATTATTGATTTATTCAAGTTTTGAGATTCTACATACGAAATAGCTCCCATAAGCGCAATTGATTCCCCGGTGAAAATGGATGAAAGGTGAGATATCTTAAATTGGAGCATAATTTTATAATCAGGGATCCAAACCGCAGCACCAACATGTTCATTAGTTGATAACTTGGATGCATCAGTGAAAATAGGGTGCCATCCTTGCCAATTCTTAGCCAATTTTTCATTAAATTCATGTTTAGCGTTAAGAGAGTCTTTCTGGATGCCAAAGTTAAGAATTATTGAAGGATCGAATATTAGTGATTCAAATGTTTGCAAGAAAAGGGGATTTATTGGAAATTGTGCTAGAGGTACTGGTAGGAGGAAAAATTTATTGTGACTATGTAGAACACAAGAAAGATTTTGTTGCAAACTCGTTGAGGAATCAAAAGACTGGGACAAAATCTGTAATTTTTTTAATAGAATGTGGGATTCCTTTTGCATGATCTTAATATAAAACCGGTCACTGAGAAGTTGTCGACGTAAGTATAAAGGAGGTTCTACGCATTCTACTTGGAGGGCATTAATAGGTGAGGATTTCATAGCGCCAAGGATAATCCTTAAACATTTTGATTGAACCTTTACTAATTTGTCCAAAGCTAATTTGTTGCCTGGGTCTAAAAGAAACGACCCATAATCAAAATGACTACGAACAATTACATTATACAAAAGCTTTTGAGAAAATGGGTGAGCTCCCCATGACACCCCTGACAAAGCCCGCATAACATTAGCACCTTTTTCTGCTTTTTTTAATACATGGGTAAAATGTGCTATTCCAGTTAATCTCGAATCCAGAATTAGACCCAAGAATCGGACGGATTCTTTCACTGGAACCGGTGTGCCGTTATATTTTATTCTAGGATCTAGGAACAAACGCTTCTTAGTAAAAACCACAGTAGTACACTTTAAGACAGAGATTGAAAGTCCATGCTTGAAAAGCCAATCTCCAAGGTATGATAACGCCGTATTAAGATTTTTTTCAGCTTCTAAAATGCTCTTAGCTCGCGAGTATATAGGAACATCATCCGCGTATTGAAGGACATCACAAAAATTGTTAACTGTTTGTTCTAAGTCGTAGGTGTAGATGTTATATAAAAGAGGGCTTAGGACTGAACCCTGGGAGATGCCTTTCCATACCAATCTATCATTTAATGATAGATTATGCATTTTGATAATAATATTTCTGGGTGAAATAATATTACAGATGAAATGGACCAATTTCTCTGGGATACTCAGCTGAAGCATCTTTTGCCTGAGTACCGGAATTAATACATTGTCATATGCAGCTGCTATGTCTATGAACACGCCCACTGAGAATTCCTTCTTATGAAATGCTAGCCGAATATCAGTTGTGATAATGCTCAAGCTGTCCATAGTGCTAGTTCCTTTTCTGAATCCAAGTTGGGATTCAGCAAGTATGTTGCGGTTTTCAATGAACCATTCCATTCGATTTTTAATCATATCTCTGTGACTTTGAGTAATACCGAGGAAAGAGCTATCGGTCGATAGGAGGTGGGATCTAATAAGTTTTTACCGGGCTTAAGTATAGGTATCACAATTTGTTGCTTCCATGCTTCAGGAATAATCCATCGTTCATAAAATGTATTAATAAGCTTCAGATAGTATAGTTTTGCGTTCTCTGGTGCTCTCGTTAGGAAGGAGTACGATATACCATCAATCCCTGGGGATGAATCGACTAAGCCACCTAGTGCTAGTTTAAGTTCTACGAGAGAAAATGGTCCGTTTATAGGGCTTTCTGTAGCAGAAAAAACGGGAGGATAAGATGGTAAACACCGTTGTGTAGGAAAATATGGAGGGGCTAAATTGTCTGCAAACGTTTCGATCCACGCCGAAGGATCGTTATCAGTTGGATTTCCTACTGTAAGTGACCCGCGATATCTCCGAATTTGTTTCCAAACGACAGTTACAGGCGTACCAGGAGATAGACTTTCGCAAAACTTAGACCACCCCGATCTTTTCTTTTTACTAAGAAGCCGGCGGGTACACGCAGCAATGTGTTGATAAGAATAATAATTCTCTAGAGACATGTTGTTAGCATAAGCTTTTTCAGCGATTTTACGCTTCTTAATAGCCTCTGTACATTCTGCATCTCACCAAGGAGGGGATTGTCTCTTTCTTTTAAATCTTTTGAGCGGAATGTTAGCCTTCGCTGCATTCATTAAAGAATTTGTAAATTCCTTATGTTATTTAGGCTATTTCCAGCACTGACCTTCTGGAAGTAAGTTGATCTCTCTTTCTACAGTATTTGAGAAGTCTGTCCAGTTTGCTTTCTTAATCCTAAATTTTATTAAAGAGTCATGAGGAAGGCTTGTAGGAACATTTCCTAGGATATTTAAAGTGATAGGGTAGTGATCACTACCTAAAGAACTACTGAAAACAGTCCAGCTAATTTGAGATGAAAGCCTTGGAGAACAGAAAGTCAAATCTACTGCAGACTGGTTTTCAGTGGGAGAGGTTTTCCTTGTATGGCTTCTATCATTCAAAATACATAGATTTAGCTCATCCAAAAAATCTACCAAGAGAGATCCAAATGCTTCGTTTCGGTGAGATCCCCATATCATGTGGTGAGTATTGAAATCTCCCATAATTATAACTGGAGGTAGGACTGCCTTAATTAAATCACTAATTTCTTAAAGAATAGAAAAATTAGGATGGGGGATGTAAAAATAAATAAAAGATATTCAAAGTTCTCACTGCTACAGCGTTAACACCTTGGCTGTGAGGTGGAAGGGGAAGTTGATTAAATAGGATGGAGCGGCTGACCAGCAGACAGCTCCCTGCATATCCATCATCCCTGTCATCCCGGAGGCATGAGTATCCAGATACATAAAAATGTGATCCGGGCACCAACCATGTCTCCGACATAGCAAGGACAATGGGAGAATATTTATTAATAAGGTACATTACATCGGGTTTCTTACTCCGGATACTTTTACAATTCCATTGAACCACTTTGTGATCCATTATATTCAATATTATTATTATTATTCTTATTATTATTAGAGGTAAATTTATTAAGTTGATTAAGTTTTTGGGCAACGTTGGGCGGTAGTGGGACATCATTGAAACGTCGAAGGAAGCTAAACAAAAAATGCCAAATCACCTCAAACATGTCATCGTTAGGTGACATTTCAGATGCACCTGAGTCCTCATTCAGGGCGCAACCATTTGGCAAGGACAAACTACAATTTATTATGGGCGTCTTTATCATAACCTCTTCCAATAGGGGTCTTTGGGCGAGACGGAAGAAATATTGTTTTTCTAGAGGATTGGGGAGGGCTTTTATCTAACCATGAGGGCTAGGACTGGGAGGACTAGGATGATTGAAAGATGGAGTCGGTTTTGAAACATCTGCATATGACCTCTTGATAGATGGTACCTGTTGTATGGCCTCCTGATAAGAAATATTTTTTTCTGATATAAGTATTTTAACTGTTTTCTGCCTTAAGTGCTCTGGGCAGGTTTTGTTACTGGCAAAATGTCTAGCTGAACAATACAGGCAGGTTGAACTTTCTTCTGCTACAACACAATCTTCTTTGGAGAAGATTGTGTTGTAGCAGAAGAAAGTGAAAGTGTGCTGCTACCGATGTGCACAACCTCATATTGGATGAGGTTGTGCACATCGGTAGCAGCGAGGCTTTGAGCGGCATTGCGCTTTGATATGTCCAAATCGGCAGCAGTTCATACACTGGATAGTAGGGAACATGTAGGTCTCAACAGGAAGGGAAGAATGAAATATTGTAGGGTTTTTTATAAAATTGAAGTTAATTTATTTGATTTGTATGCGTTAGAAACATAAAATCAATAAAAGGTATAATTTTGTTCTGCCGACTGGCAATACTGGCTGTCTGTCAATGTCAGTTTGTAAAAGTGGAGGGAAAATAAAAGATGGCGGCACTTGGACAATCCCGTCTCTTTCTTTTAAATCTTTTGAGCGGAATGTTAGCCTTCGCTGCATTCATTAAAGAATTTGTAAATTCCTTATGTTATTTAGGCTATTTCCAGCACTGACCTTCTGGAAGTAAGTTGATCTCTCTTTCTACAGTATTTGAGAAGTCTGTCCAGTTTGCTTTCTTAATCCTAAATTTTATTAAAGAGTCATGAGGAAGGCTTGTAGGAACATTTCCTAGGATATTTAAAGTGATAGGGTAGTGATCACTACCTAAAGAACTACTGAAAACAGTCCAGCTAATTTGAGATGAAAGCCTTGGAGAACAGAAAGTCAAATCTACTGCAGACTGGTTTTCAGTGGGAGAGGTTTTCCTTGTATGGCTTCTATCATTCAAAATACATAGATTTAGCTCATCCAAAAAATCTACCAAGAGAGATCCAAATGCTTCGTTTCGGTGAGATCCCCATATCATGTGGTGAGTATTGAAATCTCCCATAATTATAACTGGAGGTAGGACTGCCTTAATTAAATCACTAATTTCTTAAAGAATAGAAAAATTAGGATGGGGGATGTAAAAATAAATAAAAGATATTCAAAGTTCTCACTGCTACAGCGTTAACACCTTGGCTGTGAGGTGGAAGGGGAAGTTGATTAAATAGGATGGAGCGGCTGACCAGCAGACAGCTCCCTGCATATCCATCATCCCTGTCATCCCGGAGGCATGAGTATCCAGATACATAAAAATGTGATCCGGGCACCAACCATGTCTCCGACATAGCAAGGACAATGGGAGAATATTTATTAATAAGGTACATTACATCGGGTTTCTTACTCCGGATACTTTTACAATTCCATTGAACCACTTTGTGATCCATTATATTCAATATTATTATTATTATTCTTATTATTATTAGAGGTAAATTTATTAAGTTGATTAAGTTTTTGGGCAACGTTGGGCGGTAGTGGGACATCATTGAAACGTCGAAGGAAGCTAAACAAAAAATGCCAAATCACCTCAAACATGTCATCGTTAGGTGACATTTCAGATGCACCTGAGTCCTCATTCAGGGCGCAACCATTTGGCAAGGACAAACTACAATTTATTATGGGCGTCTTTATCATAACCTCTTCCAATAGGGGTCTTTGGGCGAGACGGAAGAAATATTGTTTTTCTAGAGGATTGGGGAGGGCTTTTATCTAACCATGAGGGCTAGGACTGGGAGGACTAGGATGATTGAAAGATGGAGTCGGTTTTGAAACATCTGCATATGACCTCTTGATAGATGGTACCTGTTGTATGGCCTCCTGATAAGAAATATTTTTTTCTGATATAAGTATTTTAACTGTTTTCTGCCTTAAGTGCTCTGGGCAGGTTTTGTTACTGGCAAAATGTCTAGCTGAACAATACAGGCAGGTTGAACTTTCTTCTGCTACAACACAATCTTCTTTGGAGAAGATTGTGTTGTAGCAGAAGAAAGTGAAAGTGTGCTGCTACCGATGTGCACAACCTCATATTGGATGAGGTTGTGCACATCGGTAGCAGCGAGGCTTTGAGCGGCATTGCGCTTTGATATGTCCAAATCGGCAGCAGTTCATACACTGGATAGTAGGGAACATGTAGGTCTCAACAGGAAGGGAAGAATGAAATATTGTAGGGTTTTTTATAAAATTGAAGTTAATTTATTTGATTTGTATGCGTTAGAAACATAAAATCAATAAAAGGTATAATTTTGTTCTGCCGACTGGCAATACTGGCTGTCTGTCAATGTCAGTTTGTAAAAGTGGAGGGAAAATAAAAGATGGCGGCACTTGGCCGATGTGAGAGCGGGGATTGGGTTTTGAGTTTTTGTACAGAACGGACGTCTCTGAGAGAATACACGTGGTTGTCTTGAAAACTGAGTTTTATTGGAAGTATAACCTGAGACCCCAAGTTTTATTATACTTCAGAAGTGGGATACCAAACGTAAGTACACGCCTACGTATATTTCCTTCTACACTGATATTAATGCTATTGCGGTTGCAATAAAATAAAAATTGTAAGGTATAGTTAAAAATATGAACATTAACATTGAATCTATATTTTAAACAAATAGTTTTGAAATACCACCCCACAGGCTTGACTAATCGATTTGAATAGAATATGCATTGTACTAGCTACAATGCTGATTTGAATAAAATATGCATTGTACTAGCTACAGTGCTGATTTGCAAATCGAATTTACAAGCTATATCGGTAAAAAGGGTAGCCATTTATATGATGAAAGTTGATTAAATCTTTTTTTTTTCTTGCCTGCATTTCTTTTCTTTTGTACGAAAGAGTTGCTTGAGCAATTAAAACTTTAACAGTACATGAGTCATAATCACCGTTGACCGATCACCGGCCAAAATTTGTCCAGGTACCGACTTCAAAATATGTAATTTAGCAATTCAATTAGCTTGCCAGTGTTTCCTAAAGCAGTTAATGTTGCATTTGATTTTGTAAAACCATTGATTCACATAACTTCATAGACTTCCTAGTGGGGTTTCTAAAAGGGTAACGAAATTTTTGTCCGTTTCGCGCTAGGACGCCCCGTTTCCGAGATATCTTTCATTTTCTTGGTTTAAGCGTGAAACTAATACAAGTTTTGTTTTGTAATCGAGCGTCAGATAATGGAGTAAGATGGGAACGACGAAGGACGCCGCGCTGTTGGTCGCCGTGCCTGTGTCTGGCGAGGGCTGCCGTTTGTGGACATCGCCGGTGCATTGCTGTGACGGCGACGGCGACGAGGACGGGGAGCAGGCGGAGGCGAACCGTCTGCGTAGCGTGGTGCAGCACATCGGGAGTCCGGCGCTACGAACGCGGGTTAAAAAGATAAGTGGATCCAAAACTTCGTTTTGTAGAGGTGCATTTTTACGCTCAGTTTAAAAGATGTATAGCATTTCTAAGATCTAGAAATCGTCAGAACGATTCTTTGTTGGGATTCTTTGTCACCTACAGATTGGCTACAGAGCTATATCGTATTATAAAAATAAGTAAATTAGTCTAGGTCATGCAGGTACATAGATGGACAATAAGAACTTTATTGAAATGAATTAGCTTCCATTACATAGAGCATAGAATAAAGACCAAATTATGATTTCGACCACTATCTGTGACTTCGACGAACAGTTAGAGAATGCGACCGTGACAGACAGACGCGATAGTCCGGGCGGACGAAGCGGAGCGGCGCGGTCGCGTACGTTAGGTTACGAAATGGGCTTAGATTTCGCGCAGCGCGTGACTTCGGCCGAATGGTGAGAGGACATACGTAATGCTGAATACTTTTATATTTTACTGTGGCTCAGCTGTCGTAGTACCGGACACGATGGAGGTTCAGTTGTTGGCGGCCTCTGGGAGTTTTCGTGACAGACAAGGGAATGGATTAACATGTGATAGTAACAATGACTTAGAAGACCTAACTCGACAGCGGCCATTAATTCTGATTGGTTTTGCCATAATTGTAAAGGACGCGGGCATCCCTTAATAAAGTGTCTCACTTGTGATAGATTTGGTCATCAATCCGACAAGTGTGCTGTGAGGTCTGGAAGTCAAAATGGCCGCTATTTCAATATGAGATTTTTTCTGCAAGCGGGTGGTTATCCTTTTAGGTAAGCTTATATCCATAAAGATGCCTACCATACCACCAAGGGGGTTTTATAAAGGGGGGTCAAAATTCGCTTAGTTTTGCGCTACGACGCACCGTTTGCGAGAAAAATCGATATTTGAAAAATCCGTGTCAATAATTGTCATAAACGCATGTCGAGCAATTTTTATTAAGATTTATGTTTCAAGATGTAACAACACCAGCATATAGCTTGTAGATCTTTACTATAGAAAAAAAGATCCTGCAGTTTACTGTATGATTCAATTTCATTAATTTATACTATTTCTTCTCTTTTTGGAACGACGAGATTAACATTATGGATAATGAGACTGGACGTCAACGTGGAACGACCGAGTTGGAGCAGACGCGAAGGCGGTTACAGGCTTTGGAGCACGAGTTGTACCGGGAACGCGAAAAACATCTTCGAGGCGTGAAGATCGACCGCACCGGAACGCGAGGGGCAGCCGCAGTCGCAGCCGCAGTCGCAGCCGCGCCAGTCGTCGACGCACCCGCAGCCAGAGCAGGCGGCTCCGTAAGCGCAGTCGCAGTGCTACGCCGAGGGCGGGCCGACGACAACGCGAGGACTCCGCGCCGAAGGACAAAAGGTCACGTACACCATATTTTTCTACTAAGGACTTGATAGATATTGTCAAATCAATTAAAAGTAATGTCGGACCTCAGCCATCACCTTCTGGGGCATTGATGTCAAAGACTATTGATCACAAGAATATCTCCCTAATTTTGACCCCTCTGCGAAAGGACAACGCATAGGTATTTGGTCAAGTAAGGTCGCTAACGTGTCCCTGCAAAGGTTTTATTTTTAATTGATTTACTTAATTATCCATATGAGTCTGTGTTAGAGGTTTTGCTTCTTATACTTTTTACAACTTAGACATTGAATTTAGACATTGTGCTTTAAAGACGTTCTGCAAGTTAAGGCTATAGGATCATAACTGGTTTAATTGTCAAAATAACAGAAAAATTTTTGTTGTTTCTAGGGTCAATGACCGACTACAGTGACATATATACACTTTTTAATGATCTAGCGATACATTGTTAATATGTGTGTGTTTAGATTATCGGTTGATACACTTTATTCTTAATCGAGGAATAAGGCCTTTGTTCTAAATGCCTACTCCGGCTACTACGCACTAAACCAAGCGTTTGACTTGACATTTTATCTTATTTTATTCAGAAAACCAACAGCATTTACAAACAATTCATATTGAGCAGTATTAACTTAAATCGAGGACAATTACAGGTTTTCCTAATGTAACAAGAAGTAAGTCGATAAGCATAAACTTAAAGAAAAAATTCAGAAAAAAATTATCGTTGAAGACTCCTTTTAATTTAATTGTGTGATGAAATTGAAATTTTGCTAAATAATTTATAAATCTTGCTAGAATATAATAAAAAAAATAAAAAAAATAAAAAAACAAGATATTTAAAAATAAAGTCATTGGGTGGGTAGACTTGAACACTCAAATTGACAACAGCACAAATGCAACTTGCAAACAATTTAATTAGTTTCAACGTTTCATTATCTTCGTTTGAGCGTTATAATCGCAAAATATCATTACAAGTAACTAATAGTATTAAGTATGGATAAAAGGACATTGCAAATCTGATATTGATTACGTACTAAGATTATCCACATTTATATAGTAAACAATGATAACAAAATAGGCTATTTAAGTAAAGCTATTCAGTGCAGTAAAGTTAATTTATATGTTAGAGTTTAGGTGCGTTTGAAATGTGGGGCGTCGGACAATGGAATAGCTACGAAAGTCGATTCTTGAGTGATCCTTTATTAAAAGAAAAACAGGGTTTTATATTAATGTGTGGTAGGTTGTTAGTCATGATTCGGTGACCCGATACAGACAGAATATTTAGAAAAGAGTATCTAATTACAGTGATCGAAGTATTAGGTTACATGCTACGCGTTTACAATAAAATGTCAGTTTAAGTTATTTTCATTTACAATAACAATTACATAAAGGGTGAACAAGTGCAGTCAAATTGTAGTACTTACTTACTTACATATTGTGTTTGTTACTAGTTAGCTAATTACTGACATCTAGGAGTTTTAATGCCCACATATAATTAAAGTTTTTTTTGACATTGATCAAGTAAAATTAATTGGACATGCGAGTGAATAGAAACTTTAAAGCTTTCCAATACAATGAGTTGTGGAACAAATATGTCAGACTGTTAAAATCAAGTTTTGTGTACAGATTTTACACCGTTTCTTTAGTAGTATAGGTATATGATATAGGTTAGATATATTGGTGTTATGTTGATTTAAACTGATAAGGGCGACACACCATTGATTTATGGTTCACCTGATGGAGCATAGAGTCCGTCTCACGAAGTGATTTTATAGATAGTTTTACGATAAGCCCTTAAAATAAATAATTTATTGATTCACAGATGTTTCTACTGCAATAATAGATTGACTTGCAGTAACCTAGTTACTGTTCTGTGATAATTGATTGACTCACAGAACTTTAACACATTAATGCGAAAATAGATTGACTCGCAATAAATAAGCTACGTGATTTACTGCAATAATAGATTGATTTGCAGTAGTCCAGCTATTGTTTTGTGATAATAGATTGACTCACAGAACTCTAGCACCATGAATGCGAAAATAGATTGACTCGCAATAAATAAGCTACGTGATTTACTGCAATAATAGATTGATTTGCAGTAGTGCAGCTATTGTTTTGTGATAATTGATTGACTCACAGAACTTTAACACATTAATGCGAAAATAGATTGACTCGCAATAAATAAGCTACGTGATTTACTACAATAATAGATTGATTTGCAGTAGTCCAGCTATTGTTTTGTGATAATAGATTGACTCACAGAACTCTAGCATCATGAATGCGAAAATAGATTGACTCGCAATAAATAAGCTACGTGATTTACTGCAATAATAGATTGATTTGCAGTAGTCCAGCTATTGTTTTGTGATAATAGATTGACTCACAGAACTCTAGCACCATGAATGCGGAAATAGATTGACTCGCAATAAATAAGCTACGTGATTTACTGCAATAATAGATTGATTTGCAGTAGTGCAGCTATTGTTTTGTGATAATAGATTGAGTCACAGAACTCTAGCACCATGAATGCGAAAATAGATTGACTCGCAATAAATACTTAAAAATGAATCTGATGCGATAATACTCGTAGATTGACTCGCAATTAATTCGTTTACACAGAGCGATAATAGATTGACTCGCTTTGATTTTCTTGCAATAATTGATAGATAAACTCCTTGCAAAGTTTATATAAAATTGTATTGTTATGTATATAACAATTTATTGATGTTTGTTTTTCAAAATAAGCTATAAAATAACAGACTTTTAAAGATGTAAGGTTACTTATCAATCAATAGAAGTTGAGTTGCCTTTTTTATGTTAGAGTATATTGTTGCCTGTCAAATTTGTTTTCATTTATACATTATGTACAAATATTAAATGATTTAATAGTTTACATGCAATAATGTAAGGTTATACTAGTAGTTAAGAGTTTAATAAACTCTCATGCTAAAGCCTTATGTGTAAACATTCTATACAAATCCATTTATACATAAAGAGCTGTCAGTACCCATACTCATAAAATTATTTGAAGCTGAACGGTTACTATTTAACTTCTCATGTAGGTACCTACATTTACCTAATCATAGTGTTTGCGTACATGTGTTTATTGTGCCCTTATTATGCGCAAGCGAGTGAGGCTTGAGTTAATATTGTGTACTAGAGATGATCGTTATATTAGATAACGAATATGTTGAAAGGATAATAATTAGTTATGTAATAATGTCGGTCCAAAATTGATAAAGATAGACTAATAAATACATACGCATATTGTTATTACGGCTATTATTGTGTATCTACATATGGTTTTTTCTATTATTCCAACCTGGACGTGAGAATTGATTGGTTCATGTTCCGGGTGGTAAAGTAGATCCACAGAAACGAGAATTGATTGGTTCGTTTCATAGTTATTTATAGTGACCACGAGAATTGATTGGTTCGTGTGTCATTATAATAATAAGTGTTCAATTAGGCGTGAGAATTGATTGGTTCACGACCTGATGGAGGTACATACAGTTATCCAACCTGGACGCGAGAGTTGATTGGTTCATGTTCCGGGTGGTAAGTAGATCCACAGAAACGAGAATTGATTGGTTCGTTTCATAGTTATTTATAATGACCACGAGAATTGATTGGTTCGTGTGTCATTATAATAATAAGTGTTCAATTAGGCATGAGAATTGATTGGTTCACGACCTGATGGAAGTACCTACAGTTATTCCAAGTTACAATGATTTATAAACGTAAGAAAAGATTGATTAGTGTGTCATTGATAAGTATTCTGTTTAGGCGTGAGAATTGATTGGTTCACGGCCTGATGGAAATAGTTATTCTAAGTTACACTGATTAGACGTAAGAATAGATTGGTTCATGTGATCTAACTATGTAATAGAAGAAAAGTGAATAAAAAGAGATAATGATGTTACTGTGGTAAGTAATATTGTATTTATGTATTTTGTATAGATTTTCAAATATATAATCAGATAGTACTGTAAATGACGTTCTAGAGGTTCTATTTCGTGTAAATTTCTTTTGTAATGTAAATGTAATGATGTATGAGTTAGTTAGTATTACGGCCAAGTGTAGGGTTGCCACCAGGCTTGTGTATGGGGACATCCACATTGTCAGGACGGTCGAGTGTAGGGTTTTTTATAAAATTGAAGTTAATTTTTTTGTTTTGTATGCGTTAGAAACATAAAATCAATAAAAGGTATAATTTTGTTCTGCCGACTGGCAATACTGGCTGTCTGTCAATGTCAGTTTGTAAAAGTGGAGGGAAAATAAAAGATGGCGGCACTTGGCCGATGTGAGAGCGGGGATTGGGTTTTGAGTTTTTGTACAGAACGGACGTCTCTGAGAGAATACACGTGGTTGTCTTGAAAACTGAGTTTTATTGGAAGTATAACCTGAGACCCCAAGTTTTATTATAATATGAAAACTCTAGAAGGGAGAACTTGGCTTTGGAAGGTGAGTACGACTGTTTGCGTTGGAATCCATGATGGTTTACCATCTTCAATTATTTTTCTATTTAACCTCCTTGATTTTAAAATTAAGCACTCTTCTGGTACCTCCATGTCATTTACAAGTTCCTCCATGGAGATGTCCGTAGGGATCCCTCTAACAATTCCCATTCTTGTTACATTATAGTTTGGAATAGCAGCTGTATATTTACAAAGATTCAGTATTAGATTTTTAAAAAACTCATTGGCGTCAGTTGCACTTTGGAATTCAACTGATATTTTGTTACGACCTACTTTTTTAATACCGTCTCTAAGTATGTTAGATATTTTATGTTTGGCCAAAAACTGACCAAACTTAATTGGATGGAGTGTGGTACCAGATGATGGATCAAGTTCCACTTTAGATATGTGAATAATAAAAGGACCTCTATCTTTCTCTGAGTATTGTGTAGGAGCACTAGAAAGCGACTCATAAATATAAAGTGTTAGAGAAGTTGATAATGTGTTGGATATATTACCAGATGCTCTTTTGGTTGGTGTGTCTCTTAATTCATCTTCGGCTCGTCGCTAAGAGCTTGCCTGGGAAAACATAGGAAGCGAGAGATCCATTGTGGAATAAGAGCTAGGAATATCCGGAGGGTCTGGTGGATCGGGCGGTTCATTCATTTTAAGGAGAGATTAGTTGTTTACTTACCGGATGTTAGTAGTAAGCACCAATGTAAACTAGTAATACAGCGAAGAAACTGATTAGAAATCCGAAATTACAGATTCGTTTTCAAACACGTGTATAAACTAACACTCGCGTAGGCGGAATCCTGTTTTGTTCTCGTTTTGTTTAAGTTTGTCAAAAGTCAGCTGTCATGTCAGTGTCAATGTGATGACGTTCCGTTCAAAAACCGTTTGTCGATATTCCAATATTATTATTTTTTTTACTTTTTCATATTGTATTGCGTTTGTGTTTTGATAATTTTTGTTGATTGTTTTTGGTTAATGTGTGGCCAACGCTCGCTGGTGGTTTTTCTTTTAGCTTTTTAGTTTTTTTTACTAGTGTTAGTTATATTATTTATTTCATAGTTTATTAATATTGTATGTATGTCTATAAATGCAGATTATTTTACTGATGGCTCTTCCGATGAATTTGAAAGTGCTTGCAGCGATATTTCTACTATTTCTGATACTGATGATCTCTCTCTAGATGTCAAGCTTCAATCTATATTCTGCAATAAATCCCACTACCTAAACCTAGTGCATATTAACGCGCAGAGTGTCCCTGCACACATCTCTGACTTAAATGCATCATTTAGCAACAGGCCAGTCGACGGAATATTAATATCCGAATCTTGGCTCAAACCGTCTCTTCCGTCCCCTCTTTTTACGCTGAATGGGTATAAGCTATTCCGAAACGACAGAGTTGGAACTGGGGGTGGTGGTGTATGCATCTATATCAAAGACCACATACCATGCTCTGTCGTCAGTCAGTCTCCTAGCACTTATACTGGAGCCTTGGAGTACTTATTCTTAAGGCTCAGTTTACACCATACCAGTATTTTAGTAGGAGCTGCTTACAGCCCTAACAGCAATGTTAATTATTTTGACTCTTTTGAAACAACCCTCGAATCCTGAGTTCTTCTTACGATCATGTAATATTGATGGGTGATCTTAATACTTGTTTATTGAAAGATAACTCTCGCTCGTCACGTCTTAATTCCATTATAACTTCTGTCGACTTTGAATTGCTTCCACTCACTGCCACCCATCATTCTCCTAATTGCCAGCCATCTCTTTAGACGTACAGATAGTATCGAAACCAAATTCAGTCCTTTTACATGGACAAACTACTGCTCCATTCTCGTACCACGACCTTCTCTATTTATCCTATCGTGTACGCACCCCCAAGTCTAAAGCCAAAGTAATTTTCCGACGAAATTTTGGTGGTGTCTGTGTGAGTCGCTTGAGAGAGGATTTTGCTAGGGTGGATCGGTCCGCCTTGTTTGGAGCTGATAGTGTAAATGAGAAAGTTACGATATTCAATCAACTGTTAACAAAGCTCTTTGATTCTCCTGCCCCACTCAGACCAGTGCGCGTTAAACATCCACCTGCGCCTTGGCTGACACCTGCGATAAAGAAAACCATGCAGCGTAGGGATAAGTCCAAGTCAATTTTAAGGCGACTACCAAATCATGACAACCTGGTCACATACAAGAGGCTGCGGAATCTTTGCAATCGGCTCTGTCGGGATGCCAAGCGACGATACATCCACACATCTATAGAAAACTTACCTCCGGCTCAAATCTGGAGGTTTCTGAGATCGCTCAGTGTGGGTGAAGACTGCAACAGTATCGGTGATTTACCTAACCTCAACCAGCTAAACAAGCATTTCACAAGTACTCCGGTTACTGTTGCTGACTTCATCAAAGCAGAAACGATTTCATTCCTTAAATCACTTGCTCTTCCTGACTGTGAGCCCTTTTCTTTTCGTGAAATCACTGAGGGGGAGGTTAAGAAGAATATCCTATCCGTAACTTCCAAAGCCATGGGTGAGGATGGCATTTGCCGTGATATGCTGATGCCTATCCTGGAAGATGTTGTGCCTATTATCGCACATATTTTAAACCATTTCTTAGCAACCAACGTCTTCCCTTCCGATTGGAAATTAGCCCACGTCATTCCCATTCTCAAGTCAGCTTCCCCTACTGGTTTCTCTCAATTCCGTCCTATCTCTATCCTTCCATTCCTGTCCAAGGTCCTAGAAAGCGCCGTTCAAAAACAGCTATTTTCATATGTCTCACATCATAAGCTAATAAGTCCGTATCAATCAGGTTTTCGTCCTGGCCATAGCACTGTTACCGCCTTGCTAAACGTCACAGACGTTATCCGGCACGCCATGGACAACCAGTTGTTCACGGTTCTTGTTCTACTAGACTTTAGTAGCGCTTTCAACTCTGTTAACTATGACATCCTTCTTGCCATTCTCCATTCTCTTAACCTTACCCCGGCGGTGATCGGTTGGTTCTCGGACTATTTACGCATCCGCTGCCAGAGGATAAGATGTGGTGACTCTCTCTCAGAATGGGCTCCCCTTACAGCGGGTGTACCACAAGGTGGGGTTCTCTCACCTCTCCTCTTTTTCTTATTTGTGAATGAGCTCGTTAAAGTATTATCGTGTCCGTACCACCTTTATGCAGATGATCTACAAATTTATAAGCACTTTGATGCATCCAATGCTGGCACGACAATTGATGCGATTAATAAAGATCTCCTCGCAGTAAAGTCTTGGGCGGACTCTTTTGGATTGCTGGTGAATCCAAGTAAATCACAAGCCATAATTGTAGGTAGCAGTAGGCTGTACCACAAATTGGACTTTGACATACTCCCGAAGGTCACATATGACGGAGTAAATCTTGCATATACACAAAAAACTAAAAACCTAGGCCTCATCATTGATTACACTTTGTCCTGGAGATCACAAGTTAATGAAGTTAGTCGGCGCATGCACTTTTCTTATCACTCTCTCAAGCGACTCCAGTTTTTCTTACCATACAACACCAAAATTATGCTCGCTCAGTCCCTTTTACTCCCTCTTCTCGACTATGCTGATGTTTGTTATTTGGATGCTACTGAGGAGCTGCTTAACAAGCTGGAACGCCTGCAAAATTTTGCTATCCGTTTTATATTCGGTCTACGAAAATATGACCACATTTCGGAGTTTCGGACGAGGTTAAAGTGGCTTCCAATCCGTCTTCGCCATGATATGCACATCCTTTGCCTCCTTTATAAAATACTCCACTACCCCCAACTCCCTCATTACCTACGTTCCCGCTTCACATCCTTACCGTCTTCTTCCCGCCCCAAACGTTCCTGTGATACAGGAACTCTCTCCTATCCACAGGCTAACTCCAAGTTTTTCCACAATTCTTTTACTGTGTATGCAGCTAGGTTGTGGAATAAACTACCGGCTAGCATTCGTGAGAGTTCATCGGTTGAATCTTTTAAACACAAATTAAAAGAGCACTATCTATCGTACCAAATCGATAATCAGTAACTAACATATTTATTAGTATATTATTTGTATTATATGTTATCAAAATAACATCAAACGTATTGAAACAATACAAAAACGGTTTTTAAAAAGATTAGCATATGTTACTGGCAACTATTACAAAGTTAGGAACTATGAGAAGAGACTAGAATTATTTAACATGATTTCACTGGAAGACAGAAGAAAGCAGCTGTTTGTAGTTTTTCTGTACAAGTTGCTTAATAATTTAGTGGACTGTCCATCTCTCTTAGAACAGATAAATATAAGAGTACCACGCGTACAAGCTCGCTTGTGTAATTACAATCCATTTTCTACTTCTCACAGTGCAAATAAATATGGAAGTAATATACCGCTGTCATACATGCAGAAACTTTATTTTTCTTTACTATTATTTTTCAGAACTGTGATTTGGATATTTTCTGTAATAACATAGGCTCTTTTAAAAGGATGTTTCTTGCTTTTGATTACTCAATAACACAGAACAAAATTTAATTTGATTTAGTTTGTATGCCTACTTATGAAATGAAATTGTATTAGAAATAGTTTCTTAGTTTTACTTTAATTTTATTTATATTGGTTAAGGTTCGGAATGTTAATGTTGTGCATACCTATAATTTAAATACATATAAGTGTAACCACTCCTCAAACTTTGTCTGCTGAAATGAGTTGTATGTATTTAGTTGGTAAGCCTTATTAATAAATAAATAAATAAATAAATGTGTAAATATTATATTGAAGTATTTAGTTTAAGTACGTATATTATTTTAGCACAATTAGTCCCGCATATATATTTTTTTACCACCACAGCTAGGGTTAGCTGGAAGAGATCTCTTCTAGAGATAAGCTCACCTTTGTATATGTCCTGTGTAAACTGTGTTTAAATGTAAATGTTTTTGTGCAATAAAGTGTATTAAAAGTACCTAATAAAATTATATGTACAATCACGTACCTGAATAAAGAATCATGAACGAGAAAACAGTCTAGGTATTTTATATTGACTGCCACCAATAAAAAATACAAAATAGTGATTTTTATTAAGTAATATTCTATCATATTATTATATCCTCCTATAATTAACACGATAAAGAAGAAGATCAAAGAAATTTAATTACTTTGTAAACATATTTGGGTACAATACTAGCACCCCCTCTCTTCCCTTGGACGAGACCCAAGAACCCAATGAACAAAGGCGACTGGCTAACGGACTAAAGACTGCACATCCATCTAACAGCACATTGTGCAGTCGCTATTTGGTGAAAAGTGAACTATGGCGGAGGACTGCTTTTGTGGCCCTCATTGCCTAATCTCTGACTAACCCTCCGGGGATAATAGTCGTGATTATAATGTATGTATGTACCTATGTAAAAATATCCGTAATTCAATAAATTTACACAAATAACCTAACTTTTTGATTTCGTTTTCTCTAATACTATAACCCTAGAAGTTATAACTAAGTAACGGACGGTTTCTAAATAACATAGCCATAATTTTCTGTGTCTGTAATCACTTAGGTACTATAAATTAAATTAAATTAAATAAATTCCACAACAACCGCTCTACAGCTCTATATATACAGAGCTACAGCTCTGTCAGGCGAATGATATTTTACCTAATAAGGCTCGGACTACATGCATACGGAATCAGTCCGGCCCGGGAAAAAACCAAATTCGGCAAGTAATCGACTACACGCGCTCCGTTTTGAATCCGGAGAGAAATTTACTCAGTCGGTCTCTAGCACTTGCGCTGGATAGTCGTCCAGTCGACAATGGAAAGTTTAACTTTAGTTGAAATTGTATGCTTAGCTGTAGCCGTTAAGAGGCCTATTACTTACATCTCGACTGTGATTTTTGCGTAAAATGCCCATTTTCGCATTTTGGTGTAATTTAGCAGTTGTATTTATCGTTATTATCGAAATAGGATAATAAATTCATGCTTAATATTACAAATGTCCTTCTGCGAGCATAAGCTGAGTTCGGACGGCCGGCGCATCGCATTTTGAAGTAATTTTGCAGTTGTATTTATCGTTTTTATCGAAATAAGATAATTAATTCATCATCATCAGCCTATAAACGTCCCACTGCTGGGCACAGGCCTCCCACGTGGACAATGCACGAGGGGATATTGGGCCATAACCCACCACGCTGGCCCAATGCGGGTTGGTGGGTTTTAACGACTGTCATCTTACGACAACAACCGGGACCAACGGCTTAACGTGCCTTCCGAAGCACGGAGGAGGTCGAGATGTTTTAAATTTGGTCACCCATCCAGCGACCAGGCATTGCGAAAGTTGCTTAACGGGCAAGTTCGCAAGCCGAAATAATTAATTAATTATAAAATATTTATTCATTATGAAGTAACGATTATTCTGGTATACATTTTGCTCAATAATATTATCGTAGATAGGAGAAATTCACGGTTAACTTATAGCAATTTTCGAAGTTTTTTGGTTTAGAATAAGATTTTTTTTCTATATAAAATCAATGATATCTAAAAATTCCGAGGCCGCTACGCACTTTAAGACTATATAAGAGATAACATTAATTTTTTTTATTTCATTTGTTTAGAACAGTAGTTCAATCTAGGAGCTCAAAAAAGTGCCTTCGCGCATTTTATGAAAATCTTTCTCTGCAATTTTGGGTTTAATTAAAAATCTTTATTATTGAAATTTTGCATTCACAATGCTATATAGATATAAGATAAAATGTTTACTAGAAAAAAAAAACAACCAGTCTCTGGAAAGCTCGAACGGGATTCGAACGTGACCTTTGGATTGCCGGTCCACTGCTCTAACCGCTAAGCTACCGAGACCCCAGAAGACTCTTGAATTTTTTCTAGTAGTGCTGCAAGCCAGCGGTATTACGTCACTGTGAAGTGTGTGTGCGTGTGTTTTTTTCTTGTAAACATTTTAATTAATAAGTTAAGCAAAATTTACAAAAAGCTAGGCCGCTACGCATTATTCCAAAAGCTATTCTACATTATTCAATAAGTCAAAATTGTTAATGTATCTTTGTTTTCGAGATCCGCAACGCCTAAATTGGCCATTTTACGGAAAAATCGCAGTCGGTCCGGATGTCCGGAGGTCAGTCACAATCACACGGACCCGAAAAAACACGGCCCCGGATTCATTCCGTAGCTCAAACAAATATATGAGTTTTTACTGCATCGACTACATGTAATCAGGGGCCTTCCGATCCCGATTTTCACCCGGAAGCAACCGAAACATGCTCCGGACGTCTCCGAGTACCCGGTCCGTTATTTTTCGGCACGAGGGGCGGGGCCTATCAATATCGTATGAAGTTGTATGGAGCTGACCACACGAGAACTCGAGAAACGTCCGTTCCGGTCCGGTCCGGAGGAATCACGCGCCAGTCGATGACAGACGCTCAAAGCGGTCGGTCGCGTCGCGTGCGCAAGCAAAACTGCACAAGCAAAAATAGTAGTTGATTCCGAGCGCCTCATTATGGTGATAGTAGTAGACACAGAATAAATAATAGTACCTACTACTAGTAGTGTTCGTAGAATTTATCAGGAAAGAACCTAATTTTTGTATAAGACTTGTAGAATACATATTCCGTTATGCGGTCTATGTGAAAAGGATGAACCCAATATCTTTTGACTTTCCTCTGTTTCCTATTACATTTCGACTGCGATTTTTCCGTAAAATGGCCAATTTAGGCGTTGCGGATCTCGAAAACAAAGATACATTAACAATTTTGACTTATTGAATAATGTAGAATAGCTTTTGGAATAATGCGTAGCGGCCTAGCTTTTTGTAAATTTTGCATAACTTATTAATTAAAATGTTTACAAGAAAAAAACACACGCACACACACTTCACAGTGACGTAATACCGCTGGCTTGCAGCACTACTAGAAAAAATTCAAGAGTCTTCTGGGGTCTCGGTAGCTTAGCGGTTAGAGCAGTGGACCGGCAATCCAAAGGTCACGGGTTCGAATCCCATTCGAGCTTTCCAGAGACTGGTTGTTTTTTTTTTCTAGTAAACATTTTATCCTATATCTATATAGCATTGTGAATGCAAAATTTCAATAATAAAGATTTTTAATTAAACCCAAAATTGCAGAGAAAGATTTTCATAAAATGCGCGAAGGCACTTTTTTGAGCTCCTAGATTGAACTACTGTTCTAAACAAATTAAATAAAAAAAATTGAATGTTATCGAATGAAATATAGAATGAAAAAAATTTCTTATTCTAAACCAAAAAACTTCGAAAATTGCTATAAGTTAACCGTGAATTTCTCCTATCTACGATAATATTATTGAGCAAAATGTATACCAGAATAATCGTTACTTCATAATGAATAAATATTTTATAACTAATTAATTATTTCGGCTTGCGAACTTGCCCGTTAAGCAACTTTCGCAATGCCTGGTCGCTGGATGGGTGACCAAATTTAAAACATCTCGACCTCCTCCGTGCTTCGGAAGGCACGTTAAGCCGTTGGTCCCGGTTGTTGTCGTAAGATGACAGTCGTTAAAACCTACCAACCCGCATTGGGCCAGCGTGGTGGGTTATGGCCCAATATCCCCTCGTGCATTGTCCACGTGGGAGGCCTGTGCCCAGCAGTGGGACGTTTATAGGCTGATGATGATGAATTAATTATCTTATTTCGATAAAAACGATAAATACAACTGCAAAATTACTTCAAAATGCGATGCGCCGGCCGTCCGAACTCAGCTTATGCTCGCAGAAGGACATTTGTAATATTAAGCATGAATTTATTATCCTATTTCGATAATAACGATAAATACAACTGCTAAATTACAACAAAATGCGAAATTAATTTTACGCAAAAATCACAGTTAGATGTAAGTAATAGGCCTCTTAACGGCTACAGCTAAGCATACAATTTCAACTAAAGTTAAACTTTCCATTGTCGACTGGACGACTATCCAGCGCAAATGCTAGAGACCGACTGAGTAAAGGAGAACGCGTACTGGCGTACAACCCCACAATGTCCATGTTTTGGTACCGTATTTGCATAGTTGGTTCCTTAATTTTTTCTCATTATTTTCCAGTAAATGTTATATTTTTAGAAGTCCGGGGTAAAGAAAAATCGTAAAGCGAAATAATAATACTAAAACTAATAACGAAACGCATTTGAACTAGCAGATACTATACGCAAAACAAAAATCTGCTGTCAGAGTTGCCTGGCATAAAAATATAGATTTATCGATTTTGAAATCGATTCTCAAATAGCTAATTAAGTCTTATTATTGTTAATCTAGTTTCGATTAAAAACTTATTTGTGCAACTATTTTAGAGCATAAACCTATATAATTACACACTCTTTATCTTAAAATGGTTGATTATTTACTTTTGATATTTATAATTTATAAGTATTATTTTTAGGATTGATTTTCTTATCGATTTGTTTCTCGCAAAAAGACGAATGAAACTACTTGCAACACTGTCAATGTCAATCATTGAGCTTTTGGTCAACGTAATTAAAAAATGGTGTGTTTTATTTTACAAGTTCCTACCTATTTTGCGAAAAGCCGCTTTGTGAATGTGATAGTAAAATGAACACAAACAATATTGTGTTGTGCTTGCGCAGTACTTAAAACTGCACTTTCGTGATAGTTTTACTGTCTGATTGGGTGATACATTACCATCACAATGTCGAGTATGCAATGCATTTCGATTGGATCGCATCAGGCGGCATTTACTGTCGAACGAGAGTCGAGCCTTAGACGACACTATTCGTTTTTGGCCATATCCCAGAGAGGTAACTCGTACATAGTACGAAATATGTCGTCAACCATTTTAGGACATCTAAACCGAGAACACATGGTACATACTTGGTGTAGCAATGCAATCTGTTACTACTAATATTCTACTATTTTGTTGATCAATTAATAAACTTCATCCATGCTCTTATTGTTTTAGGCAACACCTTCTGATTATATTTGTTAAGCTTCCTGGGAATTAGCAACCCATTCTATTGCATCTGAAAGTAAAACAAGGCATGTTGGCCATCGCATTGACGTGTTGTATGTGCACGTTCTATTTTAAGAATGAGCAGACGAAGAGTTGTCTTTCAAGAGCCAAATGAAGAGGAACAAAGGATGACTAACATAATTTCAAATTGAATAAAACCACGAGAGGTAACACTTTACATATATTTACTTATTGACTACCTCCGTGGTGGAGTAATATGTACACTGGTTTTCGTGGTGACGCCTACTCTGAGTTCCTGGGTTTGAATCCCAGTAGGGGCAAATGTTTCTATGAGGAATACGAGCATTTGTACCTGAGGCCATGACTATTTACCTATATAATAATTCTACTAAATTCATATATATACAGTCGTGGTCAACTAATTAGGGACATTCAAGATAGTGAAGAGCAATAACCGGTTATGTACATATAAATATAAAACCCTATTGATTTTTCAGCACCTATTATTTGCATAATTTGGTCCGATTACTATACTATAAATGGCTGTAAATAAGAGAATAATTAAATAGAAAAAAGTATTTAATATCAAAGGTTGAACATGTATTAAATTTTAAGGTATAATTATGTAGCTGGACATTTAATTAAGGACAGTAAAGTATAATGATGAATAGAGTTAAACAAAACGAATAATCTCCAGTATTATAATATTTTTAAAAGCTTTATTTTATTACGTGTAAAATCAGTACCCAGTAGCAAAACCTTTGTTAGTAATTACCGCTTGACACCGATGTGGCATAGACATTATCAGTTTCTGACATGTTTCGATAGGAATGTTTGCCCATGCCTCACAAAAAGCTTGATTAAGTTGATCTAAAGTTGTGGTACGATAAGTTGAAACTTTTTTCTTGATTTCGTGCCAAAGGTGCTCAATTGGGTTGAGGTCCGGGCTATTTGCTGGCCAATCTAGCACCGATACTGACTGACTGGTAAGAAACGACTTGACTGAACGGGCGGTATGTTTCGGGTCGTTATCATGCTGAAACGTCCATATAATAGGGAGATGCTCCTCAGCATAGGGAAGCATAGTTTCCTCCAATATTGTTTTGTATTGATGTTGGTCTAAGTTACCCTGAACTTTTCTCACAGGTCCCACTCCACGTCCAGAAAATGAACCCCAAATTTTAATGTTTCCACCGCCATGTTTCACCTGCTTTTTTGTGAATCTTGGATTCATTTCCGCTTTTACAGGACGCCGTACGTATTGCCTTCCATCTGAAGAAATTAAATTAATCTTGGTCTCGTCAGAGAATAATACATGTTGCCATTGGGCGTAGGTCCAATGTCCATATTTACGTGCAAACGCCAAACGAGCATTTCTATGTTCTTTCTTCAACAACGGTACTTTGCGAGCCACTCTTCCGAACAACCCTGCTTCTACCAGACGTCGTCGAACGGTCCTCGCTGATACACCGGCTCTTTCGTCTGCCCCAAACACTTCGTGTTTAATTAAAATAGAGCCTAGAAACGGATCTTTCTTAGCTAACCTGGTTATCATTCTATCTTCTTGCGGAGTTGTTTTTCTCGATCTTTTTGTCCTGGGCACATTTAAAGCTGTGTTATTGCGCCTGAAATGTTGCACTGCATTGCATACCATAGTTTTTGAACAATTTAAATGTTCTGCTATCCCCCGGTATGACCAACCACGCTCGACAAACTTCATGATAATTGTTCGTAGTGTTGGATCGCAACTTTTATTTTTGCCCATATTTCTTCAAAATAATTCTCAAAACTTAAAATTAAAAATCTGGATTGCCGCCAAAACTACCACAAAACAATAAAAGAAGAAATAAAAAAGTATTGAGATTCAAATTTTGAAAATAGAACGCAATATCTCAGTGTCCCTAATTAAATGGCCAGCCAGCATTCTTTGAACAAATAGCACACTGATAATCTATCAGCTATACTGTAAAGAGGTTTAATGTTTAAGAAGTTGTTATTGTTTGTATAATCGGGCACATCAATGACTAATTATACTTACGTGTAAAAGATATGGAATATTATTAAGACTAGTTGGAAAATAAAAAATAAATTCACAATTTGGCTTAACTAGAGATTGTCCCTAATTAGTTGACCACGACTGTATATATACCATACATTCCGATTCCCATCGGCTTCCCTATAATCCCACTCCAGGGATCCACCATGCAGCTCTTAATGCCACCAATGAGTTAAACATTCCATGTTTATTATTGTCTGATTTGTAAATTCTTGGCCGGCTTACCTTCGCCGTATTTCCCCAAACATATCCCTCGCCACTGTTATTACTACTATCACAACTGCATTTTTACCCATTGGCCTAGTATAACATATCACAAGCCTTACAGTGCTTACTTTGGGGCTAGGCCACTGACCTACTTACTTCGTTTCCGACTCCTTCACCGTTACCGCAATTCGTCTTTGGAACGCTCTTCCCCTCAAGATTCGCCAAGCTCACAACATACAATCTTTTAAGCTAATGACTCGCGAGCATTATTTTAACCTTAGTCTATAACATCATCAGCGCCCATATGATTTGTGTAGTTTATGTAGTATATTATCTATAATTATATTATGTGTAGCTATGTTATATAAATGATATATATTTAGTAGGTATCTTTTTTTGCGCCGTCTATCTTCTTTTTCTAACTCTTTTTACTGGTTGACTGGTAGAGATTTTTTTTAGCATTAAGTCCGCCATTTGTACTTGATTTTGTGCAATAAAGTATAAATAAATAAATAAAACTATCAATTTGTTACCTGAGACAATATTTACTTTACACTCTGTTACTTTTGTAATTTAATTGTGATTGTTTATTTCAGCTTTCTTCAGAAAATGAAGCTTGTGTTCCTTGTTGGCTCCGAGTTCAAAGAGCTTCACGTAGAAGTGGACAGCCAGAGTTTTAACTGCATTGTTAAAACTACGGCTACGAACTACGAGGCTACGAACAGTTGGGTGCTGCTCACAGATTTGCACGCCATGAAGGCATGACTAGACGTGCTTCACTTTTCGATGATGTTATTTTAAGAGTGCCCTTAATTAGTTTATAATTTAATATTAAATATGTGACTAAACTAAATTATTGTTTTATTTCCACTGAGCAAATGCTAATATGGAAAAACATTACTCGTCTGTGTGTATGTACAATTGTGAAACTTCCCTGTAGAAAGACCAGTCGAGTTTCTGATTTATTTAAAATGTTTTTATCATTTTTTTAGGATTATATTATATTGTTTGCCTTTAATGAAGTAATTTATTAGTACATAGTATCTACTGGGAAGATCCTCGATTGTACTGTAAATATAAGTAAGTACCTATGCATTCAGAGCAGTACCTAGTTGACTAATATTCCTATCTCAGAGACAATTATTTTAACCACTAGCTTCCGCCCGCGGTTTTACCCGCGTGATTCGCGTTCCTATAGGAATATCTGCATAAAAAGTAGCATATGTTACTCTTCGTTCTTTCAAATGTCTATAAGCCAATGATTGATTAGTTAGGGCGTAAAGGAAGGACAAACAAGTCATTTTCGCATTTATAATAATAAATATGTAGGTTAGGAGATGATTTCAACTTAATGTTGGTATAGGTTGGTAGGTAGACTAAAGTGGGAACGTGTATACCTACTTCTATTGTTTACATCTTTGATATGACTTTCATCATGTTTTAAGTATTTTGCTGTTATTTGTCAAAACACAGATGGGTAGTTATGTCCATTGTGTTTTAAATAACCAAGCACAAAGATCTGAATAATCACAGTCGCAGCAGTTCCTGATAGGTATCCTATCCTATCTATCTTCTAAAATCTATAACTCGGGCTTAACAATACATGGGTACTTATTTAATTAATATTGAAATGCACTACCTACTTAAGTACCTACCTATTTTAGTTCGATTCACGATTGATCTATAAATCAATCAATCAAGGCGCGAACATACATTTTCAGATTAAATTAATTAATTTGTTTGTTAGGTACTGTCAGAAATCAGAATCATTGTCCGTCTCTCCCTGTCACTCTACTGTCAATGTCAATCAAATACAGGGAAAAACCTAACCTTAAAAAAATTATCGAAATACAAGTATAACTTTTAAACCCCAACATTTAAAATTCTGTTAATTTATGTAGTAATTCTCAATAATATAATCTACCAAATGTGTAAGTATCATTGCCAAACATGAAAATTGTAGGCCTGTACAAAATCTCCATAGTACCCTGCCATTGTCCTTTCTCTCCGGATTCAAAACGGAGCGCGTGTAGTCGATTACTTGCCGAATTTGGTTTTTTCCCGGGCCGGACTGATTCCGTATACATGTAGTCCGAGCCTAAGAGGATGTAATCACTACGTAGACATTACGATGGCTAGATTAAGAAACGATACGATCCGTGTCTAAAGCGGGTTCGTGCTACCGATTTTCACGGATTTTCTTAGATTAACTCTCGTTAATGTACGCACGGACGATCTCTAAACGACCATAGCGGCGCTGCTTTGATTTTCATACAAAATAATACGATTACGATTATCTTACAATAACTAGTACCAAAATGGTTCGTGCTTAGGGTACTGGTCTTTAGTGACTTACTTTATGTTAGGTTTGCATGACATATAATCGCCAATGTCAAAACATTGGCGAGCAGGTGGTGTGAATATTACCTATATTAGGTACTGTAGAGTTTATACCATGTTAGGGCGCTGGCTGGTTTTACTTTATAGTAATTTATTAAAAACATAATTTGAAATGACAAGATGTCAAACCGGGGATTAGAAGAGAACGATCTGAAGTGCCAACATGGGTAGACTTGACCATGTTATTTTTATATTGTAAATATGTAATTGTAAATGTATATAAAAGTATATAATAAATGAACTCGTATACTAAATAAAGGTTGTTGTTATTAAAACAAACGCCCCCCAACCTTTACGAGTTCCACAATGGTGGAGGCGCCAAAAGCCGGCCGTGCGCGAAAAGTTTCCGTTTTTCAGGTGGCACGAAAGCACTGAAAAGAATGGTGAATAAGCTAAGTGTTGAAGAATGAAGAATAGAAAAGAAATTAAGATAACATAAACCTGAAAGAAAAGGGGTTTTTTTTTTTAAAACAAAATGGATCGCGTAGTCACTTGTTTTACGGGTCATTTTGATGAGTCGGTGGAAGAGTTTCTGGAGCAGTTCCAAGCAGTAGCAGTATATAAGAAGTGCACTAGCTCTGAGGAACTATTGTTGTTGTTGCCAGCATTTTTAAGAGGATCAGCACTTTTCTACTTTCGATCAATAAAAGCTACATGTAAAAGCTTTGAAGAAGTGGTGGATAAATTGAGGGAAGAATTTGAAGTGTGTGATTACTCCGAATTATTTTATAATGCCAAGCAGGACCAGAAAGGCCTGAGCGAGCATTTTTATAATTTATCGGAGTTGGCTAGCAAAGCAAACATAACCAATGAAGCAACATTCATTACGCAATTTTTAAAAGGATTAAAGCCTTACTTTAAGAGTAAACTAGCATATTCCCACTATGCGTGTAAAAGAGACCTCAGGGAGGTTATTTTGCAATTGGAGAAGGTGTATCCACAAGCACGTGAAGAGCAGATGAACTTAGCGCAGAATCATGCTGCGTTCGTTCATAAGTTTGTTGGTGGGGGAGGTGATCATAGTACGCCCACTCCATTTGGTCCGCCAATGACAACGGAAGTGCAAGATGAATGCCGCGTTGTACCAGGACCTGCACCTTCAAATAGTTATAATTTACGTTCTAATTTTAGGAAAACGCAGTCGCAGCCGGGTTTTCGACCGCGCCGACAATAAAGAAGGCCAATTGTCGCGACGGTGATGTTTTTGAGATGTCTGGTCTTTTGCAAGCGCACACATCTGACGTGAAATTACAAGCGATGGATGAAGCTAGTCAACAGGTTAGACCTTCTTCTACGTTATTGCCATTATTAGTATTTTCTACAAATGAGATTAATTCTGTAGCTCTTGTAGACACAGGTGCCACGGTTTCCTGCATCAGTCAAGTTGCCGCGGATGAGATAGGAGTAAAATGTAGAGATATAGAAAATAGATGTTTTAGTGCGAGTAATGGTAGTAGGTTAAAAGTAGTTGGAAAATGCGATATAATGTTTTCTTTGTGCGATTTTTTATTTAAACAAGAATTTATAATTATAGCTGACTTAAAGTGTAATGTAGTTTTAGGTCAGGATTTTTTAATAAAGAATAAAATGTGTATTGATTTTTATAACAATTGTGTGTCTATTTCCCAAGGAAAAGTTCATTTTGTTCAACCAAATGTGTTGAGCCAAAAAGATGAATCCACTTTTGTTGCAAGACAGGGTTCGCAAAGATCGAGTTCGATTGTTAGACAAAAGTTAGGAGATATTCATTTAGTTCATCCAAATGTATCGAGCCAAATAGGTAAAGCCGCTATTGTTGCAAGACAGGATTCGGAAAAATCGAGTTCGCTTGTTAGACAAAAGTTAGGTAAGTCATCGAATATTCCATGTCAAACAATTGGTTTAGAAAGTTTGAAGTTAGAACAAAAGTCAGATAGGTCATCGAATGTTCTATATCAGGCAATTGTTTTAGAAAGTTCCGAGCCGGGCGCGGAAAAGAAAAACATTGATGTGTCAACAAGTGACAGGCATCAATCAATTGTTGACTTTATTGATTTTCAGAAATTGCGTAACAATGATTACGTATATTTCTTGAAGGCACCAAATAGTGGTGAATTTTCCTTGCCGGTGGAGGAAAAACGTTTTGTAACTAATGTAGATTTAGGAACGGGTTATCCTAAAACGAAAATTCGATAGAATAGGTAGGTCGTATGAGTAGATCATTTACGAAGGCACTACGTAAGAGTTAGGCCGGTATTCTTTAACGTCAATGATTTAGTTTTATTATGTTCCAAGGCGAGTTATTGGCAGATGTACGAAACTGGCACGTCTTTATCAATGGCATATACTTAGAATCATTGAGCGATAGGAGGTCTAATGTTGGTGGCTTGTAAAGTTCGTTTTTCATACAAATCGCCTAAAGCATTTCATGTCACGATGATGTGTGTTTGTAGACATTATTGTGTATGTGTATGTTTGTAAATTATATTATGTTTGTGTATAAAGAGAAGACTTTAGTAGGTTAATTTTAAGTTATATGTTGTCATTGTTATTTGCTAATATGTGTCTTAATGTTTTCATGTACGAGAGAAATAAGAATAACGTATTTTAGGTAATCTAATGATGGCAGGGAGCAATTGATGTTTGAAAAAGAGGCCCAAATACAAATGTAGTTTGATATGTTAAGGAAAATATTGTTAAAAAGCGTGAGATAGGTTTGTTAACGTATATGTAATGTTGAATGCTGGTAAAGTAAATATTTGAGGAAGGTAATGAGATGTAAGGGTTAAGTAGAATTAGATTGGTAGATCTAGTCGACTAATTCTATTATTTGGTGTAACATGATTAGGCAATAAGCTATTTGTCATGGATTCCTGATTTGGGTTTCACACACATAAATGATGGGATATAGGGTTAGTATCTGGTTTGTAAATGGTGTGTTATTATTACTGAGGGTTAAAGGATTGAGTATTTATAGCATAGTTGGTGAAGGTTTAGGAGTTAGCAGTATGTAGTATGCAGATAAAGGGCTGAGTATTTAGAGCATTACTTTATGAAGGGTTAAGGAGTTAGTAGTATGGAGGAGTATGATGTTGTAGGTTATTTGATTTGTAGGAGTAGTGTAATAGTAGTTTAGGGTTAATTAATAGTTTGTTATTTTAGTAGTTTGTAGTGAGTTAATAAATTTTTCTCACGATAAGCAATTTCTGGTGTAGAATAGAGTGACTATTCTCATAAGCATTCGGAATTACTTAGTAGAAGTTCTACCTAAGTAATGGATTGGAAATAGAGGGATTATCTTTTGCCTTAGAGTTTAATCAATAATTCCCTAATTCTATAGATTATGACGGAATATAATTTATTAAAAACATAATTTGAAATGACAAGATGTCAAACCGGGGATTAGAAGAGAACGATCTGAAGTGCCAACATGGGTAGACTTGACCATGTTATTTTTATATTGTAAATATGTAATTGTAAATGTATATAAAAGTATATAATAAATGAACTCGTATACTAAATAAAGGTTGTTGTTATTAAAACAAACGCCCCCCAACCTTTTACGAGTTCTACAGTACCTACTAGCTAAAACGGGTAGGTTACCTATTTTATTTAAATGAAAGGTTTCTCTTTTGAACTATACCTGTTCTATGAACTTGAAAGTCTCTTTATTAGAACATTCACTAGCCATTTTAGTGCGCATTTTTAAGTGGGTAAATTATGGACGCACGTGTGCAACGCTTCCTGCCCAACCAAAGGTGAATGAATGTTCGGCGATTGTGTGGGCACCTCCGCAAACACCCGGCGCGAATCCCTTTGATGCGTGCCCGAAAAACCGACAATTCACGGGTCGCAGGCGAATGCGGCGAGTATGCCCTCCACACAATCGCCGAACTCAGACGATTACGGGCATTCGTCTGAGTTCGGCGAGTGTGATCCTGTTCCATGCCGCCACTACACAGTCGGCGAATATCGCCGATCGTGAGTTCGTCTTCATTCGCCTCGATCACCGGCACGGTCATCGTGCTCGTGCAAGCGTCTACACACACATTTGTCTGTACTGTAGTAGTCGTCGAACGGCAAGCGTACAAGATGGACGTGGAGTGTGTTGCTGCTGCACCATTTATATAGCTGCATAGAACCATCATGTCAATGTGGTTTAACGAAAATTTGTAAAAAAAAATGCTTTTGCGGTCCTCATTGCCTGTCTCATGCATACATATAATCACTATTATCTCCGAAGGGTTAATCAGAGACTAGGAAATGAGGACCGCAAAAGCAGCCCTCTGCTATAGTCCACTTTTCACCAAATAGCGACTGCACATGTACTCAGCGTGACAGGTGGTGAGCCCATAGTCTTTAGTTCGATAGTCGCCTTTTACGACTCCCAAGGGAAGAGAGGGGGCGGTAGTATTCTTTCACCGCTACGCGACACGGTATAATAGTCGTAATTATATGTATATGTATGTATGAAAGCATTATGTACTGAACCTGCAGTTAAGTTTGCTTTAAACATTTTTTTTATTGGCAAACTGTTAAGCGCATGACCTTCATCTCACCTGATGGTAAGTGACGATAACGGCGCGCTTCACCTGGAATCCTCAACCACTGAGGAACTGGCTATCTTATCTCAAACTGCCGGAACACAACAATGCTATAAACATCGTTGTTATGGCGACAGACTTAGATAAGATGGTGGTAGCTAGCCATGCGAACTTAACAGCCCTACCACCAACCAAACCGAGCATACAAAGATGTACCCCCCGCTGGGAATCGAACCCGGGACCTCTGAGTCTGAAACCGGTAGCTTAGCCACTAGACCACAGAGGCGGTTAAAAAAAACAGACTTGACACACATTGAAACATATTGTTCCTACTAAATAAAAGGTAAATTGGGAAGTTCCTGGGTATAAAAAATCTTATTATGATTAATCCTTCAAGTACCTAGTTACATTATCAAAAAATATTGTGCACTTGTTTTTTCTGTTGTCAATAAAGCAAATAAAGTTACCTATTTAATTATATTAGGTAGGTATGTTTTTTTTTAATACAATGCCTATTGATTTCACTTTTATGAGTAAAAAAATGTCTTTCCTAACTTTAACCTAAGATACAAAAATTTTGACCCTAATTTAAAAAATTACGTTAATCAGAACATAATGGAATTTTCAACTTAAATAAAAAAAAGATTTTCCATAGTAAGTAGGTATACAAGAAAGATGTACTAAATGGAACAATAATTTTTTTTTAATCGCATTTTGTGTTTTATTTTATCTACCTACCATTATTAATGAGAGTACCAAAATAAAACTCAAAATGCGATAAAAATTTAATTTATTATTGAAGTATCAAAATAAATGTTTAAAATGCTGGCCACCTACCTACCGATATTTACATTCACTCTCATTAATAATGGTAATTTTGAAGATAATAGTAGGTATGAAATGTATGTTATTATTATCAACTGAGCTCTTCTTAAACGTAAAGGGATAATTAATCATTTTAGTTGATTTATAGTGAAGTATAGGATATATGGTTTACAGCTCTTTGCTTTCTGTAAACAAAAAAGTAATTTTTAAATGTAATTTATGACATTGACGTCCCGTTTGTTGAGTTTTAGTGTGACCATTTGTAGCAGATTTCTGCCATTTAGGCAGATTTTGCACTTAAAGGAGAGAAGGTTTTTATTGTATGGGAGCTGGGCTTAAAATAAAAAATCAATGATTAGATGCAAATGATATATTAAATTAAAGAATAAATTGTAAGAAACACGAACAATCTATTTCTAAAAATAAAGCGATGCCCATTTTAATTTAATTCAAATTCAAAAATACATTACCTGGTAAGTTATCACTAATGTTGCAATATGTAAAATAAAATATGTTTCATGACATTTTTAAATGACTGTGGTCATTGCGTTTTGTTATTGATTAATTGTCAACTACAATTACGGTTGCTTTAATATTAAAACATTGTACTACCTCTGAAGTTACGTAGTAAAACAAATGGAACTTTTTATATAATTAACTATTTAATAAACAATAAAAATAATTATCGACACAACGTAAATGTTATTAGCGAAACGCATCGAACTCGTTGACAGTGACAGATGACGCATGTCTTGTCATGCCACTGTCATGTCATGAACTTCGTTCGTCAGACGGATCTCGCCCTCGCCTATGTGCTGTTGTGATGTTTCGTTGTGCTCTCGCTCTCGTGTTGTTTTCTGTTTTACGACTTCTGCTGTGCTTTCTGGACCCGATTTTTGCCTTTCGACTGTGTTTTGTTGACCCGGTGTTTAATACAACGACCTCCGCTACTCTTTTGGACTCCTCTTTTCTCCAACGATTATCAACAACGACGCCTCCTGCTCGTGCTATATCAAATGTAAGTATTTTGTTTGATTACAACAGTTTGGCAGTAGTTAAACTCTTTCCATTCGCAGAAAGATTCATTTCGAACTTTGTGGCTTTCGAAACACTGACACCCATTTGCACTAAACTTAAGAATCACATAAGACTATTCATATCTAATCCACTAAGCCTATTCTTAACTTACGGGCCCAATATCGAGCCGTTATGGCTTATTATTCTCTATTAAACGAATGTCATAAAATAATATGACAGATAAGAATTGCCTTAAGCGATTCTTAAGTTTAATGTAAATGGGTGTGAGTTTTTCACATTGTACCATACCTAAGTGGGGCCTAAACTACACTGGTTATTATATAGCTGGTCAAATAAAATGTAATTCATAGTCAAGATTGATTTATATCATTATGGAGATTAACTTTAACTATCATTGACCATGTTGTGAAACTATTTCTATTATAATAACCACTTTTGCCAGCAATACCCAATGGTGATAGAAGTATGAGTGTTTTGTCAGTTTTTTATACTATTTTTTTTTTCAGATATTTATAATGACTGCGCAACTGCAATGTTTTAATTGCAACATACGACTTTATGCCAATCGTCAGTCTTATGTTATACTTGACATGAGTCCAGATATTGTATCATTGCTGGAG